>CM033747.1:29048657-30248657 GCA_019671005.1 Hibiscus mutabilis | reverse complement strand
ACTCCACAATCTAGACAAGCTTGCAAAACAACAGTTCTTAGTACTGTTAGGCCCATGGATGGATCAGTCTTAATCATGATTGATATTTGATTTTTTTACAGAAAAATGATATTTTTTTAATAGGAAAACTGATACTATTTGGTTTAAATACGTCAATATGTTTTTATATTATTTTAAAATTTAAAGTTTAGTCTATATACTTTATTATTTTTATATTAAGCTTTTGTATTGTTGGTAAAAAAATCTTATACAGTCTTTTATTAAAAAAATTGACTCTTGCACTAACCTTAAAAATTATAAACATGGATGATTAAAAATTATATTGTTCAATTAATGATAGTTTTTATTTGTTTTTAAAGAATAAAGGTCAACTTGATAAAAAAAAAATGTAAACATAAGGACAAAAAAGTTATTTTGCCTTTTTCATATCTATCAGATCAATGTTTAGGCTTTGCTTGGTAGAGAGAGAAAAAATTGGAAGGATGGAAAATTGAAGTGATAGAAAAATGAAAGGATGAAAAATATATTTTTTTTTCTTTTTATCGGTGTGCTTGGTTGAGATGATGGAAAACTAGAAAGAAAATAAGTTTCTTTCCTCTCTATTACTTGGTACAATAGAAAAGTGAGAGAAAAGAAAATTAAGCTTTAAAAATTATAATTCATTTTTAACTTTTATAATTTATAAAAATATTTTAATTTGATAAATTTTATTCAATTTAGTCCCAAAATTTTTTATTTAATATAAAATTGACCAATATTTGTTTCTAATTTTTATAATTTAATCTAACATTTTTAAGATAGTTTTATTTTTGTTCAATTTGATCCCTAATTTTTTATTTAATTCAAAATTGACCTATATGTATTTCTATTTTTTATATTTGAGTCCAATATTTTTAATATGGTTTTATTTTTGTCCAATTTAGTCCATAATTTTTTATTTAATCCGAGATTGACCTCTATTTATTTCTAATTTTTATAATTTAGTCTAATATTTTTATAATCTAATCCCAAAAGTTTGACTGTCAATGTAACACCTAATACACGGTACAAACGAATCCGACCCGAATATCAAATGCTACAAATGGCCCATTCGTGGACTAAAACAAATTTAAAAAAAAAAGCATATTTGATTACATAAAAGTAAACAGCCAACATGAACATAAAGGGGAAACAATTAACTAAAGTCACCCGAGAAAATAAACCTTTAAAAACTTTAGAAAATAAACGATTTAACAAAAAGACGTTTTGGTAATTTTACAAGATTTGAACCCAAAAAACATTCAAAACTTAAATAAAAGTTTAATATAAGTAGAGACATTGTATACCTCTGTTTTGCTAATAAACAAAAGTTCAAATCGAAGTAAATTTAACCGAGTCGGGGTTTAGGGACTAAAATGTAAATAATTCATAAGTTGGATTTTAAGTTAAAAGCTCAATTTCAAGTCCGTTTTAGACTCATTAATTCCAATTAGACTTAATGGTAAATTCGTGTTGAAATCGAATTTGAAATAGAGTGTTAATTGCAAAAAAATAAGTAGTTTATGGGCCATTTTGGAAACATTCATAAAATTCAGGGGCCAATTTTCAAAAAGTGAAATTAAACCTTAATTTATGAAATAAAATCATCATTGACATATAGACCAAATTTTAAGTTAATCCGAGCTAAAATAAGTCCTTAATTGCAATTATAAAATTACTGACTAAAATATAAAGTTTGCTATTATAAGATAATGGATTGAATTATAAAATATAGGTTAATTCCAAATTAAATAAAAATTTAGGGATTTGTAAAACTAATATTTGATTTTGATATAACAAGTAATTTCAAGGACTAATTTGTAAATTAAGATAAATTTTTAAGTATTCGAAAATACTCACAAAATGACAAAGATTCGAACTTAAAAGGATTTCTTAGTCAAAAAATAAAACCCCAAATATTTTCTAAGTGTTTTTGTACTCAAATAGCTGAAATTTGCTTAGGCGTACCGATACACCCTTTACTATATCGATACGGTCCTTAGCCACTGGAAATTGATTTTACGCAAATGGCTATCGCGTACCGATACGGCTTGTGCGCGTTTCGGTATGGTGGTTTGATACGCATAGTATTCGTTTCGATACGCCATTCAAACCTATGAGATAACGGCTATGTGAGTATCGGTACGATTACTACCCGTACTGATACGGGGTGTTAGATTTTCCAAATCTTTTTCATTAAATACTCGACTGTTGTCTTGTCAGTCTATTGGAATCCCAAACTTTGAAAATCGGTTATAGCGTACCGATACGCCTATAGGCGTATCGATACGGGTTTTGTTACTCAAACAATAAGGATTCCAGTGAGTAAATCCCGTACCGATACGGTACGGACCGTACCGGTACGCTCCTGTTAAATCAACATCTCGTACCGATATGCCCTTCTCGCGTATCGATACCTCTTGTACAACGGCTATTTCTTCTTATGGCAGGTAACGATACGAAAAGCCCGCGTACCAATACTGAGGGTTGGCAGACTGCATTTATTACGGGAAAATGGCTCTCCAATGGCTATAATCAATTACTCAACCACCCAAACGGTTAGAAATCAATGAATGGGTATAAATTGAAGTCTCCAAAGCTACAACAACAACTAATCATCTACTTTCACGCCTTCAAGCACAAATCCAACATATTGAGCCTATTAGAGTCAAAACTTTATAACCCTCTTGAGTGAGCATTATTGTAATCTTTATTTTCAAGATTGGGTTGAGTGTACTTGTATTGGGGCAAATTATTATCTTTGAGAGGATTTTATTTATTTGCCAATCTTTCTTGTAAAAGAGTTAGTTTATCAAAGCTTTGGGTATAAAGCTTTGATTTTGTAACGGTTTCCTCCTAAGCCTAAAAAGAGGAAGAAATTCTTTAGTGAATTTGTTCAAATCCTTAGTAGGAAGTTAAGGTAGTGGATGTAGACCTTGTTAGAAGGTTGAACCACTATAAATTCTTGTGTCCAAATTTTTCCAAATTTTCACATTGCTTCCACTAAAATTTTTATTTGCCAATTCACCCCCTCTTGGCCTTTCACAATCGATTGATTATCCTAACAATTGGTATCAGATCCACACTCAATCGAAGGTCTAACCACCGTTGAAACAATCATAAAGGTGATTCAATCAATCGATGATCAAGCCATGGCATCTACTTCCGGCAATAACTTATACGAGTCTCAATCCATCACTAAATCTCCTTATTTCAATGGGGATAACTATCCCTATTGGAAGAATCGTATGAAGCTCTTCATCAAATCCAACGACTACCTCCTATGAGATGTAGTAGAAGATGGACTGACCATTCTGATGAAGAGAGAATGAGACTGGCTAGTTTCTAAGTCCAAGCATGAAATGACCGATAAAGATTGGAGAAAGTTGCAAATCCATGACAAAGCTATGCACATTATCTTTAGTGCTCTTAGACCGAATGAGTACTCGAAGATGTCTTCTTGCACAAGTGCAAAGGAGATATGGGACAAGCTAGAAGTGATATACGAGGGCACAAATGAAGTAAAGGAGACCAAGATTGGCCTTCTAAATTTGAGCTACGAGAACTTTAAAATGGAGCCGTATGAAGACATCTCAAAAATGTTTGATCGATTTTCCATTATCATCAATGGGCTAAAAGGATTTAGAGAAGTTATTTTGAAAGAAAAACTTATCCAAAAGCTCATATATTCTCTTCCTGAGTCATGGGATGGAAAGAGAACCGCCATCATCGAAGCAAAGGATCTCAAAACTTTGAAGCTCGATGTTCTCATGGGGTCTCTTCTCACTTATAAGATAATGAAGAAATGAGGAGATAAAGAAAAAAAGAAAAGAAGACAAAAAAGAAAGAGGTGGAGAAGAAAAAGATAGGAATCGCTCTCAAAGCCTCACAAGATGATAATAATTCTAGAAAGGATAAAGATGAAGAATTGGCTCTGTTAGCCAAAAGGTTCACTCGGTTCATGAAATCCAACCGGGGAAGAAAGTTCCACCGAAAAAGAGATTTTAAGAACAAGGAAGAAGAGAAAGATCATATAGTATGCTACGAATACAAAAAGCTGGGACACATCAAGATAGATTGTCCCCAACTCAAGAAAAAAAGTTTCGAGAAGAAAAAGAAGCATAAGGCCCATGTAGCCACTTGGAGTGATGAAGAATCTTCAAGTGATGAGGAGCAAAAAGTTGTAAATTTTTACCTCATGGCCTTCGAAGAAAATCCTAAGGTAACCTTAAACTTATCTATTAAGCTTACTTTTGATGAATTATATGATGAATATAATGAGTTGCAAGAGGTTTATGATGAATTAGTTTTGAAATACAAAGAATCACATTTAAAAAATAAGAAAATAATTTCTGATAAAATCAAAATGATTCTTTATCCAAAACTAATTCAGAACTTGAGAAGAAGGTTTTGGATTTACAAGCCAAACAAAATGATTTTGAAAAGAAAAAACAAGATTTAAATAATCTTCTCTCAAAAGTTCATGACGATCACCAAAAAGAAGTTGGTGATCTTAAAACTTCTTTGAACAAAGTTGGGAATACCCGTTTTGAAAAGGGAAATTCTTCAAAATCCAACTATGTGAAAAGAAACTTTAATGGGTACAAACATAGAGGGTTCCCAAGGCCCTATTATGGTAAGAGAGTTAGAAGTATATGGATTCCTAAAGATGTTGTTGCTTCTAATGATCTTAATGTAATTGCTTCTTGGATTCCTAAGGGGACCAAGATTTTAAGAACTAATGTTCATGGACCCAAAAAGATCTGGGTACCAAAAATCAAAAATTAATTCCATGTTTGTAGGGGGAGCATTGCTACAAGGCCAAAGCTTCAAGTGCAAATTCGTGGTACCTTGATAGTGGATGCTCGTGACACATGACTGGAGACAAGAGTAGATTCTTGGAGCTAAAATCAAGGAGTGGAGGAGTAGTGACATTTGGTGACAACTCCAAAGGCCACATTGAAGGAATTAGTTCCATTGGTAATCACTTTTCTATACTTATTAAAAATGTCTTAAATGTCAATGGTCTTAAGCATAATTTATTAAGCACAAGCCAACTTTGTGATAAAGGTTTTATTGTGCTTTTTGATTTATTTGGTTTCAAAATTATCAACATTAAAACCAACAAAATTGTGCTTATTGGTCATCGCATAGGAAACATATATATGGTGCATTTAGATGACATTCATATTTCCAATGCATATTTTGCAGCTAAAGATGAGCATGATTCATGGCTATGGCATAGAAAACTAAGGCATGCAAGCATGAGTGTTTTTGAAAAATTGATTTCAAATGATATTGTAAGAGGTTTGCCAAAAATAAAGTTTTCTTATGAAAAAATTTGTAATGCTTGTGCAAAAGGTAAACATAAAAGAGTTTCTTTTAAACCTATTAATGATTTTTCTACAAGTAGAGTTTTATAATTGATCCACATGGATCTTTTTGGCCTATTAGAACAATGAACTTGGGTGGAAAATCATATGTATTTGTTTTAGTCGATGACTATTCTAGATATACTTGGGTTCTATTTTTAAGTACTAAGGATGAGGCTTTAGAAAAATTCGTCACATTTTCAAAAGTAAATCAAAACAATTTTGGTTACTCAATTGCACATATTCGAAGTGACTATGGAACCAAATTTCAAAATCTAGGTTTTGAAGAGTTTTGTAATTCAAACGGTATAAGCCATAATTTTTCAACTCCTCGAACACCTCAACAAAATGGGGCTGTTGAGAGGAAAAATCGAACATTAGAAGAAATGGCTAGAATCATGCTTTGTAAAAGTAATTTGCCTAAGTATTTTTGGGCGGAAGCCACTAATACGGCTTGTTATATTGTAAATAGAGTAATGATTAGACATATTTTAAAGAAAACTCCTTATGAACTTTTCAAAAATAAAAAGCCTAACATTAGCTATTTTCATCCATTTGGTTATAAATGTTTTGTTTTAAACAATGGAAAATATAATTTAGGCAAATTTGATGTAAAAAAGTGATGAAACTATTTTTCTATGTTACTCTTTAAATTATAAAGCATATCGTGTATTTAATAAAAGAACTTTAGTAGCAGAAGAGTCTATACATGTGATTTTCGATGATAACCTCCTTCCGAGGAAGGATTCTTGTGATGATGATGATGTAGGAATTTTTATGCCAATGATGGTGGGGACAATCATCAAAAGTAGATGAAGTTTCATCAAAAGAAGAACCACAAGATCCACCTCTAGAAGCCTTGAAAGACATGACTCTAGAGGAAAAAGATGTCACCTACTCAAGGAAGTTCAACTATGTCAAAGGTAGTGAAATTTTGGGTGATCCATCCAAAGGGGTAGCCACTAGATTTTCTCTTAGAAATGCATATAATTATGTTTCATTTATATCATGCATAGAGCCTAAAAATATCCAAAAAAAAAATCATTAAATGATGATTATTGGATATTGGCTATGCAAGAAGAGTTAAATCAATTTGAGAGAAGTAAAGTATGAACATTAGTTGATAGGCCTAGTAATAAATCTACTGTAGGAACTAAATGGGTTTTTAGAAACAAACTAGATGAGAGTGATAATATAGTGAGAAACAAGGCTAGACTTGTTGCTCAAGGTTACACTCAAGAAGAAGAAATTGATTTTGATGAAACCTATGCACCCGTAGCTAGAATAAAAGCCATTAGGATGTTGCTTGCATTTGCATGTTATCATGAATTCAAGCTTTTCAAATGGATGTAAAAGTGATTTTCTAAATGGTTTTATAAATGAAGAAGTGTATGTAGACAACCACCCAATTTTGAAGATCTAAAATACTCAAACCATGTTTTTAAACTTTTAAAGGCTTTATATGGTTTGAAACAAGCTCCTAAAGCTTGGTATGAACGTTTATCAAATTTTTCAATTGAAAAAGGTTTTGATAAAGGAAATGTGGATACTACACTTTTTATAAAAAGAAAAGACAAAGACATATTAGTAGTACAAATTTATGTTGATGATATAATTTTTGGTTCTACTAATGAGCTTCTTTGTCAAGAGTTTACTAAGTTGATGCAAGCTGAATTTGAGATGAGCATGATGGGAGAGCTTTCATTTTTCTTGGGGCTCCAAATCAAACAAAGGAAGGATGACATCTTCATCAATCAAGCTAAGTACATCAAGGACATGCTCAAGAAGTTTGGCTTAGAGAATGTAAAACCCCAAGCCACACTATGAGCTATTCTACAAAGCTTGACAAAGATGAAGGAGGTAAGTGTGTTTATTTAAAGCTTTATAGATCAATGATAGGATCTTTGCTTTATCTTACAGCAAGCAAACTGGATATTATGTTTAATGTTTGCTTGTTTGCTAGATTTCAAGCTAGTCCTAGAGAATCCCACCTTATAGCCGTTAAGAGAATCTTTAGATACCTTAGAGACACACCTTGTTTAGGTCTTTGGTATCATAGAGACTCTTCCTTTAGTTTATATGTTGATTCGGATGTGGATTATGGGGGTTGTAAGATAGATAGAAAGAGTACCTCCGTTATATGTCAATTCCTAGGTAGTATGCTCATATCATGGTTTTCTAAGAAGCAAAATAGTGTAGCATTATCTACCACCGAGGTGGAATACATATCGGTAGGAAGTTGTTGTGTTCAAGTCCTTTAGATGAAGCAACAACTCTTAGATTATGGAATTGACATAGGTACCATTCCCATTAGGTGTGATAATACTAGTGTCATTTGTCTCACTAAGAATCTCATCCAACATTCTAGAACCAAACACATAGAGATAAGGCATCATTTCATTAAAGATTATGTCTTGAAAAATAATGTAGTTCTAGAGTATGTAGACAACTTGAACCAATTAGCGGATATATTTACCAAACCATTAGATAAAGAGTGTATTTGGTCTCTTAGGAGAGAGTTAGGGCTTACTAGCCTTTTTTGAACCTTAGAGCCTTTTTGGTGTTTAAAAGTTGCTTGAATTTGGTTGATTTCATTTCTTATGTGCTTTTGATCCTATATGCATCTATTCATGTTGTTAGGGGGAGTATGCATCTATTTTTGACCATTCATGATGATCTCATATCATTTACATGCATATCGATTCGATTAAGTTCAATTTTTTGGGTCACTTGCAGCAAAAAAATGTTATTTTTGGTCAAGACATATCGATACGATTAATCGCGTATCAATACGGGTAGAGGGCATTGTTTCGATACGAGTAAAGGACGTTTCGGTACAAGACAAGGATCAGTATGCCTGTAAAGCATACCGAAACGCGGTGTCGGTATGCATCTTTAGCGTATCGGTATGCACAGCTGCTGGGACTTTAAAAAGGGTTTTAAATGAAGTTTTCCTAATCCAAATCAAACTCTAACTTTTTCTAAAAACCCTAGGTCGGCCTTTCACTATAAAAACCTCTCAAAACTCTTATTTTTTTCCATCAAATCACATCAAAATTTTTGAGGGTTTTTGTTTTCTGCATCAAACACAAGCTATCATCATCAACATTAGTGCAAAACCATAATTCATTCATCCTATCTTCCATAACTCAAGGTAAAACTTCATTTTCCTTAAATTTTGTTTTTTCTTTATATTTGTATATTGTTTATATTTTAAAATTATACTTTTAATATGTATATATCTTTGTCATCATAGATTTCACAAAAAAAATTCAAAAACTCAAAATTTTGTATTCAAATATAAGATTATACTTGTATATTTTTTAAACTGTTTTTCAAAATTTATTTTTACCAAAAATTTTCTTTATATTTGTATATGTTTTCAAACTATATAAAATAGATTTTTAACCTTTCCTTGATTAAGTGTTTGATTAATTGGATTGAATGTGATGCTTATGCATACATATATTTGTGGTTTGAAAATTTTCAGGTTTTATTATGGGACCAAAGAAAAGAGCAAGAAGGGAGATTGGGGCAAGTTCTTCCACTTGAAATCCTACCTTACCCAATCCCGAAAATAGTGGTACTAGACCAAACCTTACCCAACTCTATCGCCAATGTTTTAATGAACCAACTAATTTGGAATGTTTTAAACACTTTCAAATTTTCAAAATTCAGCGTGAACGAGTTGTTTCCATTTTGTTTATGACTTCTGAAGCTTTTCACTTTCGTTATCTTGATTTA
This sequence comes from Hibiscus mutabilis, assembly GCA_019671005.1. Classification (NCBI taxonomy): domain Eukaryota; kingdom Viridiplantae; phylum Streptophyta; class Magnoliopsida; order Malvales; family Malvaceae; genus Hibiscus; species Hibiscus mutabilis. The sequence goes on along the minus strand of CM033747.1, from coordinate 30,239,523 downwards.
ATAAGGTAATAAAAATTTATGTCTTTTTTAAGTATACACAGTACTGTTTACAAAAACCTTGTCCTTATTTTCTACTCCAATGCCCGGTGTGTTTACAATCCTGAGAAAACTGAGATTATTGCTCTTGAATCTTTTCTTATGGGAAAATCTTTTCGCCTCGATTCTCAAATAATAGCTGATCTTTCAGGGATGAAAAATACGGGTATCGATGATGAAAATGCTTTTCCTCACACCCAAAGTGGCGTCGTTACTGTCCTTGATGCCCATGACTATTTCCTTCACCTCCTTATCACTTGGTGGTTTTGACCATCCGGTGGTAAATGGTTCACCATTCGCCAAGTCGATGACTTTTGGCTTCGTTGTTTTCGTGAAGGAACTTTCCCTAACCTTGCCTAAATCATCTTTGCCGAACTTGTCTTCCTAGTCCAAAACTTCTATAACTCCCTCGTCACATCTTTTACCTATAGCACCACCCTGAGCTTCATTTTCCACAAGCTTGAGATCGACTGCTCCCATGACCTTGCTTCACCTCTCATTGATCCCATTGATGATCACTCTCTTGGGCGTGCAAAGTTTACCTTTTACAACAGTGAATGGGTTCGTAATGCTGATCTTCCTCATGATGCTCAACCAAATCCCGAAGAGAATGTGTCAGCCAGTCCAATTGCTCTGGTGGCTCCGGTTGCTCAACCTTCCTATGATGCACTTATGGTGTATCTTGATGGAAAGCTTGCTACCATGACCACTCACTTTTGGGAGATAAACGCAAGTCTTGACTCGTTTGATGCTCGTTTAACATCTATGGAGACCCGTCAAGCTTCTATGGATATGACTCTTACCATCTTCCATGGTGAATGGCGTGGTCATTCGTTTGGAGACGATGGAATACAAGATGAGGATGAGGATGAAGACGATGGGGACGCTCCTTAGGCTCGTGTATCTCATGTCATATCATATCATATTTAGGTTTTAAGTTTATGCACCTATATTTTTATTTGATTTCCTATGTCTTTTGGTTTATGGTTTATGTTTTGGATTATGATGTTAAGTTTGATTTTTATTATGTTGCTTGAATATTTACTTTGAATTTAATAATATCTATGTTGCTAATTATGCTTGGAGTTCTTTATTGCTTTTTTTTTGCCCTATTGATTTTGATCCAACAAAAAAGGGGAAAAGTACGCCTAAATTTTCAAAACGTTTTTCAAACTTAAATGGTCTCAAAGAAAGGGGAGTTTTATTCAAAAAGACTTAAAATTTTATTTTGGGTTTTTTTATCAAAAAGGGGGAGATTGTAAAACTAATATTTGATTTTGATATAACAAGTAATTTCAAGGACTAATTTGTAAATTAAGATAAATTTTTAACTATTCAAAAATACTCACAAAATGACAAGGATTCGAGCTTAAAAGGATTTCTTAGTCAAAAACTAAAACCCCAGATATTTTCTAAGTGTTTTTGTACTCAAATAGCCGAAATTTGCATAGGAGTATCGATACACCCTTTACCGTATCGATATGATCCTTAGCCACTGGAAATTGATTTTACGCAAATGGTTATCGCGTACTGATACGGCTTGTATGTGTTTCGGTACGGTGGTTCGATACGCATAGTATCTATTTCGATACACTATTCAAACCTGGGAGATAATGGCTATGTGAGTATCGGTACGGTAACTACCTATACCGATACGGTGTGTTAGATTTTCCAAATCTTTTTTCATTAAATACTCGATCGTTGCCTTGTCAGTTTATTGGAATCCTAAACTTTGAAAATCGGTTATAGCGTACCAATACGCCTATAGGCGTATCAATACGGGTTTTGTTACTCGAACAATAAGGATTCTAGTGAGTAAACCCCGTACTGATATGGTACGGACCGTATCGCTACGCCCCTGTTAAATCGACATCTCGTACCAATACACCCTTCTCGCGTATCGATACCCCTTGTACAATGGCTCTTTCTTCTTATGGCAGGTAACGATACGGAAAGCCCGCGTACCGATACCGAAGGTTGGCAGACTGCATTTATTGCGGGAAAATGGCTCTCCAACGGCTATAATCAATTCCTCAACCACCCAAACGGTTAGAAATCAATGAAGGGATATAAATTGAAGTCTCCAAGGCTACAACAACAACAACTAATCATCTACTTTCAAGCCTTCAAGCACAAATCCAACATATTGAGCCTATTAGAGTCAAATCTTTGTAACCCTCTTGAGTGAGCATTATTGTAATCTTTATTTTCAAGATTAGGTCGAGTGTACTTGTATTGGGGCAAATTATTACCTTTGAGAGGATTTTATTCATTTGCCAATATTTCTTATAAATGAGTGAGTTTATCAAAGCTTTCGGTAGAAAACTTTGATTTTGTAACGGTTTCTTCCTAAGCCTAGAAAAGGGGAAGAAATTCTTTAGTGAATTTGTTCAAATCCTTAGTAGGAAGCTAAGATAGTGGATGTAGACCTTGTTAGAAGGTTCAATCGCTATAAATTCTTGAGCCCAAATTTTCACATTGCTTCCACTAAAATTTTTATTTGTCAATTCACCCCCTCTTGGCCTTCCAAAATCGATTGCTTATCCTAACAGGATTAAATTGAACAAAAAAAGCATAGTAAAAATATTATATAAAATTAGAAATAAATAGGGTTCAATTTCGAATTAAATAAATATTTTAGGGACTAAAGTAAACAAAAATATTATTATATTAATAATATTGAATTTAATAATAAAATAAAAAAACAAATAAGGGTAAATCTAAGATTAAATAAAAAATTTAGGAGCTAAACTGAACAAAATAAAATCATAATAAAAATATTGGATGAAATCATAAAAATTATTTATAATTATGGTTAAAATAAAATTAGAATTTTTAAACATAATTTCATAATTTTATTATTAAAGTGAGGTAGCTTTAACTTTTCCTTCCTATTTTCGACTAAATTTGGAGAGAAAACTATTTGTATAGGAGGAAGAAAAACTATCTCCCCTCCTATTTTCTTTCCTTCTAATTAAAAAATGCAAGGATGAAAAATATATTTTTCTTTCCATTGGTGTGCTTGGTTGGGATGATGGAAAACTAAAAAAAAAGTTTCGTTACTTCTCAATACTTGGTACAATGAAAAAGTAAGAAAAAAATTACTTTGCCATTGTACCTTTATACTTTTTTTAAAAAATATATAAATGGGCCTCATTAAAAATTTCCTTCCTAGAGAAGGGGATCCAATGGTGGAGACTCTTCAAGCCTGATCCTGGACTCCATCAAGCATTGCATTACATTAGACATGAATGCTAAACTATGCTCTGAATATTACTGTGGGGGAAGTCAAAGCAGCCTTTCTTTAAATTCACCCTTCTAAGGCACCAGGTATAGATGGTTTCCCTGCCTCTTTTTTTCATAAATTTTGGTCAGTAGTTGGTGATGAGTTTATTACTTTATGTCTTGATTTACTGGCTGACAGGGCTAATATGAGTGATGTTAATAGAACTGTAATTGTTCTTATCATTAAAGTAGATGAACCTAACCTCTTTATGCAGTACAGACATATAAGCATGTGTACTGTCATTTATAAAACTGTGTCCAAGATCTTGGTTAACAGATTGAAAGAAGCCATGCCCTTGTGCATTGCTGAAAACTAGAGTGCCTTTGCTCAAGGCAGACTCATTTCTGATAATGTGATTGTGGCTTATGAATTGTTGCACTATTTGAAAGGTGCTAGAAATGGTACTAATAAGGTTGTTTCTATAACGTTGCACAAGGAAAAAGCATATGACAGAGTAGAATGGCATTTTTTACAAGATGTAATGTCCATGCTTGGCTTGGCTTTGCTCAACAATTGATTGATTTGATTATGTCTTGTGTTACCTCGATCTCTTATTGCATTATAATTAATGGTAACCTTTCAAGTGAGTTTAGACCTAGTAGAGGAATTAGACAGGGTGACCCCTTGTCACCCTATCTTTTTCTATTCTTGTAGCAATCCAGAAATTTAGTTGGGTTCAGATCTAAAATACGGGTTTTGTATTTTAGATTTAAGGATTTAATTTGAAAAGGAGTGGCGATCATTTTGTGAAAGGAATTGAGTTTTGGGGCTTAAGATTGTGTTTTTATCGTGATGTTTTGGAGAGGATAGTTTGAATTAAAGGGGTGTGAAAGAGATGGAGAAAATTAGATTTTATAATCTCTTATCTCTTTCCTTTTTTCATCTTTCCATTCTCTCCCTTTTTTCTATTATTTCTTAAGCTTTGAAATATGATCTACTGTTGTCAGTGTGTCCATTTTCGATACCTCGATCGTCATCATGTTTATGTCGTCGAGACAAGTTCACCGGTACCAGCAGTGTCGCCATCAGAGTTGTCGTCGGAGAGGGTAGGAGAAAAGAAAATCCAGATTATTAAGTTGAGGTAGTTCAAGAGCTTGAATCGAGAAATGAAGGCCACCACCGTAATTAGATGTCAGAAAACAACCAATCTACGTGTTCACCGTTGCCGTCTAGCCACCAAAAACTATCGCACGCTTCACACACGCCGCCGCCTACACGTGGGCAACGTCTAGCCGGACAGGCAGTTATAAAAGCCGGGTTCAACGTTGGGCTTAAGCTGTTAGTCTGAGCTAAGCCAGCCTGCCAAGCTGACCCAAGCCGCAAGCCAAGCTAGTTCAGCAAGCTAACCTTTTGAGTTGAGCCAGCCGCCAGCCACGCAGTTGATCGCCTCTGTCGTTGACCGATGTTACCGTTGATTCACATTGACTTTTTTTAGAGGACCCTACTCAGGGGTTTCTCGATGTTCTGAGTTTGTTAGCTCAGTCTGTTTTACCAAATTCAAACCTGGTAAGCTATGTTTATGCTTTTGACCCTTTAAATTCATTAAAATATATGATTAAGTGATGTTTATGGTATTAATTGATATACGAGGATTATTTAGGATCAGTTATCGAATTAAGTGGAATATTCAGGAAGCTCGGATAAGGATTTTAGCGATATCGACTTAAGGTTAGTACACTTCAAACTCCTATTGCTTCATAATCATCATAAGTGTAATTTCCTTTCTTGTTAGTAGTTGCAAAACATGTTGATGATAGATAAGCATGTGTTGAGACCAGTATTATGAGACTAGTATTTCTGAGATGCCTGTCTAGCTTGAGAATATTCAAGACTATTATGAGCTTTAGAGACCGTGTAGGTTCACTTGAATATTCGTGTAATTATCTGATTGCTTGATTTACATGTTGTGATTGCTTGAGTGTTTGAAATATGAATTGGCGCGTTCGATATAAATTATATTAAGGGGGACTGATAATTGCTAATATTCGAATAATTGACCATAAATTTAGGAATTGATATTAAATGAATATGAAGTTGGTAACTAATATTAATTGAATGAATACGTTAGTAAATAAACCCTAATGACTTTCACAAGCTTTAGGGATCAAATAAGCATTGTAATATTGTAATTCAAGGAAATTATATGAACCCGTAAAATGGGTATCAATACGAGCTTTGGTTGTACTGGTAGGAATCTAAGATTTCCAGTAAGCAGTTCCTACATCGGTATACGTGTGAGTACCGATACCCAAGGATACTGTATCGACACTTGTGTTTGAGTACCGATACCCGATCTGATAAATAATCTATAAATGCAATCTAAGGATGAAAATTGATGTGAATATTAATAATTGAATTATATCTTGAATAAATATGATAACATGGATTAATGGAGACAATGACTGAGATTAATTATATACTTCTCCATAATTTATTAACAACTCGGTAATGTAAAATAAATGATGTAATGATGATTAGCAATAATATGGGGTCCTTGGGATCGCGTTACTTGCATGCTGGGTAGGCATTTGATTGTTGAGTCTTTTGATTGATGAGATCTGGATACCCAGTGAAAGAGTGTTACAACACTACAGTAAGAGAATTACCGAATAGATGTTACCAATGCTATATAACATGAGCTTCATTCGAAGGTGCTCGAGAGAGAATTTCGAGTAGGGGTGTATGTTCCGATGCTAGGTGACCCGGCCTCACCCAAGGTGTATATTCTGATGCTAAGAGACCTAGCCTCATCTAGAGTGTAGATGCTCGATGGGGGATTCTGAGTATGGATGTATATTTCGATGCTATGTGACTCAGACTCATCCGGAGTGTGTGTTCTGATGCTACGTGACCCAGCCTCACTCTAGAGTTGTTGTTGATATGTGCTTTCACCTAGATAATCTGTTGGATCTCGGGCTTGGTTGGGCCTTGTGTGTCATGTATGATGTTTTGCTATGTTGATAGCATGTGTTTAGGCGACTAGTGGTAGCGCCATGCGTTTATTTATCTCTTCTTATTGCTCATACTAGCTTGCATGTTTATATTTATCATTAGCATGAAGTAGAGTAGATTAGATGCGTACCACTGAGCTTTGTAAGCTCAGTGCTCAGAATCGTCGTTTTCGTGCGCAGGTTGGTAGTTGTATATTGGGATCGAGGAGCACTATCAGTTTAAGAATCCAAGAGATGGTGATTTCTTGAGTACTGTACTTGAGTTTAGTAGGCTATGTATTCATAGGTCCTTACGTGGTGGAGTCTGTAATTATTATTTTTGAAATTGTATTAATCAAATTTGATGTTCAAGTGTTTTAACTATAAATTAGAGCTCATTTGCACTGTTTTGATTATTTATCTATATTTTTTACTATTTGCTTTAAATGTTTTTTGAGGAATATCTTGTTGGGCTAATCCAAATTATGAATTTTTATGGTTTTGGGTTGAGCTTGAGGCCTAAATGTGGCATCCATGTCAAGGGTGTTACATTTAGTGGTATTAGAGCTTAGGTTTAGTCGGTTCTAGGAAACCTGGGGGTGGTATAGGTGTTTTAGTAAGGTGTCTAGTGAATACACACCCCTAAATTAAGTTCGTACTCTTAAGACTAGAATCCTGATGGTGCGTCCAATGTTGTGACGCTAAAATGGTCACAATCGTGGCTAAAAGGGCCGAGTTAAGTGTTGAACTCGTATGAGCAATTTCGAGGGTAAGGTCACCCCAGATTGTTGAGATGCGAAATAGTTGAATGATGCTAGAGTCGAGGATGTGTCCTTCTACGTGTTGAAAATGTTCTGAAACCTTCAAATGCGTTTTAAAAGTTTGTATCAAAGAATTTTCATTGTTATACGTGAATAATATTTATGAAGTGAGTATGGATAACCCATTTTTGAAATCAATCAGTGGATGCACATCGTGTGAAAGACCATTTGTTCGTGTAAAAAAAGAGTCATATTGATACTTAAGAAGTATCATCACCTTCGCAAGGGCTTTTTTGTAGATAGTGGATTCAAGATCCACTAGTTTGTTAGAGGATGGCCAAAGTTAGACATTCTACATGTTTGAGACAGCTACCTTCTTGGGAGTTATTGCACCTTGGAAATTAATTTGGTTAATCAAAGCGCGATGTTAGACAGTAATGTCGAGAGTGGTCTTGAGGCTCCGAGACCTCGAGAAAACCCAACCTTAGGTAATGATAATGTTGAACCGTTGCCCTCCTACCTTGATTTTCATTGTGGTTGTTTAGAGAATGGCACAACAGGGTTTTTGGGCATGTTTGATCATTTAGCGGGTGCCAATATATGTAGTTCGATGCTTGGGAGCTTTCAGACATCCAGAGTGTTTGTTTATGTTTCTTGGAAGAGTCGCCATGACTTCTTCCTTGTCAAGGATGTAAGTGGATGTTGAGGTAATACCGAGTGGGACGTAAGTGCCCATCGCCCTTGTTAGAGGACACCGACCTAGTTGAAAAGTCAGAGGTTTAGTTGCTAAGGCGCAACTCCAACGAGGTTTGAAGAACCGGGTTTGTTCGCTAGTAAGAAGTTAGTTTGTTAAGGTGATGCTTAAACTGTTGATAGCTTGTTAAGTGACGGTAAGGGACTGCCAAGTGTCTCCTAAGGTAGATGACTCATTTAACTAATTACGAAGTACTCGTGTATTTTTCCAAGATTGGTTCGAGAATAATATGGTTGCGGTTAAAGTGTTAAAGGCTTGTAGTTTTGAAATAAATTATGGAATAGGGATTTCTCTCTTTAAAGTGTATTGTGGTAATGGTTGTTGTCTGCAGTAACGTTTGAGGTGTTTCAGCGACGATAGGATAGGGGATACCATATCATCCCTTGAATATAAGTTTGAGGTTTTACGAGACACGTGTGAATGTTTAAGAAATATAGAAAGACGAGTGTTGGCAAGATAATTACCTTAATAACCTTGTGTGTAGGAAATGTTAGTTACCATGTAATCAGTTAAGGAAGCAAGGGTTTGAGACTGAAAATATTTTTCGTTGTATCATAGTTTCCTTGAGTCAAGCTGAGAAACATTGGTGGAGATCTGAGCTGCGTGAGATTGTTTTATTGTGACAGTAGTGCTAACTCGATTAAAGTCGAGTAGGATCTCGAGACCTTCAAGGATGTTTTGTTACTTTGTCAAAGCTGTAATTTTTGTGCCAGAAGAAAGGAATATTGTGTTCACCTCAATAGCGTGAAATTTTGGGCGTTTAATCTTTAAGGAATTTGAGATTTAGACAATGATGTGAGCTAAAGTAATTGAGGATTGTTGATCGTGTGATCAATCATCACCTAAGTAAAGTGAACTTGATAAGTAATGGATTATGTAGAGTTAGTTCAGGTTAGAGTATCATGTTGTCATGTGGGGCGATCAAGGATCGCAAGTGGTGGTCGTGTAAGGGAGTACCGATGCTAGTTTAGTGTGGTACTGATACTCGATTCATCTGGTGATAGTACTGATTCGTCAGTATCGGTACTTGTGTGGTTGTTATTTAAGCTTTGAGTTAAGGATTGATTTTCTTTGAAAGCCGTGGAAAGTAGCATCTGATTCTAATTAAGAGGACACAGTGTTATGATTGAATTTAGGTTTGATAGTTTCTGATGGACTTTAAGATCTTGTTATGGGTTCTTTAGAGAAAAAGATATCAAGGCAAGAGATTCCTCTTATATAGTATAGTGGTCAGTATATGGTGAACTTTGAGAGCAACAATTTGTACCAAGCTTTTGCCGTGTGTTTTGAGAGATAGTGTGGAGTCGTGAGTTTGAGATTGTGATAATTATTTGGCTTGCCATCGGTTGGGAGTCAAACATTGAATTTCTCAAAGTCATAGTGATGCTTTGATATTCATCGGTGGGAGTTAAATAAATGACCGTGGACCTTGTAAAGGAATTGTGAGTATATAGTTTCATTGGGATTATGTTGTGTAATAATATAGTCTTTGGTGAAAACTGTTTAATATTGTTTTGGCAATGGTGAGATCAAGATAGAAAGTCTACTTGGCTTGTTCGTGGGTTAGGTTTTACGACACTAAAGTATGTACAAGTTGCCTTTTGATGCAAGATTCAAGGTTTATGGTGGAAACTTATCCCTTGATGGGATTCCATATGACGACAAATTTGATTGATGGTACATATGACATGTTTAAACATGCGTTGTAGTTTAGAATGCAAGACTCTTACGTGGATTGAGTTAGTAGGGATATGTTTTAGTTGTCATTATGAGTTATCATGCCAAGTTTAAGGTAATTTCTTGAGATAAGTTGAGATGTCGTTCATTTTCAAAAGACTTGCATCGGACAAGCAATGATTTTGATAAAGGATACCATCAGGGTTGGAGTCTCTTTTAGAAAGTTACCTAGGGAGAATCATTTTGTTTTGGATGCAACGGCTATTTAACCACCTGTTCTTTTTGGATCATGCGAGTTGTGGAAGGATTTTTCTGTGCATCAAACTTTTGGGTTCTACAGCATAAGTTAAGTTTCTTGATTACGTGATTGTGTAGCATTTGGTTTAATGCACCATCGGGTTTGTTCCATGGATTTGGTTATGAACCAAATAATGATGGATCTCTTTAAAAGAAATGGTTAATTGAATTGGGTTTGTACCGAGTGCTGATGGATTTCTTCTAAGAGAAAGGATGTTGAAATTATGTTTGTATCGTTAGAAGATAATGGTTATAGTTTATGAGTGTTGTAAAATATTAGAGTAGCGCAACGGGATATGTTTGAGAACATTGGAGAGTTATAAAAGTTTTAGCACCTTATGTGGTTTATTAGCATAAATTTCGAGGACAAAATTTCTTTCAAGGAGGGGAGAGTTGTAGCGACCTAAAAATTTAGTTGGGCTCGGATCTAAAATATGGGTTTGGTATTTTAGATTTAAGGATTTAATTTAAAGAGGAGTGGTGATCATTTTGTGAAAAGGATGGGAGTTTGGGGGCTTAAGATTGCGTTTTTACCATGATTTTTTGGAGGAGGATAGTTTGAATTAAAGGGTGTGGAAGAGAGGGAGAAAATTAGATTTTATATTCTCTCCTCTCTCTCCCTTTTTCATCTTTCCTTTCTCTCTCTTTTTCCTATTCTTCCTCAAGCTTTAAAGTCTAATCTATCATTATTGGAGTTGTTATTTTTAACACCTCCACCATCATTGTGTTTATCTTGTCGAATAGAGTTCACTGGTACCAGCATCATCGCCATCAAATTCGTCGTCAGAAGGGGTAAGAGAAAAGAAAATCTGGGTTGTTGAGTTAAGGTAGTTTGAGTGCTTGAATCATGAAATAAAGGCCACCACCGTGATCAGAGGCCAAAAAATAGCCCATCTTGACGTTCACCATTACCGTCCATCCACCAAAAGTTGTTGCACGCACGCCACACGCCTCGTTATCGTCTATGCGCGTGGGGCGACGTCCGACCGGACAGGCTAGTTATAACAGTCGGGCTCAATAGTAGGGTTTGGCTTATGCCATTGGGCCGAGCTAAGCTGGTCTGCCAAAGTCGACCTAAGTTGCAGGCTGAGCCAATCCATCAAGCCGAGCCAATCGCCAGCTCACATCGCGCGATTGCCATTGATTGCCACCGCCGCCGTTGATCGGCCGTTGACTAACGTTGAATTTTTTTCTAGGGACCCTACCCGGGGTTTTCGACGCGCTAGTCCATTGGCGTGAATTTTCACCAAATTAAAACCTTGTAAATTGTTTTTACGCTTTTGACCTTTCAATTCATTAAAGTATTTGATTATATGATTAAGTGATACTTATGGTATTAATTGATATACGAGGATTATTCGGGATCGGTTATCAAATCAAGTGGAATATTTGAGAAGCTCGGATAAGGATTTTAGTAATATTGGCTTAAGGTTAGTACACCTAAACTCCTATTGCTTCATGAGCATTATAAGTTTAATTGCCTTGCTTGTTAGTGGTTGCAAAATAGGTTGATGATAGATAAGCATGTGTTGAGACCGATATTATAAGACTTGTATTTCTAAGATGCCTGATGAGCTTGAGAATATTTGAGACTATTATGAGCTTTAGAGACCGTGTAGGATCGCTTAAATATTCGTGTAATTATCTGATTGGTTGATTTACATGTTGTGATTGCTTGAGTGTTTGAAATATGAATTGGCACATTCGATGGAAATTATACTAAGGGGGTGATAATTGGTAATATTCGAATAATTGACCATAAATTGGGAATTGATATTAAATGAATATAAAGCCAATAATTAATATTAATTGAATGAATGTGTTAGTAAACAAACCCTAATGACTTTTATAAGCTTTAGAAATCGAATAAGTGTTGTAATATCATAATTCAAGGAAATTGTAAGAACTTGTGAATAGGGTATTAGTACGAGTTTTGGTCGTAGTAGTACTTGTGTGAATCTAGGATTTCCAGTAAGTAGTTCATGCATTGGTACACATGTGAGTATTGATACCCAAGGGTACCATATCACACTCTTGTTTGAGTACCGGTACCTAATCCAATAAATAATCTATAAATGCAATCTAAGGATGGAAATAGATATGAATATTTATAATTAAATTATGCGTTGAATAAATGTGATAGCATGGATTAATGGAGACAATGAATGAGATTAATTATAAACTCTTTGGATAATGTGTTAACAACTCGGTAATGTAAAATAAATAATGCGTTGACGATTAGCGAAAATAAGGGATCCTTGGGATAGCGTTGCTTGTATGCTGGATAGACATTAGATTAGTCGAGTAGATGATTGATGGGATTTGAATACCTAGTGAAAAAGTGTTGCAATACCATAGTAAGAGAATTACCGAATAGAGATTACTGATGCTATATGACCTGGGCCTCATTCGAAGGTGCTCAATAGAGAATTTTGAGTACGAGTGTATGTTTCGATGCTAGGTGACCCGGCCTTACCTAGGGTGTGTATGTTCTGATGCTAGATGACCCAACCTCACCAGAGTGTAGATGCTCGATGGGGCATTTCGAGCATGGGTTTATGTTTTGATACTATGTGACTCGGTCTCACCCGAAGTGTATGTTCTAATGCTACGTGGCTCGGCCTTACTCCTGAGTTATTGTTGTTGATATGTGCTTTCGCCTAGATGATATGTTGAGATCTTGGGCTTGGTTGGGATGTGTGTGCCGTGTATGATGTTTTGGTATGTTGAGAGCATGTGTTTAGGTGACTAGTGGTAGTGCCACGTGTTTATTTATCTCTCTTTATTGCTCATACTAGCTTGCATGCTTATGTTTATGAAGTATAGTAGAGTAGATGTATACCACTGAGCTTTGTAAGCTCAGCTCTCAAAATCGTTGTTTTTGTATGTAGGTTGGTTGTTGGATCGTGGGATCAAGGAGAACTATCGATTCGGGATTCTAGTATGTGGTGATTTTTTGAGTACGGTACTTGTGTTTAGTGGGCTATGTATTCATAGGTCCTTACGTGGTGAAGTCTGTAATTATTATTTTTGAAATTGTATTAATCAAATTTAATGTTCAAATGTTTTAAATATAAATTGGAGCTCCTTTGTACTATTTTGATTATTTATCTATATTTTTTACTGTTGGCTTTTAATGTTGTTTTTTGAGGAATATCTTGTTGGGCTAAACCAAATTGTGAATATTTATGGTTTTGGGTTGGGCTTGAGGCCTAAATATGACATCCGAGTCGAGGGTGTTACAATTCTGTTCACAAGGCTTATCTACTTTGCTGTTAAAGGAACAAGAAGAGGGTAGAATTAAAGGTATTAAAGCCAGCATGCATGGTCCATTAATCAACCATCTCTTATATGCAGATGATAGCCTTTTGTTCATAAAGAATTCTGTGCAGAACGCTTCTAAATTGAAAGAAGTGCTGGCAGTTTATGAATCTTACTCAGGTCAGAAAGTTAATGTTGACAAGTCTTTCATTTATTTCAGCAATGGTTTGGCTGATCACAGTAAAGGTTTAATTAAAGATGCTTTAGGCATGAGAGAGAAACTAGAGTTAGGCTTGTATTTAGGGCTACCTGTGATTGTTGGGAAAAATAAAATTGATGCCTTGGGTTTTTTGCTCAAAAAAGTTGATAAGAGAGTTAGAGCAAGAATTTATTGTCTTATGGTGGCAGGGATGTCCTTTTAAAAGCTGTGGCTCAAGCTCTTCCCACTTATGCCATGGGATGCTTCCTTCTCTCTGATTGTATAATAGACCCTATAGTTTCAACTATGATATCTTATTGGTGGTCAGGAAGGGCAAATGAAAGAGGGTGGGCTCACGTAGCATGGCACAAGTTATGCAGACCAAAGAGAGATGGTGGGCTTGGTTTTAAGGATTTAAAACAGTTTAACATTGCTTTGCATGGCAAACAAGTTCGGAGGCTTATTACAAACAAAGATTCTCTATGTTTCGAAGTGCTATCTGCTAAGTATTTTTCCAGTGGTTCAGTTCTTGATGCAAAGCCTTTCGACAAGCCTTATTTTGTATGGAATAGCATCTTTCGTGCAAAAAAAGCTATCAATGAAGGCTTACACCGGAGAATAGGGATCAACTGCAAAGTTCCAGTGTTTCAAAGTAAATGGGGAGGTGATTCTGCTATTTCCCTATCTGGTAGCTATTCAGACAGGCCTGTTAATTCTGTTCTATGTGAGGAGTTTATGATTCCAAATGAAGCCTACAGGGATACAAGAAAAGTTAGAAGTGTTTTCACTGCTGAAGATGCTGAAAAAATCCTTAAAAATCCCATTGATCCAGTTTAAAAAGATATCATAGTTTGGGGTCACCACTCCTCAGGATCCTATAGCACAAAATCTGGTTATAGATAGTTACAGGTACAAAGGAATATTGAAAGGGACCTTTCACCTATTTAGAAGGCTATTCATAAGCTTGAAACCCTTCTAAAGGTTAAGATTTTTGCTTGGAGGGTCTGCCATAATGCTTTACCTGTTGGAGAGAAGTTAGCTGCAGCTCATACAGGCCTTGATATTTGCCCTATGTGTAATAGTTCTCCAGAATCCTTACTTCATGCTCTTAGACAGCAACGTGGTTAAAGAAACCTTTGATCTTTGTGGTTTGTCTGGTCTGTTCCCCCAGGATCCTGTTGATAGTTGTAGATATTGGCTAGAACTCTGCTTGGAGATGTTTGATAAAGAACAGTTCACTCTGCTTATTGTCCTCCTGTGGAATCTTTAGAATAAGAGAAACAAACTTGTTCATAATGCTATGTTACTTCCTGCTATGGTAGTTGTGGATTATGCCTAAATCCTTGTTTCTGATTACATTGCTGCCATGATCATATTATATCCAGTGTTCCATGTAATAGGTCTAATAGATGGAAGAGCCCCCTGAAGGTGTCTACAGGATCAACGTGGATGGCGCCTTTATTGCAAAAACTAATGTTGCTGCCTATAGAGTGGTTGCTCGTGACTCAAATAGCCTTATGGTTGATGGACAAGCCCAAATCCTACCTGGTGTGTTCACTGCAGAGCTTGCTGAAGCCCGAGCTTTCTCTGAAAGAATCAAAATGGAAGCTGCTAATGGTTGGAACCTAGTCATCATTGAGGGAGATTCAATAGCTGTGATCAACAGGCTTCATTCACCCAGTTTGGACCTTTTCATTCCAGCTATCTATCTTGAGGAAGCGAAGCTGATTCTTCATTTGAATCCAGATTTTTCTGTTATTCATGTAAGCCACGAGGCAAATCCTGTAGCTCATGACCTAGCGCATTGGAGCTTTTCTATTTTTGAGCCTTTTCGTTTTAATTTTGATACTCCGAATTGTATTTCGAATGATCTTGTTGATGATGCCATTTTCGGCTTTTAATGAAGTTTAGAATCTTTATCAAAAAAGAAAAAAGAAAAGAAAAGTGTACCCCAACTAAATTATTATTCCATGATATAAATCTTACAAAGAGTAGCAACCAAAACAAATACACGACCCTGTGGGCACTTAGCCAAACAATAAAACCAGCACTCTAACCAGAGAGGTTTCAACAGAACCAGGATTCTAAAATTACCCCCTTAATTGAGCCATCAACCGATGCCCAGCTTAGCGAAACGATCCGCCGCGGCGTTGCAGGCGCGGATTGTACCCTTATACTTATATTTCTTTTATTGATATTTTTTGTGATATTTTCTATTTGTAATTTTTATTGAAATATTATTTATTTAGAAAGATTACAAATTTTATTTAAATAATAAATTAGATCTAAAAATTTGAATTACAATAAATTAAATTATAATAAAATATTTTTATGAAGGAAAAAAATTTAAAAAAACGTAAGAAATAGTATACGTAAAATATATTTTAAAAAATTAAAATAGAATTAAAAATAATACAACCTCAGAAAGTCCGAGTAGCATCAAAAAAAATATATCGTATCAACACTGAATATATCCAACAACTATATCAGATCATGGCAATACCCAAACATACACATATACTAGAAATACAACTATACATGTGCGTAGCAATATCAGAAATAGGAGTGAAAATTCGATCAAGTCGAGTAAAAAAATTTTGAGTTACTCGATTTGAAGAGTCTTATTTTATAACTCAAACTTTATTTGAATTTTTTTAAACAATTCAAGTTTTTGAAATTCGGATCGAGTCAAGTTGTTCGAGTTTGTGTTCAAATTAGTTTACATTTAAATGATTTTCTATAACTATATATAATACACATATATAGAATTGAGAAGACTCGAATTTAAAAATTGATCTACTAATTACTAAAAAAAATAAATTATTCGAGTTTTCATTTTATAACTCAAAATTTATTTGAGATTTTTTCAAATCGAGTTGAGTATTTTAACATCGAGTCAAGTTGAATAATTCAATTTTTTCGAGCCAAATTTTGTACCCTAATAAAAGAATACATGTATCCAACAACTATACTCTACTATAACAGTACCGTATCCGGCAATCATACGCAAGGGTAGCAGTGTCCAAACATACATGTATCCGACAATTCACAATTATACATGATTTCAGAATATGAGACGTGATTTTAAACGGTAGGAGATGAAATTTTAAAATTTAATTAGGGGTAGTCTTGTACTTTTATAACAAAATTAGACTGACCTCACTTTTCTGTCTGTTCTTCCGTCCAAAATTGGGCGGAAAATGTTTTGTGTTTGGTGAAGAAAAGTCTCTCCCTCTCTGTTTTCTTTCCTTTTAATTTTCTGTCCAGCCAAGCACTCACTAAATTTATTTTTTTTTCCTCCCTTCTTTTCTTTCTATTTTTCAGCTGAACTAACACACAGCCTTAGTGATAAAATAGAATAGAAGTTAGAAGAGACTAAAATTTTCAAATAAAAAATAATACTACTCAATATTACAAGATTAAGTATAGGGACTAAATTTTAAATTTTAAATTTTAGAATAATATAGAGACCAATATCATATTTAAATTTTAAACCTTGATGCTTTATCATATAAAAGATGTTTTTAAATTTTTTAATTGAATCGAATCAACGCCACATAATTTTATTAAAATTTTATATTATATAATTTTTTTATTAAGAGAAGTATAAAGGAACAGAAAAAGAAAATCAATTACTATCTTTTTTTTTGTTCGAAAAAAAAAACAACTCTCACAACTAGGGGTGTTCATTATCGGATATCGGATCCGATTCGGTTTTTTCGGATTGGCAATATAGTGATCCATATCCGATTCAGAAAAAATCGGATATCTTGATATACGGATATCGGATCAGATATTCGAATATCCAAAAATATATTTTGATTTAATTATTTTTTTTGAATTTGAAGTCTGTATTTATGAAATTTTCGGAATTTTGAATATAACAAACAACAAATTGCTAAATATAATAAGCTTCACATCTATGAAAATTTTGATTGTTTTAATTTTCGGATATAACAAGCATCAAATTGTTAAAAATAATAAAATTAATATTCATGAAAATTTGAATTTTTGAATTTTCAGATAATCTGAAACTTGAAATATTACAATCCGTATCCAATCCGAAAAATTTAAAATCAGATCGAATATTTAAATTTTCGAATCGGATCAACAGATAATCAAATCGGATGGGTCGGATCGGATATTTTTGAACACCCCTACTCACAACTATTGAATTGGTTGTTTTACTTAATTCTTATTAATACAGTGTACACGTGAAATAAATTGGTGAATTATTTTTATAATATAGATTAAATTATAGTTTTAGTGCTCCTAAAATTGTGGGATTTAATAATTATGCTTTAATTTGACATAAATTAGTCCTTATCGGTAGTTAGTATGAATAGAAAATAGGGTAAACTACATCAGTAGTCACCGAACTATGGTTTCTTTTATATTTTGGTCACCGAACTATTTTTTGGCAAAAACATCACTAACGTTATGTTTCCTTCCTATTTTGGTCACCGAACTATTTTTTTGGCAAAAACATCACTAACGTTATGTTTCCTTCCTATTTTGGTCACCGCATGTTAAAAACTTAACGGTTATGTTGACTTGGAATTTTATTTTATTTTTTTAATTTTTCATGTCATTTCTTCTCTCACCTCGTAAGCAATATATGTTATTTTATAATATTTTTATTCAAACTAACATGATGGTAACATGTGTCACTGCCTATTAGTGGAATAAAAGGAATGAAAAATCAAGCCCCTTATACAGCCAGAGAGATGGTGACACGTGTAACTGCCTAATACGATGGTGACATATGTAACCGCCTATTAGTCGAATCTCTCTGGCTGCATAAGGGGCTTGATTTTTCATTCCTTTTATTCCACTAATAGGCAGTGACACGTGTCACTATCATGTTAGTTTGAATAAAAATATTATAAAATAACATATATTACTTACGAGGAGAGAGAAGAAATGACATGGAAAATTAAAAAAATAAAATAAAATAACAGTCGGTGACCAAAGTAGGAAGGAAACATAACGTTAGTGATGTTTTTGCCAAAAAAATAGTTCGGTGACTAAAATAAGAAAGAAACTATAGTTCGGTGACTATTGGTGTAGTTTACCCTAGAAAATATTGTAAAGTTTTTGAATTTTTCAAGAAAAAAAATCAATTAAGTCATTTCCCAAAAAATTTGAATTGTATAAGACATTTCACCAATGATGTAATAGCTCACAAGTAATTGGTTGATGATGTGACATAAAAAAATCGAAGATTTATTTAATTCTTGAATAAAAATAATAAATAAAAAGATAAAATTATTAAACAATTAGGTTCAGCCTCTAAGTTTGCATACTGTAAGCATTACAATATACTATCATGTTTTACAATAAAGCAAAGGCTTTGCTGCTGGAAAATGTATACAGTTCGGTTTGGGTTTTAACCGGTCGCTGGTATTGATCAACTTTTTCAAATTTTCGTTCTTGGATGGTTTAACTTGCTACATACAAAAAGCTTTATAATGCAAGTTTCTTAGGTAACAGAGATGTGCTTTCAGAATTTGTTTAATTACCACAAGGTGTCACAGTCGATTCGAATAAACGATCATGTAGAAAGTTGTTAGTTGAGTAGTTATTCTGTTTGTAACGTTAATTAGTTAGTTAGCTAAAAGCAGTTAGCTAATTAGTTAGGCTCTGTTAGATTGTGAATAGTATAAATACATGAGATGTAATCTACTTTATATCATTGAGAAACAATAGAAATTTTTTAACTCTCCTTTTAACATGGTATCAACCCTAAATTGGGTTTTTTTTTATTGAGCTCTTTCTTTATTTTTCGATTACCGCTCTTGTTTGTTATCTTTATTTTTCTCAAGGCTTCTTTTTGCCCCCTTTCTCGTATTTTCTCTCCAATCAACTTGATCTTCTTCAATTGAGATCTCCTCATCATGTGCCTGAGGCACTTTCGTCCAGTGATGTAGTCGTTGTGAATTTCAATCATCCACTGTATCTCTATCCGTCAGATACATCTGGCGCTCTTCTCGTTTCGCATCAGCTCACTAGTTTTGAGAACTATAGCATATGGAGTCGATCGATGCGTATTTCCCTTCTTGCAAAGAACAAGTTAGGATTCGTCCATGGTGATTGCAAGCGTGATGATGTTGATGCCTCCTTACATTCTCAATGGGATCGATTAAACGCCATCGTCCTCTCTTAGATTTTGAACACAGTGAGTCGCGAGCTCTCGGCTGAAATCGTCCTTGCATCCAATGCAGTACTCGTTTGGGCTGATTTGAAGGAACGATTTGACAAAATCGACGGTTTCGGATCTTCTTCCTGCACTATTTAAAATAAAACGGCACCATTTCTTGTAAATGGTAAAAAAATAAAATCAAATAGCCCACGTGCAAGTTTTGAACCTATAACCTTCGCATTATTAGCACAACACTCTAACCAACTAAGCTAATAAATCGATATTATTTCCTTATTATATAAATATAAATTGAATATATATTTCTTATAAAAGATGCATTGTTATAAGGTGTTACGAGAAAAAGGAGAAGAAAAAAAGAACTTAAGAAATAAAAGGGGAAAATGGAGATGAGGAGGTTGGTGGGCTACAGTTAACTGAAGGTCAGTATCATCATCGTTAGGGCTGTAAATGAGATGAGATAGATTATGAGCTATTTGAGTGTGACTTGGTCAAAGTTCGGTCAACACTCGGTTCGATTAGATTTGATTCAAGCTTGAACTCGGCTCGAGTTCTTAATAAGTTGCGAGTCGAATAATTCGATACTCGACTCGAAAAGCTCGCGAGCTACTCGAAAATATAATATACTAAATTTTTTAGATTAAAATCTAAATTCCTAAACCTAAAACCTTAAAACATAAACCCTAAAATCTAAATCCTAAATTCTAAACCCAACAACTTAAACCTTTAAACCCTAAACAAACACCCTAAACCCTAAAATTAACAAGCTTATGTAAACTTTAGTTTACAGAACTTGTGTATCAAAGTTTTTTTCATTATAGGCCTTTAAATGAGACGAGACAGATCGCGAGCTATTCGAGTTCGACTCAATTAAACTCGACCCAAGTTCGAACTAAGCTCGAGTTCTTAACGAGTCGAGTCGAGCTCAGATTATTCGGGCTCATTAAAAACTACTCAAACTCGAATTCTTCTGAGCTTGACTCAGCTCGTTTACACCCATAAATTCATCGTTGTCACTTATGGAAGTTAGGGTTTGTTTGTTTGTTTCTTTTTCACAAAAGGAGATAGCACCAAGTATTTTCTCTACAACTTAAAATTAAGTATTCTATTCACTCGTAATTCGACGGCTTTTCTGCTTCTATTATACTAGAGTTAATTGTACAAAACGTCCTTAAATTATATCTTTTAGTTTAATTTAGTCTCTAAAATTTTAAATATTTCAATTTTATCCTCAGACTATGATTTTCATTCTAATTTAGTCCTCCAAACTTTTGAACATTCTTATCTCACCCCCAAATTATCAATATTTGTTAATCATGTCCCATGTTAATAAAACAGTTATAAAAATGTTGATTATCATGTAAACACTAATGTGTATTAGGGGTGAGCATTCGATCGAGTCGAGTCAAAAAAATTCGAGCTAGTTGAGGAGTCCTATTTTATAACTCAAAATTTTTTAGTCGAGTCGAGTCATTCGATTTTCTATTCAATTTTAATTGTAAATATTTATAATTTTATGATACGAATTGATTCGAATTTTAACGGCTTACTATAATCATATATGATAAACATGCATATTTCTTCATATTTTTCATATGTGATATACATATATCAGATATAGTCGAGGGACTTGACTCAAACTTGAAAATCAATCCACTAATTATTAAAAATTTGAAGTTATTCAAGTTATTTGAATTCCAATTTTATTACTCAAACTTTATTTAAAATTTTTTTGAGTCAAGTTTATGAAATTACGCTTCAAGTCATCAAAAATTCTAATTTTTTTCGAGTTGAGTCGACTTTGCTCACTCCTAATGTGTATTATTTAATAATATGATGTAGCATAATCAATCATATATGATACTAATTGATTCAAATTTAATTGTAAATATTTATAATTTTATTGTACTAATTGATTCGAATTTAAACGGCTTACTATAATCATATATGATAAACATACAGATTTTTCATATTTTTCATATGTGATATATATATCAGATAGAGTTAAGGGACTTAACTCGAACTTGAAAATCAATCCACTAATTACTAAAAATTTGAAGTTATTCAAGTTATTTGAATTCTCATTTTATAAATCAAACTTTATTTGAAATTTTTTGAGTCGAGTTTACGAAATTACGATTCAAGTTGAGTC
The DNA here is from genome assembly GCA_019671005.1 of Hibiscus mutabilis. Taxonomy (NCBI): domain Eukaryota; kingdom Viridiplantae; phylum Streptophyta; class Magnoliopsida; order Malvales; family Malvaceae; genus Hibiscus; species Hibiscus mutabilis. The sequence goes on along the minus strand of CM033747.1, from coordinate 30,218,010 downwards.
AAAAATTTAAATTTTTTCAAGTCGAGTCGATTTTTGCTCACTCCTAATGTGTATTATTTAATAATATGATGTAGCATAATCAATCATTTAGGGGTGAATTTGGAATTAACAAAAGTTTGGGGATCAATTTAGAAAAGATATTTATATTTTGAGGATGAAATTAGAACATTCAAAAGTCTACAGACTAATTTAGAATAAAAATCATAGCTTGAGAATATGTGACAATTAACTTATTACGTTAACATACTATTTCTTACAAGGCTTAGATATATCTTTGTTACTAGAACTAGGCACCTTCTCCAAAGTTGGTACCTAAAGAATTTTTGCTCCCGAGTTGGCACCCAAACTTTAATTTCATTCATTGTTTTGGCATTTTTATTAACAGTTTTAGTCCTTAAAACTTATACATTCTATCAATTTGATCTTAATTCAAAATAATTCAATAAATTTAATCCTTCATATTTAAAAATCACATCAATTCAGTAAAAAATACTATAATGTAAACCAATCGAGTTTATAATATAGAAGAAACAATTGAACAACTGCATTTTATGATAAAACACCGAATTATTTTTAAAACTTTTATCATACCAGGAAAGTAATATAATATTCCTGGGAGAAGAGCAAACAATTTAGGAGAAACGAAAAATAAATAAATTGATATAATTTTTTAATATAAAGGGTTAAATTTATTGATTTGTTTCGATTTAGGACCAAATTGATAGAATTTATAAGTTTCGGTATCAATTGAGAGAATGTGTCAAGTTCAAGTACCAACTTAAAAGCAAAAACTCTCTAAGTACCGACTCGGGAGAATATGCCTAGTTCAGGTACCAATTTGAGAACAAAATTCTTTAGGTACCAACTTAGGAGAAAGTACCTAGTTCATGTACCAAATGTATGTTTAAGCCTTCTTACAACCATAGTTTACCTATATTATTGAAGTACAATATCATATTCCTTGTTACTAACATTTTTACTAGGTGAGAAAATGGATAAATGGAATTATAAAAAGTAAAACAATATATATTACCAAAATTATTAGTCACCTACTACCCGTTGGTTTAATGATATGTCTCTTAAGTAAGATAACAGTTCAAATTCTTACAATATGAATTGAAAAATCGTACCTATAATTTGTCTTTATATTGCTCGATCCAAATAGATGATTATAGAAATTGTAAAACCTATGTTTGATTTTGATATAAAAAAGTGTTTAAGGACTAAATCGTAAAAGAAAATATTTTTTTAAGTATTCAAAAGTCTCACAAAATGACAAGGAAAAGTTTTCCAAAGTTAAAGACTTAAACCCAAAAATTTTCTAAGTGTTTCAAGCTAAAAATATACAAATACGCCCAGGCATATCGATACACCCCTTGGTGTTTCGATACGGATTTAAGCTACTGGAATTTGATTTTTCAAGGCGTATCGATACACCCCTTGGTGTTTCGATGCGGATTTTGGCTACTGGAATTTAGTTTTGCAAAACGTTTCGTACGACCTTGGCTGTTTCGATACGGTCTTCAGGATTTATCTGGGCAAACGTTTTTAGCTTAGCGTTTCGATACGGATCACAGCCATTTCAATACGATTTGAAATCTGGATTTAAGAAATTTGTACTTGTACCGATACGGTACACTATGTTTCGATACGGTTTGAAATCTAGATTTAAGAAATTTCAAAACGTACCGATACGGTTAGCCCCGTACCGATACGGTTTGTCAAGATCTTCAAAGATCTTTACATTAAAATTTTCGACCGTTACTTGTCAGTTATTGGAACCCCCAATTTTAAATTACCGTTGAATCTGTATCGATACGCCCCTAGGCGTACCGATGCATTTTTTCATCCAAGATTCCAGTGAGCAAAACTCGTATCGATACGGCATTACCGTTTCGATACGCCCCCCATTTTGCACTATGACTGTTTCGATACGCCCTTACGCGTATCGTTACGCTTTCCACAACGACTATATTTTTGTTGAAACAGGTATCGATATGGGCCTTCGTGTACCGATACGGTTGTTCACCAAACTGCATTTATTGCGGGAAAGATGGTCCCCAACGGCTCTATTGATGACTTCAACCACCCAAACGGCTAGAATTCAATAAGAGGATATAAATACAAGTCTCCAATGCAGCAACAACAACTAATGAAACTCCATTGAACAACATTCAAGTACTCAAGCAAAATCCAACCCTTGTGCTCAAAAAGTCAAATCTTTGTACCCAACTTGTGTAATCCTTTGTAATCTTTTTATTTCAAGTTTGGGGTTGAGTGTTCTTGTAAATTGGGCAAATATTTACCTTGTGAGAGCTTTTATTCATTTGTCATTTCTTTCTTTGTATTCAAGAGTGAATTGTTCAAAGCTTTGGGTAGAAAGCTTGAACTTGTAAGGGTTGCCTCCTAAGCCTAGAAAAGGGGAAGAATTTTATAGTGAAATTGGTTGAAAATCCTTAGTAAGAAGCTAAGTTAGTGGACGTAGAGCTTGTTAGAAGCTCGAGCCACTATAAATCTTTGTGTCCCATTGCTTATCATTTTCCAATTGCTTCCAAACTTTTAAAATTGTCAATTCACCCCCTCTTGGCCAACATCTACATTGATTGATCATCCTAACAGAAATATTGTTACCAATTTCAATATATCTCACTAATAATTAAATTACACTTTTAACCTTCAAAATTTTATAAATTTATTAGGCTCAACTATAAAATGGGTGCCCAAACTTTGCCAGTTTTTGCAATAGGTGCCTAATGTATTTTTTTGGCTGAAATAGCTGTCTAACATTTTATTTTTGTTTGCTTTAAAGTTAATCTGTCAAAAAAATTCATCACCCAATTATAGTTTGACATGTGGCTTTTATTTTTATTTAAAAGCCTAAAAGTAAAATAAATTTAAAAACATCCCAATTTTTTTAGAAATTATAAAATAATCCCAAATCCCTAGAACCCCAAACTTCAAAATCTAAAATTAACACCATTATCGCCTTCGATAGCCTCGTTGAACCCCACCATCGCCGTCACTGGAGTCTCCTGCCCATTTCCTCCAACCACCCATCGTCGGTAATCAGCGGGAGGCGCATCAATCGGACTATGAACGATGAACTCGAAAGACTCCAACGTTTGATGTCCCATTGACACGCCTCTCGCCGGTTACCGGCGATGGGTGGTTGGGGAAATGGGAAGGGGACTCCGCGACGACGGTGGTGGGGTCCAATGAGACTATCGATGATGATAATGTGGCCAATTTTTAATTTGGGGGTTTGGGATTATAGGGATTTAAGACTATTTTGAAGATTTTGAAAAGTTTTAGATTTTTTTAAAAAAATATTTTCTTTTTATCATTTTTGATAAAAAATGAAAAAAATAACATGTGTTAAATTCTGATTGAGTATGAATTTTTTTAACGGCGTTACCTTAAAACAGTAACAGAATAAAACTTTAGGTACCTATTTCAGACAAAAAAGAAACGTTAAGCATATATTGCAGTCAAAAAATACTTTAAGCACTATTGCAAAAAAATGATAAAGTTTGGGCACAAATTTTATAGTTAAGCCAATTCATTGTACCCTAAAATATGTGAACTTCGCCCTAGATTTCATTTAGAAGAAAAGTCGACCTTAACTAGATAATACATGATTTATCCTCTTTTTTAACAATCTCCGCAATTAATTGAATAAAAAAATCCGTCAATGAAAGCCTGCCCTAGTTAGAAGCGTTAACATATTTTTCATTTCTTACTCCACTTTAGGCTCAGTCAAGTTTGGACATTTATGCACATGGCTTGGAATAATATGCAACGGCCTTTACAGGTTGCTGATTCGCTGTCAAAGCACACATATCAGTGCTTAATGTCAGCCGAGGCCTGCCGCCAATAATCTAATCCAATCCAATCTCCCATGTCAAATACTTTGATTCTTAAAGCCAATTACTTCATTGCAAGTTTGTCCCTTTCTGGAATTGTCCCATGAGCCACATGGTCTGCAAATACGACTGAGACATGAATTTTCAAACGTTCAAAGGCTGATTTCAGAGCAACTGTTCTTGCTCATTAAGATAGTAAAATAAGCACACTACTTGGAGCTGACAGTCTTGACTAAAAGATTATTATATTCTTTTAATCATCATATAAGTGTTCATAAATAAGAAATCTACATTGTGAAGTTGTTAATTAAACCTGCTTTTCTTTTTCCTACAAGACCAAATGGACTCAAAACCAGATCCTCTTCATGTCTTGTTCTTCCCACACCTTGCTCATGGACATATGATCCCAACCATAGACATGGCCAGACTATTTGCAAGGCAAGGTGTAAAAGCCACCATTCTCACCACTCAACTTAACTTCCCTTTCTTCCCTAAAACAATCGAAAGAGAAAGAGAGTTGGGATTTGAGATTGATATTCTGATCATCAAATTCCCTTCCATGGAGGCTGGCCTGCCTGAGGGAATTGAGATTATAAGTTCTATCACTTCACAAGAAATGGGTTTCAAGTTCTTCAAGGCTGTTAGCTTGCTTCAACAACCCCTTCAACAGGTACTCCAAGACTGCCGCCCCAGCTGTCTGGTTGCAGATGGAATGTTCCCGTGGGCAACTGAGGTTGCAAGCAAGGTAGATATACCAAGGCTAGTTGATAGAGTAGCGTAATCTTAGATTTGGAAGCCTTCAATCAAGTTGTTGCAAGAATTAGGAGCTCTAGACTCAATCAAGAAAATTATGGGCAGATCTGAAAATTCAAGAGAAAAGAGAATGAATTTTCTTAAAAATTTCAGATTCAAGGTTCGGAATTCAAAGAAACAAAGATAAGAAGGAAAATTAGAAGATGATTAATAAGAACAAAAGTAAAAGAATTGAAAAAGATTAAGATGAGGATAGATAAAACAAATATGAAATTTCCAGCTTTGTTTATGGCTTGTGGAGATGGCGTGAAGGTTGAAAATGAAGATGGCTTGTGATTTGTTGTTGTTTTGTCCTCGGCATCCTCTTAGACGCAATTATCTAAGCAAGCAACCTCAAGCGGCTCTAACTCACCCTCCTAGATGCAATTACCTAGGCAAGCAAGAGTGTGAAGATGATCTCCCTCACAAAAACTCGATGATCTTATGTTGAAGATGACTTCTAGATAAGTTTACCGAACACTTGCAAACTCAAAGAATATTAAAATCTCCAAAGAGAACTTTTTATTAATCAATGAAATATGCATTACAATGTGGGTGAAGCCTCCTTTATATAGGCCACGAAGAAATTTTAATCCTACTAAACTTAAGAATTAAATACAATAAATAAATGTTAAAATCTAATCTCCTAATTAGATAAGTAACTTCTAATAATAAATAAATGCTAAAAATAAAATCTTAATTAAATAAATCTGATCCTAATAGATATTGCAGAATTCTATGTTGATTTAAATTACAAATAATCAAATAAAATCTTGAAAATTCGTAATTATCCAAAAATCTCGTATTAATCCCGTATAGGAATTTCTGCATGCACTGTCTTCGCTAAGATAGACGTATCTTGAGATCCAGATGTCTGATTGAGGTGTTTCAAGATGCGTTGGAAAGCTAACTTGCAGCCGGACAAGTTTTAAGAAGACATATTGACCCATAAATGCATGGATCTCATCCAAAAATACTTCGCAAGTTGACTGATGTTTCTGACTTGCAAAGCAGTTTCAACTTCTTTTCCAAGATGATTATTTTGACCCCTCTCATGCTCGTATCACTAATTTTCTACGGAACAAGCTACTTCGCCAGCAGCGTTTTCGATAGCTTCCACCGCTATCAGCCTCTAAAACATGTTACATCAGATGATCAACCCTTTGAAGTCCCAGGAATTCCAGATAGAATAACGATGACTAGACGGCAACAACCGGTTGAGCTCAGGGATTCAGGAGCTAATGCTGAAATCACAGTTTTGCTACAATAAGCTTTTAGAAGCCGAGATTTCAAGCTCTGGGGTTATAATGAACAGTTTCCAAGAGCTGGAACCAGCTTATGTAGAACACTACAGAAAAACCTTGGGAAGGAAATCATGGCACATAGGCCCTTTATCTCTCTGCAACAAGAACACGGAGGACAAATACAAAGGGGAAACGCAAACGTCTCCTCTATCGACCGAGTCGAATGCTTAAGATGGCTAGACTTAAAGAAACAAAACTCGGTTTTATACATATGTTTTGGAAGTGTATCCTGGATTTCAGCTGCTCAGCTTATCAAGATTGCCGAGGGGATTGAAGCTTCTGGGGTGGATTTCTTATGGGTTCTAAGAAAGACTAACAAAGACGAAGACAAAGAAGAGTGGTTGCCAAAAGGATTTGAAGAAAGGATGGAAGGGAAGGGGTTGATCATAAGGGGATGGGCACCACAAGTGCTGATTCTTGAGCATGAAGCCATAGGAGGGTTCATGACTCACTGTGGGTGGAACTCGACGCTTGAGAGTATCACTGCTGGGGTGCCGATGGTGACTTGGCCACTCAGTAATGAACAGTTCATCAATGAGAAGCTGGTCACTGATATATTAAGAGTAGGGGTTGGAGCCCAAGAATGGTGTAGATGGATGGAAGGCAGGAGATTGTTGGTGACAGAAGAAAATATAAGCAAGGCAATAGCTGAGGTGATGGTTGGAGAAGAAGCTGAGAACATCAGAAACAGAGCCGGGGGGTTGAAAGAGATGGCAAAGGGAGCTGTTGAAGAAGGCGGATCGTCTCACTCTAATTTGATGACTTTGTTAGATGGATTGAGATTGAACAACATTTAGGGAGTTCATTGGGTAGTTCTCGGTGCGGCTAAAATACGACAAATTTCGAAATTTGCCAATGAATTGAAAATGTTAGTCTTTTTTTATAACATTTTCGGTTAGTTTTTTTAAGCTTTTTTATAAGTATCGAAACTTATTTTGTAAGTTTGGGACAAAGTATCGATACTTACAAAAAAAACTAAAAAAAACCGAAAATATTATCAAAAAGTCTTAACATTTGCAGTTCGTGAACAAATTTCGAAACTTGCCGTCTTTTAGCTGTACACTAGACATGCCGCACGTTAGATTCACCCGAGTTCATTGTTTCCTTTGAACAGGACATTAATTACCCTTATTAGCTTAGAAACTTTATAATCTAATCGTATTAATAAAGTCTTGTGATGGTATCTGTTCAATTTTAAACTTATAATAAAATTCTTGCACGCCTTATAAACAATATTGTTTAAATTTAAATCTTGTCAATCCTTTTTCACCGAAACTACTCATCAAATTATTATATATCTTTTTATTTAACTATTAATATTTATAAACTCTTACAATTAATTAATTTTTCTCAAATAAGTCACAATCATCTAAATTTTCAACTAATCTTTCTAATTGTACTTTCTCACTTCAGTCTTCAATTAATAGTGTAGAAAAATCAACTTTTTCCCCTACTTTTGTTGTTATGATGACCTTGTATCCGTCATTTACTAGTTTCATTTCCAAATTCAAAATTTTAGTCGAAAGTTTAGAACCAATATAAGCATACATTAATTGATTTGTAAGTGGTTAAGGAGAAAACGGATGCCGTGTGGACTTGATATGAAATAGTGCTTTTATTCTTTTTATAAAACAAGCATTTGCTCAATTATTGTTGAAAATTATAACAAGTTAAAAAGGTATTGAATTTCTTACAAATAATATGTTGTCAACCAGGTCCGTTTTTGAAATTTTGGTAGTTTTAAAAACGAACCTAAAATTTAAGGCCCTAATAACAAATATTAGAAAAAAATTAAATTTTAAAAGTAGACATTTAATAACAAGTTTGTCAAATACATAAACTAAATTAAATTTTTTTAATAAACTAAACAAACATATAATGCATAATAAACCATTGAAAATACTTTGATACATAAGTTTATAACAAGTTTGTCAATTTTAGGGTCTAGGAGTTTTGTTTAACGATCTAGGTTGCATGGTTTAAAATTTAAGATTCAAAACTTAGGGGATCATGATTTAGAGTGTAAAGTTTAGGTTAGGGATTTAGGTCTTAAATTTTATAATTTAAATAAGAATGATTGCGTAAATTTCTTTTACACAACTTGTATATCAACATATAACTCGTAAATTTTTAATGCGTTCCTTCCTATTCATTTTAATAAACTAAATACATTCAATATATAGTTAATTTACAAAACTCAATGCCAAAAATCCGTAATTAAATGGTTAAAAATCGGCCATTAAATAAATCCCATCTATTCTTGTGTAGTCTTCTTCCCTATTGATATTGTCCTAACAAGTGGAAGTAAATGTTTGTTCGAATCATTGCAGGACTGGATCATGACATATGCTCCATCAGCACCACCGTATGCAACCGCTCCTTATCAAGTCCCTCCATCCATACACTCCTTCTCCACAGGCAACTTTGGCTTATCCACCGTGTCAACCTCCACCGCGACATCCCGCATATTCGCCATACCTAGGGATGGCAACGGGCGGGGCGGGGCGTTTTATTAGCCGACCCGAACCCGACCCGAAAATTTAAATCTTCGATCCGATTCCGTTTCGACCCAAAAAATTTAATAAAAAATCCGATTAAACCCGACCCGAAGAAAATTAATAAAAATATTAAATATAATATATAAAAATATAATAAATATAAATATATGTTTATAAATAAATCGGGGTGGGCGGAAAATTTTCACTCGAGCCCCACCCGACCCGGCTCAAACCTCTTTAAAACCCGACCCGACCCAAAAACTGAAATTTCAAGAAAGAATCCGACCCTACAGGATCAGATCGGGTCGAAATCTTCGGATTCGGTTTTTTTTTGCCATCCCTATCCATACCTTTCATCCATGTATGATGTATCTTTCTCTACCACAGGAATAAAACGAAATTCGGGTCAAATCTTTTAACATAAGAGGCATTCTGACTTTTAAAACTTAAAATTATCAATGGAAAAGAGTTGCTCTAAATTCGGGTCACAACTTTTAACATAAGAGATATTTCGACTTTTAAAATTTTGAGATTATCAATGGAAAGGGTTACCTCCTTTTATGTAACCAAAATACATTATACCTTGACATGTACCCTTGTCCCTCATCCACCAATTTTTTCACCTTTATTTGTATGTATATATTTTTAAAAAATGAATTACTTATGAATTTGCCTCTTCATTTTTTAAACTTTATATTTTGCCCCCTCAATCTCCAACCTTGACTTCATCCCTGAGATTTGGTGTATGAGGTGAACTTGTTAGTTGGATTTCTAGGTAATACTCTCCTTGTTTTGATGATTAATGAAGCATCTTTATATTCTCTCTCTTTATATTCTCTTATGTCAAACTACATAACATCAGTTGTTAGGTCTGTTTGGCTTTAGAAAATATTTTTTATTTTTATTTTTAGAAAATAATTTTCAGTTTCTAAAAATTAGAAAACATGCTTGGTTAATAAGGATGGAAACTTGCTTTTAAAAATGAAAATAGTGAAAATGTGTTTGGTATTTAGCTTTTTAATAATTATTAAATAATTAAAATAAAATATAGTTAGAAAAATATTATTATTATTATTATAAATAAAATATGAGTAAATAAATTAAAGTTTTAAAAAATGACATTAGAAGGATTTGAACCCAGATTAAAATGAAGTTAAAATTAAAAAACTCTTATTTTCATATTTTTCCACATTCCTAAAACATTTTCAATGAAAACATCTTTTCAAATTTTCACTTGTTTTGTTTTTATTTTCTAAAAACTATTTTCTATTTCTAAAACTAAACACATTTTCTTCACCATTTTTTTATTTTTCAAAAAAATAAAAATAAAAACGAACTTATTTTTTAAAACCAAACGGAATCATTTTGCAATGGAGGGTGAGAATTGAGTGAGATCACCCTGTTTCAATTGGGCCTCTTGTGGTAGTGACTGGAGGCTTTAATAGGACCGATTAGAAAGCCCGAACATGCGACTTGCAATAATGGGCCCATTGACCCTAAATATCCTACGAATCTAGTGTCTTTGGTTTTGTTCAAAAAAAAGGTTTTGCATATGATTAAGGATCTTCTTGCCAAATCCTATGTTTGTCTCTGTACAAGGACAGTCTCCCAATGCTTTTGCTTAAGTTTCACTTTCCATGGTAATTTTCAAGGACAGAAACAGCTAGGAAACTACTATATTCCCCCCCAAACTAATCATTTTTTACCTTAGCAGTTGTTTTGCAGTTCCAAGTATAATAAGCTGTCTCTCCTTAGTACTACCGGTAAAAAAATTTCATTGATTACTATGGCAATTATGACTTAATATTCGTCAACCCAGACTGTACTCTTATGCCAACCAATGAAACAAGATATTCCTAACACTATGATTAAAAACATCGAAACCTAACAAATAAGCAGTGACCGTGATGATTGGTTTTGGGAGGGGAAAAATGGTTAAATTTGGTTGAACCAAGTCACATTCAAGCACCTGATATGGTTAACCGACTGTGGGACTGTAGGAGCCATTTTCAAAGGAGTCGTTGAACCTTGTTCTATTGTCCATAGGTCGAGTCAGTGTCAGGGATGTCAAGCTCAATCGAGTGGTTAATTCATTTGTTTTATAAGTTGGGGAAATGCTTGGGCCTTTTTCCATTCTTCCTTTTTACTTCAAAGGTTGAAAGCTTAGCGAGATATTATTTTTTTGTTTGCTCTCTAAGTTTTCAAGATTTTGATCTGACTAATCCGGATCAATTTGTATTGTAAATTTGGTTGTGCGTGTGAGTCTTCTAGCGAAAATTTTGTTACGTGCACAATACCTCAAACTCAAAACCTGCTAAGTGATATCAAATTATTTACCACTTGGACCTATCACATTGGTTTAAGTAAGATATTATTGAGTGAATATATCGAAGAGGTTACTTTCAAAGTAGCTGAAGTTAGCATGTTCTCTTTTTGATGTCTCCTGCTCCTTTGACTTTGTGAAGCAATCAACTACCATATAACAAAAGACGAACCACAAGCATAATGTCCCATGTTTAAGGATTAAGTTCGTCGACAAATTCCAAAACATTCTAATCGTGTCTTTAAATTATTAGTATCGTATCAATCAATACTTTTTTGTATTTTGGTTGTTAGTTTGGGCGCTCAATACTTATTGAGATACGATGCTGATACTATTTAAACCATGTAGATATAAATTTAGATACATACGTACATATGGTATGAATAACTTGAACATGACGAGTTAAACAAAATTTTCCGTTTAAATTTTAACAACACTGCATGTTTTTAACACGTTATTCTCTTTAAAATTACATCAACATGTTTAAATATGTTTTATTTTGGATCCAAGTTAATATTCAGCTAATAACTTAATAGTTAAACAGAAAAAAAAAGTCACGATTGATATAATATTAATACTTTACGAACTTTGACTATATATTTTTGTAGTATGAAACCGGTTTAGAACATAGAACCTATTGGCAATGCACGTCAGCAAAGTTTGAAATTTTGATCGTCGATCCATGACTCAGATTTTCAAAAGGAAATTTTTGATGTAATTAAAGAAACATCTAGAAAAAGAAGCTGGCTTGCAATATTTGCTGCCTCTTGTACAATATTTATGGCACTCATCTCACATCCCAAAATCTAAATATCAATGGTAGTTGTAGCCATCATTGGAACCACGTTGCATGAAAAGAAGCAATTCAGACATGTACCTAAGAGAAAGTGGAACGTTCATAATAATGTTTTTATTCTTTGTTTTCCTTAATCTAATTTAATTTAGAATTTATTCGCCATGTTTTCGAATATAAATAATTATAAAATATAGGTTAGAGTATCAAATCATGTTTCTCCTTTTGTGTTTTTTTTTTTTTACCTATAAAAATGATGAATTTGATCTGTTTCACCATTGAGAACCAAATCTTTTCTTTTTTTCTAATGTTGCTGGTGACAGTGGCGATGCTTATTGATAATTGATTTTAACTGATTGACTCTTAAAAATAAATAAATGTCATAATTCAAACTGTACCTAATAAATCAACTGCTTTCGAGTTCTTTAATTCTCTTTTTCAAATCCAGTATGTCAATTGTTTTAATATTGGATTTATCAATCTGAATTCCATTTATTGCCAGTACAGTCTTGAATATACTAAATTCATATAAAAAATTATGTTATATGTAAGTGTTAATCAAATTTAAAGAATATCACTTTAGTTCAGAGGTTTCGAGTTTGGTTTTGGACAATCAGTCTCGCTCCCTTGTCAACAAAAATCATTAGGTAAATAATTAGATTTAGGTAAAATTCTAAAATATTTTAATTGTTTCATACCAAAAAAATTATTAGACACTTATTGTGATACATGGTAGTATCTATTCATATTTTTAAATATTTTGACAAGACACACACAAGTGCTCAAACCCATGTATCCTAGGATAAACATCATCTTCTTTTCAACTGAAGTAATTTCTACCATAATTGATGTTAAAAAGTCGTCGCATGTTCTTAATTAATCTTTAAATAATAACTTTAATATATAAAACACAATAATTTATGAATTTATATTGATAGTGAAAACTTTTATTTTTCGCAAGCGCCTCAGTTTTAGGGTGTAAGATTTAAGGATTTAGGTGTAGGGGTTTAGAATTTAGGGGTTAGGGTTAAGATTTAGGATGTAGAGGTTAGATTTTAGGTTTTAGGGTAACTTGTTGAGAATTTAAGTTTTAAACTATAAACCTTAAATTCTAACATAATAATGTATCAACGATAGAGTTATTTAGGAAAATAGTCATTAGGCTTTTAGATATTTTTAGAATTTATTTATAAATTTTTAATATTTTTTAATTTTTATATATTTTAAGATTTTATATAATTTCTTTTTATTTTTAAATATTTTTTAAATATATATATTTATCATTTTTAAATTTTTTATAATTTTATGACGTAAAAATTTTGAAGTGTCAATGTATCATCATCTTTTAGTTGTTTGTGAGTTAATTGTTGAGCCAAATTTTATAAATACAAAATTATTTTTTTTTATTATGGTCTAAATTGACCATTGAGCCGAAAATAATGATTGAATCTTAAATTTCAAAATAAAAAAAGACTAAAATCATAATTACACTAAGAAAACTTTAAAATGCTATAAAATATGTTTAAAAAATGTAAAACCGATGAACCAAAAATATTTCATATCAAATGAAATTTAAAAGAATACTGGAATAATGAGAAGACCTAGACTTCCGGGGAGGAATGGATCAGAGTGATGTTTTTAATATTGATGGTTTAATTAATTAATTAATCTCCTTAAAGGAAGAGAACTCCGATCCGATGGAAATGGAATTCAATACGCTGGCGGTTTTATCAATGAATACCCCCCCCCCCTCTCACTAAACCCCAGGTACAACGTTCCAAATCCTTTCCATTTTAACTAGTACTTCGTTTTTATACCATTCTAACTAGATTTTCTTTTTAATGTACAACAAAATTATTTTATTCTTATAATTTCATTTTTATATTAATATTATATAGGTGCTACGAAAAAATTTAAAAATTATGATTAGACAAGTAAAAATATTAAATATAACTAAATTAAAATGAAAAAACTTATAGGTGGTACGAATTTTTTTTTAAATTGTGATTAGACAAATAAAATATTAAATATAACTAAATTAAAATAAAAAAACTTTGATACGCAAGCCGTAAACTAAAGTTTATACAAGTTTTTTAGTTTTAGGGGTTAGGAATTTAGTTTAGAGTTTAAAGTTTAGGGGTTTATGTTTTAGGGTTTATAATTTAAGGTTAGTATTTAAAATTTAGGGTATAATATTTAGAGTTTAATGTTTAATTTTTAGAGCTTAAAATTATAATTTATTATTTGAGTTTTATAGTGAAAATATGAAAACTTGTGTGAAATAAATATTACACAGACTGCTTATCAGAATTGTACCCATTCAAAATATACTAGATGGACAAAAATCGTTAGTCCCTTTTCAGTGTCTCTTTCTATGTCCCAACACTAAAATAAGCCTTAACTGTAAATTTTAAATCTTAAACCATAAACCATAAGCACTAAAAAACACGTCATATCCCTGATTCCCAAAATTCTAACCATAAACCCTAGCTTTAACTATAACTTAATTTTTTAATATGAGAGCATACATAGAGGCATCGAAAAGGGCAGAAAATACATATTCATACCAGTTAAGTTGTTCGACATGTACCACACACTATACATTTTTGAAACTAAATTCGTTTGATTTTTTTTCTTTTTTCCCTTTAGTTTTCATTTTCTTCCATTTTGATCTTAAATTGTGACAGAAGTTTACTTAAAACACGACAAAGACATGTTTCGTCAATAATTTATATCATGGCCTGGCTGATCATATCAGCCATAGTCCCATCCAATAAAAACTATCCACTTCACTATTATTTTCATGTCATTAATCTAATAATATTAAACTTTTAAAAAATTGTTTATTAAATGACATAAAAAAATAGTGAAGATTTATTGATTTTTATTGGATGAGACCATACTGATGTGGAAAGTCATGCTCATGATATAATTTTTCCGTTTTATTAGTCCAATTTTCTCAAATTTTGCCACGTAGGTAAAAATGCAGCTTATTGAAGGCATCTTTAATGTGTGTCATTTCAATAATAAATTTTTATACGATAATATTTAGATAAAAAAAATTGATAAACTATGTATCACATTCATAATATCATATATTTCATAAAATTCTAAAAAATACAGAATAGTGTATAGATTAAAAAAAACAAGCGTGAAAATCAAAGAAAAGACAAAAATATTGTCTTTTAATTTTTTCCCCCAAAATATGATAGAACTTTGTTTATTTTTTAAAATATTACACTTTCTACAGTAATTTTGAAGATGACACAATTTGTCATTGTCTATGAACAATAATTTAAGTAATTCCAATAAAAAATTCAAAGATAGTATCAAAAGGCATCGTCTACGAACAATGTCAACATGAAGATGATAGCATCAGGCACCGTCTTCAAACAGTGGCCACTGTTCAAAGACAGAGCCTCCTGACACCGACTTCAAACAATGTCGCATGTGATCCAGCCTGCATGGCAGGTCAATGTGGTAGTGTGCATGCATGCAGGGTGGCAATGTAATACATGCATGCAGGGTGGCAGTGTAATGGGGCACCATGAATTAATTTTTTTATTGAGGGATGGTTTAGTTGGATAAGTGGTTGGGATTAAATGTTAGGGTAAAACTTTGATACACATGCTGTGTAAAATTAATTTTACGCAAGCTTGTGTATTTACACTATAAAAATTCAAATTCCTAATTCCTAATTCTAACCCTAAAAAACTAAACCCTATACCCTAAATTCTAAACAATAACCTTAAATTCTAAACCCTACAACCTAAACCCCTAAACATTAAACCATAAACTAAAACCCTAACCCCTAAAACTAAAAGGCACGTGTAAACTAAAGTTTACACGGCCTGTGTATCAAAGTTTTTTCCTAAATGTTATGGCGTTAAATAGAGGTTGAAGGTGAGAAATGGTATAGATGTGTACTTGATTTTTTTGAGTTGATAGAGTAGAAGAAGGAGGAAGAAGATTTGGAGAAAAAATTGTAAGTGTGTATTTTTTTAATTTAGTAATATTATTATTTCATTAATTGTAATTTAAAATTGTAAATTGTATGTTACAATGCAATTAGTACGGAAATTTGATATTTAATTTTTAATTTAGTATTGATGATGATTAATATAAGTTTAATGTTTTGAATATTTTTGTGTTAAATAGGTGGTTGAAGGTTTTGAGAAAATTGTGAGAAAATTGAGTAAAGAAGGAGAAGAAGGAAGATTTGAAGAAAGTATAGTAAGTATATGTGTATTTTATTGTTTAATTTAGGTTCATTAGATTTATTTTTAATTTTTAGTTTGTATGTCATATTATATATTAATTATGTACTATACTATAAGAAAAAACGATTTTTAATTTTTGATGTTTGAATATTTGGAGAAAATATAGTAAGTAGATGGGTATTTTAATTTTTAATTTAGGTTCATTAGTCATATTATCATTATAGTTAGTAAGAAAATGTGATTTTTTTTAATTTTGAACTTAGTATTGATGATTAATATAATTTTAATGTTATTATGATGCATTTTAAAATCTTGAGTATTTTAATATAGTAAGTAGATAATGTGTATTATTTATTTTTAATTTTTTTTTAGAATTTATTGCATGTAGTAGTAGTTTATATTTTTAAATTTAATTTAATAAGTTGATTTAGTTATGTAATTTTTAACAATGATTTATTTATTTAAATTTAATTTAATAAGTTGATTTAGTTAGTTATGTAATTTTTCAATAATAATGATTAATTTTTATTTAAATTTAATAAGTTGATTGATTTCTCTATTTAGTTATGAGGTAGTTTATATTTAAATTGCATGTATGTAGTAATAGACCTAGTAGAATTGTCTCGGGTTATTTTTTATTTGATTATGATTATTATTTTTTAATGTAGTAGATTTAGTCTCGAGTTACTAATATTTTCTTACTTGTCGTGTAGGATAGCCGAGCAAGCTCCTCTGATGCATCTACAGGATCGACACATTACTAGTCTTAGGGTTGATAAGATGGTACGAATTTTTTAATAATTTATTTATTACGAAATTAATCACTTTTGTATTTTTGTTAATAATTATGTTTAAATAATGCATTAATTATACGATATGGAGGATACATTTAGACATCATTGGAGTATGGCAGAAACTCTCCTAGACTATAGAGTCATTCATTTCTTACATATGGAAGGTTTTATCATGTGACATTCCTTTGTGTGTTCAAGTTGGTTCCCGGGTTGATTACAACTCTAATTGAGCGTTGGAAACCGGAAACACATACATTTCATATGCCACGTGGAGAATGCACGATCATGCTAGAAGACGTGATTTTTCTTATCGGGGTCCTAGTAAACGGGAAGCCATTGATCGAGCATACTCGTGGTTCAACTGCTGAAATTTGCCAAAAGTACCTTGGAAATGTGCCATATAGAAATAATGTGAAAGGGTTTCGTGTCAAATTGAGTTTGTTGCAAAGTGAATTTGGACTCAATCAGTATAGTATGATTGATGATATTTATAAGGCAAGTATATCATATATTCTACAGTTGATTGGAATGATATTAATGTCGGATAAATTTGGCAATCTGATCCATATATGCTATCTACATTTTTTGGATACTCCTTGGGAAATTGGTCGTTAATATAGTTAGGGTCGACCATATTAGTGTGCTTGTATCGTAAGTTGTACAAGGACGCTATACTAGAAAATAATTAGAAGGTAAGGGGTATTGGTGGATGTTTGCTGTTGTTGCAAGCGTGGGCCTGTAGGCGACTTCCCTTTTTACACCGATTACTCTAACACATATACAATTTCCTTTTGTTGCAAGGTAAATATCCTGATTTTGAGTTGAATGTTTAAATTAAATTTATTTATTTTAAAATATTATTGTGATTTGTATATAGGCGGTGCGAGGAAAAACATCAGGCGGGATTGGCGCGCAATAATGTCAGAGTATGTAGATCTCATATTGATTCGTATTGTTAAGATCGGGTACCTGAATAGAAAATTTATTTGGTTAAATGTATTATTTACATTTTAGTTACATGTATTATTATAATAATCATATTTTTTGCAGTTTATTTGGATGCCATACAATAATTACCACATATTTTTGTAAGAATATTTGGTGAAAGATTCTACTTTATGGTGTAGTGTTACACCGCTGATCCACTTTGCTACTATCGAGATCCACTTTGAAGATAAGGTGATGAGGCAGTTTAGCTTCCATTAGCCCATTTTGCGTATTCTAGTCGATCATTATTTTCTTCACGACCTTGATGGACGCTGCAGGCCAGATGTGGATTGGGAAGTCAAACATGTCGAGTACCATAATATGTGAAACGACATAGCTTCATCGTTGTCGTATCGCAGTCCAATACAAGTTGATGATTTTGAGTTTAAGAGTTCAAAGTACATGATCTACTATCGTAGTAATGGAAAGCCATACTTAACTATACTCGAAGAACAAGAAGAATGCCGAAGGTATAAAAATTATGGTGGCAAAGATAAATCATCAAAGACTGCAGCGGGCACATCTAGGAGTAGAAACGTTTGGAGTAGAAATTCTAAAGGTTGGCCAACCATATGGGAGGTAGATATGAGCACAATAATGCCAATAGCTATATAGGAAAGGGAATCGCCTCCTATATATGTACAACCAGAAGTGGGTGTACACCAGAAGTGGGCTCGAGTTCCTCAAATAATTAAGGGTGTGATGATGCTGATTTATATAGACTCAAGTTTTATCCACCACAGTCACCCATTTACTCGAACTTTGGCGAGAACGTGGATTTTCAAGAAATGCAAAATTTCTTGTATTCACCAAAGATTATGGGAGGGCAAAGCGGTTACATAGATTTGTTCACAACACCGCCTAGTATACCCTCGGTGACTGAGGAGGTGAGCAACACTAAAAAAGATCTCGGGCACCATAGAGGCCACAACGTGATCGATGAGAGCCACGACATTATTATTCGACCACAACCCATCATGGGCAAAAATTACATAAGAAATATTTTTCTGTCTTTTTGCCCTTTTGTGTAATACATTTGAGTTTGAATATTATTGTTTTTATTTTTCAACTATTTTTTTATCATTCACATAATCTAATTATCTTTAATAATGAGTGAATCGCTTTTCAATTTTGTTTGTTTAAATTCATTAATTAGTAATGAAGTAACTTAATGATAAAAGTTAAAAATTAGAAATGGCTTAAATGATCATGCTTAAGATCGTGAATTAAGTTACCTAAATTATTGAATTTTTACGTTTTGGTCGCTATCTTATAACCTTTTCAATTGAACTCCGATTCAGTCGGTGTTTTTTTGAAGTTCAAGTTTTGTGATGAACATGAAATTAAAAATATTTCCTACTAATAAAATGCAAAATTTCGTTGGTCCTTGAAACATTTAGAAATTTATATATTAGTCCTTAAACTTTGAATACTTAGCAATTTGGTCCATAATTATTAAATCAGAATTAAACAATATAATAATGGTAAAAACATGAACTTAAAAATAACTAATTAATAATGATGCAAAGTAGAATATTTTCGAATACAAATAGAAATCACTGAGGCATAGCACGAATATTGGTTCATTTGGAGATTGAAGCATTCATCAACATAGGTATACGAGTCAACCCCCACAGCCATACATGCTGCAATTGCATGAGCACATAGATATCGCCATGCCTGGAACGCGCCACAGTTACACTACCTATGGCCAAAATTGACTCAAAATACATTTGAGTGCTTTGCTTCGTTGTTGCGTCTGAAACAAACAACATCAAAAGTCTGATTAATTCGGTTGAATCCGTGAATATTCATCGACGTTTCATTTTTTATATTATCTTGCATTATTCTCACAAGCTTGGGAGCCCAACTTTGCCCCATATTTATTAAGGACTCGATCTGCTTTCCTTTAACGGTCTAAACTTTAGTCAACCTGTAGTACTTTTTTTCACTAAGCTTTCTATTGGGAGATGACATGATCATTTTAGTACTCAATTTATGCACTCTACAAGGTTGTTTGTCATTTACCCATATTGTCTACAACCTTTATCATACGATTAGGCCTATATTTCCTTCTCAATATTGTTTGCCCAACTCCAAACGCGCTCACCGTACTTCATTAAATTGTCTATCTTCCTCTCAAAATCTGGTCGCAGTAGTAGATATCATGTGTCATAATATATGTTGTTAGTATCGAGAAAAATTAAAACACATAAATGGATATGCATATATAATGAAGTTTGAAAAAATGATGCTTATACATGCTTAAAATCTCACTGCGAAGGTATTGGTTTTTGAACTATTCGTAACTGTTCTTACCAATATGACAAACACAATACGTGAGATATGTGCACGAAGGTGTTCAACGACTTCTGACTTGATTAATTGCTGATTTGATACCTGTCCCTCGATCGAATATAATGCATACCCCATTTTCTCGGACGACATGCTCGCATAAATTGCTCAAAAAGAAATTCCAAGCTTCTATCGTCTCATGTTCAACAATTGTGAATGCAATCGAGAAGACATTGTTCTTACCATCTTGCGCAACAGCAATCAATAGTACATGAGAGTATCTCTCGTACAGCCACGTGCCATTGACTTGGACCATACATTTGCAATATAGAAAACCTTCACTGCATGGCTTGAATGTCCAGAAAAGTCAATGGAAAATTTATACCCTTCAACAAGTTGGTCTTCTCGGTCGTATACATCCATGGTTTGATACCTCACTATGGTGCTTGGGATGAAATGCTTGATTACTAGTAATAAAGCTGATAGCTCGTTGTACGACTTATCATAATCACCATACATCGACTGCATTACCTTATCCCTTGCACGTCACAATTTCTTGTATTTTATCTGATATCCAACTGTTGTGCAATGGTTGCCTGAATCACTGAAACGGGAACCCTGGGATTTGCTTCAACCAACTTCATCGCGTGATGGCTTATTACATTCAAGTCCAGTTTGTGGTGGTCATGGTCGATGAAAGTTTTGTAAACATGTATGATTACCATTGTACTTTGTGACCCCCAAACATTTTTCCCATGAATCTTCGACACTCGTATCTTCCAATTGTACTATTGTCGATATTTCATACACTTGACAAAGAAAGTTATCTGGTTGGATTCTACAACAATGTAATCCACATGCTTATTGATGTTATACTCTTTAACTGCCAATGTAGCTTCATTCTTTTCATTAATTGAAGCCCAACCGATAATTCACCATGATGACTCAAAATTAATTGGGGCATATCCGGTAATTGAGGTGCCCTAATCGCATCAAAAACTACTAAGCTCATGTGAGTAGAAGGTTCATACCATGCAACGTCGTCTTCGATCAAAATGAATTCTTTAACAACAAAATCAGGGATATCACCAACGTCATCAAGAAACAAATCGGGATCCCCAATATCTTCATCTTTGATGGAATCTTAAGTGTTTCTCCTTATCGACCTCGTAGGTTTTCCACATCAACATCAATATTCGGATCAACAGTCATCCCATATAATGATACATATGTCGAAGGCCCAGCTGAATGAAATGTACTTGATGTCCCACTTGCCAACATTGCAAAAAAAAAACTACCTCTAGACATATCAATCTCATTACCGAAACCCATTTGAACAGATTCTCCAACTACATTTTTGGATGGGTCAGAACATCACGCACCTCAGCAAACAACTCGATATTTCAAATCTCTATAGATTCATGCTTTGCAATCATTATTTCAACATCAGTATTATCTTAGAGAGTGATTGTAGAATATCTGACTGGATTGTGACATGTCAGCCACCAGAACCACAAACCATGAATCTCAGCTCCAATTTTTTCGGATATCTTCTCCTTCATTTCTCGAAGTGTGATATCATTTTCAAATCTCATCTTCATAATGCTTTCAAATACAACCATAACATCAGTTTTCACCATTTGTCCATTGTAATGGACAATTGTCATAAATATGTTGTTGCTCATTTTCTCTGCATGTTCAAAACACATAAATGGATTTTCAATCATAATACACAAATTAAAATGAACATACTAAATCAAAATGAGTATAGTAAATTTTAAATTACTGTTACTAACATCGGGAACGAATTCTTTTCAAATATATATTTTTTATAAACATACTAAATTAATTTTTAAATATATTTTGAATACATATGTTTTAATATACTAAATTATTTTTTCCTTCATTTTAACCATATTTCGAATATATTTTTTCAATTCTAATTTTTAAAAATATACTAATTGGTAAAAATATACTAAAAATTACTAAATTCTAAACAACAACTTAAAATGAGAGATGGATACATAATTTAAATTTTAAAACTAAATCAACTTACTTTCTTGTTGGGTCCAAAAAATTTCACCAAATCTCCCATATTTTTTCTCAAGATATCCAAACTACATGCATAAAATTTAAATTATATCAAACATACAAAATAAAACGAACAAATTAAAATAAAACTTAAAACAAAGCTTTAAAAAAATTGAATCTACTTACAATATTATCTCCAGTAATTTATTCTTCTTCTTCTCCACTCAAAATTTTTCTTTCAACCTTACCTATTTATCACAAAAATTACAATTTTCCCCCTTAGCTACCTCTACCCCTCATTTAATAACACAAAAAAATTAATCTCTACCCCTGTACATTTTAAAAACACCCTAAACACCCCTTTTTTATCCATGCATGCATTTAAACATAAAAAATTGCATGCATGCCATATTCAAAAGCTGCCCTTTATACACTGCCACACTGACCAAAGCTGCCATGCAGACCGAGTCACCTGCGACACTGTTTGAAGTCGTTGCTAGAAGGCTCCGTATTTGAACAGTGCCTGCTTCGCCTAGTTGCGCGCCATGTGACACAATAGTCACTATTTGAAGAATGTGCCTAATGCTATCGTCTTCATGTTGACATTGTTCATAGACGGTGCCTTTTGGCACCGTCTTTGTATTTTTTATTCGAATTACTCAAATATTACTTTTCATAGACGATGGCAAACAATGTCATCTTCAAAATCATTGTAGAAAGTGTAATATTTTTGGAAATAAACTAGGTTCTATCATATTTTGGGGGAAAATTAAAAGACAATTACCTTGTTTAGTAAATAACTTCTTGAGCTAAAATTAGAGGTTTAAAGCATTTTAAGAGGTTTGACCAGTCAAATCCGTTAATTTGGATGTTTGATAAATAGAAGATTGTAATAGCAAATTGAGGTGAAACCTCTCATTTTGAAAAAGATCTTTTTAGAAGCTTTTTGAGTTAGAGGTTTAGATAAAAGACTTATAAAGACTATTTTGTCCTTGATAATTATAAAAAATCTCTAAATAACATAAATTTGATTAACTAATAAAATTTAAAAAATAATTTCATAAATAAGAAAATAATCTATAAATTAATAAATACATATAAATTTAAAAATTAATAAAATTATATTCAATATATAATTTCATAAATAAAAAATTAATGTATACATTTAAATTTAATCATTATTAAAACTATATTAAAAAATAATTTTACAAATAAAAAATTAATATGTATATCATCGTATATATTTAATAATAATATTTAAAAAATAATTTTTATAATCTAATTAATATTATATATACAAAATTTTAATAACTAATAAATTATTCAAACAAGTATTAAATATAATTATGTCCTTATATGTCATTTTGCTTGTTTAAATAATCAAACAGCTATCAGCTAATTTTATCAAATACTTTTATACAATTAGCTAATTTAATTCGTAGTCGAATCAGCTAATGCTATTAGTTATCTACTATCAACTAATATAATCTGTTATAAACTATTCATTAATTGTCAAACATGACCAATATTTTTATCTTTTCTCCGTGAAAACCACTCTGGTAAAAAAAAATCTGATCCTCTTTTATTTTATTTTTTTGTTATTTCTTCTATGCCTTTTGCTCTTTCTCCCAGCTCTCTGTATCCCTCGGCTCTATAGACCTATATTATCAGCCTCTCCACACTCTTACCCACTCATCCCACCAAAACAGATATGGGTCTCTCAACAAGCTTTCATTTAGGGATGTTTTCCTTCCTATACTGATCCACCCGGACTCCAAAACCCTCTTCTTCCATTAAAGAAGATGGCAATACAACAATATGAACAACAGAGTCACCCTCCGTTCCCGCTAGATATTCTCTACTGCGAAGAAGAGGAATGGGATGATGCAGGTGAAGTTTTAGAAGAAGAGAGTTCGTCTATGGGATATAACAATGGCGGAAACCCTTCATTTTCCCCACTTTTGTTGATGGAGCAAGATTTGTTTTGGGAAGACGAGGAGCTTCTTTCACTCTCCTCTAAAGAAACAGAGCAGCAGCAGCCTTGTTTTGAAGTGGGAACCGATGAGTATCAAGAAATGGCTCGCCGTGAGGCGGTGGAGTGGATGATCAAAGTCAATGCTCGGTACGGTTTCACTACTCACACGGCCGTACTTTCCATTAACTATCTCGACAGGCTCCTAAGTAGCTTCCGGTTCCAAAGAGACAAGCCTTGGATGATCCAACTCGTGGCCGTCACTTGTCTCTCTTTGGCTGCAAAAGTTGAAGAGACACAAGTGCCTCTCCTTCTAGACCTACAAGTATGTCCCAAAACAACAATCTTTCTTACAACACAACCTTCACTGAAACTGTCTTCCATAATTGTTATTATTTTTTTCATTTGGTTTCAGGTTGAAGAAACAAAGCACATTTTCGAGGCCAAAACTATACAAAGAATGGAGCTTTTGGTACTCTCAACTCTGAAATGGAAGATGCACCCCGTTACACCGCTTTCATTTCTCGACCACATCATAAGAAGACTCGGGTTGAAAACCCATCTCCATTGGGACTTTCTCAGGAGATGCGAGCGTCTCCTTCTGTCTGTAATCTCTGGTAAGTCCACTCTCATTAAAAAACAACCCTTTGCCTGTTCTGTCTGTTTTCTCATCTCTTTTGGGTGTTTTTTAGATTCAAGATCTGTCCTTTATCGTCCCTCTGTATTGGCCACTGCAACAATGATGCACGTTATAGACCAAGTCGAGCTTTTCAATCCCATTGACTACCAAAACCAGCTGCTGAGTGTTCTTAAAATAAGCAAGGTTAGTTAATTTTTGGTCTCTCCAAAGTCCAAATCATTTGCGTATCATTAAATATTATTGCTTTGGATTCATTGTTCCCCACTTGTTTGGCAAACAGGAAAAAGTAAACGACTGTTACAAGCTCATCCTGGATCTATCAACACCGCCACCACCACCACCACCCCAAGGCAATGCTGCATGTAAAAGGAAGGTTGACAAGGCGGTTCCTGTTGACGGTGCGTTTGGCAGTGATAGCTCGGTGTCCGCATCGGCTGAGCCACCTTTTAAGAAGAACAGAGCCCAAGAACAAGTAATGCGTTTGCCATCACTCAACCGAGTCTTTGTAAACATAGTTGGCAGCCCTTCTTAATTCTCTCTTGCTCCAAAAAAGATCTATAATTGATTGTGCTTATGTCCCCATTGCATTGAAATTGAAGAATGTATGGAGTTTGGTTCTCTATATGTTTCTTTTCCATCTTTTATATGGACATACATGTTGAATATTTTACCATATCATCATCTTCATTATGTATAATAAATTTAGAAACAATTTTGTTTTATTTTTTTGTACAAATGCAATTGGTTTCATTAAGTTTGGAGTTAGATCCATTTGGCAAAAGAAAATGACTGACAAAATAGGTTTATTTATTAGGTATTTAATGGCATAGTGTGTTTGGTTATGGAAAATTTTTGTTTGAGTGAGGAATATATAATAATATAGGAAGGGGAGAGAAGGGTTTGTTTGTTTGCATATGGAAGGGAGAAATAAGTTGTCGGTCAGTGGGGTTTGGTTTTAGACTTTTGGATTTTGAGTTTTTGACTTTGACCTCGTTTTAAGTGCTATCCCCTTTGTTTAAGGTTACCAATCACCACTATCCTTTGCTATAAAAACAAACTATTTAATTTGATATTACTTAAATAAATTTTTAATTTTATATATGTAATTTTTTTAAAAAAATTATTCATCAAAATTAAATGTATTACATATGTCGATTTGGATTAATCATAATATAATTATGAAAAATTTAAAGGGCAACAAAAAATATTATTTAATTCAATTTTCTATTGTGCATAATTGTATCATTAAAGACCTTTTTATTAATCATTTTGTAGTCAAAGACTCGATAAATAAAATCTCACATTTTGATGGCTAAATTCAAGCTATGCCTTTTTCACCTTACGGGTTTAATGATTTATAATTTTTTTGAAACAATTTCTAATTATGGAAAGGAGGAAGGATGATTGCTCTTACTGAAACTAAAATACAGGATTTAGGAGAAGAAATTAGATGTCAATCGAAGTTTTTAATCATCTGTTCTAAATTGTATTGATTAATAATTTAAATACTAAATTGTTGTCAATTAATTGGAATAATTAAAACATGTAGGGAATAATTACACCGAAAAAAATGATGAAGATGGTTGAGGCAGTAAACGACAGGAGAGACAATGCCCACAAAATGCCTTTTATGCTTTACCATTTTGGCTTGTCTCAGGGTCGTAAACGTTAAACAAATTGGGGGATGTCTCCTTCCTCCTTGACTTTATTTGTTCGAATCTTCTTCCCCTTTTCTTCCTTTATTTACTTAAAATTAGATTAAACTAAGGATTATCTTTTTTTCTAACCTCTTGGTTCCCATAATTTTGTCCTAATTAATTAGAATCGACTTGCGTTATAAATTTAATTTTGGTGGGCGAGCCTCTTACCAATTTTTTTTTTTGCATATACAAGACTTCGAACTCGAGACATGCTTAAGCGATACCAAGCTGCTTAAACTAAGAATTCTTTTGATATTGCTTTGAAAAGTATAATAAAAATTATTTTCATACTATTCATTTTTAAAATTTAAATATTTAAAAATTTTAAATAAATAAAATGTACATTTTAAGTATTATTTTTAAAATATAAAAAAATTGATGATATAAAAAAGAGATAAATGGTTAATTTTGCTCATAACTAATAACAAACAAAATATTATAAAGAATAACTTTTTTCAATTAAAGCAGTTATCTTAAAACAGTAAGTCGCACTATTAGCACCTCATTGGATCCATATACTAAAGTTGAACATTCATAGCTGCAGGAGCAATGACATA
The DNA here is from genome assembly GCA_019671005.1 of Hibiscus mutabilis. Taxonomy (NCBI): domain Eukaryota; kingdom Viridiplantae; phylum Streptophyta; class Magnoliopsida; order Malvales; family Malvaceae; genus Hibiscus; species Hibiscus mutabilis. The sequence goes on along the minus strand of CM033747.1, from coordinate 30,191,241 downwards.
TCCAACATCGAAAGAAAAAACAAAAAAACTGCAAATGAATACTAATAATTTTACGAGACAAAACAAATATTTTTACAAATTTCGTAAGAAAAAGAGAAGACTTACTAAATAATAAAAAAATAAAAATTTTAAATCTACAAAATAAATCACAGATTCGTAAAATAAATATGCAAAATAAAGGTCATTAGTGGCCAATTCATTTCTTAGCGTTGACCATATCAACATGACAGTGGGTCGTAGACTTATTAATCTTAATCATAATTATATGAATGTGTCGATTGTATTTATAATTTTGTTTGTACATTATATTGGTTAATTATGAATGTAATTAGTTCAATGATGTAGAAAAATTACCCTTCTCTCTCTTAAAAATTCCCTCTCCCTTCTCTCTAAAACTCTACCTTTATCTTTGGACCTTTGGGGTGGCGCCGCACTTGGTTTAAGAGGCAGTCACCTCAGCTCTTTTTTTTCCTTTCTCTGTTTTTTTTTTTACTTCACTTTTTTTTTTTACTTTTCTTTTCCGTTTTGTTATTGTGTTTTCGATCATCACTAGGTCACATTCTTGTGGAGCTTTTTTCCCGGGTGCCCATGACTCTGTTCGAGCCTCAATTTTGTGTGGGGTTGTGGGTTCGCGGACGAGATGAGGCCGACGTTTTGTCTCTGGGTCTACTAGGCCTTTTCGACGATGACACGGTCTTTTGTCGTCCTTTGTAACTGACTGATTTGCCTTCTCTTTTTTTTCTCCTCCAATTCATCGACGATTTCATTCTCTGACGTGATGATTCGGTGGGATATCTTGTTGCATCACTACCTGTAGCGACCTTTGGGCCTGGGCTCTTTCGGGAGGTTCGTTTTTTTGGATGAAAAGCCTCGTGTTTTTAATTATATAAAAAATAAAGTTGTCACCGGTCATTTAGATAAGGTTAGATCGGAAATCGAAAAGTCAACTAGAGATGGATTCGAGAGTTGATTACGAGTGGGGAAGGATTAGCACCCCACTACGCCCAAAATTGGTACCTAAATGTTCGCATCGTATTTATTAAGGAAAACAAAATTTTGATTTAATTTAATAATTAATTTCCAAAATACATGCATGCATGTCAGTTCAAAATTTGCCTTGATATCTACGACTTTCAAAGGAGATGACATTCGGAGACCGAGATGACACTCCGAATAGAAACACCAAAATAATAAGACCTAAAACTATATGCATCGGTTACATGTATGAGCAAATAAATAAATATATGAAAATAAATGGATGATATTAATATTAAGTAAATATATATGGATACAAAAAAAAATTAAAATTTATTTTGATATTCACGGTATTCAAAGGAGATGATACTCGAAAGTCGGGATGACATTCCAAATAGAAATAGATCCGGGGTGGGATTGGAGGGTTGATTAGGGACGAGTCTAAAAATTTGATCGCAAATTTTTTGAAGCACGTGGCCCTGGTCCCCCTGACTTACTTGAATTGTATGCTGTTCAGGTTGGCTTGTCTCTGTTCCTCTCTTCGGATCTGAGTAATAGGTTCCGATTAATTGTGGAATGTGACTGCAAGGTAGTGGTCGATTGGCTTACTCATCTAAATGATCCCCCACCTGCATTATCCAGTTTGGTGTCCGAAATTGGAGATTTAATCAGAGCAAGGAATACGATTCCACGCTGCATTCCTCGGTGTTGCAACATCGAAGCTGATGAACTAGCCAAAAAGGGTATCGGATAATCCTTTGTTTCGTTATTTGGGCATAGTCTCTTTGCTGTGTTACCAGCTTTTAATTCGGAAAGGTATTTTAATAACCATCAGTTTTCGATTTTTTCATATTTATGTTAGTTTTTGAATTTTTATATTTTATTTTGACAAAATAGCTTTATTTGATGACTTTTAAACATTAAAAAATTAGAGTTTTAAAGTATTTTTCATAAATATTTATTAAAAAATAATTTTTAAGTAAAAAATAATAATTAAAAATGCATCTATAGTATTGTAAGTATAAAATACTTATTTTTACATTATAAAAATAATTATAAATTAAATAAAAAATCAAATTTGGTTCAATTCGGTTAACCACAGTTCGTAAACTTATGAACCATAAACCGTCTAAATGCTTCGGTTCGGATCGGTTTTTGGTTTTGCGGTTAACCATACTCAGCTTTAGTTGACATCGGTCGAGCCTTTGATAGTTTGGCTGCATTAGTACGGGTCTGCTGTTTCATTAGTGCATTTTTGTCGGAATGTAAGTCATAATATGAGTACTCTTTTTCCTTCGTTTAGAATTAGAGAGATTTTTTAACGGACGGAATCATTAACTACCTTTTAAAATTAATAAAATATTGACTTTTCAAAAAAATGATTTTTGTACTCTATGATTTGAAAATGCAACAATTAGCAAAAAAAAGTCGAAAGTTATATTTCATGTATTCACTAACAACTTGACCAACTTGTAAGATTTTATAAAATACGGGACCGAATTTTGACAAATTAAAATAGAGAGAGTGCCTTCTTAGTTTTCATAAGATAAAGGAATAAAAAAATTCATTTACATTTTTATTTAAAAATTATAATCCATTAATCAACACTCTTAACATATTTCGTTAAAATTTATTATTCAGTATGTTCATGCAACTATACCAACTCTGTAATTAAAATCATTAGGCTTAAGGGCTACTTTTACTTATGTAATAATCCCAATTTATCGATTTTGCCCCTATAATATTTTAGCATTAATTTAATCTATGAAATAGTCAAATTGCATCACCGTTTGTCCCTTGACTGACAGAAGTCAACATTGATCGTTACGACGCTGATGTGGCAGTCAATGGCGTAGACGTGGCAGTCCACGTGTCAAGATGATGCGGCAGAAGGGCAAAATTGATTTTCTTATGAGTTTGAGGGCAAAATTAATTTTTTTGGTTGAGTACAAGGGCAAAATTAATTTTTTAGGCAAAAAATAATTTAAGAAGATATTAATATATTAAAATGACATAAAAACTAATAAAATATTTTTTAAAAAATATTATATTAATATATGACTAAAAAATAAAATAAATATTAAAAATATCTAAACATAGATAAAAATTATAAAATTAAAATATCATAAGCTAACAAAATTTGAATTATACAAAAATTAAAATTTGAAATTTTTTATGAAGTGTTAAAAATTTTAAAAACCTTTATAAAAAAGTTTGGACGATTTTTGTTTTCTTTCTCTTAAAAGAATGTAAGGTGAAAAGAATCCTACAATAGGGTTAACGTGATTCTCTTAACCGAACAAAAATTCTATGCCCCTTTTTTGTGCATCTATCTATGTCCCAATACTAAAAAAATAAACTCTATATTTTAACTCTAATTTCTAAATCTCAAACCCTAAAACTAACCCCTTTACTTGATTAATTAAATTTATATGAATACTTTTACGTTTCATAATCACTTTGAATTGAGGTTTGAGATTTAGACATTAGGGTTAGAGTGTATAATTTATTTTTTAATATTGAGACATAGATAGGGGTACCAAAAAGGGGTAATAAATTTTTGTTTGGTTGAGAGAATCACATTAACCTTATTTTAGAATTCTTTCTTCTTACATCCTATTAACAGAAAAAATCAAAATCGTCCAAACTTTTTTGATGGAGGTTTTTAAAACTTTTAATAATTTATAAATATTTTCAAATTTTGATTTTTAAATAATGTATACTTTATTAGCTTATGATATTTTAATATTATAATTTTTTATTTATTTTTAAATATTTATAATATTTTTAGTCCTATATTAATAAAATATATTTTTGAAAGTTTTATTAATTTTTATGTCATTTAAATATTTTTTAAAATTCATTTTTTCCTAAAAATTAATTTTGTCATCGTACTAAACTAGAAAATTAATTTTGTCCTCAAACTCAACCAGAAAATCAATTTTCTCCTCTGTCATGTCATCTTACACGTGGACTGTCACGTCATCACACGTGAATTGCCACATCATCACTGTTGATCGCCACATCAGCATCGTAACGGTCAAAGTTGGCTTTTGTCATTCATAGGACAAACGGTGATGCAATTTGATTACTTTAAAAGTTAAATTGATGCGAAAATATTATAAGAACAAAATAAATAAATTGAGACTATTACATGGGTAAAAATAGCCCTTAAGTTAAATCATTACTAACAGTAAAACCATAAGTATATCCGATAAGAAGCAAATTATAACAAAAATAATATTAATGGTATATACTATTAAATTATTTTTTAGATTTTAATGTAATTTTATTCGGAGTTGAGATTTTGGAGTCCACATGTACGCACAGCAGCACTAATTGTGGAATAATACGTAATATTTATCTTTTGGGTAAACTCTACAAATGACCACCGGTCTTTAGGGTTGGTGTCGAAATGACCAACGATCTTTTAATTTTGTCAAAATGACCACTCAACTATTGATATGGTCCAATATAGCACCAGCCGTTAAAACCTAACGGAGAGACTGACGTGACAGTTAAAAGAAAATTGTATAATTACGCATTTAGTCCCCGTTATTTATACATTTAATCAATTTGATCCTAATTTTAATTTAATAAATAAATTGATTATTTAATTGGAGGGATTTATTTTTATTTAATTTAATTAATTTATTCTCCCCAATCAAATGGTGACACGTGTATATGTTTTATATCGTTTTGATGCCCAGAAAAATGAAGGGAAAAATGGCATCAAGATGATTCGAACACAGGACCTTGTATTGTATGGTAGTGTATGCTTGCCACTAGAATAAGTATATTTTTATGATATAAAATACAACATTTAATATATATGGTATCCAGTTGTTAATGCCTGGAAAAAGAAGGAAAGGTGATTTTAGGAAACTCGAACATGACATACTTATGATACACAAAAACATCTAACCCAATTAAATAAATCTAATAATTAAATTAAAGTTAACAATATTTTGTATATATTTTAAATTATAGTTTAAACTGAGAAACCGAGATTTAATCTTCATTTAGAGAATTTGTATATAATTCGTGAATTTGTATTCGCTAAATGAAGATTAAATCTCGGTTTCTCAGTTTAAACTATAATTTAAAATATATACAAAATATTGTTAACTTTAATTTAATTATTAGATTTATTTAATTGGGTTAGATGTTTTTGTGTATCATAAGTATGCCATGTTCGAGTTTCCTAAAACCACATTTCCTTCTTTTTCCAGGCATCAACAACCGGATACCATATATATTAAATATTGTATTTTATATCATAAAAATATGCTTGTTCCAGTGGCAAGCATACACTACCTTACAATACAAGGTCCCGTGTTTAAATCCCCTTGATGCCATTTTTCCCTTCATTTTTTTGGGCATCAAAACGGTATAAAACATATATAAAAAGTTATGTTTTATATCACAAAAATGCTTGGCTTAGTGGCAAGCATACTGCTCCCATTGCTTGGAGGTCCTTGGTTTGATTCCCCTAGCCTCCAATTCCATTTTCCCCTTCCAATCTGGTGACACGTGTCACCTTTGATTGGGGGAGGAAAATAAATTAATTAAATAAAATAAAAATAAATAAATTTCTCCAATAAGGTGGTGACACGTGTCCCCACCTAATTAAATAATCAATTTATTTTAATTAAATTAAAATTAGGACCAAATTGATTAAATGTGTAAATAACGGGGACTAAATGCGTAATTATACAATTTTGTTTTAACTGCCACGTCAGCCTCTCCGTTAGGTTTTAACGACTGGTGGCTATATTAGAACCATATCAATAGTTGAGTGGTCATTTTAACAAAATTAAAAGATCGGTGGTCATTTCGACACCAACCCTAAAGATCAGTGGTCATTTGTATAGTTTACCCTTATCTTTTTGACTTTACCCTTATTAAATCACTGGGACTGCGGACAAAAACCTTTAATAATTTTGATGTATTTTTTTTTCTATAACCACTTACATTTAATATATTAATTGATTTATTCAAATAAATAATATAAAGACTTATATAAGTATGACTATTTTAATTTAGTTTATTTTTGTAATACCCGAATTTTAACCGGGCTAAATAAATAAATAAATAAATAGTAGAAATAAATATTAAACAGTCCATAAACAAATGCCCATTTTAAATGTCCAAATTACATACAAAATACCCAAAGCCCAAATAAAACACAAGGCCCAAGTTACAGCTGGTTTCAACCCATTTTCTGTTATAACCCACCAAAGAAACACAAATGAATTAAAAAGCCCATTTTCCCGCTCAAACCGTGCCACGTGGCACTCTTCCATTGGTCTGAATAGCCTTCACATGGATTGTGTGCTTTCTTCCATCTGATCTGGATCCAGCTGGCACCACATGATGTCATACCTCACTCCCCTATAAATACAAGAGAGAGAATGTAAGACTTCAATTAATAGCAATCATTAAAATAATAATAATAAAACTAATAAATATAATAATATTAAGGAGAGAGACTTTACCCTCTCGACAACTGAGCTGTTTTGAAGACTCGAACAGTCGCCGGGGAAGCCACCGTCGCTGAAAAACAACACCGGAATCACCATGATCACCGCAACGGAGGTATATTTTTCTCTTTTCTTCATTCCTGCAAAAATAACAAACGTGTTAGATAAAAATAGTAATAAAAATAAATAAAAATGGGATCTGAAAACTTATTTTCATGGTCGGAGTTTGGATTTCACGGCGTAGTTGAAGAGGGTTGGTTCAGGGAGTTTAGGCTTTAGGAGGTTGGAGAATGGAGGTTCTGTTGAACCGGGCTAGATCTAGGGTTTTTAGTGGAAAAATGGAAATTTTGGGCTTCGATACGACAGAGGTGCGGCGGCCGAAAATTGCCTTACGACGGCCGGCCGAAGTGAGGCAGTTATCAGAGATCAGACACTGTGGTCGGCAAACTAGTAAGAGTCAAATGGTAGCGGCGGTGATGGATTAGGCGGATATTGGCCGGGAAGTTTGAAGCTCATCCATCCGAAAAATGGTGATTTTTGATACATTTTGGTGTTGTTTTCTGGGATTTAAGTGTTGCAATTGAGAGTGTTTGAGAGAGGGAAGAGTGAGGAGATAGAGTGGAATCCGAAAAAATGAGAGGAAAAGGGGGTTTTGGGGATTGAAAAAGAGGCTTATATAGCCTGAGCCGTGCGACGTCGTTTTAGGCCGGTGAAAGAGAGGATCCGCGCGTTTTATTCGGGTCGGGTAGAGGATTCACGTACCTGGATATGAATACTCTTTGGTTTTGGCCCTAGGTTCTGTAATTGTTCCATTCTAGTCCCCATTCCCTTACAATTGAGCTTTAAACTTTGTAGTTTTCTCAATTTAGTCCACCATTCCCCTTAATTGAATACTAGAGCTTGTAATTCCTTCAATTAGGTCACTATGGCTTAGTATTTTGGGCATTAGTTTTGTATTTGTTTCAATTCAGTCCAGAGTTAATAAAATTAGTTTTAATGTTCAATTTTTTAAATTTAGTTTTTATTTAATTATTTTAATTAAATGTAATTAATTTATATGTTTGAGTGCATTTTTAAAATTATGTATATAATATATTTTGTTAGACAACTAAGAACACTTGGACTTAATAATTGTTTAGAGCCTTTTAGTGTAGGATCTCTAATTAGGATTTCAATAATTAAATAGGGTAGATAATTGTAGTAATGAAGTGCATATTAAATACAATTTTAAAATTCTAATTTGGATGATGTTCTATTGTTTACGATGGGGTGTTATCTCAACATGAATTTTATAATTATATTTAATATACATTATACTTAAAATTAAATACAAAATTAGTAGTTAATTAAAACTAGATAAATAATTAATACATTGTAGTTAATTAAATGTATATCGAATAGAATCTTTGAGGATCAATTCTGGATGGTGTTCCATTGTTTACAAAGGGGTGTTATCTCAGCCTTGGTCATAAAGTTGTATATTTGATATACATTTTCACCTATAATTGAAAAATAAATTGTTAGAACCTTAATTAGGACTAGAACTTTAATTAATTAGAAAGATTAATTAATTAGGAATATTACTAATTTAAAGGTTTTAAACATATGGAAGGTGTTCATGAAAATGACATTTTCTCATAAAAGCCATTAAACTAATTAATATTCATAGTTAAACAATTTATTAATTAGAGCCTTTCTAGGATTAATACTTAAAATTAACAAGACAATAAAATATCATTCATTAAAAACCTTTTATGTTGGAAATTTATTTTTAAATATGAATAGGGGTGCCACCTAACGGGGTGCCTTTAATCTCATATTCGAACAAAATGAATTTCCTTGTAAAAGGATATATGCGTTCGGAATTTAAATTTAATTAATAATTATGGATAAATTAAATTCAAATAATTATTCGAGATGCCAAAATGCCAAGTAAAATTAAAGGTACCGATAACGGGCGTTCGTAGGGGTGATAATCCTTCCATACACGTAATCGACTCCCAAACCCAATTTTCAAGACATATTCTCTGGTTTGTTTTTTGGTGTCCGGTCTACCTCGAAGTGATCGGTGGCGACTCCAAAATGTTTTTCAAGGATAAATAAAGGAAAATCCGATTTAATACGAAAACCCTAAATTTTCAAGATTAAATTTAAAATGGCCAGAAAACCTTAATTCTAAAAGATCGATCGTCAGGCTATTTTTACACGTCCCAATTTCAAAAATGGTCGCGACAGCTTGGCGACTCCGCTGGAGATTTTAAAAACTGAGAGTCAGGCCTAATTAATTTTACGTGGCATTTTGGACAGTAATTTGAATTTAAATTTTCCTATAATTATTGGATGAATTTTATGGAAAAATGCAGGTAGCTTTTTCTTGTGTGATATAAATTGTCATTCATGCATAAGCCTTCTACCCGGGCTTTTCACCTTTAAGTGGTAGTGAGGCGTGATCTTACGTGAGTTATTCAGCTCCGTGATCGGAATTTTGTCTTCCCTCTGGTATACCAACCTTATACACCGTGAGGTTACGCCTTCGCTATAAGGGATCGTATACTCCCGAATCGATGTCTTACTAGTCCAGTAACGACAGTTTGGGTACCCGGAGTCTAGATCGAAACCCGCATGCTGCAATAGAAACCTACCCCGTTAGAGCCAGACAAAGGCCTAGGACAAGGTGTTGCTGATTTAAATTCATTTCTCTGGTTATTCTTGTGTGCAAAATAAATTGTTCTCTGGTTAATCTTACGCAATATAAATTGTTTTACCTGTAATAATTATTTTTTCTTACAATATTACTTCACCATACTGACACAATTTTTGTTTTGTTTTTGTTTTGTGTGGGTGTGTTTTATTCGATAAATGTCGCATCACATTGCATTCATAAGAGGTATTGGTTCGAGGATTAGTCGAGTAGGCAGTGGCCATAAGAGCTGAAAGGTTTGATAGACAAGTGGGGGATAATATGTCACTGTGGACCTGAATCGAGAAGACTCACTACAAGAACGAATATAATATTCGTGGATGCTAGGTGTCATTAATGCAAGGTTGTACCAAAAATTTCTGAACAAGATGGAATTCTGTCAGAGCCAAGTTTAATTTGACAATTATAGGACGGGAATACGAAGAGTCATTTCCAATAGAATTTTTGAGTGAATCAATAGTGTTTAGGGCCGCGACATGTGTATGGAGCCCGATATAGTTGTTCACTTTACGGGAGGATATATGTGACGCCAACAATAGAGAAATACAAGGCATTGCTACACTGCTCTGACGGTCAAAGGGACAAGGTTCATACAAGGCTTAACAATAGATCAAGTTTTAAGATAGAGTCAGCGGTAATTACAGAGATAAGCAAGACGCAGTATCTGGAAAGACAGTGATAACCAAAAAATGATAAATAATAGATAAATTAAAGGGGTATTCAAGATGAATAAGTTGAAAGGGCATTTAGGGACTGTTTTTAAACCTAAGGAAGAACAGAAAGCTTTGAACTCAGAGGCGATATCCAAGATTCATAAATGATGAAATTTACCGAGGAACACTATAATTAAGGAATGTACTGATAAAAATGATGAATTGAATAAAGTAATAGAATCAAAAAATGCAGTGCGACGTTTGAAAGACTAGCTCGTAAGTTTCGAAGAGTTACCATAATGAAGGATAAATACTAAAAATCAAGCCAAGGCAGTAATCCAGGTTATCCAAAAATAGAGTTGTGAAATGATTAACTTTGGGAGCCAAGTGCGGGGAGTCGCCTAATATGTACATATTTTGTTTAAAGAGGCCAGGAACCTGCGACAACATTTTGATATCAACACCGAGCTAGGATAGAAGTTGATTTAGAGGCTGAACAAAGTGGTGGACCAAAAGAGCTGAAGCTAGTGAACATATTACCTTTTCTCTATATTCGACCTTTCAGTTAAATGGGTGTTGTTCTAATGACTAGTTCTTGAAATCGATACCTCGTGCATTCATGCATTACATCATTTAAACATTATGTAAAATAAATATTGCATTTCTGTTTAAAATATTGCATTTTGTTTAAAATATAAAGTAACATTGCATTTTGAGAAGCATATGCAACAAATTTATTAAGGTTAAACAGTCATAAAGATTGTTGATGATCACTTGGATCGAATGAAAAAGGCTGATTAGTCCAAGAACGAGAGGGAATACGAGCTATCACTTTGTTTGGGGAATCAAAAAGGTCAATGAAGGAAAGATTCTAGAATGAAGTATCAACGTAGGTGATCAAGATAGAAACTCATCTCACATAAGGGTTCAGTTTGAAAGGACTCTTCATACAAAAAAAGAGTAAAAAAGAGTCAAAAAAAGAGAAAAAAGAAGTCAAAAGGGGATGGAAATAAAAAGCCAAGGAAAAAGATGAGCAAGTTCTGATCAATACAGCTGAGGGCATCTATAAAGAATCTAGAAGCTTTGAGTTTGGATTACGATTAGAATAGCGGAATGTTTGACTTAGAGGCACCGGTGGATTTTGAAAATGCTAAAATAAAAGAAGTTCAGTGGACAAGCATAGAATGACTAAATGAAGTCAAATTCTGGAGTTAGCCGAAAGTCTTGCTGATTGATGGTTCAGCAGCAGTCAAAGGATATAATAATCCTAACAGAGATGGGGGGAGAGTAGTCTTCCTCTAAAGCGATGAATGCCAAGGTCAGTTGAAGATTGAAGTTTGCTCACAAGGGAGTCAATTGCAAGATGAGCAGAATATAGACACATGACAAAAATACAAAGGAGATTGGCCAGAAAAAGAAGATAATCATTCATATCCAATGCCATATTCAGGTTTGTGGCTCTGCTCTATACAAAATCACTTTCAGATAATGGCCCCATTAAAGTTTTTGGTCTTATCAGGGTTGGGTATTTATGTTCTGAAAGTAAGGAGTCTGGTTCAATTAAGGGCTATCATTTGCTAAAGTGGTTGAGGTAAAAGGAGAATGACAGAAGCTATGACAAACTTTTGTGAATAACCCATTGCAGTTTGGGGGTTTATTAGAGTTAGAGTAATATTTTTGTATCATTGTTGTAATATTTTCTTCACCAAAGAATGCTCCAAGATCAGATGCTCAAGATGCTCTTGTCAGTGGAAAGCCAAAATCTAATCTGGATCTTATTCATGTTTTCTATTGTGAGATACATTTCAAACTGCTTGAAGCTTCGCCGCATCACGATAAATCATCAGAGCCCCATTAATTAAGTTGTTACAATATCAAGACTGTTGTGAGTTATGATTGAGGCGTTGAAGAGTGTTACATTTTCAAGCTGCAAATTCAAAACTTTCTGAAGTGAGAGATTTTGGAAGTTGACGCTAAAGATAAGCTATTAAAATATAACTTAAAAAATAGTCTCCTGATTGGAAGAAATGCAATTGTAATGCTCAGAAACAAGTGCTAAAAATGTCAAGTAAAAAAGAGAGAAGAAGTGAATGAATACAATGATTGGACTCCTTGAGGTCATAACAGGAAAAACTCAACTGACTCATCAGGTCTATCATGAAAGATTCATCTGATAAATTTAAATTTTGATATATTTGGAATGCCTATTTCAGACTTATTTTACCCCTAGGCTGGTGAAGAAGATGTCAAGTCCATCTGCTTATAGTTATGATCCCGATAATATTTACAAGTTTAACATGGGGAACCAGGATGTGCTGCCAAGAAGTATAGGCCCTTAATGGAAGATATCAAGAAGTAGGTTAATCAGAGATCCAGAATGAATGATTCCATATCAAGGGGGTATAGCTTACAAGGATTATCTCTGAGGTAGTATGTGAAATCAGTTCTGTTACTTCAAGCCCAAAGATTCTCTTGTATTGCTTCAGATATGATTTCAAAACGTAAGGCCATGGGTGCAAATGTTCGACCACTCATGAGGATGATATGACTGAGTAGGGTGCAATCATCTTCAGTTGATTTATTAGCTAGTTTAGAGGTTTAGCAAGTTTTCCCATGAAGTTCCTGTGGTTCTGAAAAATTAAAGATGAACTTGATAAAAATTCAGGGATTTGAAGTATTTGATCACCCTAAATAATAAAAATGGGGCAAACTTAATATGGCAAGAGACTGGTGGAGCGACATTGAGAAATTTGATCACTGAAGAATAAAAAAATCTGTTCAAGAAGAATGAGAGCATCAGAGCATGAACAAAAATGGACATGTCTTTGTAGTGGTAAATAAAAATAAAGAATTGACGGTAGAAGCAGAGTGACCAAAGTGAACTCAAGTCTTCCTTGATTAATGGTCAATAGTGAACTACGAGAGATCTGTCTACAATTTTAGGACCGTTGCAGAGTAATACCCTGAATCATCCCAATAGCTTTTGCTCGCGAGCATTGGGGGTCCTTTGTAAGGGAGGCTATTTCAATTTATTTGTTCATGATGCTTGTTTCCTATATATTTTTCTCAAATGGCAAACATTTTACATTCTTTGATTTTTAATATTTTATTCGTTCTTTGTTATGGGTTAGTTTTGTTCTCCCATACGTATATGTATATATCTTCAATAACATTTTTTTCTCTCAGGTTTCTACATATTAATTGTAAGAGTGACCTTGAATCAAATTTAGAGATCAACTTCGAAATGTGACTCTCTTCGATTTTATTTAGGCCAATGGAAAGACATTAATGAGTGTTTAGGAATCACGGGAAAGTCCCTAAATACAAATTTTGAGTGAATTACCTCTCAAGCATTGTTGGTTAAGGTCTTTGAATGAAGTGATAACCCAAAACATCATCCACTTGAAGACGGCTTTCCTTCAAAGATATCCAAGTATGGGATGACATTTGGTATTCCTTCATCTCCATTCACAAAGAAAGAAAATAAGAAAAATATCATTTGTTGTCCCCCTTGAGTCTAATGGTTTTTCTTTCGATTCAACTCAAACCAAGGATCACCCCTACACTGGAGGCAAAGGGGATGAAAGTTTATTTGCAAGTGAAAGATGTTCGGTTTTGATCATGCCATGATAATAATGCCTTGTGAATCAAGGGCAAAAAAAAAGTATATCAAGTGTAATAGCCAGAAAGGGTGGATGAATGAAAAAGAATGCTCTGAATTCAGTCAAAAAAAGAAAAAAGAAAGAAGAGAAAAAAGAAGAAAAAAAAGAAACAGTGGAAGTCTGTGTTAAAAAAAAAGTCAATCGAATCAAGCTGAAGCAAAGAAAGCACTAAAGTTGAAAAGTGCAAAAGAAAAGAAATACATTTATGTGAGATCTTCCATTCAAACAAGTCTCTATCCAAAGGAGCATTGGAAGATTGTTTTCAAGGAAAGGAAATGAACTCTAGGGGTGAAAACCCAGAAATGGGCAGTCTAGAAATATCCACAAAAATGAAAAAAATGAAAAGAAAAGAGCATTTCATCCGAACTTATTCAGATCAGTGCAAAAATGATATTTCATTTGGAAGAAATAATCATTGGTTTCATCACCCTTAAGTATTTATTTGAGCCTATATATCATTTCTTTGGCGGCCGTGAACCATAACCTACATTACAAGCCTTAAAAGACCATTTTGACCATATACGGGTATTGGAGCAAGATGATTTTGTCTTCAGAATACATCCCGCCTATCAGGGTTAACCTTTCTTCAAGGACTTCCAGACTTCTAATACTTGATTGAGATCAGAAAAGAGGGAAGGATTAGGCATGGTGAGTTAGTGAGGTAAAGAGTGCAACCTCAAATGGGATAGAATTAGGTGTACGGGAAATGTTTCTCTCAGAATCCTAATAATTTAGAAGGGGTCACATTGGAGTTGATCTTTGCAATTTGGTTCAAAGGCTCTGTTGCACTTGGTATTTAGGGGCCTAATCATGATTTTTGTTTGCCATGACTTATCAAATTATTCCAATTTCTCAAATTTAGTAGAACAATATTTTGAGCCATTTACTTATCTTTTCAACAAGCATCTTGCAAATAAATTGATTAGATACAAGAAAAGCAAAGGATTTTGTGGGTATTATTATGATGTACTAATCCTTTAAGTGCATGCAGAACAGGAGGTGGCCTCGATACTTGTTTAATGATGGAAAATATGACGAGGAAAAGACGCAACTCTGAGTGTCAGTAGCATCTAAACAAAAGCTACAATAAATGACACAAGTGATTCTAAGGCAAAAAAAGATCATATGAGGAAGAATTTTGTCAAAGAAGCTAAATGAGACATAGCAAGAGTGGCTTTCTAAGGAAAGAATGATCCCCCGGTATTCAAATTGTGAGAAATACATGGTGATATGCAGCAAAAATGGTTCATGTTCTTAATCCATGAAGGCAAGGAAAGTATCATTAGAATGAACAAAAGGAAACATTGTTGCAAAAAAAGAAGAAAAAGAAAGAAAACCAAAGTGAAAATCTGAAAGGGCGCCTTGAGAAGAAAAAGAAATGAAAAAGCAATCTAATGTGAAAACCTAAAAAGGCACTTTAGAGCAAAAGATGCAAAGATCTTAAAGATTGAACCTGAGTGTGAGATGGGTGATGCTGTTGGTAGAAGAAGTTTTAATTAAAGACGAAGCGAAGAAATTTGAAGCTCCTTAGCAGATGAAAGTTTATCCAAGTGGTCCTCAAGTGACAACATTCATGCATCATATAGTTAGGCATCCATAAGAATGAGCATGCTAATTCATACATTCAAAGCATTTTTGCATACTTTGGCAGGAATTTGCAGATTGAATCAATGAAAGGTGAATATCAATTTATAGCCTCGAGTTTTGGAAGAGAAGATTCAAGCAAGAATAAGTAGAGATTTCAAAAAAATCCAGTTAAGAAATAATAAAGATCTTGAAAAGGTAGACCCAAGCAAGAACGAGCAAAGATCTTGGGGAAAAAGATCCAATTAGAAATAAATAAAGATCTGAAAGAGGAAGATCCAGCAAGGAACAAGCCGAGATTTTGAAGGAAAGATTCAGCTAGAGTGAATAAAGATCTCGAAAAAGAAGATTCAGCAAAGAACAAACAAAAATCTCAGGAAAAATCTGACAACGAGCGAGCAGAGATCTTTGAGAAATAGATCTAGCAAAGATTACAGTTGTGTTTATTGAAAACAAATATATTAATTCATGATTTTCTGTTTGCACGTACAAATTAGCAAGGATGTCCCGTTTACAGAGGCAGACTTTTCCAAAATATTACGTTGGCAAAGATTGATTTCAAGATATTTCGTTAGTAGAAGCGGACCTCAAGATATTCCATTTACAAAGTTGAATTTCTATAAAATATTTCATTTGCAGAGGTGGATCTTAAGATATTTCGTTAGCAAAGACGGATTTCAACAAATATCTGCTTACAAAGACAGATTTTAGCAAGAGGCTCTGTTTCCAGAAGCAGATTTCAACAAGTATTTCGCCTGCAGAGGTGGATTTTAGCAAGACATTCTGTTTGTAGACGCAGATTTCAGTGAAAATTTCAATCCATTTGAAGAGGTGGATTTCAGCAAAGATTTCAATCCGTTTGAAGAGACGAATCTCAGCAAAGATTTCAATTCGTTTGAAGAGGCGGATCTCAGCAAAGATTTCAATCCGTTTGAAGAGGCGGATCTCAGCAAAGATTTTAATCCGTTTAGAGAGGTGAATCTCAGCAAAGATTTCAATCCGTTTGGAGAGGCGGATCTCAGCAAAGATTTCAATCCGTTTGAAGAGGTGGATCTCAACAAAGATTTTCTAATTGTTTGCACATGAAAGGAAGTGCATTACAATTCTAAATCCTTCGGGTCGTCAGTAAGTCCTTCAGGCCATCACCTTCGGGAGTGATGTGATTGTGTGCACAGGAAAGGAAGTGCATTACAGTTCTAAATCCTTCGGTTCATCAATAAGTCATTCGGGCATGATGTTAAGTCATTCAGGCCGATACCTTCAAAAATGATGAGAACTTTATGAATGTTATTTCAATAAGACGGTGGGGTATGATATCAACATAAATATTAATCCTTTGGGCTCTCAGTTTCAAAAAAAGAGAGAGAAAAAAACAACAAAAAAGAGAAAAAGAAAAAAAGAGAAAAAAAATAAAAAAGAAAAAAGAGAAAAAAGAAAGGAAAAAAGAGAGAAAAAAGACAAAAAGACAAAAAGAAAGAAAAGAGAGAGAGAAACAAAAAAGAGAAAAGATAAAAAGACAAAAGAAAAAGAGAGAAAAACAAAAAGAAAAAGAGAAAAGAACAAGAAAAAGAAAAAAAGAGAAAAAAAGTGAAAATAAAAATGGCAAAAATGGAGGAAGAATAAAGAAAAAGAAAAGAAAAGAAAAGAATGAATGAATGAAAAGAAAAAATAAGAAGAAAAAAGAAAAATAAAGAGAAGAAAAAAGAGAAAAAGAAAGAGAGAAGAAAAAGAAGAAGAAGAAAAGAAGAAGAAAAGAAGAAAAAGAGAAAAATGATTCAAGTTGTCAAATTGAAAAGCAAAATAGACCAACTTCAGGCTCAAACGAGGAAGATTTATAGTTTTAGCGCCTTCTGCTGAAGCACTTGAAGTTTTTTAATTATATGCCCAATTTGTGCATTTTTACAATTAATGTTGGAAGATTAATGATAAATTTTGACTTTTGTGGGAATAGAAGAAGATTGATCAACAGAGAAAAAGAAACAGGAGATGAGATCCCATATGAGCTCCAGATAGAAAGATCAAGATACCTTAGACAAAAAAGAAATGACATCAAAAACTCAGTGCTTTAAGCGAGAAATTGAAAATATTTCATGATATTTCAGATTGAATTTGAATTAATTGATGATGTTTCTTTTTGCAGGATTAATCGTTCCCTAGAGGAGATGAGAATCAACATTTCTAGAATCCATGGTTCTCAGTAGGAATAGCTCAACCAACAAAGAATTCAGAGTTCATAATAAGAACTCGCCAAGAAAGATTGAAGAGCTCCTAATGAGAAGAGTTCGCTCTAGAATTCCTAATAAGAAGAATTCGCCCAGCAAAGAATGAAGAATTCCTAATAAGAAGAATTCACCACAGAGCTCCTAATAAGAATAGTTCGTTCAACAAAGAATAAAGAACTCATAATAAGAAGAGTTCACCCTTTTGAAGAATGATGAAGCTCATAATAAGAAGAACTTGCTTATTCGACGCCTTTATAAAGAGGCAAACCAATTTTTTCAGCAAAGAATCCAGAGTTCATAATAAGAAGAACTCGCTTGTTCGACTCCTTGTGTAGAGAAGTGGATGGTTCAATAGAGGGAAGAAGAATTTCATAATAAGAAAAACAGCTTCAGACCTCAAGAGATGAAGAACGACAAGAGCAATTTCAGACATTGGAAGATGAAGAATTTCATAATAAGAAGAATAGCTTTAGATTCCACAGTTTGGTAGAAGGTTGAAGAATTTCGTAATAAGAAGAACAGCTTCAGATTCCATAGTTTGGGTAGAAGATTGAAGAATTTCATAATAAGAAGAATAGCTTCAAACTTCAGCATTGTTCGTAATGAAAAACTTGTCTTTCAGAGGACGACCAAGAGGTTTGGGAAAAATTCGTGTATTTTCAGTCTTTGCTCTATCCCTGTTCCACAACAATGAGCAAATAGGGGCAGTTGTAATACCCGAATTTTGACCGGGCTAAATAAATAAATAAATAGATAGATAAATAAATAGTAGAAATAAATATAGTATTATAATAGCCCATAAATAAATATTAAACAGTCCATAAATAAATGCCCATTTTAAATGTCCAAATTACATACAAAATACCCAAGCCCAAATAAAACACAAGGCCCAAGTTACAGCTGGTTTCAACCCATTTTCTGTTATAACCCCCAAAGAAACACAAATGGATTAAAAAGCCCATTTTCTCGCTCAAACCGTGCCACGTGGCACTCTTTTATTTGTCTAAATAGCCTTCATACAAATTATGTGCTTTATTCCATCTGATCTGGATCCAGCTGGCACCACATGATGTCATACCTCACTCCTCTATAAATACAAGAGAGAAAATGTCAGACTTCAATTAATAGCAATCATTAAAAATATAATAATAATAAAACTAATAAATATAATAATATCAAGGAGGGAGAGTTTACCCTCTTGGCAACCGAGCTATTTTGGAGACTCAAACAATCGCCGGGGAAGCCACCGTCACCGGAAACAACACCAAAATCACCATGATCACCACAACGGAGGTATATTTTTCCTCTTTTCTTCATTCCTGCAAAAATAACAAATGTGTTAGATAAAAATAGTAATAAAAATAAATAAAAAAGGGATCTGAAAACTTATTTTCATAGCCGAAGTTTGGATTTCACGGCATAGTCGAAGAGGGTTGGTTCGGGGAGTTTAGGCTATAGGAGGTTGGAGAATGGAGGTTTTGTTGAACTGGGCTAGATCTAGGGTTTTTAGTGGAAAATGGAAATTTTGGGCTTCGATATTGCGGAGGTGCGGCGGCCGAAAATCGCCTCACGGCGGCCGGCCGAAGTGAGGCGGTTACCAAAGATCAAGCACGGTGGCTGGCAAATTGGTCGGAGTCAACCGGTGGCGGTGATGATGGATTAGGCGGCAGTGTGGACGATGAATATTGGCCGGGAAGTTTGAAGTCTTCCGATTCTTGAAGAACACGGATGAGCTTCATCTAAAACGGGTGATTTTTGATCTATTTTGGTGTTGTTTTCTGGGATTTAAGTGTTGCAATTGATAGTGTTTGAGAGAGGAAAGAGTGAGGAGAGAGAGTGGAATCTGAAAAAATGAGAGGAAAAAGGGGTTTTGGGGCTGAAAAAGAGGCTTATATAGCCTGAGCCGTGTGGCGTCGTTTTAGGCTGGGTGAAAGGGAGGATATGCGTGTTTTATCCGGGTCGGGTAGAGGATCCGCGTACCTGGATATGGATACTCTTTGGTTTTGGCCCTAGGTTCTGTAATTATTCCATTCTAGTCCCCATTCCCTTACAATTGAACTTTAAACTTTGTAGGTTTCTCAATTTAGTCCACCATTCCCCTTAATTGAATACTAGAGCTTGTAATTCCTTCAATTAGGTCACTAGGGCTTAGTATTAGTTTTGTATTTGTTTCAATTCAGTCCAGAGTTAATAAAATTAGTTTTAATGTTCAATTTGTTTTAATTTAGTTTTTATTTAATTGTTTTAACTAAATGTAATTAATTTATATGTTTGAGTGCATTTTTAAAATCATGCATATAATATATTTTGTTAGACAACTAAGCACACTTGGACTTAATAATTGTTTAGAGCCTTTTAGTGTAGGATCTCTAATTAGGATTTCAATAATTAAATAGGGTAAATAATTGTAGTAATGAAGTGCATATTAAATACAATTTTAAAATTCTAATTTGGATGATGTTCCATTGTTTACGATGAGGTGTTATCTCCACATGAATTTTATAATTATATTTAATATACATTATACTTAAAATTAAATACAAAATTAGTACTTAATTAAAATTAGATAAATAATTAATACATTGTAGTTAATTAAATGTATATCGAATAGAATATTTGAGGTTCAAATCTGGATGGTGTTCCATTGTTTACAATTGGGTGTTATCTCAGCCTTGGTCATAAAGGTGTATATTCGATATATATTTTCACCTATAATTGAAAAAATAAATTGTTAGAACCTTAATTAGGACTGGAACTTTAATTAATTAGAAAGATTAATTAATTATGAATATGATTAATTTAAAGGCTTTAAATATATAGAAGGTGTTCTTGAAAATGGCATTTTTTCATAAAAGCCATTAAACTAATTAATATTCATAGTTAAACAATTAATTAATTAGAGCATTTCTAGGATTAATACTTAAAATTAACAAGACAATAAAATATCATTCATTAAAAACCTTTTATGTTGGAAATTCATTTTTAAATATGAATAGGGGGCATCTCATATTCGAACAAAATGAATTTCCTTATAAAAGGATATACGCATTCGGAATTTAAATTCAATTAATAATTATGGATAAATTAAATTCAAATAATTATTTGAAATGCCAAAATGCCACGTAAAATTAAAGGTACCGATAACAGGCGTTCGTAGGGGTGCTAATCCTTCCCTACACGTAACCAACTCCCGAACCCAATTTTCAAGACATAATCTCTGGTTTGTTTTTCGGTGTCCGGTCTACCTCGAAGTGATAAGTGACGACTCCAAAATGTTTTTAAGGATAAATAAAGGAAAATCCGATTTAATACGAAAACCCTAAATTTTCAAGATTAAATTTAAAATGGCCAGAAAACCTTAATTCTAAAAGATCGATCGTCAAACTATTTTTACACGTCCCGATTTTAAAAATGATCGCGATAATTTTATTTATAACATTAAAATTCGAATTTATAATAGGATCAAATAGTAGTTGAATATATATTTTAATTTTTTCCCTTGTGAATTATGTATTATTTTCTTGCTTACAGCTGTAAAGTATAAAAAGGACACGAAAAGAGAGGAGCATATTATATATGCAGTAGCAGCAGTAAATTGAAGAAATAGAGAAGGGAACATGGTTTAGACTAGCTTCTTCAATCTTTAGCTGCACTTGGCAATCTATGCTCCTTTTGACTGAAAAGTTAAATATACCTCAAACCAATTAACATGTTATCACCCCCAACCTGTCCTAAAATTCAACGTATGAAACCACCTTTTTTTTGACTCACTCATTTGTTTGCTTTCGCTCAGGAATTCTACACAGTATTTGAATAAAAATTCAAACCCATATAAATTCGATTGTTAATTTGAATCTATTTAGTCCAAATGATATGAACCGGTAATCATCTCAACACATAAATGATTCAAAATTTTAAAAATTCAATCAACTAAATTCAAAATCAATCTGACCCGTCCAATCAATACATATACATGAAATCTCTCGGGTATGACTTTAAAAATAATATATACAAACATGATTGGGATAAAGCAATTTTTAGTCTCTAAACTCGATAATTTTTTTCAATTTGATCATTGAACTATTGCTAATTCACATTTGTTTTTGAACTTGAAGACCTTACCCATTTATAGTCTCTCAACCTGGCGCATTCTCAGAATATCATATCATCAAAAGGATTAGTAACAGATGAAAGTATTCGAGTTTAATCAAGAAGTTGTAGGTGGTATAAATGTGGGGAATGGCAAAGTCTGACCTTAATACAAAAGTCTACCATATGGCAGTATAAATTTGGTGGCCTACATGCGAACAAAATACGTCTCAAACTCATAAGAAATACAAGGGCAGGGGGACCAGAGAGGGAAAGCAAATAGAGCAGCAACATTTGATGGGAAATGGAGCCCCCAAAAAGAAAAATATCACTGGCAAGTCGCCCTTTGCAATTGCACATCAAAGACGTGAATCAAATAATTGTGGGCAAGCCCTTGTGTTTGCATCCCCTTGGGGTTAACTAGTTAATGTGGATTGTACCCGACCGGCATCCAATGTTTTGGCAGGGGTCGGGTCGGTATCTCCACCAAATGCCAAAATCGTATACCATGTCACCCTACCCTTTGTAATGGTATGCATTGCATTGCGACCCTATCTTGAAATCTGTACAACCCGCTTCATTATTATGGGAACATGTCTTCTAATGCTTTTCACTTTATAACCTTTGGAGTATAAAGATTTTCAAATTACCGACTATTTGGTCTGACGAGATGAGACGTTCAAATACTAGTGTTGTTAATAAAATAAACTAAATTAAAAATATTTCCATAACGAGTCTTAATAATTTATGATTCGGGAAGTTCGAGTGGTTATCAAAAATTTAATTTGACCAGAGGACTGAACAATAGGACATTGCAACTCTGAGATAAAAGCTGAGCAACAGCTCATCGATTAGCTTGACTAGTGTGATTAATAAACAAGCCTATGTAGCATACTAAATGAACTGACGCAACTGCTTCTCCACCACTTGGTTGCCCAACTTAGGACATCCATGTCCTGGGAATAATGACATCTCCATTAACTTAAAAATCTTGTTTTTGGTTCTTAGAAACCTAAATAAACAGGGATAGGAGGAGACGGGAAATGTAAATCTAACACAAGTTGAACTATAAGTTCAATCTGTTAATCACAAAAATAATAAAAACAATCCAACTCTCGAACAAGTTAGACGATGTAAAAACAAATGGTAAAAAAGTGTGTTATGGTAGGACTCCTTGGGAGGGTAAATTCAAAGTGCCGATGGCTCTATTAATATACACTCTTTTTCTTTTTTCTTTTTTCTTTTCACTTCTTAATGCAGTAAAAGATTTATTGCTATGGCAATGGCATGCTGTAGAGTTGCCTTTTGGGACTCAATAGTCCCTTTTCATGGTCAGAGAAAAGGACAATTGGAGTATTAGAGGTTTTTATGTCCTCCCAGACAGCCATGCACAATAACTTTGAAGGGGGAATTTCATTTGTTTTTTAAATTATTTACTCCAGCGAATTCAATAATTAATCTTCTACGTTCTATTAGTCTATACGTAGATAGTCGTTGATCACAAATTTATAGTAAACGAATATTTAATACATTATAGTGTATAGTCCTTATAAACCCAATTTACTGTAGTGCGACACCTCAATGTTAATTTTAAAAGATAAACTACTCCGTATTTTCTCTTTTGGAAATTGCTTGTATTTTAATTTAATGGCTGCAAACGGTGTTCATTCTCAGTCCGTTGTACAGAAATGGAATTCGGCAACATTGAAACTTGTCTGTGGTGTCCCCACCTGCAAATATGTCTGGTTCTCAGACAAAGATTTTGAGTATCTTTTTGCAGGCAAGAGGCTTCAAACAGGGTGATGTTTGTGCAATTAATAAAAGTTTTTAAATTGAGTGCCCAAACCCATCTTTTGCTACTGTAAGTATGGAGTAACCATTTTCAACATATTAAATCCACTCCCTCTGTTTTGATAGATATGCTTTTAGGCTTTAGCTGAACCCTGAACATAGATTTCAAATGGACATTACGGAAGACAGATTCAGACAAGTTCTCAACACCAAAAAGATGGAAAAAAAAAAACAACCAAAAGTGACAAGGAAAACTCTAATCAAATGGATTAACAAAAATAGTTCCAAGTCATTAAAATGATGAAATTCTATGACCCAACCATTTTACCTGAAGCTGGCGAAAGCCAATCATTTCAGGGAAGTTCCAATATCACCAAAACCCTGTAAGCACTGATCAATTATTAACAATTCTCAATTGTAGAAATGGTTAATAATATCACTAATGTACCGAAACCATATGTTAGATTTCAACGTTCAACTTCAAAATGTTTGTCAATTTGAATAGGATTGAAAAAATAACAGTTCCTACTTAAAGAGGGGAAAGGAAAATTTGCCTCTGATGGATATTAAACCCACAACTTAGAGGAGAAGCGGGAGTGTTGTCAACAAAAGAAGTTGCTGACAATATTGAGAGCATTTAGAACACGCGGATCTAATAGTCGACTCGTGTACTTCTCATATGGGAACTTGAATTTGTTTTGTTTAAAAGTAGTTGATTGAGTATTAATTTGGTTCACATCGTTGTTGTCGCGATATTTAGAAAGTTATAAGTTTGAACATGCTTAAGCACAATTGACTATGATTTAAATGTTATGAATAGTTCATTACACTTTTATTAAACAAAACAGACAAAATCATTAAAATTTAGGAGGGCTATTTCTCTTGTCTCTCTTAACATGTCGATTCCAAGTCATCCATAAAATGATATACATATGGTTATAATTTAACGAATACTTTTTAAATATGCTCTACATCATATTTGAGCTAGCATTTAACACTTAAATTAACAGCTGAAATAACAAGATGATTAATTGGTATGATATTAATATTTTTACAAGTCAACCAAAATGTTTTAAAATTTAAAAACTTATTTAGTAGTTAATTCATCATTAGGGAATGTATATGTCTATTTTTCGTCTATATTCGAGATTTGTAATTTTCCCTCTCAAAAGATACCATTTCTCAGATTTAAACATGTGTTCTCTTCTTGAAAATGTAATGTGTATTGCCATTGCACCACATGGTAAGAAATGAAGTTACCACTGGTTTTCCTTCGGAAAAAAAAGTTACCACTGGTTACATTTGAGTTAAATTTACATTATCCATTTCCTTGTTCACTCGTGTAAATGCTGTCCTGTCCTGACTAGAATATATAAGCAGTAACATCATGCATGTCACACTCCCAACAATTCCATTAGTGGTTCATCGCCACCATACCGAGATGGTTAGAACGTCAAAATCCCAACTGACCACCACTATCCTACAAAACAGAATTTTAAAACACTTTGGCCACTGTTCCAAACCAAAAAAAGCTCTCCCGTTCCCACAGATAGAATGTGATACCCCCAATAATCCTAAAAAAGAAACGGCTCAAGCCTCATAATGACTGCCAACACCGATGAGAGCAGAAGCGTTTTGGCAATGGAGTTGACGATGGAGACACTACTTTTCTCTCCTTTTGTTTGATATATACGAAGTGCCTACGTCTGTAACAAATACAAGGAGATGAGACTCTGAATGTGGAGAATTTTGGACCACTTTTCTATTTACTAAAGTGGAGGCGAAGCCCGTGACTATCTACAGGCATGGACCATGGAATCAGAGAGTAAACATAGTATTTGAATGGTAAGGAAAGTGACGGGATGGGAATCACTGTAATGTTTCAACCCTACCTTTTTAACTCTTCCTGTTATGATTTTCCTTTACAAGCTTGGAAGAAGCTCAATCGTATATAAAATGATTGGTTTCAGGTCAGCACATTGGGCTTCCATCAGCAATTCCAATTCCAAATGGTTTATGCACTAATAGGCCCCTTTTGAAAATTTGGGCTATGAGAGAATCTAATAATAACTTTTAAAAGCATTCCCTTAATAATAAGTGTTAGAAGAAAATTGGGTTTTTGATAACAAATACTGTAAAGAAAATTTAGTTTTAAGAGTATGTCCCTAATAGCAAATATTGGGAAAAAATTAGGCACATAATCACAATATTAGGAAAAAATTTGACCCTTAATAACGCATATTGGAAAAAGTGAACACCTAATAATAAGTGTCAAAAACAAATTAGTCTCCTAATAATAAATATTGAAAAAATTGAACTCATATTAATAAATATTAAAAATTTTAAATTTTAAACTAGACCCATAACAAATATTTAAAAAAATTAATCCCCGAGCGGGTGATCCTTTTGTCTCTGCCCAGGGCCAGCCCTGTGCACTTACAAGGTCCACCATTGCATGAATCATGATGGCCGAAAACTCCAAAATCGTTGGGTCTGATCTGCTACAGTTATTGGATTTTGGGCAATCGTTTTTTCATTAAAAGAAAATACAAAAGAATAAAACCTAGACATGAGATCACACGATACAAGATGAAAAAGAAAAGGTTGTGCGTAAATCCTCTTGTGACCCAATCTCATTCTTCCCCCAAATCAACTCTCCTAATGTTGTTGTTGCGATCTCCTTATATAGGTGAGGAAAGAGAGTCCAAATGCGTGTAGAATCTGTGTAAATAGATCTCTAACAGATTTCATATTTGAATTTGAATCTGGGATAATTATCCTTTGCGTTTGAAATAATTATGCAAATAATTGCTTTTATCGCGACTTACCATAGCGTCCTTCGGCAAGTCATCATCTTTATCTTAACTTGCCATGGCATCTTTCGGCAAGTCATCTTGTGCAAAATAAAGCAAAACGACAGCGATTTCTTCATAAAAAACCATCAAAACATAAAGTTAAACTTAATAGATGAAGAAATTACCAAACTATGCATGATTGACTAAGAATGCAACTAAAATGAGTCTAAGTCTAACAATAATATAAGTAAAAAAAGTAAAAAAATATAATACTTTTACACACTTAACACTGCTCAAGCTAGCTTGGAATGCATTTATTTACATTATCTGAGAAGAGAGGAATTGCAAACAGTTCAAGGGGATTACTAAATCGATTCATGATATTGTTTAGTGTACAAATAATATTATTCGTTTTCTTTTTTGGTCGTTATATAAACAAAGATGATAGGGAATATACTTATGTGTAGATTGGGAAATCCTCTTGATTCTTTAGAATTTCTTTTATAGATTGTATATGTTTTTTTAGCAGCTTACTGTTTCTTTGGATAAATAAAACAACAAATTTATCTAAAAAAAATTATAGCACAGTCTATGACAATATATCTTGATTTTAGACTCCGGCATATCCTTGTTGTTAACAAAGAGAATCTGAAATCTTACCAACAAGTTTGAAGTTGGTGTCATCGATTGAAGGAACCATTTCCACTCTTCTATTATCTTAGGAAATTGTTGAAAGAACCATTTCTCCAATTGCAAAAAAATTATGAAAACAGTTCCTTGAACATAATCGAGAAAATGGTCAGTTTTATTTTCATATTCACGTTGTGAGCGAAAGAAACTATATTTAAATTAGATTGCGAGTTAATTGCACTATATGTCCCTAAATTATGATTCATATTTTAAATTGGTCTCTAAACTCTTAAATGTTCCAATTTTATCCCTAAACTATAGCTCTCATTTTAAGTTGGTCCCCAAACTTTTAAATGTTTCATTGTCACCCCTCAAACTATGACTTTCATTCTAAATTGTTCCCATTTTTTTTAAAATATTCCAATTTCATCCTCAAATTATCGTTTATATCATATCATATTATTACATAATATGCGCAAGTTTTTCATGCCAATTAACAATTTTATAACTTCTTTATTAACAAAAGATATGATTAGCATATACTGATGATTTGGGATGAAAGTAGAGCGTTAAAAAGTTTGAGGACTGATTTAGAATGAGAGTCATAGTTTAAGGATGAAATCGGAATGCTCAAAAGTTTGGGGACCAATGTAGAATGAAAGTCATAGTTTAAGTATAAAATTGAAATATTTAAAAGTTTAGGGATCAATTTAAAAGGAGTGTCATAGTTTGGGGACATGTGGTGCAATTAACTCTTAGACCGTCATATTCATGTTGTGAGTCAAAGAAAATATTTTATGTAAAATAATTTAGAAAAATTTGTCCAATAATAATTCTTGGTTTTATAGGTAAAGAGTTAATATATAGTAAGTTATATTGAAACACGGGTTTAATTCTTACATATTATATAAAAGCATGAAAGACAATAGGTACATTATATTATTAATATACCCATTAACAGTTAAAGAATGATTTTTCATTATTTTCCAACTAAACCGGTACCCGATTAACTTATGACACTAACTCTATCAAACACTTAAATAATATTATAGATAAAAAACTGACCGAATCAAAGTAAAAAAAAACCCTAATTTGAACATAGTAGAAGGATGAAAACGAATTTTGACATTTTTATTCCTATTAGTTTGTAATCAAAACACGACATAATAAAAATGAACATTGACCAAATTATGTCATGATAGAGGGACCAAAATGAGAATTTAACCTTTTGTTTTCATGACTAATTATACGAAAAAAAAAGTTGCGAATGTTGAGATTTGGATTTGAACCCACGCGGACCGGAACCTTAATCTGGCGCCTTAGATCAACTCGGCCATCTCAAGGGTGAGCGTTCGATCGAGTGAAGTCGAGTTAAAAAATTTTAAGTTAATCGAGTTGACGCATCATATTTTATAATTTAAATTTTACTTAAATTTTTTTCGGTTCGAGTCGAGTATAAGAAATTCGAGTCGAGTTTTCGAGTTCTTATAAAAATTTAATTGTAATTATTTATCATGTTATAGTACTGTTTGATTCCAATTTAAACGACTTTCTCTAATCATATAAGATATGCATATATATATATTTCTTCATATTTTTATATATCGATATATATATATATATCATAAAAAATTGAGGGACTCGTCTCCAACATAAAAATAAATCTACTAATTTCTAAAAAATTTGAGTTATTCGAGTTATTCAAATTTTTATTTTATAACTCAAACTTTATTTGAATTTTTTTCGAGTCGAGTTTATGAAATTTTGAGTCGAGTTATTCGATTTTTTTCGAGTCGAGTTTTGCTCACCCATACTCAACATTTTGTATTAAATTCTCGTTCAAATTTACTTGTTCACAACAAAAGGGAATGAATTAATGAGCAACAGACACGGGTGTTTTGTTTATTGATTTGCTTTTGTTTTGGATTATGAAGTTATGGGTTTAGTCCGGATGTTCTTCGGTTAGGTAGTCTGTTTGTTATCCCTAAAAGTTTTAGATTCGAATAATTTCTCTACAAGATGTGTTATTAAATATCTAAAAAAATTAAACAAATAATACTATGAGATCACATAAGACGCTCAAACAAAACTTGTACCCAAAAAAATCAGCATTATATAAGTTCATTCCATTTCAATGCAATAGTGGTTACAATAAAGCACAATGTCCCATTTTATCCATCCCACAGTGTGTTTATTTGAAAAATACTATAAACCAACTTGTCAAAGAGTAGCTCAATAGTTGTTTTATGCAGTAAGAATGCATCTTGTTGGGCATCCATCTGCACCAACCATCCTTAGCGGTAGGCAATGAACCGTATACTTCCCTGGCTTGATTCCATAGAGATTTAGACCTTCGACTAGAACGATTTCCTGTATCAAAATTTAGCAGTTTCAGCACTGCATCCCAACACTAGTCTTTAAACCAGAGTAATTGGGGTTAAAATTAACAAGAGAAAACCTCTTTGTTCTTACCCTACTTCTCAGAAATATATGATGAGTTGGGGCGAGATCAACGTAGGCAGAAACAGATGGGTAATCAAGTCCTGAAATTCATATAGACAGATCAATGGTTACTGCCATGCACACTGTGTTGAGGCGACTTGTAAACTTAAATAAACGATGAGACCGACCGGCACATATGTTCCGAATTTTGACCATGATATGTCCTTGCTATTAGCAAAGAGAATCTGAAACCTTACCAACAAGTTTGATGTCGGTGTTATCGACCAACCACTGTGCCCCTTCCTTCCTAAACCCAGTGTAGTCTGAAGCAAACTCTGTTTTATGCATCAGCCTCCTAAACATCAAAGTTTACATATATCTCCACTATCATGAAATCATTCCATGTTTGCTTCATTTATGTAAAATACAAATGTGAGTACATGTATGGTTACCTTTCGGTATTAAGTGTTTTGAAGAGCACACGATGGACTCGGCGGGGAATATTCAACGACTTCATGACTTCAGCTGTAGATAAACATATTTTAGTTACTAATCACTACAACTAAACACAGATATAAGTTAAAAAATGATGGAATTTGTATGCAGAGAGATCTATTTTGTGATGTTCAACCTATGTTGCACTTATACGAATACTGTTTTTTGATTATAACTAGCAGACAAGGATTTTTGATTAAACCAGTTACTACAGCATAAAAATCCCAGAAAAAAGAATGACTCTAGAGTGAACCCCAAAAGTTGTAGCAAATAAAACATGCATGAGCATCAACAAAAAGAAGGGGAAAACACCAACATACCAGTAATGTTGTGGTTTCTTGGAACTTCAACTACTAGAGCAGGACCTATACATACAAACAACAAAACATGTATGATCATCAATAAGCAAATCACAAGAGATTACCATTTGAAAACCCCATAAAGGACAAAAGAAAGAAATTGCCAGCATATAAATCTGAGTTTACCATTAAGTGTTTGCAGGCTAAGAGTGGTAACATCAAAGCCCTCCTCATAATACTTTTGGAAGAAGTGGCCGGGGGCATCAATGTGAGTGCCAGTGTGGGTTCCCTACTTAAACTCGGAAGCATTGTCCAAGGACCCGTTCTTAATGCTGGAAACAAGCCAAATGAAGTGACCGAGCCCATTCTTTGAGTCAAAAGTTGGCAACTCGGAAGTGATTTTGTGAGTTATATCAAAGATTTTGGCATTACCAGCTCCATAATCAACAGCGGCAGCGGAGAGGATGCTAAGAGTAAGCAAGCTACAGCCACAAAGGAGCGGCAGGAGGGTATTATTGTTCATGTTTCTAATAATGGGGATCACTTCGGTTTGAATGATAGCGGGTTGCATTTTCCTGGACTTGTCAATTAATAAATGACTCATACACCTTTTTTGCTCTTGCCGGTTGAATATATATAGCCGACTTAATTGAATAGAATATTTTAAAAAAAATTAAATATGATTAGGATGTACTATATTTGTTGTCCTTTTCTTTATTTTTAATAATATTTAGTTTTTTATTTTTGTTTTAAAAATATATATAACAAAGAGTTAAAGTACTCTCAATGAGGAGGTTCTGTCGTCCAATCTAATGCTTTTCCCATTATTATTTAAGATTGAAAGTCTCAAATTTTAAAAACATTTTAATTGGATTTTTAAAATATAAATATAACATCGATCGAGATCTTTCAATATTTTACTCATCACTTAAAATATTAAATGTCAATTCAAATATAATATATACTATATTTAAAATATATGGATTAAGTTATATGCGTGAATATGATATGTTAAATATACAATATAAAAGAAATTATTTGTAGACTTTTGACACGTTTATCATAAATATACAATATAAAAGAAATTAGGGTAAAGTACATAAATGATCATTCGACTATGACTCAATTTTTTGTTGAATCATTTGACTATTAGAAGCTACAAATGAGTTCTTTGACTTAAAAAAGTTAACCATTAAAAAATTAAGCAGCCGAAGTTGTGGCAGTTAACAAAAAATGACAGAATAACATATTTAGTCCTTAAATTTTATATTTTATTTTAATTTGGTCCTAATTCTATAAAACCATCTCCAGCATTGTAATTTTCTACCAATTTAGTCTCTCTCTTACTCCCCTCAACATCTCCCTCCACCATCTTTGCACTTTCTCTCTTCCACACTCCAGGGATTACAGTGAATTTAAACCTCAAATTTAACCAGTTTAAAATTATTGTAGTTTTAAGATTGAATTTAATGACAAACGCTGCTTAAAATAAAGGATAGTCAATTTAATGTTTAGCTAAGAAAAGAAACATTTGATGGCAGAAGCCAAATTTCAAGTAGTTCCATGATTTAAAATGCATTTAATGAAGAACCAAAACTAGGGGAAATGGACATAGAGCCAAATTAATACGGGTTTTCCTCTTCTGTGTAAATGCTTAAAGTTTCAAGTTTTTTCTTTCAAGTAAACTCCATTTCAGAACTAGTTTAGAGAAGGCTTAACAGTCAAATAAGTGTTTAAAACTATACTTTTTCAGTTAGGTGCCTTATCTATATTTTAGACTAAATAGGCGTCTAACGTTTTCTTCATTGATCCATTTAAGGTTTTACCGTGACGGATGTTATTTTTCTGTTATTCAATGAAATACGAACATGTGGCATGATTTTTCATTTTCTGAAACTAAAATCCAAAAATGAGAAAAATAAAAATAAAATTAATTAACCTAACAAACTTTAATTTCTCTAAATTTTTAACCCTGACCCTAAATCCTTAAATTCTTCCACTCTGGTCACTGATTCAACCACCACCGACCACCATTGTCTTCCTCAAATCCCACTACTAAAAACTCTCATAATCTCGTCATCAGAAACCGACGAATGAACCATCGATTGCACCGTCAACGAGCAACCAACAATGAAGAAAAAAGAGGTCGATTAGGTTTTGACTGACGACTAGAGGGCGGGGGATGCCAAACACTGAGATACCCGACACTTGAGCGGTGAACGGTGAACCACCGACGTATGAGGGATGTCGGACGGTGAGGGAGATGTGATTTAGGAGTTTGATTGAAAGAAATTAAAATTTTGGAATTTTATAGAAATTCAGAAATTAAAAATCTAAAAAAGCAAACGTGTCATGTTTTGATTAGATAACGAAGTTTTTTTAACGGTTGTTGACGGAAAAAACTTTAATTGAGTAACGGAATAAAACGTTGGGCACCTACTTGGCCCGAAAAAAATTAGGCACTAAACTAAAAAAATGTATAGTTTGGACACTTATTTGAAGTTTAAGCCTTTAGAGAAAAAGCTTAACATTTTATACAACAAAGGTGATAGCAAACTAAACAGAAGATTTTTGAACAGTCACCTCTTGGAACGTTTATGACTTGAAGATGTCACTTTCAACCCCCAACATTTCACTTTCTCCACTTCCTTGAAAACCCATCACTGAGAAAAATAGTACCAGAGAGCTAAATTGTTTATGTCTGAACATAAAAATCAAGAGATAGCCGGAAAAGGAACAAAGTAGAGACCTTCACCAATTAGGCTCCAAAGACGGGAGGAAAAAAAACAAGGGAACACCAGAGAATTTTGATGAAGATGAGCCAGCGTGGTACGCAATTTGAGAGACGACAAAAAAACAAATGGGTTCTCAGACTCAGAGACCTTTGATTACATTCCAAAACTAAACTTGTCTTCCATGGGAACTAGCCACAATACAGAAAGTGATCATTTTGCTGCTAAAACACAGCCTTAAACTTAACAGAGTTTTTAAATCTGCAATAATTTTAAACAGGTTAAATTTGAGGTTTGAATTCACTGTAATCTCTGGAGTGAGGAAGAGCAAAGATGGTGAAGGGAGCGAGAGAGAGACTAAATTGATAAAAATAAAAATGTTGGGGATGGTTTTATAGAATCTGGACCAAATTAAAACAAAATATAAAATTAGAAGACTAAATGTATTATTACACCTTTTTTTGTTAACTGCCATGTCATCAACCATTGAGTATTTAACCAGACAGACTAATTAGTTACTTTTTAAGTAAGTTGTTTATAATGGGAAAAAAAATAGTTTTAGACTAGTAATAAAACATATAGAGAAAGTAAAATTATATTGTACTTAGTAATTTTTATTTAAAATTCAATCTATTACGTACAAAATAAGTTAACAACCACTTAAAATCTTCCTGATTTTCGACACCGCATCTGCAATTGTACGAGAAGAGGGCCAGTTCAAGTTGTCTGAGACCAGTGTTCTCTGTAATCTTTTAGCTGAATTTCTTATAATTTGTTTATTTTAATAAATGGTATAGAACTCCTTAAATTTTTTTAACTGCCCTGAGTGTTATATTTAACAATAGATATGGACATCATCACATCTAAAATTAGATTAAAATTTACTAATGCAAAAAAGTCATTCCAACGGTTTCCATTTGTTGACATGTATTTTGGTCTTTCCCGGAATTCTGGACACATAAAAACAAACTTTTATCATTTCATAAACATCAGTTTCCGAAAATGGATCTGTGAAACAAATCATTTGATGAGAATGCATCTTGCTGGTGATCCTTCAGCACCAAGCAATCTTAAAGGTAAGCAGTGAACGAAATATATACCAGGCTCAATATCATCAAGTTTTAGGCCTTCCACAAGAATGATATCCTGCAGCAGATGTCAAGCATTGAGGTCACTGTTTATACCACATTTCTCCCCGGAATCAGATTTACTTGCAGCAACAGAACAGAGGAACTTACTAAGACACATGTAGGAGGAAAAGGAAACAAAAAGTCAAACCCAAACTTGGAGCGCATGTATCATTCTCGACTAGCTAATCAATTTTAATGTATTTAGAAAAGCCTTACTAAGTTTTACCTAGACCAGATGTAGAAGAGTTGCAATGTATAGAACTACCAACTCAAGTGAAACACAAACGACTATACCAGCATAGCAATTTAATGAGAAAACTAAGTATTGTCCCTGACACTTTGTTCCTCTTCTCATTCCTTAGTTCGATCTGATGGCCAAGAAGACATTATAGAATCAAGAAATCCAAACACACATGATAACAAATACCACAAGGATTCATGAACTTATGATGCAGGAAACTAAATTTTACTCGGCAATAATATGAACTGATCATACTGGAAAACATCAAATCCAGCGACGCGTTAAATCATTATCAAAACCAAAAACACAGAATCCAGTGATCACAAAAGATGGTGACTTCTTACCCGGCCTTCAAGGAAAACTAAATGAGATGGAATCAAATCATCAAAGGCAGCAACAGATAAGTAATCAATTCCTGAATTTTCAGAATAGAAGAAAGAAAGCATGTCATCAAAATTCTAGTAAGCAAGAACCAAAGTATACTAAAATTGCGAGAATTTCGAAGGTAATTATCTTACCAACAAGTTTGATGTCAGTGTTTTTAACCAACCACTCTGCCCCATCCTTCATAAACCCCACATAGCTAGTATCGAACTCTTTCTGAAACATTAGCCGCCTGTGCAAATTGAAGTTCAGAATTTGCTTTCTTTTAACAATGAAAGCTGCTTATATCATTCCATGGAGTTTTTATGCAATTACCTGTCAGTATTTAACGTTCTGAAAAGAACTCTACGTACGTCCTTGGGTATTTTCAAAGACTCCATAACCTCAGCTATAATTAGAAAGAAAGAAGTTATATGCATAAATATATGAAACAGAAAACCCAGAAAATTTAGAAAAAGAAGAGCCAAAGAAACAGACCAGTTATGTTATTATCCCTTGGAACATCTACCAACAGCGCAGGACCTATAAGGTGAAATTCCAACCAAAAAAGAATAAGAAATTAATTATATCAAATGAGTGAATTTTTTTAATATTAGTTACCATTAAGGACTTCCAAATCGAGGGTATCGACATCGAAGCCGGCGTCGAAGTAACGATCGATGACGTGTCCGGGAGCGTCGAGGTGGGTGCCGGTGTGAGTGGGAAGTTTCATCTCCGAATTATTTGCGAGGGACCCGTTCTTCATGCTTTTAGGCAACCAAAGGAACTGTCCCACGCCGTCTTTTGATTCCCAGGACGGCATGTCGGCGGTGTACCTATGGCTGATGTCGAATATCCTGCCGTTGCCGTAGACTTCACGACGGGTGGGAATCGGATTCTCGTCTCCTCCGGATAGACCGCAATCAGTGGTGGAATCGGTTCCAGGGATAGAAGGGTATGCGGTTGTGGAGGTGACGGTGGTGGCGGTTAAGGCGGCTGAGAGGAGGAGGAGCTGGAGGAGGCAAAAGGGAGACATTGTGGAAGACGGAATTGGGAAGTGAAGCGAGTTTGAAAATTTTATTTTATGAGCATGGTTGCGTTGAGAATAGTTCGCTCGTGTCATGTCATATAATCACGCGCATTTCAGGGAGCGTGATATATCAGCTTTGATTTATTTTGGGTAAACAACACTGGTGTTCCTTTTGTTTTCAATCTATTTGATTTTGGTCATCAGTTCTAAGAAATTACATTTGAATCACTTAAGTTATTCATTTATTATATTTTGATCACTAAATCGTTAACTCTAGTTAATTTGATGATGTGACACGTTAAAAATAATTAATTTTTAATTTTATCTTTTAATTTGGCTAAAGAAAAAATCGAAAAAATAAATTTTGTCATTTCCTGAAAAACGCATTTAACTTAACTTTTTAGTATGCAAAATTAATTTAATTGATTAATTGATCAACGTTGACTAATAAAACCGTCAAATCAACGGTTTTTTATTTTTTCCCCCACATTTTCTCTCTTCGGATCTCTCAAATGCTTCTCCTTCCAAAAAAAAAAATGAACCGTCGCTATATTTTCCAGAAACCCACCACACCACCGTTCTTAGCTTCATCTTCTCCGCGAATTAGGTGTCAGAAGTTAATAGGGATTTAGGTAATTTTTTGAATTCGGTGCTTGAAAGTGTTGAAGGAACCGAACAAGGGTTTTTCAACGGTTTCCCACATAGATCGACATTACCTGAAAACGACTCAGTTTTCTGACCGAGCAAAGCTGCAGACTCCGGGATTGCACCGGTTAAGTTATTGAACGAGAGATCAATGGTGGCTTTACGAGGAATTTTCTTTGCAAACTCTTGTGATATGGACCCTGAAATCTTGTTGTAAGATAAGTTCAATAAACTCAGATTCCCACCACCAAAATCTAAAGGGAGATAACCGTTGAGCAGATTTGAGGACAAATCCAGTTCCTCAACTTAATCGAGCCCACTTGGTATATCACCTGAGAAATAGTTACCCCTTAAAGACACGACAGTTAAGTTCTGTAAAGCAGTTAAAATCTTGGGTACCTTCCCAGCCAAGGCATTATCAGAGAGATTCAAGATCTGAAGACTGGTCATCCCACTAATGGACTCAGCCAACTCCCCGGAGATGACATTACCAGATAACGACAGTACCTGAAGCTTAGTTGAGTTGAACATAGAGCTCGGCAAAGTTCCATTAAAGAAGTTGCTTGAAAGATCCAAGTGGCGTAGGTGCTGGATAAAGCCAATGTCTTCTGAAATCGAACCGAGAAGTTGGCTATTGGAGAGGACCAAGCTGGTTACCCTCAACACATCTGGCGTCCCTGGAATTTCAATTTCCGTGCAGTTTACTCCGGTCCATGCACATGGGGTTTCATCGTCATTGTTCCAGCTTTGCAAGACTGATAATGTGTCGCTGAGGATGGAGTGTTTGAAAGAAAGTAAACGGATCCCGTCATTGTTGAGAGCTGTTGAAAGAGCTAAGAGAAGAGGAAGAAGAAGAAGAAGAAAAGTGAAGCAATGAAAAGATTTCATGTTGAAAGCCAATTAGGATGATGAGCTGAGTTTGCATCTCAGGCTTCATATTCATATTGAGCCATGGAAGGTAACAGAAGAAAGGGAGACCGAGTGACCGACTGCAGTTATACCTGCTTTGGACACCAAATCGATGGTGGAGTTGCTAAAAAGAGATATGATATGGATAATGAAAGGAACCCAGCTAAATGAACTCAAGAGTTTGTAGTAAAAAATTGAAGGGGGAGTTGGTTTTTTATTGCAGAATGTTACTGGAAGTGGGAGTTGATATTAATGATGAATGGAAGTTGGATAAAAAAAGTCGTTGGCATTGTCCTGTGCTGTGTATCCCAATTCTTTTAAAGTAAACTGTGTTTTTGCTAGGGTCGATCGGGAATCTCATTGTCTGGTACTACAATCTTCTGTTGAGATTATTCTTACCTCTCATTTTTGTGTTGGTAAAAGAAGCCTCAGGGACACTGCTGCAGTGGTTTTTCAATGATCAAAATCTGGTCCCTATCTTCTAATAGTTTCTTATCTTTTTAAATATTTAGTTAGATACTGACATATACACGTGTGTCAGATTAGTGGCTAAAATTTTGTTTTTGGTTGCATTTGAAGGTTAAATTAATTTTTTCACTCAAAAAAATTTTAAAAACAACTAAAAACACTCAAAAGTTTGATCTCTAAACCTTAGTTTACTCATCATTTTAGCCCCAAAACTTTGGTTTGTCAAAAGCTGATTTTTTTTTACTTTTGCCAAACCTTAATTTGTCTAAAGCAACAAAAAAAAAAACGGGGCCTAAGGAGCATTAGGGCTTATGTCAAAGAAAAAAGAAGGAAAAAGGAGCATTGGGGGTGTGAAATAGGTAGAATTATAGGAAGTATGTCTCCTCATGAAGGATGCTTGTCGGCAATGCTAGTGTTTTAGTTGTCATCAACGACTCCAAGTGTGTGAATTTGTCTGCCAATCTAATCTAAATCTCCCCACATTCTCTTACCTTATATTCCTTTTCCCAAAACAATAGTTTCAACTAATCTTTATTTATTGTATAAACAATGGCAATATTATGATTGATCCCACTGTGACTGTGTAGATTGTAGAAGGCATAATCAGAAGTGGTATGTATATATATAATGCAGAGTATTTTAGGTTAAACAAATACACGAAGGTGGAATCTCTAGGATCACTGTCACGAGCTGCTGTATTCATATGGTAAAAAGTTCACTACTTTTTGTTGTATGAATACAAGCCAATTTTTTTATTCAATCATCATTAAACCATTATTCATTAGTTTCTATTTGCATTTTGTTATTTATTTTTAAGCAGGTTCTTGTTCGTTAATAATTCAAACAAAATTGTATATATTATTTTGAAAATAAAAAAATTATATTTATTTAATATTCGCAAACATGTTTATTTAGCATTTGCAAACATAGTAAATGAAACTGTTCACGAACTAAACAGACGTGCAAACAATTAAGACCATTTTCATTAGTAATGAACAAACTATAAATGAACATGTTTCTTGTTTTTTTAAATTATAAATATCATCAAATATAAATTTAATTCTTATATTATAAGTAAAAAGAATAAAGGGTAATTATTCAATGTACATGCGAGTAAAAACATTAATGTTTTTACAAACACCTTAGTTTTAAGGTTTAGAGTAAATTTTAAGATTTAAAGGTTAAGGGTTTAAGTTTAGTGGTTTAGAATCGATGAGGTGCAATTATAATTTAAAGTTTATAAGTTAAAACTCAAATCTCTAATCATATTACGCTAAACTCTAAACCTTAAATTTTAACCCTAAACCCTAAATTATAAATCCCTAAACTCAAATTCTAACATCTAAACTCTAAACTCTAAAATCTAACTCTAAACCTTAAAACCAAGACACTTATGAAAACTTTTTGTTTCCACTTCCTTTATATTGAATATAAATCCATAAAATAAACATAAATATTTTTAAATTTCTTTTTATACAAAATATTATTTTTAGATAAATAAATTAATGAACGACCTTATAAATGAACTGATAAATGAGTTTGTTCATAACCATGATTTATATGTTTTTCTTAATAAACAAACAATACGATCACTTTTTATCCACAACCCTACTATTCATAACCATGATTTATACACATTCTTAAAGCTTATGTTGTTCCCAACAAGGATATAATTTTTTATATAAAAAAACTCCTAATAAGTGGAGGTATTGCAACAATTGAACATGAATCTTTAATGGTTTGATGACTACAATTTACAATCCAAGACCTGGAAATTCACCTCAAATTCAGGGATTTATAATGCAAAACAAGTGGCAAACTTTGGAATTTAGAATAATACAGATTCCCATTTATGTCATTACATAAAATAATTCTCCTAGAAAACAAAGAAAACACCATACAAGTACTCTCCACCTCTTTCCAATCCATACTGGGATGATGAGAAGTTCATACAGAAAAAAAAGGAATGTATAAACTGCAGGCCAAAACTTAATCAGGATAATAAGGATCCCACATGGGCAAATACAAGATAAAGCATCCCCCAAAAAATAAGTTATTAAGGCTAGCCCTACTAACAACAACTGCTGTAACTCGGATCGTAAATGAAAACCGAACAAAAAGGAAACAAAAGCTTCACATCATGAAAACCCAATCCTATGCCCCAATTCACAGTCAACAACCTGAATACCCTGTATAAAATAAGCGCATATGCTTTGGTGAGAGAGAAACAGAGCGGCAACAACTGAACCCAAACAAGGCAATAGGATTTAACGGTTAACATTTTGTCTCAGGAGTTAAATCTGTGTCTATATTTATCACATCAAAGTTCCAAAACTTTCCTACCTTCTCTGGTAAAGCATGCAAGTTTGTGTTCAACATTAATTACATGAGAGATTTTAAGCCGAGATGTATTGTAAAATTCTTGAATCAATAAAATTACATGATTCTCACTTTGTACAAACTACAAACTGCACCTAGATCACAGTAGCAGCATGACTGACTCCTGGTTAAATGTTTTAGTCACATTAATTTTATAATCTCATCTGGGCTAGCCTCAAAAGTGGACCTGTTAGAGGCAAAATCGTTTGCTATCACCAAGTCATGGTTTGATAGTAGCTCTCTTGGCGAGGTTTTCCAATTGGCTAAACTCAGCTAAGTTTGATCAAGGTGACATTACAGCTTTATCATAAAGGTATCATATCTCAAACCCGTGCATAACATGGATAGATTTCTAGCTCAGAATAATGACACTATAGATCTAAAAACTTTTAAATTGTGGAAATCATATGTCGTCTGATATTTAGATAATCCCTGTTTATTCAAGTTAAATATAATGCAAATTATTGCAAGGATAATAGACTTAAAATCTCTTTGTTTAATTCATTTTCATACTTATTCCATAAAAAGCAAAACTTTATAGCACGAGGAAGATATCCAAGAAAATCATGAACAGCTCCAAATGATGAATAAGCTGTAAACTGATACAATCAAAAGGCAGAGAGAAGCAAACTTACCTACTGCATCTTCTTTACTCTATTAGCGGGCAACGGAAGCTTACTTAATACTGTTTCGACAATTTTCCTGTACTGCGCTTGCATGATTTTGTGTGTTAAGGAAAGCTTCTCATCGACATGGTGTTGACACTTATCATATAGCATGGGAACTGATAGACTAAGAACAATTCCTGCAGAACATACTGAATGAAATAAGCATATTTGAATAAAATTGTAGGACTCATCACTTTCATAGAAGTCAATAAGGTTCAATAAAACTCACCAATGTAGACAAAAGTGAGGAAGTTGAAGAAACTACCGATGTAAGAAACAAACCACAAGCCAATAGTAACCTGAGAACCAGACACATAAGCAAAGATATTCTAAAGTTTTATATCAAACAATTGGAGAATGCCCTTATAGAAAGGTAAAAACTAAACCTTCAAAAAGAGTTTTAAATCCCTGTCAAGGGTAATGTCGTGTGCAATCGACAATGCGTAATTGACCCACACTTGTAACTCCTTAGCAATCTTCCCAGCATTCCTCTCAGAAATTTCCAAATTAGGAAGGGGTGGCAAAGGTCTGTATCAGAAGTCAAAAATCAGAATCACTTTCGACATTAAACTCAAATCAAACAATACAATTAACTTCCGTTTTTTCACTTTATAAAATTGATTTCCTCTAATAAATCCTCACATATTGTTCTAATAAAGGAAGGGTACCAGCTAAGAGGCTAATATTGAGCAATACCTGTTGAGAAGTGAAGCAGATTTGGCCCAGAAGAAGAGAATAACAACAAGAAGCAGTAATACGTTGGCCACGAAAGACACGATACTATAACTAGCTAATTCAAAGAGGCACCAAAACGCCGTTGCGGAGGCTAGAATTACAACTCCGCCACACCATTTTCTCCATAACAGCACATCAGCAACTGCGGCACGAAAATGGCATAAACAAAATCAAACTCCCCAAATCCAGACCCAAAAATTAAAATTAAGATACAAACACGGAATAAATCCGAATCATGTAAACTTAAAAACAATATAATTAACTCATTTTTTGCACTGTAACAGAACTCTGAAAATATTAGTAATCGGTAGAAAAAAAGAAAAACGAAAAACATCAATTCATAGGAATGATGAGAGAAGCGTTAATGGAAGTGAAACAGATCCATCTGGAAATAGAGATCGAGAATAAGAGAGGGAAAGGGAGAGGGAGAGGGAGAGGGAGAGGGAGAGGGATGAGACCTAAGCCAGCACCCAGAGCTTGATGAACCGAAATGCGAGAAGTAGGGGCGGAATCTCCCATGGGGCGATTCATTTGAGAGTCGGAGAGATGAACCAAAATGGGCCTTTTTTGTGTGTGTTTTTTGCCTACGCATTTTTACCTGAAAGGCGGGCTTATTTGTTCACACCTATTAATTATATTAATTAAGAATACGAACCAAATGCAAGCTCATAACTATTCCAATTTTCAACTTTACTTTTTTCTTTCTTTCTAATTTTGTGTTATTAAAATTTTAAAATATACTAATAAAATTTGTATATTTTAATCATCAATATCTGATTCATTAATCGTAATTTAGATTAAGTGTTGTAGAGAATCGTTTGGAGACAACCCTCCAATCTATTTTTTTTATTCAAACATCATAATTCAAAACTCTAATTTTACTTAAGAGATCTAACGTCTCGTCTCACTAGATCAAGTAATTATTGATTTAGTAAAATTTATATTTAATGCATATCATTCACGATATTAACAAAACTATTTAACTATTTTTTCTTAGTTAATTATTTAATTTTTATCATTCTAAATTTTTAATTAATAATTTTTTATTAAAATTGCTACGTTGTCAATGGAACAATATGTGTTAGGAGGGTCGTCCTTATAACGAGCTTCTACAGTACACTATTCGTATTAGCCAGTCAATGTGTGCCGGTGACTAAAAATTTGTTGTCTGTTTCGAAGTTTGCTAAAGACAACAAT
The DNA here is from genome assembly GCA_019671005.1 of Hibiscus mutabilis. Classification (NCBI taxonomy): domain Eukaryota; kingdom Viridiplantae; phylum Streptophyta; class Magnoliopsida; order Malvales; family Malvaceae; genus Hibiscus; species Hibiscus mutabilis. The sequence goes on along the minus strand of CM033747.1, from coordinate 30,148,923 downwards.
GTCTTCGAGTTAGCTCCATGCGAAGCAATGCCTGGTTCATGATGAGAGGTCTGGAAAGCTATTGTTACAAGGAAACGAGATTGGAGGATTGTACAAATTTGCTGCTGCTAAAGATTCTGCCAAGGCTAAAGTAAATCTAGTTAGCAAAGTTTCTAATAAATATGATGTATGTCATCAAAGTCTTGGGCACCCTGCTCACAGTTCCTTAATGCAAGTGTGTAAAAGTGCTGACATTGTAATTTCTCCCAAATGTAATAAAGATAAAGTTTGTATTGCATGTCGAGTTGGCAAAAGTCACAAATTACCCTTTAATGATTCGCAAACAGTATATGATACTCCCTTTCAGTTGGTGTTTACGGATTTATGGGGACCTTCTCACATAATGTCCTCTGATGGATACAGAAATTATGTGTCGTTTGTTGATGTTGCAACGAGACATTGCTGGCTTTATCTACTCATAACTAAGGATCAAGCCTTACAAGCGTTTCAATTATTTCAAAGCATGATCAAGACACAGTTTGATGGGGTGATTAAGGAAGTACAAAGTGATTGGGGAGGGGAGTTTAGGAGGCTTTCGACTTTGTTGGCATCTCTTGGTGTCCATCATCGCAAGACATGTTCACACACCTCAGAGCAGAATGGTGTGGTCGAGAGGAAGCACCGTCATGTTGTGGAACTTGCATTAGTTTTACTAGCTCAAGCCTCTCTCCCTCTCAAGTTTTGGTCTTATGCAGTTAGCACAGTTGTGCATTTAATAAACAGACTCCCCACCCACACACCGGAAGGAAGGTCACAATTTGAAGCTTTGTACAAGAAGGTTCCTGATTATTGTCTCCTCAGGGTATTTGGATGTCGGTGTTTCCCTCACCTGCGGCCATATCAAACACACAAACTCAGCTACAGATCGGCTTCCTGCACATTTCTTGGATACAATGCTCAACATCGTGGATACTATTGTCTTGCCTCAGATGGTCGTATGTATATGTCTCGCCGTGTGATCTTTGATGAGACTTGTTTCCCTTTTGCAGAATCTACTAGTGTAAGGAATGAGACATTTCAGGGTAGGACCACAACACGTGCTCGTTTGCCAATTATTGATGGTGCTGAACGCGTATGCATGGGCATGCAGACTGGTGATCAGAGGACTAATTTTGTGAGTCAACCTAACAGGATCAGTCTAGATGCAGTGTCAGATCATGCTCGTGATTAATCTACCAATGCAGATGTTCAAGCAGCTGAATCTCCCTCTGATGTCTCTCCATGTGCACAAAATACAGGTCAAGCCTCTCCTCATGTGCCATGCAATAGCAATAACTCAACAGCTACAGTCTCTAATTTCCCTGAGGGTTGTGTTAATACTGAATTGCATGTTGAAGGACCTAGTGACAGTATACCTGTTGTGTCTGAAGATACAACCATACCCAATGTCAGAGCGAATGGCCATTCCATGATTACACGCAGCAAGAATGACATCTTTAAACCTAAAGGGTATATAGTAACACATGGGGTAGAAGAAACTGAACCCTACACCATCCAAGAGGCTCTTGAATCATCTAATTGGAGAGCAGCAATGTTAAATGAGTATGAAGCCCTAGTCAACAATGGAACCTGGACCTTGGTTCCTTTACCTGAAAGACGGTTAACAGTGGGGTGCAAATGGTTGTTTTGGGTCAAGAAAAATGCAGATGGCACCGTTCAATGATACAAAGCGAGATTAGTGGCCAAGGGATACTCCCAAGTCCCTGGCCATGATTTCCAATATACGTTCAGCCCGGTGGTTAAGTCAGCCACGGTGAACGTGATCCTAGCCTTGGCAGTGGCAAACAAGTGGAAGATGAGACAAATAGATGTTAACAACGTGTTTTTAAACGGTGGTCTTGAAGAAAAGGTCCTTATGCAGCAGCCACCAGACTTTGAACAATTGGCTGAAGATGGATCAAAGCTTGTTTGCAAACTGAAAAAAGCCTTGTATGGTCTTAGGCAAGCCCCACGCAATTGGTAGTCGAAGCTAAGAGATCACTTGGTTAATATTGGCTTCAAAAGCTCCAGAGCAGACAGTTCGTTGTTTATCAAGATTGAAGCTGGTTTTGCTACTTATGTCCTGGTCTACGTGGATAACATTATAGTCAGTAGTGGATTGGATGAACATATTGAAAATGTGGTGACTCAGCTTGGCAGCAAGTTTTCACTAAAGGACTTGGGGCTTCTTAATTTCTTCTTGGGCATTGAGGTGAAACAAGTTGGTAGCTCAGTCATGCTTAGTCAAAGGAAGTATGTCATGGAGATCCTTGATAAGGCACATACGATAGAATCGACTCCAGTACCTACTCTCATGGTCACGTCTCCTAAGCTTACTCAGGAAGATACTGGCAGTACACTAGTGAATGCAAAGGAATACATGAGTTTAGTTAGAGCCCTATTGTATGTATGTCATACGAGGCCTGATATTATGTATAGTGTTAATAAGTTAGCTCGGTTCATGCACAATCCTTGTGAACAACATATGATGGCTGTTAAGAGAGTGTTGCGATACCTTAATGGCACGATTGATTATGGGCTGGTGTTTTCTTCAAATACAGAACCTTGTCAGTTGGTGGCTTTCACAGATGCTGACTACGGTGGAAGTTTAGATGATCGACGGTCAGTTTCAGGCAATTGTGTTTATCTTGGAGGGAATCTTGTGACATGAAACTCCAAGAAGCAGAAGACAGTATCTAGGTCGACCAAAAAAGCTGAATATAAAAGTCTGGTAGATGTAGCTTCAGAGGTTACATGGTTGGATGCATTGCTGCACGATATGGGGGTGAAACAGGAAGCAACTCCTGTCATATGGAGTGACAACTCGAGTGCGATCGCCATGAGTGCAAATCCTGTCTATCATTCAAAGACAAAATATGTTGAGTTGAATGTTCATTTTGTCCGAGAAAAGGTCGCAGACAATAAGCTTCAAGTGAATTATGTTCCTGCAGCACACCAGACCGCAGATGGCTTCACCAAACCATTATCCAAGGCTTACTTTCAGATGTTCAGACAACGATTGAGAGTCTGCTCAGTTGAAGAAGCAGGGAGCATGTTGAATGTAACCCAGGAAGTTAGACTGTTGAGGGCTTAACTAATCAAGCCGTTTGTGTAACTAATTCAGTTAAGGAGTTATTGAGCTAGCTGTATAGGCAATCTACCAGTATAAATAAGGCATCCTGCTGAAGCTTCGAAAACAAGTAATTTTTGTAATCAAGCTTTGTTAAATAAACAAGTTCTTTCTTCTTCTGAAAACACTTGTTTTTTTTTCTAGTAAGATTCTCAACACAAAGGAAGTCGGAGTCGGTAATCTCAGTTTCGTCTACATCGTCGATGGCACCTGGGATTCTTTGTCATCAAACAGGTTTGATTTCATTCGGTTGTTCCCCATCTTTTTCTTTCCATTAATCTTTTCAAATTGTCATGTCTATTCGATTGCTACCTGAATTAGCCAACACTCTTCTCAACAAGAGGCAAGAGTTGTCGATTCGTCAAGTTATTTCAGCTATCGGGCAAATCCATTAAGGATGATAAAAATTACCTGGAAACTCAGAAAAACTTCAAATATTTCCTGGCCAAGCCGCTTCTGGCTGGATTGGATAATTTCATAAATTTCGCATTTTTCTTTAATTTTGGATATTATAACCGCTATCTACAGTGGATTTATATAGTATTCATTATTTTATTTATCTTTTCATTCATTATAGAAATTACAAACATCCAACTGATGATTTTTTGGCAGACTCAAGGAAAACAAGGTGTTAGCCATGGTTGTTTCACTAACTTAGAACTAGCTTTTACAATTTTTTTTGGCAGATGTATACGGTATATATAGGAGCTGGACGGAAGCAGGCAGCTACGTGAAGGCTTTTTTTAAAGGTTTTTTTTTAAAGTCCTTGTATTTAGTCCTCTACCTTAATGAACACAAGTATAGTCCAACTCTAATAATTTCTTGTATTTGGATAACAAATTTGACATGATTTAATCATCTCATTTATAAAAAAAAACTCAAAATTTCAACCAAATATGTATCATCAAAATAATTATTTTTCTTATGTTATTAAAAAACCAATTCAATTCAAACTGATGATTTGATTTTTTTTTAAATAAATATGAATAATAACAATCCTTTAATCATATTGGTGATTTATATTATATATCAAACTAAAATAAAAAAAGTAAATCATTCAGTGACGAAAACCATAATTTGCCCAAAAATAGGAAGAGATGAATAGAACCAAAAATATGAGTGATTTGAGCAATTATATGAACAGGTGGTTCTATTCCAAAAAACAAATATGAACAGGTGGTTCCTCAGTTGAAGAAGAAACAACAGGGTTTGGTCAGGATTTCATTTAAGAAATACAAGTCGAGAAATTAAGCAAGACAACAAATGGCAGATTGCCAAATAAATCTTCTCATCAGCATTCCAACCAACCACGCTTCTGTACTCTGGTAGTCAAAAATCAACCAATGCAATTCCTTATCAGCTAAGCTAATATGATATTAGCTATTAATTATTCGTTAATTGTTGAACATGGTCATTGAATATAATTATGTTATTGTCACTTTATTTGTTCAAATAAGCAAATAACTATCAGTTAATATAATTTTTTTTTATCAATTTGTCTATTGTCCACTAGTTGCCAAGCAAGACTAAAATAAACTTAGCAGTTTAATATTAAATGATAATTCCTTAATTACCCACTTATCTTATTCAACACTTTTTTAAAATATATATATATAATAAGTAAAATCTTAACACGGTTATCAAACACAATTAGTAAATAAAAGGTTAGAAAATTTTATTTTTCAAGGAAACTAACATTTTCAACATTCTCTATGAGTAATGGATTTGGATATCTAAATTTAATTTGATATTTGAAAAGGTAAAATAACCTCATTACATGGTTTTGAATTGCAGTCGAGAAGAGAAGTGATTGACGCAGTTGGACAACCCATTTTCTTGTTAGAGCCATTTACTTGTTACATGGTTGATATTTTGGAATGCTTTCATTACGTACGCAGGAAAGCTCATTTGAACGGGAAGCAACAAAACTATTGTTTTGATTTATTAGATTATACATTAAGCTTCTCAAGAATACAATAAGAAAAACATAAATCTCGTTGTAAAAACTCAACAAAATCATGCATTAAGCTTCTCAACCATCTTCCTATGCTCTGCAAAACCCAGACACAACAACATTCAGATTCAATGAAACCTTAAAATGTGAAGCTATTTGCATTCAAACTATACATACCTTCTTGATTGCTCCACAGCTGAGCTGCTTGGGTGTTCAATGGTGAGCTAATGTTTGGTTCTGCATTTAATTAAACACAACTCAATTCAAAACCGGTTCTAAATCTCATCTTCAAAGACAAAGAAACATAAAAGAAAAGAAATACCTCCAAGCAGACTCTGGATAGACAGCAGTATGGTTCTTACATCATAAGAAGATGACCATTTATCCTACAAACACAAACAACAATGCATATGCACCCATGTGTTATTATTTTTCCTACAGAATTTGGTCCTGTCTGAACAGAAAAGAAAAGATCCTTTTTGTTGTTCTGTTGTACCTGAAGAATATCCAAGCAAATGTTGCCGCAGACATCAACATTTGGATGGAAACAGGGAATCTCAAACTTAACCTTTGGGGTAGGGATGTAAAAATAGGTAATCGTTTCAGGTCGGGTCATGTTAGGTCGGGTCAAATCGAATACATATTATTTTAGGTTGATTTGATGTTTCAACTCAGCTCGGGTCGGGTGCGGGTCAATTTTAGGTCGGGTTCATTTCAAGTCGGTTTCATTTTAGGTTGGGTTCATTTCAGGTCGAGTTAATTTGGGTTTTGAATTCCTATTAAGTTTGACTTTGGTACAAATAGTCGATAAACTTTGGGTTGGGTCATTTTGAGTGAATTATTTAACGCCTTTCACGAACACCAATCACATTAAAAATAAATATTAGGGACTAGAATGAACAAAAATATCATCATATTTAAAATATTGGACCAAATTACAAAAATTAGAAATAAATAAGGGTCAATTTCAGCTAAAAATAAAATATTAGGGACTAGAGTGAAAAAAATATCAGTATATTAAAAATATTGGACTAAATTACAAAAATATAAAATAAATAAGGGTTAATTTTGGTTAAAAATAAAATTTTAGGGACTAGCATGAACTAAATTTTAGGTACTAGAATAAACAAAAATATTATTGGACTAAATTGCTAAAACTATAAATAAATATGGGGTAATTTTGACTAAAAATTAAATTGTAGGACTAGAATAAACAAAAAATATTATTCAACTAAATTACCAAAAATAGAAATATATATGGGTCAATTTCGGCTAAAAATAAAGTTTTAGGGACTATAAATATAATAAAAAATATCATCATATTAAAAATATTGGACTGGATTACAAAAATTTAAAATAAATAAGGGTCAATTTTGGTTTAAAAAATTAGGGACTAATATGAACAAAAATATACTCATAAACCCCAGACACCAACCTTAAATCTTACAATCACTAATAATTAAAGTGCAAGCCTAATTCCCTAAACCCTGAATCCCTAAACTATTCCCATGACCTTAAACATTCAACTTGAAACATATACCTGTAGCGAACTTTTTGAAATCGAGTCGCTAAAAAGGAGTAGTAGTTTTCCTTTCGTCTTTGAGTAAATATTTAAAAAATGTAGAGTTCTTTAAAAATTCGTATTTTTGAAAACAAAAAATACTTAGAGTGGTTACTGAGGTAGGCCGAACACCATAAAAACCAGAGATTTGTTTGAAAGCAGGTTCAGGAGTCTGTTACAGATGAGAAAGGTTTTGGCACCACACCGCCTAAAATTGGTGCCAAATAAAAACTAATTACCCGTTTTATTAATATTAAATTTTTTAGAATTAAAATGAAGATTAAATTGAAATTTGGTTAGACATGCGAGTACATTTTAAGGGTTTATTCGAAAATAAACGAAAACCATCACCACTGCGCCCGGTACTAGCCAAGCTTACTCTCGAATAAAAGGGCACTGCATTGACAGTTTATATCTCAGTATGCAATGCGAACATAAACATGACATATACATACGAAAGAGACAAAAATAAAAATATAAAATATACACGAATACAAAAACACATTTGAACCGCATGTTATACGAATACAACAATAAACCTATCTAAAAGTATATGCCTATATGCACTAGTTTAGATATAACCATGAATAAAGCATACACATCACCCAACATTAGCTAAGCAACGACTGAAATTAAAAGAAACTAAATTAACAAGGCACAACAATGAATATGGCAAATAAATCTATATACAATATACATGTGTACCAAAATAAGCAAGAGAAAATATTCGAATATAAAATAAAAAGACTAAAATGCAAAGGCAATAAAATGCAAGGCGGAAATTAAATATGCAAAATAGCATAAAAAGGAAATTTTGACACTGGATTTTGGATTAACATAAAACCGAAAAGAAGCTATGGGGACTGAATAGGGTATTATTCCACTTGAAATCGAATTAGAGTTGAAAACAATGATGAAATTGAGAGCTTTAATAAACTATGAGAGACTGTGGACATGATTTTGAAAAGTGAAATGGTCGGCTGGAAATTTTGGAAACACAGAGGGGCTTGGGGAGGATAAAACCATTTAAAATAAGAGTTTTGGAATGAAATTAGGGACGCGGTTGAAAAGCTCCAAGAAGTCACAAGGGCTGCGGAGAGAATTTTAAAAGGACAGAAGTCCTTAAGAGGGTGAATAACCCATCCTTAAGATCGAGTATAAATACCAAATCGGAAACACATTCCTCATTTCCTCATTTTTTAAAATTGGATCAAAAAGCTTTTAACCCTTTCCCCCAAAACAGCTCGGGTTCTTCAAGGACTCAAGATAAACCCAAAAATCGGCGGTTCTCGACCGTGTTAATCGCTGCGCACCTCTTCTGGTCGTCGCTCGCCGGCGCCTGTTACCTCCGAAAAACCAAAAAATGACCATTTTTAGCTTTTAAACTCAAATCTAGGACCCATTTTGAAAAGAAAAACCGGGTCAAACCCCTTTTTAAAAAGGAAAACGAATTCAAAAAAACCCTCTTATCTTTTTTTTCAAAAAATTAGAACACCCTTTCTTCAACATAACACTAGATTCACCGCATACAATCCATAGATAGAGGATTTATCATCAGAGGGACTCATCCATCATCGGAACTTCCTAGGACGGTCAAAAATTGAAACGACGGTCGAGGTGGCTTGGCCACGCGGGTTGGTGGTGGTCACGGGTCGTTCCCACAGCTGACGTGGTGCACGGAGAGCGGCTAGTTAACTTGTCAACGTCCGACATGGCTTACGGGTCAGCCTCTGACCAATCATTGACGAAAAGAAAGGTGCGTGAAAGACGAAAAGGACTGCGGTGGCTTACACGTGCGTCTGGGCAGATGAGTAGCCCTCTCTCTCCTTTAATCTGGACCGTTAGATCATAATTTGATCAAACGACCAATGCGTAACTGCACAGATAGATAGACGGATTAGGGGTTTCCCTTATCAGATTAGCTTAGGTTTTTGTTTGGACCAAACGGTGCAAAGTTGTAATATTTTTTTGGGCTTTTGAATGTAAATGGATTGTTTTAATTAAATATAAATTGGGCTTATTATTTATTAATTATCTATTAATTCTTTTTTTTTGGTTTTGTTTTGTGATAATAATAATCAAATACTAAATAAAATAATAGTATTTTTGGTTTTTTTAACAATGATAATAAGTTTTTTTGTTCTTTTTTTTTCTAATCATAATAACGTAATATACTATTAATAACACTAACATAATAATATTTTGGGGGTTTTAATCATAAATAAATAATAAGATGATAGCAGTATATAATAATAATAATAATAATAATAATAATAATAATAATAATAATAATAATAATAATAACAAGAACCCATTATTATAAAATTTGACAAAATGTAAAACGGGTTAATACATGGGATAAAATTAGTGATTACAATACCCTTAAACTCCAAACCTAAACCCCTAAATTTTACAAGCACTAATATTTAAAGTGTAAGCCTAATCCCCTAATCCCTAAACTAATCCCATAACCCCAAACAATCAACTTGAAACCTATAACCCCTACACCCCAAACCTCAACCCCTAAATCTTACAAACACTAATAATTAAAGTGCAAGCCTAATTCCCTAATCCATGAATCCCTAAACTAATACCATACCCCCAAACATTCAACTTGAAACATATACGCCTAAACCCAAACCTCAACCCCTAAATCTTACAAACACTAATAATTAAAGTGCAAGCCTAATCCCCCAATCCCTAAACTAATCTCATAACCTCAAACAATCAACTTGAAACATATAACCCTACACCCAAATCTTAACCCCTAAATATTACAAACAATAATAATTAAAATGCAAGCCCAATCCCTAATCCCATAATCCCTAAACAAATCCCATAACCCCAAACACTAACCATGAATTTTATTTTTAATTTAAATTAAATACATTATAATTAAAATTATAATAATTTAAATGTTAAATTGAATATAAGCTAAATACATTAAAATTATTATTTTTAATTAAATATTAATTTGAATATTAATTTAAATACATTAAAATTATTATTTTTAATAAAATATAAATTTGAATACATTAAATTTATTATTTTTAATTAAAATTATTAATTAGAATTAAAATAAATTTATTAATTTAAATTTGAATAACCTATACTATAAATTAACCCTTAAACTTAGCCGGCTGAAACCCTAATTTTATTTTCACTTTGTGCGTCATTTCATCTCTCATCTCTCAGACTTTAAACCTAAAGCTTCCTCTCTCAAAATCAAAGTTCCCAGCCTCTCAGTCTCTTTATTTTCATCATTTATCCCTTGATTTCATCTGGGTTTGTTGTGTTTCTTCTTCGATTTCGTCTGAGTTTATTGTGTTTTTCCTTCGATTTCGTCTGGTTTTTGGACTTCCGGCCTTCTGATTTTGGATTTGTTGTGCTTCTTCTTCGATTTCGTCTGGTTTTGTTGTATTTCTCCTTTGATTTTGTTTGGGTTCTAAACTTCTGGTCTTTTGTTTCTGGATTTTTTGTGCTTCTCTTTTGATTTCGTTTTATCTCTCACCTCTCTCATCTTTCAGACTCTAAAGTTTTCTATTTTTGCCATTTCTTGGTTCTAGTTGTGAAACTAAAGCTCCCAGCCTCTTTATTTTTATCGTTTGTTCCTTGATCTTCTGGCATTTCTTAGTTCTGGACTTCTGGCATTCGATCTTTCTAAAAAAATCTTTGTTGCTTTGTATATATATATTTGTACATGCTTGGTTTAACATATATGTTTGTGCTTTGCTTTCGTATATGTATGTTTGTTTGTATATATATGTTCGTGCATGCTGAAGAAATTTTCGTTCTCTGTTGGTTTGTAAATTGTATATGTATGTTCTCTGTTGGTTTGTATATATATATATATATGTTGTACATGCTTGGTTTAACATATATGTTCTCTGTTGGTTTGTATATATGTTTGTACATGCCTGAAGAAATCTTTCTTTTTCTTTAATCCAAGTATATTGGTTGGACATCCCGTTCTACAAGGCTATTGGTCTCAAAAGAGGTTTCTAAAGAACCTTGTGAACTGAATTAACAATGCCGCATACGAGGATTAAACTTAAGAAAATTTTCTCCTTTTTAAGTTAATATTATTTGACCTTTCCTATTTGGGTTATATTTATACTGGGTTCAACATATATGTTCTATGTTGGTTTGTATATGTCTGGTTTAACATATATGTTTGTTTGTATATATATATGTTTGTACATGCCTAAAGAAATCTTCTTTCTCCGTTGGTTTGTAAATTGTATATATATGTTCTATTTTGGTTTGTATATATATGTTTGTACATGCCTGAAGAAAAATTTCTTTTTCTTTAATCTAAGTATATTGGCTGGACATCCTGTTCTGCGAGGCTATTGATCTCAAATGAGGTTTCTAAAGGACCTTGTGAACTGGTTTAACAATTCTGCGTATGAGGATTAACCTTGAGGAAGTTTTCTCCTTTTTAAATTAATATTATTCGACCTTTATTGTTTATTAATCTTACTGGTTTAACATCCCATAATTTCTCACTTTACTGTCTTTGCAGCCTCTAATATCAAATAACAGTGTTTTCTTTTCAGTTTTTAGCACAACTATGGATGAATTATCTTATGAGTTGGACTATCCAGGTGAAAGGGATAATTGTTAGTGATTTTCTTCACTTCTTTTGGTTTATACTTTTATCTAATTTCTAACTAATAATAATTTTTTTGCCTTGTATCGTGTAGCAGACCTACTAAGAGTTCAAAATGAGCAACGATCTGAAAGAGGTATATTCCTTTCTTTTTTTAATTTCATAATTTATATCTATATTATTTTTGTTTACTACTAATACATGTTTGTCTATTTGTTTGAAGGGGATGTAAATGATCAACTGTACGAAACAATTAGTATCTCTAAGAGGAGGGCTACAATTACAAATTCAGGGGACTTTGGGAGAAGAACTTCTTATGTTTGGGATCATTATACCTTCATTAAGCTTTCTGAATGTGTTTTTGCGCAATGTAAGTATTGCAAAACCTAAAGGTATAAAGCAGATTCTTATATTGATACATCTAACCTTAAAAGGCATACTGAAAAATGCCAATCTTATAATAATTTTCTTGCTAATAATCTCAGTAGTAGTATGGAAAGTTCTTTTGATCAGAAAAAATACTATGAATTAATTGTTGATGCTATTATGTGTCATAGTTATGCTTTGAATAAGGTTGAGCATGAAAAACTTAGGGCTTTGTATCAGTACCTGAAAGCTAATGTGAAGGATATTTCGAGGTATACTATTACTAAGTATTGCATGTTAAAGCATGCGAAGCATAAAAAAATTGCTATTTGATTCAATGCATTATGTTTTAAGTCGTATATATTTTACATGTGATGGATGGTCTGCTTGCACTTCACGTTCTATTTTGCTCTTACTGCATATTATGTCGATAATAACTAGAAACTTTAGTCTAAAATATTAAATTTTTTCGGTTTTCCCCTACCCCATGATGGTGAGTCTATGCGAGTGGGGTCTTGAAAAAAACTTTTACCATAACTCTTGATAATGCTTATGCAAATGAGAGAATGGTTAAGCGACTCAGATATGATTTGCATGCCATTTCTCCCCTTCCATGCAATGGTAAGTATTTTCATATAAGGCGCGTTGCCCATATTTTGAACTTGATAGCTCAAAAAAGTTTGAAGATAATTGATTCTTCTATTATTAATTTGCGTGAAATAGTTAAGTTTATTGATTCTTCTGATGCTCGACTTTGTAGCTTTGAATTGGCTATTAAAGATTATGGTTTTTTCTTTTTGTGGTAAGTTAATATTGGATGTTCCTACTCGATGGAACTTTACCTACTCAATGCTTCGTAGGGTAATTAATATTAAATTAGCCATTAACTTATTTGTTAATAGGAAAAATGACTTGGATATAATTAGTGATGATGAGTGGGAAATTGCTCAAATAATTTGTGATTTTCTTGAGCCATTTTATGAAATTACTATTCTATTCTCGGAATCTAAGTATCCCACTTCTAACTTGTACTTGGCTAATGTTGTTGCAATTGAAAAGTTGTTGTGTGATGCTCACAATGATCCTTGTGAGGGCATTTCTGCAATGGCGGAATCCATGTTTTAATTATATGAGAAATATTGGTTTGATCACTCAACGATTCTCACGTTTGCTGTTTTGCTTGATCCTCAATATAAATTACAATTTTTGAAGGAGTTGTACAGTGACCTTTATGTTGACGATGAGGTTGAAATGAGGGTAAGTATTGTATATAATGAGTTTGTTAGTTTATATATATATTATTCAAAATCTATACTTTCTTTTTTTTTCTTTTTCTTCTTCTTTTTCCTTTTCTTCTTTTTCTTCTTCTTCTTCTTTTTCTTCTTCTAATTCTTCTATCCAAAGTAACTCATCTCAAAGCACAAGTGTGTCAAGTTCCATTCGGCCTCGAACATTTAAAAAATATAATCTATTTCAGGTAAGTTTTTATTTTCTTAAAGTTCACTTAAGTTTATGCTTTCAAAATTTTAATTAACTCTTTATCTTTTTGCATGTTAGAATTTTGATGTCAATTTAGCTATTTCTAGGAGTGTAAAATCTAATGTTGACTCCTACATTAATTTGCCCCTTATCCCTCGTACTGAAGATGTTGAGTTTGATATTTTAGAGTATTGGAAAGCACAAACCGTTTCTTTTCTTGTACTTTTGCACATCGCGAGAGATATTTTACCCATGCCAATCACTTCAGTTGCTTCCAAATCTTCATTTAGCATTGAGGGTCGGAATTTGAACAAGTTGAGAGCTAAACTCTTGCCTAAAAAGTTGAGATTTTGTAACAACTCGTAATTGGTTGTATGGTTTTGAACCGGAGGAAAAGGATAAAGATTATCTTGCTATGGTTAATGATTCTTCGGTTTCTAATCTTGGTGAAGATTCACTTCCCGTTTGAGGTTAACCATTTAAATTAGTTTTCTATTTTTTATGTTTATTAATTTTTGAAAATGGATTGTGATTTTGTTTTTGCTTTTGTAGGGTACCTTTACAGCAAGCACATTATGCTTATGGTATAAGTAGAGATGTAAAAACAGGTATAAGCTTGTATTCTATTCATGTTATAAGAACATTAATGCTTAGTTTTCTATTTATGTTATAAGTACATTACAACAAGCATTACATTCACATTGGTTAAACATGCAATGGTATACTTGTATTCTTCTTTTGCTTAATTTTAGTATAAGCTTGTATTTATTCATGTTATAAGCTGTTTTATCCTACTTTCTATGGAATGTAAGGGTTTGGCAAAGTCTAAAATGCTTGGCATTGCTGGCCATCGTATTCCCTTGACTTTATCGTTGTGTGTTTATTCTGGATAAATAATGATCATTGTTTTATTCATTTTTAGGGACTGAACTTTTTATTAATTTGGGTTACTGTTACTGCTTGTTGTCTGCCTCTGGACTGGACAAGACTTAACTGCTTCTACTTGTTGCCTGCTGTTGGTTGCTGGCTGTTGTGCTTATGTATTTAGAAAATTTTTGGTTGACTTATAGTTATTTTTTCTTATCAAAGTAGTTGCCCTTGGTTAAATTATGCTTGCAACACCCTCGACCCAGATGTCACATTTGGGCCTCAAGCCTAAACCCAAAACCATAAAATTTCTTTTCAAACAGGATCAACCCATCAAGTAAGTCGCAAAAGAATTTAAAACAAACTATTAAAATAAATATATATAAGTAAATAAAATGTTACAAATGAGCTCCAATTTAAATTTAAAACATTTAAAGGTACAATTTTAAATAATACAATTTCTAATAATAAATACAGACTCCACAAGTAAGGTCATATGAACACATAGCCCACTAGACTCAAATACCGTACTCTGAAGATCACCACATGCTAGAATTCTGATCTGATAGTTCTCCACGATCCAACTGTCAACCTACGCATAAAAACAATGATTCCGAGCGCCGAGCTTACAAAGCTCAGTGGTACATATCTACTATACTTCATGCTGATCATAAACGTAAGCATGCAAGCTAGTACATGCAATAAGAAGAGATAAATAAACATGTGGCGCTACCATAATCGCCTAAACACATGTCAAGCATATAAACAACGTTGTAATTACAACAAGCACATCAATAAAGCAAACCAGGAGCGAGGCCCAATGTCACCCGACACTGGGAGATCCGCCAATGCTCGGAATCTCACATTGAGCTACTCAGAATCTTATATCAAGCGGTATACTCAGAATCTCGCATCGAGTCTTCGCTCAGAATATCACATCGAGCGGGGCTCGAAATCTCACATCGAGCAAGTATCATCACCCGAAACCTCACATCGAATGGCCTTCATTTCATCACTCAGAATCTCACATCGAGTGGCCTTCATGTGTTGCAACACTCACTCACTGGGTATCCGGATCCCACCAAACAATGACTCATAACCAAACAAGTGTCGTACCTGGAACGTAACAATACATGATCCACCACGGATCCATACAAGTGCCCTACGTGGCACACAATTATCGTACGACCCACCACGGGTCCCTATTATTGCTATTACAACCAATCAAGCATTACCGAGTTGTTATATTTTATGGAGGAGTAATACAATTCATTCCCATCAATTATTTCCATCAATTCACATTATCTCATTGATTACAGTAATAATCGCTTTATTAATCATATTTGTCAATTCTCATAATTAACTAAACTTTAAGCCAATTAGTGTTAATTACCGGCTCTATAAGCAATTTATCGAATATTTACTGATATTAGTCCATTATTACAATCGCGTTTTTCTAGCATTATAGGCCCTTAAGCCTGACGGCATCAATATTAATTACGCGGCCCTATTATACCCCTAAAGCTTATAAGAGTCATTATAGTTTGTTGCTAACACATTTAAGTCATTTAATAGAATATTTATATATATTCAACTAGTACACGAGGCATCATCATAAATCTATCAAGCAACCAATCATAAAATCAGATAGTCATACGGATATTCAAACAATCCTACACGGTATCTAAATCTCGTAACATCTTCGAACATTCTCAAACTCGCCAAGTATCTCAGTTAATAAATATCAAGCCTTGCAATACCAATACGGATGCATGCTTATTACTCATCTCCTATTTTGCAACCACTAACATGAAAGGCAATTACACTTATGATGCTCATGAAGCATTTCGGAGTTTGAGGTGTACTAACCTTATGCTGACATCACTAAAATCCTCATCCTAGCTTCCCAATATTCCACTTGGTCCGATATTTAACTCTGATTAATCCTTGCATATCAACAAATACGTAAAAACTTAAATTCTACGCACCTCCTATACCAAATGAAAGGTCAAACATGTAAAAATAGCTTACCAGGTTTGAATTTAGCGCGTCTGGGCTTGGCCTAAGTCAGCTCAGCCTAACTCGGTCGAGTTGGGCCGAGTCAACTCGGGTGACTCGATCCCTGGAGCAGGCCAGACCCACGTGCAGCGGCAGTGCGTAGGGGCACATAACGATGGCTCCGACGGGTTCTGGCGACCAAACTTTACCGGCCAATGCTATCGGGTCAGTAAATGAGGTGGTGGCCTCCATTTATTGATTCAAGCCCTCTAACACCCTTAAACTGCACAACCCAAAAGTTTCTCTCTCTCACCTCCTCTGACGTCGATGATGCTGGTACCGGTAGACTCGTCTCGATGAGATGAACACAATGGCGGTGGTGGCGTCACGATCGGGCAGCTAGATCTCCATAGATCGGAGTTTGAAATTTCAGCTCCTAACTTTTCTCTCTTTTCTCTCTCTCCTACCATTCTC
Organism: Hibiscus mutabilis; assembly: GCA_019671005.1. Lineage (NCBI taxonomy): Eukaryota > Viridiplantae > Streptophyta > Magnoliopsida > Malvales > Malvaceae > Hibiscus > Hibiscus mutabilis. Next base: position 30,132,464 of record CM033747.1, on the reverse strand, counting down.
ATATTTTTCTTTTCTCTTTCCTCCATCATTCATTTTTTTTTCTTTTCAACCACCCACTCCCTATTTAAAATTCAAACAACATTTTCCTTTTTATTTATTTTCTTTTTATTTTATTTTTTTCTTTTTTACCCCTAAGCCCAATTGCATATTTTTTATTGGGCCTTGAACCCAAGGTCCAATACTCGAGTCCAATACATAATTTGCTAACCTGAAATCCAGGTCGTTACAACTCTCCCTCCTTAAAAGATATTTCGTTCTCGAAATTTGCATCCATAACCGCGAAAATACCAGACCCATCACAACTCTTCGTCGTCCTCAAGATTTCCCGTCATGCCACTCTGATCTCTCACAACACTTATCAACACAACCATGTCTTCTGATGGTACAAACAATATTTCAACTGATTTTTTCCATGAGAAGATTTTATCCTCATTCGGTACATCACAAACGACAAGCCAAAACTCAACGGTGTCTTGACAAAACGTCGCGCAAACACTTCATCAAGAAACTTAACTTACTCTATAGAACCCCAAGAAATTGCTGCACAAAAATTCTTATACTACAACACACAATCAAAAGAACATGAGGCTAAATAGTCGTTGCATCCAAACTAGATAACTATTCTCGAGGTAACTCTCTGCTGGAGACTCTAACTCTAACAGCATTCTCTTCCAAAATATCGCTTGCCGGGGGCTAACTTTTTGAAAACAAATGACACCCAACTCGGTTCAAACATCCACATTAAACTCGGAATGAAACCCATATCGGTAACTAACATAGCTCCCACCAAGTCAATTCTCGCAAGGGTCTTACGATTTAAAACATAACGTATATGGAGAACCCATCCCCTGTAATACCACTCAAAACTATCTCCGAAATCAAGGCCCACCAAAGAAAAGGTTCCATCAACCTCGAATCTTGTGCTAAAAGGTGACATGAACATCTCGTTATGCCATACAACCCAACTAGCAAACAAACCAAGCAGACTTTCTGTGGCTCACATCTTTGTTGAAAACTTATCAAATGGTGCATATCCAAGCACTACATCATTACTCAACGAAATTGTACACTCACGAATCATGTACAAAAACCCTGGCCACCTATTAATCTTCACCGATGAATACCAAAACATCCCCACAATGCTGAGGAACTCAATACTTATCTCCCAACTGATAACAAGTAGCTACTTGTCACCATTTCAACACACAACTCCACACTGTTTCCTGAATACGTGATGAAAGCTTAGCATCAACTGTCGCTCTCAAAATTCACCGTATATTGACCACTATACTTTAAGGGAGAATTCTCTTAACTTGATACATCTTTTCCAAAACACATGCCATAAGATTTCAAAGTCTATGGACAACCATCAGACGCAAACTCAATCATAACATTGTATCCTCTTAATAAAATCAGATGCTTCTTCTTTTGGCTCCTAAAGTAAACCAATCCTTAACTCAAAACGTGCTAATTGACACACAGGTACCGGTACTACATAGAGCTAGTTTCGACAATCTTTTACATAGCCATTATCTAGGATAGCCCCACACAACAACATGATACTCTGAATCTTGTTACTCAGTACGATCCACTACTTATTTAGCTTACTTTGCTTAGGTGGTGATCGACTACACCGTCAACAGTTCTTACATACCTTATCCTATGTCATTATCAAAACCGCAATTCCCTTAGAGATCAAGTACCTCGAACTTTACACTATTGGGAAGAACACAACCTTTTTCTTTTAGCACCAAAAATATAGCTCTTACGGTACAACAAAACATCTTTGAAAACCTCAAAATCTCATTCAGCTCTGATCAGGTCCACTCTACTGTCATAACAAAACGGCCTTACGTAGCTCGAGTTTCCACCAATGTCCCTCGGTTCATTCCAAAGAAACTGTGATACGATTAAAAACATTTACGAAGTTTTGGTCCTTGTTTCCTTAACTGATTGCAATGTCATTAACCTTTCCCCACATACATGGTCCTTGGGATAATCATCTTTCAACTTTAATATTTCGTATTCCTATACTTCCACACTTGTCACGCAAGGCATCATTTTATATTTGGGAGACAACATCGTAGCTCTCATATATCTTCATTGATACACCTCGACGTTACCACAGACATTACCCGCCATTGCAACATACTTAAAGAGAAAAGAAAATCTTCATTCCAAAATCCATTTATCAAATTTTCTAACTTCATCACATAGCGATAAGCATCACCCTTCCAAACTAATCTTAGAAAAACACACATGCACTTCACATTCGGTTAGACGGGTTATCCACCTTCGAAAACGGTTAACGATCTTCTTCGATATCTTAACAAACTACCAATGGTTTGGGCAGCACATTCACGAACCAACTTTTTACTAGAGAACAAGCCTGACTCTCCCTTGAGCGAAGCACTTAGACGAGAATGACCTTATTCAAGTTGTCCCTCCGAAATTGAATCTCCAACTACTCAACTAGGTTGATAACCTCTAACAACTCCAACTCGGTCTTACCTTACATCTACTCACGTTCCTGAAAAGGGAAGGAACTTAACGACTCCTCCATGAAGCATAAACAAGTCCTCTAGTAGTCTAAAAGCTCTCGAGCATCGAACTACACAGATTAACGCCTATCGATTCGGTCAAACTTGTCTCACAACCTCGTTGCCATCCTCAAAACTATCACTATGATGATCACGATAAAAGGGAGACGATCCAACACTTCCATTTCCAAAGATAGGTTCCATCAAGGTCTCGAAGCCTCAAATTCACTCTCAGCATCACTGGCTAACTCCCTACTTGATTAACAAGAACAATTCCCACGGTGCAACAACTCTTAAGAAGATAGCTCTCCTTCAAACCGGTAGAACGCCTAACTTCGGCCATAAACTGACGAACTAATAGATCACGAATCCACTGTCTTCGAGGAATACTTCAATGATACTCTCCAGTATCAACAGAACTCATTTTTAAATAGATAAAAGGGTTCTCCAACCAACGTGCACTCACCGATTGATTTTGAGAACAGATTATCCATTCTCGCAACAAACCCTTATCTACGCATAACGATGAAGATTCCTTGTTGCGAACTCTTACAATGAATCTGAAGACATTAAGGTGATTACAACACGCAACGAAGACGCCACTCATGCAATATGAGGAGAACACATTCTCGACTCGGGTATCATTTGACTAACACGCATCTCGACAATCTAAGGTGACCACATTTCTGGGATCACTACCACTAACTATCCCGCAATTAACTCGCTCCTCTCGGCCATGATCAAAACCATCTTGACGTCGCAACATTAGACGCACTATCAGAATTCCAGCCTTAAGGAGTAAAAATTTAGTTTAAGGGCTTGTATTCACTAGACACCTTACTAAAACATCTATACCACCCCGAGGTTTCCTAGAACCGACTAAACCTAGGCTTTGATACCACTAAATGTAGTACCCTCGACCCGGATGTCACATTTGGGCCTCAAGCCCAAACCCAAAACCATAAAATTTCTTTTCAAATAGGATCAACCCATCAAGTAAGTCGCAAAAGTATTTAAAACAAACGATTAAAATAAATATATATAAGTAAATAAAATGTTACAAAGGAGCTCCAATTTAAATTTAAAACATTTAAAGGTACAATTTTAAATAATGCAATTTCAAATAATAAATACAAACTCCACAAGTAAGGTCCTATGAACACATAGCCCACTAGATTCAAATACCATACTCTGAAGATCACCACGTGCTAGAATCCCGATCTGATAGTGCTCTACGATCCCACAATCCAACGATCAACCTACGCACAGAAACAATGATTCTGAGCGCTGAGCTTATAAAGCTCAGTGGTACACATCTACTCTACTCTACTTCATGCTAATCATAAACGCAAGTATGCAAGCTAGTACAAGCAATAAGAAGATATAAATAAACATGTGGTGCTACCATAATCGCCTAAACACATGACAAGCATGTAAACAACATTGTAATTACAACAAACACATCAATAAAGCAAACCAAGAGCGAGGCCCAATGTCACCCGACACTAGGAGACTCGCCCATGCTCGGAATCTCACATCGAGCTGCTCAAAATCTCACATCGAGCGGTATACTCAGAATCTCGCATCGAGTCTTCATTCAGAATCTCACATCAAGCGGGGATCAAAATCTCAGATAGAGCAAGTATCATCACCCGAAATCTTATATCGGATGACCTTCATTTCATCACTCAGAATCTCACATCGAGTGGCCTTCATGTGTTGCAACACTCACTCACCGGGTATCCGGATCCCACCAAACAAAGACTCATAACCAAAAAAGTGCCCTACCTGGCACGTAACCATACATGATCCACTATGGATCCATACAAGTGCCATACTTGGCACATATTTATCGTACGACCCACTACGGGTCCCTATAATTGCTATTACAACCAATCAAGCATTACCGAGTACTTACGTTTTATGGAAGAGTAATACAATTCATTCCCATCAATTATTTCTATCAATTCACATTATCTCATTGATTATAGTAATAACCGCTTTATTAATCATATTTGTCAATTCCCATTATTAACTAACCTTTAAACCAATTAGTGTTAATTATTGGCTCCATAAGTAATTTATCGAATATTTACTGATATTAGTCCATTATTACAATCGCATCTTTCTAGCATTATAGGCCCTTAAGCCTGATGACATCAATATTAATTACGAGGCCTTATTCTACCCCTAAATCTTATGAGAGTCAGTATAGTTTGTTGCTAACACATTTAAGTCATTTAATCAAACATTTATAGATATTCAGCTAGTACACGAGGCTTCATCATAAATCAGTCAAACAACCAATCATAAAATTAGATAGTCATACGAATATTCAAGTAATACTACACGGTCTCTAAAGCTCGTACCATCTTCGAACATTCTCAAACTCGCCAAGTATCTCAGTTAATAAATATCAAGCCTTGCAATACCAGTACCTACGCATGCTTATTACTCATCTCCTATTTTGCAACCACTAATATGCAAGGCAATTACACTTATGATGCTCATGAAGCATTTCAGAGTTCGAGGTGTACTAACATTATGCTTACATCACTAAAATCCTTATCTAGCTTTCCAATATTCCACTTGGTCCGATATTCGACTCCAATTAATCCTCACATATCAACAAATACGAAAACACTTAAATTCTACGTACCTCCTATACCAAACGAAAGGTCAAACACGTAAAAATAGCTTATCGGGTTTTAATTTGGAAAAACTGACTGTGCCATTGGATCCAAAACATCGATAAACCCCAGGGTAAGGTCCTCCAAAAAAGTTAACGATCAATAATTAACGACGACGGTCAACAAAAAACGGCGGCAAACGGCTGTGGTCGTTGGTGGACGGTGGCGGTCGGCGATGAGCGGCTCGATGCGGCTTGGCTCGGCTCAGCAGCGCTGGGCTTAGGCTGAGTCAGCTCGGCCTGAGTTGACCGATTAGAGCCGAGTCAACTCGAGTGACTCGGTTCCCTAGAGTAGGGCCATGCTACTCTCGAGCTGCTGAACGCAGTGGTGGCCTCCGTTTCTTGATTCGAGCCTTCTAACCCCCTTGAACTGCACAACCCGAAAGTTCATCTCTCTCACATCTTCTAACGGCAACTCTAACGACGGTGATGTTGGTACTGACGGATTCGTCACGACGAGATGAACACAATAGCAGTGGTGGTGTCATGATCGGACAGCTAGATCTCTGTAGATCGGAGTTTGAAATTTTAACTCCCAACTTTTCTCTCTTTTCTCTCTCTCCCATCATTCTCATCTTTTTTCCTTTTCTCTCTCCTCCATCATTCATTTTCTCGCTTTTCAACCACTCACTCCCTATTTAAAATTCAAACAACCTTTTCCTTTATATTTCTTTTCTTTTTATTTTCTTTTCTCTCTTTTACCCCTAAGCCCAATTACACATTTTTAATTGGTCCCTGAACCCAGGCCCAATACTCGGGTCTAAGACCTGTTTCGCTAACTCGAAATCTAGGTCATTACAATGTTGGTTTCACTTTGGCCTTTAAAGCTAAAAAGTTACCCATAATTTAACCATGATGAGAAAATTTCTAGTAGCAAATTCGAGCATTTAGCCTCGTAAAACTTTTGCTATAAGATCTGAGAGATTAAATTTTTACAAAAAACTTACTTTATCCATTTATAATTTTTAAGTTTGCTAAGTAGTAATAAATTTAGTATTATCTTTATTCTTAATTTCAATTTGTACATTAGTTATCTAACCTCAATGGAAAACTATACTTTAGTATCAATTAATTATTTTCACCAAAATTATTTATCAGCAACATAAATTTGTGTATGATAATTAAAAATTATGGTACTATAATTACAAGTATGAATTTAAAATATTGTAAACGGTTAACCTTCTAAGTTCGAACATTTGGTTTTGTTATCACTCATTTTTGTCCGGGTTTTAGTATTATTAGTATTATTTTAATAGTAATATTATCACTATAAAATCAATAAAAAAAGTAAAAATAAAAAAAATATGTATAATAATAAAAAAAAATTAAAAAAATAAGCAAAAGCAAAAAAAAAGGGAAACAAGTGGATGGTATACATCCACGTCACCCTTCATCCCCACCATTTGCCTATAAAAGAAGTGGCAGAGGGCGGCCATGAATCAAAGCAATCAGCCCCAAAATCGAGGACAAGGCCTGCCAAATAAGACTAGCCAGGGGTAGAGGGTAGTGCCCTCAGCCCCAGCTGGTTTGATCCAGTATTCGATCGAGGTTCTTTTTAGGCCCGATCTAGTTAATTTTTGGGTCGTGATAAGGCAACACAGAGATCTTGGTGGGGGTTGATTGAAGTTTTTTCAAGCTTCGAGTGGGTAAAATTCGATCCTTATCTTTGTATTTATTTATTATTGATTTATATATAGGATAGTTTTATTGATTATGTTTTTTATAATAAATATAGGGTATTAGATAGTTTAGTATTATTATGCTTTTTTAAATATTTTGCATGTTATATTAGATCTAGTTTTTAGGCATTTGATTCTGGTATTCTAGTGAGAGTGTCATCCCAGTCTCTGGATGTCATCTCCTTTGATACCGTGAAGATCGAGGCAAATTTAATCATGCATTCTAGGAATTAATTATTAAATTAAATCAAATTTTATATTTTTCTTAATAAATACGATACGAACCCGTTAGGTACCAATTTTGGGCGGTGTAGGGGTGCTAACCCTTCCTCATCCGTAATCGACTCCCGAACTCAAGTTTTTAAAATCTCTGGTTTTGTTTTCGGTGTCCGGTCCACATTATCCAAGTGACCGGTGGCGACTCCATAATTAAACAAAAAATATACGAGTTTTCTTAAAATTCCCCTTTTCAAATAAAATTTTCAAATAAAATTATTATTTAGAAAAAAATAGTCGCTACAACATGGCAACTCTGTTGGGGACCTTTTTTTATTTTTATAAGAAAAGAGAGTCAAGCCTTAGTTGGGTTCGTATCGTGATTATTAAAGAAAAATTTAAAATTAAATTTGATTTAATTTAATTTTTAACTTCTAAACATTGTTTGATAAAAAATATTCATCATATAGTAGTCTTAGAACCTTTAGGATGAGTGATTACTTCGCTTCGTGGGGTTTTCACCTCCGTATAGTGTTGTAATTCACTTCCAGAATTCGGTCCTTATATTTCGTGGGGTCTTTACCCTTGTATGGTATAAGGGTCGTATTCCCTCGAATCGATGTCCACGCGATAGTTCGAGTACCATTTTCTTTAGAACCTAACCGCATATAGTAGACCGTAGGAGCCCACCTATTAGGGCCATGTTGTTATGTTGTCCGTTTACAATTAACCTTTTTAGGTTTTGTTTGCTTTTATTTGTTGTACATGCATTTTATTTGCTTTGAATTGATTGCTTTATTTTATTGTTGAGTATTTAATTTATTTATTTGATTATTTTGCTATACCGACTTATTTGTTTTTGTTTTATTTTTAATTTTTCCTTTTTTGCATCCAATTTGCATCTCACATCATACATAAATATTGATTTGAAAACGGTCCAAATTTAGAAGATAGTCGAAAATAAGAGAGAAGTATGTAATATCAAGAGCTATAATGCTACAATATCGAGTTTGGTCGAATGAAGATCAGTCGAGAAAAGAGACAAATTGACAAGAAAACACGTGTCGGAGGCGGAGACAGCGTAAACGCAAAGGCGAATCCCGTCAAAACCAGTATGGGCCATGTTTTCCCAAAATTTAAAGATTTCACATTTATACTTTTTTTCAAAAAAATTAAAATCTTTTAATTTGGCCCCTCCAAAATTAAAAAATGTTATTATATTGTTATAATTTTAATTATTTTTTGATTATTTTTTTCAAAAAAAATTAAAAAAAAGAAGGGTCTTAAAAAATTCATTTTTTTAAAAAAAAGTTAAAGTCCTACATTTTATAAAAATTTCAAATTAAACCATTCACAATATGTGAAAATTTTAATTTAAGCCTCCAAAACTTTCAAAAATTTTAAATAAGTCCCATTCAAACTGGATTGTCAAGATTCACCCCTGAAGAAGAGATCATTGTCTACACTCCTTCTGCACGGGTTAATGATCTTCTTTAAAGCCCTTGGGTACATAGATTACACTATTACAAACCTTTTGAGCAATAGAAGAAAAGAACGGTGAGATCGCCCCTCATTCCAGAAGCGACGTTAAGACATGGAGCGCTAGCCTTGCTTCGCGAAGTCGAGATGTCAAGACGAAAAGCTAACCGTTATTTGTAATTCATTATTTTAGCTTCTTGTAATCAGACATCTTCTCCGTTAAACGAATGTTTTTCTAATGACTGCTTGAGAATCAACATATTCATTCGCATTTATCACATTTGTTTTGCATTACATTCTCATGGCATAAAACGAGGTATTAATTTTTGCAAGTGACCATTACTATAGAGGGCAATCATAATGGACAAGGGGGTCTCGTGATCAAATAGAGTAGAAAATTTCAAGCATTATCCGAAGAATAGAGATGGTAAGTCATTCAATGATTTTGAATCAAACAAGGTAACTGATATTCGCATGGGGACGAGCGAATTGAAGTACAAGAATTGAAGTAGCAGATGTGGCCGACGCAGCAATGCCTTTGAGTTAGAATATTAATCCAGTGCTGGACCATGAAGGAAATTGACTCGTTTGTTGGACGAAGTCAAAAAGTGAGGGCTTAAGGCTCATTAGCATTTGTAAAGCCTAGAAGAATATCTGATGTAACGAGCTTTTTTTCCAATGGAAGTCTGTCTATGATGATCTCTTTGCAACCAATACCTCATTATATTCATATTTACATGTCATTTCAAATCATAGACGTTGATTCGAAAATTATTCCATATTAGGAGATCTTTATAATGGGAAAGATGTTTTGTAATATATAGAGCTTGATAATGCTATTGTATACGATTACCCAAGTAGAAGCAAATAGAGAGGAGACAAAGTTGGAGCACCAAGTACGCGCTTCATTCCAAGAAATCAAGATACTAGGAAGGATGATTATTATCATTTTTTTTATAAACAAACATCTTCTCTTGATAAAAATCTTCCTAAAATATTATTTGAGAATGAACACCTCATTTGCATTCATTCTTGCATTTGTTGATTATTGTCATGATTTATACATTTCGTACATTGCATCACCTAATATGTTCCTACATCATGACATCTGGTTTTCCATAAAGCATTCATAACAGTTGCATCTTTGCACCGCCTCGAAGGCATGCACATGCATCTCATTTACATAAAATCACTTACAAAAAAAGTTTTCACAATTTTTTTTCAAGAAGGACAAATTCTTTCATAAGGACTTTTTTCAAGAATGAACTTTTATGTCCTTTCAACCAAACTTCTAAATCCAATCCTTTCATAAGGACGATTTTAAAAATGAACATGTTAATTTGTTTCAACAAAATTTTTAGATCCAGTCCCTTCACAAGGACATTTTTCCCATCCTCCCATGAGAATAAATATTTTTTTAAGCAAAGTTTCCTTAATCCTTTCACAAATACACTTGTTTAGTCCTTTCATATGGACATTATTTCAAAAATAATAATAAGAGTTTCTTCTTTGATCCTTTCATAAGGATATTTTTAACTCAATCCTTTCATAAGGACATTTTCAAAGAAAATATTTCTTAAATTCAATCCTTTCATAAGGATATTGTTATAAAAAAAGAAAAGAGAGAAAATGAATTTCTCAATTCTACCCTTTCTTGAGCATGTTTTTCGATATTACCAATTCTTAAGGATGTTTTTAGTTCTTAAGAAGATTTTTCTCAAAACAAAATTTTTGTTAATTCTTACAAGTTGTTTTCCTCTAAACAGAAAGAATTTCTCAATTCTTTCCTTTTTTAAGAAATTTTCTCTCTTTTTCTCAAAAAAATCTCCATTGTTTTTCTCAAAAAAACAAAAGTTTTCAATCCTGTCCTTTTTTAAGGATCATTTTTCCCAGAAAGTTTTTAAAAGAGGTTTTAATTCTACCAGCCTTAAGAATGTTTTTCATAATTCTTTGGGAGATTTTTTCTCAAAGGATTATTTTTCTGAAAACAAGAGAATTCTTTAATTCTATCATTTCTTAAGGATGAAAGAAAAAAAGATTTTTTTAAGATTGATTGTGTATTGTTGTGCTCACGAAGCTAGAGAGATCCCAAGGTGAGAGAGGGTATTAACGCATTGGATGCAAGGAAACTTTACTTGGTCCTTCACCCATTTTCAACATGGGGCACCGGGGCATGCCACAAAGACGTAGGTCGTTAATGGTAAAGATCAAGAAGCTGGTTAACGACGAAATTTTAACATCCAGCAGTGGAAAACAAGAGAGATAGGGCAAGCTTACACCACACCTAGAAGGCCAAAGTGAGTTAGTGCCTTGACAATGACTTGAAAGTCCATATGCTTGGGTTTTTTCACCTTTTTGCAAAGAAATCCAACAACAATGTTGGCATAACATGCTTAAACACAGTAAAGTTTAAGACAATGGATAATTCAAGTATCCATCGAAAATCCATTTTTATGAATGGTCAAAGAAAAATAAATCCTTTGGAAAAATCCAATTTCATAATTGGTATAAACTGATTGTACTCAGGGGAATAGTACAACTAGCCCGAAGCAAACGGCTACCGGTAAAGGCAACTCAAAACCGTTGATCTATGTGCATTTGGGAAAATGCAAAAGAAACCTATGAGCTAAACTATAGATTTTCTTTGAAAAAGAAAATTTTCAATTTGTTATTTAGAGAATATTTTTGCATTTTTGCATTCATTGATTCTTTAAACATTTCATTCATTGTTATGGGGTAGTTTTGTTCTCTCATATGCACACACACATTTTTTGACTGGACATATGTATATATCATTTTTATCAGGTCCTCGAATTTTAAATGCAAGAGTGCCTTTAGTTCATATCCAAAAGTCAATTCTAAGTTGCTTACGTTTAGAGGAAATTGAATGTTGTGAGGATATTGCAAATGTGAGTATCCCCAGTTCTTTTAGGCCTACAAAGGAACAAAACAAGTGTTTAGATAATGGGCAGATCCCATTTAGGAAATTCCCCTCTCAGGCATTTGTCGTTTAAGATCCTTGAATCAAGTGTTGACCCTAAACTTCTACCCCTGAAGGCTTTCTTGGGATATCTATGAATGGGACGACGATTGGCATTCTTTCACTTTTCAATAAGGAAGAAATGTGACCGGACAGATCGAATGTGAAGGTCAGAGAATCACCGAAAGAGTACGATAGAAAAAAGAATACGTCCATAGAGCCAACCAAGTATAGCCAAAAAATACCAACCAAAAGGCCGAAGCAATAAGAACACTAAGTTGAGTAGTGTAATAAAGAGAAAATAGAAGATACATGGTGAATTCACCATTCAATAAGCAGCAGTTTAGAAGAGACGTCGGAATTGATTTCGTTCGAGTGGAAGCAGGCATTAATGTCTAGTATAGATACAATTTAGTTCACAGATACATCCTCAAACCTGAATAAGAGGAAATAGATTTAAGACTGAAAACCCAGAATGGGCGATCTAAAGTGAAAAAAGAGAGAAAGAGAAACGAGAAACGAAAGAAATAAAGAAAAAATAAAGAAAAAGAGAAAAGAAAAGAAAAAAAAGAAATAAAAGGACAATTTTTCATATACTTCACACCCAGATCAAACAATACAAGAATGAGACTTCAACTGTAAAAAATGAGCAAGAGATACATAAAGAATCCACATTTCAAGTAAATATCAGTTTTGAAGATTTGTATAGAAACACGTATTAAAGCTGAGACAAGACAAGTCGGTCTAAAGATACAGAAAAAAGGAAATGAACTCTAGGGTAAAAACCCAAAAATGGGCAGTCTAGAGCGATCCAAAGAGTGAAAGAGAAAAGAATATTTCATAGGAGTATATCCAAGACATGCGAGTACAGAAATGCGGTTTCACTTAACCATGAACCCAGGGCCTAAATTATAAGCCTCCAAAGATCATTCTGACCATTCATAGATATCTAAGATTAAACGAGATTGTCTTCAGATTATATTTCGCCTATAAGGGTTAACCTTTCTTCAAGGAACGTCAAACTTCGAAGTGCCTGATCGACACCCAAATGAGGGAAGGATGGGGCATGATGAATATGTGAGATTAAGAGAGCCACCTTAAATGGGTTATAATTTAGGAATGAGAATTGTTCCTCTTAAAAGCCTAATAGACTAGAAGAGACTATACATTTGCATATATCTCCACAATAGTCAAGATCTTCTAGATATACGCTTTATTCGGGTTGATCTCTATCAATTTAAAGCAAATGTGCTATTGCATTTGATATTTTGAGGGGCAAACATGTTTTTAAAGTGATTGGTATTTTCTCCCCAAATTTTGGTGTTTACCATTTCCCCCAATCACTAGTTCTTAAAGTGTTTGGCAATATACTCTAAATTTTGTTTACCATCCTCCAAATAGCAGTTTTCAAAATGTTTGGCCTTTTTTCTAAATCCTTATTTTTAGTGACTATAGTTTCTCTCCCGAACACTAGTTTTCAAAATGTTTAGTATTTTCTCCCAGTTTTATTTTCAAAACGACTTACTTTTTTTCAAAAATTATTAATGAGAATTAAAGCATAGGGACCGAGAGTTAGTTCCCGCCGAGATGCTGCAAGAAGATTGGATTTAAGGATGAGTTTAGGGAGTGGTGGCATTTTGCCCACCCAAATGTTTAGATAGATGAAGACTCCGAGTGTTGGGTCAGAGACAAAAAAATAGTTAAGCCCAGAGATCGAATGAAGCAATGATGAACAAAAGAATGATGTGAGTCCTTACATTAGAATAGTATAAGGACTAGAAGAAAGATCTGCGAAAATGGGTAGAGACCCCCAAAAAGGAGAGTTACTCGCGTAAGATAAATAAGAGCGTGGGTATTCAATTGATGAGATGAAGTGAAAATTACAGAGCATACTGCAGAAGAATAAAGTGGAGAAATCTAAAAAATAACCTTTCAGGGAATATGATTTTAAAACATAAAAAGGAAGAAATAAAGAGAGAAAAAGAAGAAAAGAAAGAAAAATATTTAAAGATTAACAAAGAATTTGATCTGCAGCTTCATGTTGAAGAGGCAGATCCTATCGAAGATTTCTTATTGGTGGCCATATTGGCGTGAATCCAGATTTCAAGATTTTCGATTGGTAGCCATGTTGGCGTGAATCCAGACTTCAAGATTTTCGATTGGTAGCCATGTTGGCGTGAATCCAGATTTCAAGATTTTCGATTGGTAGCCATGTTGGCGTGAATCTAGATTTCAAGATTTCTGATTGGTAGCCATGTTGGCGTGAATTCAGATTTCAAGTTTTCTGATTGGTAGCCATGTTGGCATAAATTCAGATTTTAAGATTTTCAATTGGTAGCCATATTAGCGTGAATCCAATTATTTGGTCTGCAGCTTCATATTAAAGAAGTAGATTTTATTGAAGATTATTGGTAGCCAAGTTGGCGTGAATCTAGTTATTTGATATGTAGTTTCATGTTGAAGAAGTGGATCCTATTGAAGATTTCCAATTGGTAGCCATTTTTACGTGAATCCAGATCTTAAGTCCTTCGGGCATGGTGTTAAGCCTTCTTTGATGTCAAGACGGTTAGAAACCAGGGCGTCCTCTAGAGATTTCCAGTCTTCAGCCTTTTGGAAAGTAGTGGAAATTTTTCGGTACTCATGCCATAGGAAACATGGTACCATTTCTGAAGATAAAGGTTCTATATAGGAAGAACTCACACTTTCAAGACTTTGAAGTGAAAGGTTCTGTATAGAAAGAGCCCGCAACTTCAGGATTTTAGAGCAAAAGGTTCTATATAGGAAGAACCCGTCAAGTTCTATATAGGAAGAACTTGTAGCTCAAATATTTGAAGCAGCATGTTCTATATAGGAAGAGCCTGCAGCTTCAAGATTTCAGAGCGAAAGGTTTTATATAGGAAGAACTCGTCGCTCCATCATTTCAGAGTAAACAGCTCTATATAGGAAGAACCAGTTACTCCAAGAGTATGAGGTTCTATATAGGGAGAACCAACAACTCTTAACACTTTGAGGTGAAAGGTTCCATATAGGAAGAACCTGTAACTCAAAGACTTCAAAATAAGGAGTTTCATATAGGAAAAACTCACTGCTTTAGATTTCAAAAAAAGAAAAAAATAAAAAAAGAGAAAAGAAGATAACAAGAAAAGAAAAAAAGAAAAGAAAAAATAACGAAGAATAAAAAAAGTGAGAAAAGAATAAAAGAAAGAAAAAAAGAAAAAAGAAAAAAGAAAAGAAGAAAAAAAGAGAAAAAAATAGAAGAAAAAAAAGAGAAAAAGTTCTACATAACTCAAGGCTACGGGATTTCAAGGCAAGAAGCCCTATATAGAAATGAACTTGTAGCTTAAAGAATCCATCCAGAGAAAGCAGAAGATTCTATATAGGAGGAACCTGTAGCTCCAAGGCTTGAATGTGAAGAATTTCTATATACGAAGAACTTGCAGCCTGAAGAATTTGCGAAGGTCAAGCTAAAAGTTCTATGTAGGAAGAACTTGCAGCTCAAAAGCTTCAGAAACAGAAAAAATGAACAATTCTATGTAGGAAGAACTCGAAGCTCTAAATCTCCAAACATGCAAGTGAGAAAACAGATACCAACAAAGAATCAAGAGTCTGTTGTGCTCGTCCAATTATGATATTTCATCGTTGTTGATGCCAAGACGATCAGAAATCGGGGCATCATATCGAGAACTTCCATTTTTTCAGCCTTTTAGGAAGAATCAAGAATTCTTGGTGCTCACATCATCAGAAAATGGGGAGACGTGCTTGAAGACAAAGGTTCTATATATGAAGAATCCATATCTTCAAAATTCCAAGACAAAAGTTCTATATAGGAAGAGCTAGTAGTCCTAAGATTTCAGAGTAAGAGGTTCCATATAGGAGGAACTCATGACTCTAAGTGAAAGGTTTTGTATAGGAAGAACCTGTAGCTCAAAAGACTTTGGAGCAAAGAGTTTTATACAGGAGAAACTAATGCTTTGGGATTTCAAGACTAGAAGTTCTATATATGGAGAACTCTCAGTTTGAAGAATCTAAGACGCAAAAGGTTCTATATAGGGAGAACCCGTAGCGTTGATAGATAAATGTGAAAAGTTCTATATAGGGAGAACTTGAGACCAAAGATTTTACAATGGACGAGCTAAAATTCTATATAGGGAGAATTTGCTAATCGTTGATGAGATGTGTATAAATTAGAGCATTGAAGATTGAAGTTGCTTGAAGAGTTGGCCGAGGAAGAGTGAAAAGTTCTAGAAGAACCTGTGATTCCAAATCCAAAGACATGAAGTAGGACAAAAATGAGTGCTAATGATCTTTGCTTTGTTCTCGTTTCACAAGAACAAGCAAAGAGCGGCAGCTGTAGTCACTCATTTTGTCTGGGTTTTAGTATTATTAGTATTATTTTTATAGTAATATTATCACTATAAAATCAATAAAAAAGTAAAAATAAAAATATGTATAATAATAAAAAAGAAAAAAAGCAAAAAATAAAAATAAAACTAAAAAATAAACAAAAGCAAAAAAAGGGAAACAAGTGGATGCTATGCATCCACGTCACCCTTTATCCCCACCATTTGCCTATAAAAGGCAGTGGGGGAAGGCGGCCATGAATCAAAGCAATCAACCCAAAAATTGGGGACAAGGCCAGCCGAATAAGGCTGGCCAGGGGCAGAGGGTAGTGCCCTCGGCCCCAGCTGGTTCAATCTAGTATTCGATCGGGGTTCTTTTTAGGCCTGATCTAGTTAATTTTTGAGCCGTGATAAGGCGACACGGAGATCTTGGTGGGGGTTGGTTGAAGTTTTTTCGAGCTTCGAGTGGGTAAATTCGATCCTTATCTTTGTATTTATTTTATTTTTGGTTTATATATAGGATAGTTTTATTGATTATGTTTTTTATAATAAATATAGGGTATTAGATAGTTTAGTATTAGTATGTTTTTTTAAACATTTTACATGTTATATTAGATCTAGTTTTTAGACATTTGATTCTGGTATTCTAATGGGAGTGTCATCCCGGTCTCCGGGTGTCATCTCCTTTGCTACCGTGAAGATCGAGGCAAATTTAATCATGCATTCTAGGAATTAATTATTAAATTAAATCAAATTTTATATTTTGCTTAATAAATACGATATGAACCCGTTAGGTACCAATTTTGGGCGGTGTGGGGGTGCAAACCATTCCCTATCCGAAATCGACTCCCGAACTCAAGTTTTTAAAATCTCTGGTTTTGTTTTCGGTGTCGGTCCACCTTATCCAAGTGACCGGTGGCAACTCCATAATTAAACAAAAAATATACGAGTTTTCTTAAAGTTCCCCTTTTCAAATAAAAATATTATTTAGAAAAAAATAGCCGCTACAGGTTTTTATCAAATCAACAAATACTTTCCAATCCTCCCCAATAAAATTTGGCCAAGACAATAAAAAAAGACAAATAAATTGCTATAGGTAAAGTAATATTGTAGGGGAAGATGATAAAGTCGGATTAAATTTATTTTTTAATGTAAACTTGCATTTTCTTGCTTACCAAACATCAAAAAGAGTCTGTTCATTTAGGGCTTTCAATTTTATGTTTAAGAAGTGGCTTTAACAGTTTGATTTGGTTAAAAGAAAATATAAATATTGTTTTTTTGTTTCTTTTCATCTTTTTTTGATATTTTTTATTTAAGATAAATTTACTTGGTTGTTTTGAACAGAGACATAAATATAGTTTACATTTATCAACCCTTTAAATTAATTATATATGCATATATATATTCTTATATATGATTTAATAAATTAATAGTCAATAATTAAATTACTTAGCAAAAAGTTTTTAAATAAGAAATTAATAATTTAAATGGTGAAAAATTAGTTTTTTACATTATAATATAATAAATTTATAATTTCTCAAATACTTTATTTTTCTCTTAAAAATCATCAAATATATATAAGGGATTAAAATCCATGGCAGTAGCAAGTTTGGGGATAAATTTGGGGAATAATCCAAATGAAAGTTAATATTTAGAATATAGAAGATGTTAGGGGATATTTGGGGATATAGGCCATTTTCTACAGTGTAAGGAGAAGACGCCACCTGTAGGTGGCATCCTTAGGGAAAAAATAATAAAAAATGAAGCACTGTAGAAAATGGTCTATATCCCCAAATATCCCCCAACATCCCCTATATTCTAAATATTAACTTTCATTTGGCCTATATATCCAACAAAACCCAAGTTTGGAGGCAAATTTAGCGGGATAATCCAATCCCCAACTAAATTTGTCAAGTTTGGAGGAGCATTTAATTGGAAACGTCAGTGCGGTACTGCCCTGTTTTGGAGATAATTAAGTGAAAAAAAAGACAAAGTTGAAATTTGTGTATGTCGCGGAACGTATAAGAGTGATGGTTATTTTAAAACAAGTTGTGCAATGGGGTATTTTAGTTAAGTGGTTGTCTTGGTGTGGTCTTACTGGTATTAACTTTTGTATTCTTTTGTGAAAGATGACAAATGTTTGGACGATTTTCAGATAGGCGTCAAAGCGTTGGCATCGATAAAGTATCAAGTTGGTGAGTGCAAATGTGTTTTGGTACTATAAAAAGGTTTGAATTATGGCTTTGGGGATTTAGTTAAAGCCTAGCGGGCTTAGCTGAGCTCGAAAGTAAGTTTTCCCTATTTTTGCCTTTTTAATATCGGTTTGATATAAGACTTGATTTACGTGATTTGATTTCAAGCATGGTTGGTTACCTACAGTTTTATACATGATTTTCTATGAGAAGTGCAATGTAAATGATGTTATACATGAATGCCTATGAGGTTTGGCAAATGATTTCAGAAAATAAAATTTATATTGTTTCTAAATATGGTTATTGTATTGGAAAATGGTTTCTATATTGCATATGGAATAACATTGAGGTAACATGGTTTTAAAGTATATATTGGCTAAGTGGCAATGAAATAAATGTTATCGGATATAGTTGACATGTCATAGGGTTTAAAGTGCACTATAATGAGTCGTCTCATGGTTTGTTGAGGGGTAATCTCCAAACATTGAGAACCGCAATCGTTGAGGGGTTACTCCGGCTGGTGGATATAAGGTGTGTTTAAAGGTACCACCAAGGTTAAGGTGTGTTTAAAGGTACTATCACGAAAATCCGAGTATCCGATGTGTTTTTGTAAAATGATATGATATAGTTTTGGTCACTTTAATGTCAATATATGAACTATTGTAT
Organism: Hibiscus mutabilis; assembly: GCA_019671005.1. Lineage (NCBI taxonomy): Eukaryota > Viridiplantae > Streptophyta > Magnoliopsida > Malvales > Malvaceae > Hibiscus > Hibiscus mutabilis. The sequence continues at coordinate 30,113,683 of CM033747.1, read as the reverse complement.
CATAATGGATAAATTATGTTTTGTATAATGTGATTTATACATGTTACGCTCTTTAAGCTTTGCTATTGGAAGAGTATGCACATGAAGGCTTAAATTGAGGTTTGCATATGAGATTATGCATGAGATACATGACACATATTTTACATATGGCATAATATGTATGGTATTTCAAAGCTATGTTTGAATATGGTAATTTTGCATGTTTCCAATAAAGCTTTTGTTGTTTTACAAACGTATTGAAATGTTGCTTTGGCTTATTTAAGCATATTTTATTTAAATGCTTTGGAATGGTGATTTTGATATGCTAGCATAAAATATAATTAATTAAATATTAGTAACCTGAAACTAGTAAAAGTTCCTATAATTATTCAGATTTATATTTTGGTCCCTAAAGTGCTTGTGTTGCAATTGAGTGTATTATCAATGTTCGTATCGAACGAAAATTGAACCGATGCTTATATGAACATCATAGGTCTTAATGATGCATCTAGATAAGTAAAAAAGAAAAAAAATAGGTCGTAATTCGAGTAAGTTGTTTCGGGTTTACTTCAATAACCCAATGTGATCTTCTCAGTTCGAGTCTAACGACTAAGCCGAGTCAAAGGGGTTACATTTGGTGGTATCAGAGCTTGGTTGTGATTGTTGGGGGTCATTTCGGGTTTACTTTGGTAAACCCGATGTGATCTTCTCGGTTCGAGTCTAACGACTAGGCCGGGTCAAGGGGGTTACGTTTCGGGTTTACTTCCTCAATTACAGGTCAAGTAAATATCAAGCCGGGTCAATATCAGTTTAGGTCAATAACAAGTCATGTTCAAAACAAATCAGGTCAATTAACGGTCGGGTTCAAAACATGTTGGGTAAAATCAAATCTCGGGTTATATCGGTTATTTGCCAGGTTAGTCTCGCGTTAGGGTTCTTTTCAGTCGGGTGCAGGTCGAGTTCGGTACTACAATAATAGGTTCAATTCGGGTTTAGGTCGTTCTTGGTTGGATGTAGGTCGGGTTCGATTACTACAGTATTAGGTCCAACTCAGGTTCGGGTCAACAACAATCGTTACAGATCAGTTTCAGGTCATCACTTCCTCGAGTCAAAACAAATTTTGACTCGAGCAGGTTTCAGTCAAATTTTCGGGTCGGGTCAGCTTTTTAGATCACTACTTTTGGGGTTTAAAAGGGTAATCATTGGGGAATGCAAGAGACAGCTTGTATTCTTTTCCTTCAAAAACTGTATCTTTGCTTCCTTTGATTGTTCCTTTCCAACAAGATATGTTGTCCTCTTCTGGGAATGCTGAGATTCCAGGATCCCCACCCATCTGTCATACATTTTGAAAAAAAAAAACTTTTTTTAACAAATCTTTATTAATCAAACAGATTCAAGGCATTAGAGTTAAATTCTTCTTACCATCAAAGCCATCAATTCAGTTTGTAACCTGTTGAGTGTTGACACCAAAAACCAAGAGAAGAAACAAATCAACACATGGTTTAAAAAAATCAATCAACAATATTAACTTCAATTTCACCAAGTTAATTAAGAAACAAAATCCAATGCAAACAAATAAAAAGAGAAGAGGGGGACCTTTTGAGAACAGATTGGGAATCAAGGGACTTAGCAGTGGCAGTGGGGGTAATCTGTCTTGATCCAGATGCAGAGGTAGTGGCCACTGGTGTGTTTCCTTGGTAGCCATTTACGGTTGACATTCCCTTGTTTCTCTAAAGAGGAAAATCCAGAATGGGGTTTTGAGAAGAAAGGGAAGAACAGATCCAACACAGGATTTCTTGAAAGAATGCAAATCAAGGGAACGAGCTACAGAGAGAGAGAGTGTGTGCTTTGGTTTTTAAAAGAGGAAACAACGTTGGTTTAACAAGGCTAGGTTGGAATTCCTAACGGCTACTTCTTTCTTTTCTCTGCTCCCAACCCCGCTCCCCTTCTTTTTATGTCTATAAGCCAATATTTTTTTTTGTGTAAATTACTCAAGTGATCACCGAATTATTTGTGGGCGTACTTATTTTGATCACCGAATTAGACAACTCGTCAATTAGACTATTAAACTTTTAAATTGATCCTATTTTGACCACCACCGTTAAAAACTAACGGAGAAGTGGCGTGACAGTTAACGAAAATTTATAAAATTATACATTTGGTCCGGTCCATATTACTTACCTACTATATCAATTTGGTCCTAAATTTAATTTAATTAAATAAAAAAATAATCAACCAATCAGATGATGACACATGTCATCACCTAATTGGATAAAACTAATCAAATTTTTATTTATTTTATTAATATTTAAATACCAATCAAGTGGTGACACATGGAATAGAATGATCTTGGGGTGGACCGAACTTGGGACCTATGGGGTATATAGAAAAGCCTTTACCACTGCACCAACTCACTCTCGACGATATGAATTGCACCCTTTTATATACATATCGTATAATGCAATAAATGTTAGAGAAAAAAGAAGTAAAAATGGTTGAAAGGAGACTCGAACCTAAATCACTTGGAATGTGTAAAATCACACAAACAATCAAATCAAATCAAATAACTAATTAAAAATTAAAACATTTTTAATAGGTTTAAAGTCGTTATTAAAGCAAGATTTAAAATGAAAATAAATTCATGATTTTTTATTTTTAAATTAAATCGAATGTTTAAAGTAGTTATCAAATATTCAATTTAATTTAAATATGAAAAAGGAAAAATATTTGAATATTTTAAATCGATTTTCTTTTCTTTTTCATATTTAAATTAAATCAAATATTTAATAACTAGTTTAAACATTTGATTTAATTTAAAAATAAAAAATTATGAATTTATTTTCATTTTAAATCTTGCTTTAATAACAACTTTAAACCTATTTAAAATGTTTTCATTTTCAATTAGTTATTTGATTTGATTTGGTTGGTTGTGTAATTTTACTCATTCCAAGTGATCTAGGTTCAAGTCCTTTTTCAACCATTTTTACTTCTTTTTCCCTAACATTTACTGCATTATAAGACATGTATATAAAAGGATGCAATTCATATCATCAAGAGTGAGTTGGTGCTGTGGTGAAGGCTTTGGTATATACCCATATATCTCAAGTTTGATTCACCCGAAGGCTATTCCATTCATCTTTAATTGTTCTTTAACAAGGTGGTCACATGTGTTACCACCTGATTGGAGGAAAAAATATATTAAATATTAAATAAAATAAATTAAAATTTGAGTAAATTTGTCCAATTGGGTGATGACACGTTTCATCATCTGATTGGTTAATTAATTTTATTTTATTTAATTAAAATTAGGACCAAATTGAAATAATAGATAAATAATAGAGACCAAATGTGTAATTTTATAAACTTTTGTTAACTGTCACGTCATCCCTCCGTTAGTTTTTTAACAGTGTTGGTCAAAATAGGACCAATTTAAAAGTTTGGTGGTCTGATTGACGAGTTGCTTAGTTCGGTGATCAAAATAGGTACGCCCAAATAGTTCGGTGGTCACCTGAATAGTTTATCCTATTTTTTTAATTTTTGGATATTTTAAAATAATAAATATACGAGAATGTAAAATTAAATAATTTTTAAATGTTTTTATAAGTTTTTGTAGTATTAATATTTTATTAATGCAACAGTTGAATTCATTAACATAATTGTATTTGTCATGTATGTAAATTTTGAATCAATAAGATATTTTTTCATATCGGATCAAATCAATGTATTTATTAATATATATTTAATTGTTTAAATTTTTTACATTGAATAGATAATCATATATCTTTTATTTGCTTATAACTTAACATATACTGTCTATGTGAATAAAAAATAAAAATTTTAAAATATTAATTATCTAAGAAGTTATGAAAGTGTATTCGGTTTAATTTAGGCAGATCTCTCATATTACAACTACAATTGTAATTACACTCAATACTAACCATAATTAAACTCATACATTTTAATCCAAGATCAAACTTAAAATTCAAATATATTTGCAATTAAATCCTAATAAAATTAACAAGATATTAAACCAAATATTAATTCAATTCCAATATATATATAATCTTAAGAAAGAAAAGTTTAAAGATATCATACTTGTTAATACCATATTTAAACCAAAGACATCAATACATCTGCAATCAGCTCTCTTTTCAAGATTGCATTGAAAATTTAAGCCCACAAGATTTTAAACTGCAACCCCCACATGCTACCAGAGGAAAAGAAACAAACATCTTTACTTTTTCTTTTCCATTTCTGTTCTCCACCAACATATTTGTTCACTCAACTCCATAAACTAAAACAAGAGAAAAGAAACACACCTTTTCCCTTTAACGGTATACAAAATATATCCACCACTCTCTTTTTATCTCTGAATCAGGAGTTATCTCTCCCAAGTTCCTGGTTTTTTACCCTTCTGATCATCCATTACTTTCAAAAAGAGCTGTCAAAATTTGCCATCACTGCTTCATATTACATTGTTTTTCATTGCCGTCGTAGGCGACCATAAGTCGGCACCGTTGTTATTCGCCACATGCAAAATGCAGGAAACAGGAAACAGACATAGCCCTCTGCTCTTCAGCTCCTTCCCCGCTTTTTCACCTCCGTTCTAGCAACACAATGACAATAATACACCATTCTCCACCATTAATTCATCACCTTTTTTAAAAAGGAAAAAAACTGGGATTTTATTTTCGGTTACTTACAGGTGGGTGTGGGTTTTGCAGGTAAGGAGAACAAAGGACTTGAACCTGGTCATGCAGGAACCTGATATAACCCATCGCTTCAAGGAGCACCGATGCCGTATCTGTCTGCAACATTCCCAAATCCCCATAATTGTCCCACAGCATTCATTTCCGGGCAATATGTTAGGTTAAATCGTGAACAAAATTTCGAACCTTGCCAAAAGGTGAAACCAACTGCTGCAGTGCTGTGATTCTATCCCCTAACTTCTCTTTCCTCACCTGTAATCAATAGCAAAAAAAATTATCTGTTGGAATCGATCTTCTATAAGCTGAAAGCTTTAAAAAACAGACCAATATGTACACAGCAACCTTTGCATGGCCAGCGGTGGGGTTCTCAACCTTAAACTTTTTACAGGTCCTTCGGCTAGCAGGTTGAGCTTTAACAATAGCGTCCTTGAAAGATTTGGTGTTGTTAGCAGAAGAAGTGGAGGAAGAATCAGTGCATGCGACTCCAGCAGGTCTTTTTTTAGTAGCAAGAGTAGCAGATTCGTCACCAAACACTATCTCACCATTATTTTGATGGCCCCCAAAGCAAAGCATTTTTGGGATATTGGCATCATCATTATCAGCAAAACAAGAAGTGTAGTTAAAACCCTGGCCAAGATCATCATCGTCACCGCCACCACCAAACAATAACTGAGAAAAACGAGTACTTGTTGCAGTCGCCTGGTCCCCCTCAAAACCCTGATCACTCTCATCCATCATTAAAAGGGGGGAAGAATTAGAAAAGAAACCCAAAAAACAAACACAACACAGGGAGATTGAATGTTACTTTTGAGTTTCGTTCCAGTTTTTGTCTGTCTGCGAGTGTGTTTTGTAGTTGGAAAGTAGCCAGACGTTACAATTGTGAAAGAATTATAGTGTGGAATTGGGGAAATGGGTGAGGGGTGTTTTCAGTTTCCCAAGGTTGGCTTTGGTTTTCGTCTAGTAACAGTCAAATCCATGTAGCCCGAGAAAACCGTGGTTTATTTATCCAAAGCATTGGTTTCCTTGGTTTGGTCGATACCCTTGAAACTAAAAAACACAGAAAACCTGGTCAGTTTTCAGTCACCAGCACCGACTAGCTGAGTTGACTTGACGTACAAAAAGTTGCAGAAAATATCTAACAATGGAGAAATTATTATATAGATCGGCTCTTTAACTTGATGTTATCTTTTAAAAATTAGTCAAATAATTTATTTTTTATGTCACAATTTCTTATAATTAATTTTTAAATAGTTATCTATTCTTTATTTATATAGTAAAAAGCTGAAGATTTGAATATAAATTTTTTATTTCTTTTTTTTGCTTTATTTATATCTTAACATTAAAAATATGTTTAAAATTTAGAGTTAAAATTTAAAATTAAGGTTTAAGATTAGAGTTTAGAGTATTGAACGTATGATGTATTTTTAAAAATTTAGAATTTACGATTAGAGCTTAAAATTAAATTTTTTAGTATTAGACATATAAAAACATCGAAAAATGATAAAAGATATTTTTCGTGAAAATTCATCTTAAAAATGACATGAAAATAAAAGAAATAAGATAGTTGATTTTTAGTCCATAAATAACGTAATAAATAGGTTCTATCCAATAATTTCTTTTCTAACAATGGCTTATAAACTAAACCCACGCAACAGATTCAGATCTCTGCATGCTGATTAATGAGAGCGTGTCGATACATACGTATACAGAGACTATAGTATACGTGTGTGGCTTTTGACTTGATTTTTCAGTTTCACAAAACGTAGAGCAGAGGAAGTACACGCTGAGCAAAATATTAGGGCTCCGTTTGACAGAATTTTTTTTACTAATTTTTAGAGAAGTTCTACCGAATGAGCGGCTTTTGAGATGTATATTATTTTTTTGCCGAGATTACTTACAACAGCTGCGTTTAGAAAAATTAAAAATTTCAGTTTTTTCTTAAACGCTAATTCTCGATCCAAAGATAGATTCTCGCAACAACACCAAACAAACCCTAAATTGGGATTGAGATTACGATTGCAGATTCAGTCATAGTGTTATAATTGTAGAAGTTGCATCATGTTTTTTCTTTTAAAAATAATTATAATTGTAAATAAGATTATAATTTGCAAAGTTAAGACGACTTTTAAAATCATTATAAAATAATTATTATATTACGTTGCGATTATAATTTAATATTATAGTAAGGAGTAAATAATACACATGCATGGCTACTTGTCAGGTCGAAATAACCTGAAAACCGGGGGTTTCCTAATCCCGCATCATAGCTTCTCTTCTCCGTTTGCCCATGCATATTTTTTTTGGGTGTTATTGTTGATGTTTTAATACTAAAAAATTGAAAATTAAATCTTAAATTTAAATTTTAAATTCTAAAATTTACATTGTAAATCGTAAAAAAATTCACTTTGATTTTATTTCTCTAAATCTTAATCTTAAACTCTAACACTAAATCTTAATTATAAATCTTAAATCTAATTTTTTTAGTTTAGATCATAAATTAAGAAACTAAAAAAGGCAGAATATTTCTATTCACACTGTCATCAAACTCTCACGATCCACATTAATTTTTAAGGTATCGGTTAATTTTATGTAAAAAAGAAAGTGTATTATAAAGTATTGGTATTAAATTAGGGGTTTGATTTGATCATTCCTCTTATAAAAAAGAGTGTGTAAATGTTTATATCCTAAAAAGGACACATTATATGTTAAGATATTGTGAATGTTTATATCTTAAAAAGTTGAAGGAGCGTTTGGTTTGCAGAAAAAATTATTATCAGAGAGAATATTTTTTTTCTTTCAGAATCACCTATTACCTTTGGTTTGAAAAGTTTTTCATCATAGGCTGATATACAATTTCCAACAGCGATTTTTTCTTCATTAAATGGTGAAAATATGATTTTCTTCGCATTCTTAGGTATTTACCATTCATGATCAACTTGGATAAAAATACCCTGATATAATATAGATTTTTCTCCTTAATCCTTTATTTTATTTCTTCTATCATTAAATCGATAGAACCCTAAATCACGTCTTTCTCTCTCTGTTTTGCTCTTCTCCTGGTAAGTGTTCTCTTCAACTTTTCCTTTTCGTTAATTTTTTTGTTATCATTTTAATATTATTTTTTCGTATATTTTTTTTAAAAGTTTGATGACTATTTATGTAAATTTGGTTCAAATATATACATTGTTTAGATTTTAGAAGTAAGAATGGAAGTAGAGAAGGGAAGGGCAGTGAAGATCCGTTCCGACATTTGCTTCATCGCATGCTGCGTTTCCCGACACCTCGTTGGTCGTTTGTTGCATGTCTCCTCCCTTCGTTTTCTTCTATGTTCCAGTATCAGGCTCCACTTTCGCTCCTTTCTAACAAAACTCCCCCCTGCATTTACAGAAATAATTTAATTACATGCTAATTTAGGGGGAAACGGTGAAAAAAATATCTGGGTAAATAAAGTTTTTCCAACATTAATTAGGGAAATGTGATGATTTGAATAGTAAACCAAAGGCTTTGATCACTTTTTTTTTAATTTTGGGACTGAATAAAAAGAAAATGAAAGTACATGGATCAAAATAAAGAATTCAGAAAGATTAGAAGTATACGTTTAATTTTGAATATTTCAGTATTCATTAGTAATTTTTGTTTTGTTGAATTTTTGTTTGAACCACATGGACGAAACCAAAAGGAAATTAAAAATACATGAACCAAAATGAAATTTTCATAAATTTTGCAGTATAGTTACACGTATCAAATCCTTATAAATAATAATATATTTTTGTAAAAAATCAAAATAATAAGCGATAATAACACCAATGCCCCTGTACTTTTCCAAATCTTTTAATATGGTGTTTATACTTTTAAATGTGTAACGTGACCCTGTACTCTATTTTTGTCTTTTAAAATGCTCTCAAGCCTAATGCTGTTAACTGATGACGCTTTCTTCATCTTACTCTTCCAATAAAAACTACTACCGTTCGATGGCTTCTTTTTCTTCCTTGGACTATCGATTTGTCCGAGATAAAAGCCTACAACTAAAATTTGTTAATTATATAAACTCTCAACGTGTGTCATGACACATATTATCTCCTGATTGAAAGATTAAATTTATTAAATTAGATATAATCAAATTAATATGATATGTAAATAATAAAGATCAAATGTATAATTATATAATTTTTTGTTAATTGTTATGTCACATTTTTCAGCAAGTAGCATAATTGATATCATCTAAACAGTTAAGATGTCTTATTAGCAAAATTAAAAGGGTAAACTACGCTGGTAGTCACTGAACTTTTAGAGCGCCTTTAATATGGTCACTGAACTTTTAAAACTTTCATTATAATCACTCAACTTTTAATTCGTTTTCATTACGGTCACTACCGTCAACTACCGTTAAAAAAGCTGACGTGACATGTTAAATTTAAGGGTTAACTACACTGGTAGTCACTGAACTTTTAGAGCACTTTCAATATGGTCACTGAACTTTTAAAACTTTTATTACAATCACTTAACTTTTAATTCGCTTTCATTACCGTTAAAAAAACTGAGGTGACACATTAAGTTTAAAAATAAACATTTCCCACACTATTTTCGCTCAGCCCTCCTCTCGATTCATCCATGAGTCTCATTTCTCTCTTGGGGCACATAGGAAACCATTTTTTTTCTTAAGTGAAGTGTTGTTATTCACATCTCTTGAGACTTGAATAACTTAAAATTTGCATGGTTGATATTTGATTTCTATTTCTTTTGTGTTAAATTTACATAAACAGAAATGTATTAGGTGAACTTATTAATCCATAGGGAGGAGCGAAAAAGCATAAATATAATTACAAATATAATCGTAAATAATATACCATAGAACTATAGCTGAAATCAACTATTACACGCATGATTCGACTTAAAATCAAAATATATTCACATTTAAGTCAGATTAAATTTAGATAGAATTCACGTATGATTTATATGAAGTGAGACTCAACATAAGATTTTAAGTATCGAAATATTTCAACCATGCTAACTTTACCGACTTAACTGGCAGCGGAAAACTTCCTTTAAAGAGCTAAAAGAGAATTATACCACGTTTTAGTTTTTTTTTCTTTTCATGTTGCATTATGAAAGTGTATTGTAGGGTTTTGTTACATATTGCCATTGGTGTTTATTACCTCTCCAACACAATTATTATTAGCCCAAAGTGCATTGAAATGCTTAATCCACATTAAAATAAATGGTGGACAGATTGAGTGTGAAAATCCATGGCACATGTAGTTGGAGTATATTGTTGCCTATTTGACATTTTGATCAGCATAATTGAACACATAATGAGCAAAGGCAGCTGCTGCCATGACCCACTTCACCAACAACTGAAGCTCCAACTTTTCAGATTTGGTGGATTGACCACAACAATTGGACCTGATTCTTAAATTTAAATCTGATACATTCCGATATAATTATAAAAAATTAAGAATCTCAACTCTGAGTTGATTGGAAATCAAATGAACCCAATTGAAATAATTTGAACTCGAAACGAGTCTATCCTGAAATAAACTGAACCTTAAACGACCTCAACCTGAAGTCGGTAAAACCTAAAATGATTCATACCTTCAATGACCCGACTGAGAAAATCCAGACTTAGACAATCTGAGTTCAAAATTAATTGAACTCCAAACTAACCTAAATTGAAATTATCTAAAGAAAAAAAATAATAAAACTTGATTCGATTTAAATAGATTCATATTAATCTGATTTAAAACCAACCCCAGCTGCCTAACTGAGAGGACTAATCTGTCTAACTTTCTCTGTCACAACAACGAATAGTGGTTAGGCCATGCAAGACTTGCTATATGCTATCGAATTGCTAATCATGTAACTGAAAATATCCCCAACAGTTAAAGAACCACCCTTTCCTATTGCAGAAAATTACATGGAAAAAAACAATGCAAAATGATGCTTACCCCATGCCTCATTCTCTAGCAGAATTTGAGCTATAAAAAGTTATATAAATATATCTTTATTTTTAAATATATTGGTGTGATTATAGGGTATTATATGTTCATACTTTTTATTAACCATTTGATAATGTACATACACTTTGCACACACAAGTGTTAGAACCGGATCTTTTAAGATAAATATCATTATCTTTTTCACTGGACCACTCGTTTGATTCAAAATTATATAAATATTAAAAAATTTAAACATGATTATAACACAGTAAAAATAAACAAACAAAATCTTCAAATCCAAAGAAGTTAATGTGTGCAGTCAGATCTTCCTCCCCTTTCGGCAGGATGAGAAACGGAATTATTATTTCATTCAATAGGAAAACTAGGCATATCCCTTGGTGGAACATTTTCATCCCCCCAAAAAATTAAAGCATGAAATTTTAAGTGGGTAAGGATACATGGGTGAGATATAAAAAAAACAGGATAGATTATAGAGTAAACATCATGTACCGATATATATATTATTAATCATATATATTGATATATATTATTAATTATTTTAATAATTTTTGAAATCATGAGGACCTAAAGCGTTATTATTTCTTTTTTAAGAATAAAACATTTTTTTGCCATTTCCAGATTTTTTAATTAAAAGTTGAATTAAGAATTATTTTCTTAATAAAATTTTATTATTTTTGAATTATAAAAAATAAAAAAGTGGCACAAAAGCGTATTTTAATCAAAAAAGAAAAATCACGCTTTAGGTCTTTATAATTTCAAAAGTTATTAAAATAAATAATAGTATATATTAATACATATGATTAGTGGTATATATTGATACAAGACATTTACTCAAAAACTTTCCTAAAAAACACATGCATATTGTTTGAATTTTCAGGACAACGGAGTGGATAAGTAGAGCCGTAATAAACATGGTGCTTGATAAATTATTCGTAATCATTAAATTATTTATATATTATTCAGCTATTAAATTAAATAAATGAATATAAACTTAAAAAATAATTGAATCAGAAAAATTAAAAATGATACGGTAAATAGCTTCGCCCTGGTATAGAAGTTGCTAAGAAAGCCGAGACCCTCCTGCCTTGGATGTTTTTATAACAAAGACTTGAGTGCAAGAGATATAGACTCGAACTAAAGTTTGTTTTGAAAACTCTAATTTGAGGCTATATCTCTTGCACTATCTATAGATTCATTAAACAGTGTGTCACGAAATTTTTTTGGCCAAACCCAAGACGGTGGGGACAGCCGGCCGTAGAAAGGTCCAGGTGCAAGTGGCTCTTGATTCACTTTTTCGTAATGGGACGAAGTCAAGATCAAATATCGAACAGGACTAAATTATTAAATTTTAAAAATATGAGAATTCATTTAGTATTTAAATTTAAAATTGAGAGATAAAACTTAATTTATCTAATATTTAAATTTAAAGGGACTTAAATTGTCATTAGACCAAAAAAATTGAATGAGCCAAATTAAAATTTCAGAAAATTTAATTAACAATATTAAGTTTTTTTAATTTTTAGTATAAATTTCTAAAAACTTGAGGGAACCAAGTTAATTTAAAAAAAATATTATAAAACTTTTGAATTCTTATCCAACAATAACAACATACTAAACTGGTCCTAAATATACCATTCTATCTTACGTCTTCACTTTATCGCCATTATTGCTCATTTATGTTTGGGTAGACATTTGATTGAGTCGAGTCAACAAATTTTAAGTTAGTCAAGTTGAAGACTTAAATTTTATTTAAAAAAATTTTGAGTCGAACTGTTTGAGTTTCTGTTTAAATTTATTTGGAAATATTTATAATGTAATGGTACTAATTAGTTTCAATTTAAATGGTTTTCTATAACCATATACAATACACAAATGTATTTCATTAGGCAGAATTAAGAGACTCTGTAACGACCCGAACTTCGGGTTAGCGAATTGAGTCTCAGACTCGGATATTAGACCTTTATGTTGGGAGCCCAATTAAGAATATTTGGATTTGGGCCCTTTGCGACAAAAAGGAAGAATATGTGTTATTAATTTATTTTATCCAAAGTTGAGGATAAGGCTTTTGAATTTTAAAAGGGGGTTTGGTGGGTGGGTGGAGGAAAGAGAGAAAATTTGAAAATTTATGAAGGAGAGAGACTGTTGGGAAGAGAGAAAAAAGGGATTTTTAGTGAGAGAGTGAAGGTTTGACTTTGATTTAAGAGTGATCCGTGCTGCTGTTCACTTCACCGTCGCCGCTATATGGTAGAACTCTCGAGAAAAACCCGCCGATGGTCGCCCCGTTGCCGTTGTTGCCGTCGTCGCCACTCGTCGAGGTGAGAGAAATGAAGAATCGAAGAAGTTCAAACGTCACGAGCCGTCGTCCACCACTGCAAACTGAGGGCACCATTGGATTCCCAATCAGAGAAGAGCGAATTAGGAGCTTACCGCCGACAGCCGACCATCGAAGGCTGCCGTATGCGCCATACACGTCGTCGCCTACGTGTGGGCGTGCCCTGCCAGCTAAACCAGGCTTGGTCTGGTGAACCAGGCCGGTTCTGTTGGGCCGAATCGAGTCGAGCCGAACCTAGCCAAACTGAGTTAAATCGAGCCGAGTTGAGCTGAGCTATTGATCGTTGACCAGGCATTGATAGTTGACCAGGCGTTGACCGTTGACCGGACGTTAACCGTTGACTTTTTTCTGGGAACCCTACCTAGGGTTTCTCGATGTTTTGAGTCCGTTTCACTAAATTCAAACTCGGTAAGTTGTTTTTACGCGTTTTATCCCCTAAAGTAGTTCGATAGTGTGAAAGGGCTTATACAATCGTATTTGTTTTATCTGAGGAATTTGTGGACTCGAGTATTGGGTTTAAAGAGATGTTTGGAGGAGCTTGGATGAGATTTATCGCATTGGCTTAAGGTTAGTACACCTCAAATTCTTATTGCTTTATGAGCATCACCAATGTGATTGCCTTGCGTGTTAGTATCTGCAAATTAGGCAGATGATGAATATGCATGTGTGAATACCGATAGTATGAGACTCGATATTTATGAGATACATGATGATTGGTTGATTGATTGATATAATTGTGATGCCTTGTACGTTTTTTTTGAAATGAATTAACGTGATTCGACGAGAATTATACTTTAGGGATAAATACTCAATTTAATGATTATGAAGTCGGTAATTAATATTAATGGAATGAATGCGTTAGTAAACAAACCCTAATGACTTTCATGAGCTTTAAGGATCGAATAAGTGTTGTAACATCGTAATTCGAGGAAATTGTACGAACCGATGAATATGGTATCGATACGAGCTTTGGCCGTACCGGTACGCGGTCGAGGGTTGTATCGGTACGGGTTGACCCGTATCGGTACTTGTAGAAATCAAGGATTTCTAGTAAGCTATATCTGTATCGATACGCGTGTGAGTACCGGTATCTAGGGGTACCATTGTAATCACTAATTTTATCCGGGGTTTTAACCCGTTTTACATTTGTGTCAAGTTTTATAATAATGGGCCTTTGTAAGTAATATTATTATTAGTATTATGTCCTTATTGCTATTATCTTATTACTATGATTAAAACCCCCCCAAAAATATTATTAGTATTAGTATACCATATTATTATTAATATATAATTATCTATATCATTATTTATTATATTACTTTTACTATTAGTATTATTATTATTATCATAATATATTATATGTTATAGTTATTATGATTTGAAAACACAAAATATTATTATTATTAGAGTTGTGTTATTATTATTATTATTTTAAAACAAAACTTAAAACACAAAAGACTAATGGATAACTAATAAATAAAAGCCCAGATGTTTATTAAATTATACAATCCACTTACAATTAAAAAACCTAAAAATATTACATGGCCTGTTTGGCCCAAACCCTAGTATGAAAACCCTAATCTATCCGCTTTGTTTTTGCGCAGCCAAACAATAGCCGTCAGACCTATTTTAGATCTGACGGTCCAGATCAGGCCAATAAAGAGAACCATAAGAGGCACCTCTCGTAGCCCTAGCACCGTAGTATTTGGAGTCGTTCGATCTAGATCGCATCGGATAGACAATATCAAGCATCTCATGCGTGCGATGTACGTCGTGACCATTCAGCTCCTCCACGCGCGCGTGAAGCTCACGCACAACCCTTCTGTTTTCTCCTCTTCCAATTGAGGCCGTCCAGATCGCCACATAGCCAAAACAGATCTGAGCCGTTTGATTTAGGGCTCATATGGACCATTCAATCTCCCATTTCTCTGTCGTGCATGAATCCAGCCAGATTTGCTCCCCTCTTCCAGCAACCGCAGTACATGCAACCACAAACAAGTCAGAATGTCAGATGGTACAAAACAAATAAACAAGCTCAAAATTTCAGAACCGACATTTGCAGATCATAACATGAATCCAGTCAAGAATTAACAGAGCAACCAATAGGGATTTTAGAAGTTTTTATATATATTTTAACTAGTGTAATCCTAAGGGCTATATAAGAGAAACCTAAAACCTTGTAACCCTAATCTGAAAAAGGGATAGATTTTGATAATAGAGAAAGCAAAATAATACTTTGGAGGTATTCCTTTCTTTTTTAGTTGCATGCATCAAATGAATAGAAAAATTAGGATTTGTTTTTTTACCTTGAACGAGTCACGGTCGTCGGTTGTTTGTGAGCCTCATTCTGTCGGTGACAATTATGAGGCCTTCGGGCCATCAATGGTGAACCGATCAAAAGGGAAAGGCTAGAGAGGCTTAGGTTTTCACAAATAAAGGAAGTTTTTTTGGTTCAATATTTTCAAAAAGGATTGTGGGTGTGATTTTCAAGTTATCGAGGCGGATCTGGTTTCAAAATAACAAAAGATAGTTTTTTGGCTTGGTTTTGGACCGTTGGCGCCAGTAAGCGGCGGTCGGCGCAGCGGTACGGTATTTTTTTGGGTTTATCAAACCCTAACGGAGTAAAAGGGAAGTGAAAATGGGAGGTTTGTTCGAATAAAGTTTTTTTTAGCTAAAAGAAGGAATTTTTAGGCTGAAACGGCCCTTTTATACTGCTTCGATTTTTAAAAAAAAGATTTTTACAACATAAACCCTTCTGCATATCTTCTTTTACACCTGAAGGGTTTTTGCCTTTCTAAACTACTCCCGAGGTCCCTGTGGTTTTTGAAAAATTTTCAATCTCATTCCTCCTCAAGATTAATTAGTGATTTTAAAAATGGGTTTATTTTCTTTCAGCCCCTCTGTGTTTTTTAAAATTGCCTTAGCCCTTTCGCATTTTAAAATCACCTCCGCCATCCCTAAATCTTTGAGGAGTTTTCAGTTTCGTCCTTAATTCGGGTTAATCCGGCTCAAGGTGGTTTAATGCCCCTTTTAGCCCCAAAGTTTTTTTGTTCGATTTAGTCCATTTTCCAGAGGTCTAATATCCCTAAAACTCCCTCTTTTCGCCCTATTTTTGTTTTGGTCCATGGTTGGTGTGTGTTCTTACTGCTTTTTTTTTTTATTAATACGTTAGTTCGTACTCATATATGTTTATTTTCCTTTTTATCATATATTAATATATTTAGCTTTATATCTTTGTGTTTTTTGCTTTGTATTCTGTTTCTGCTTACATAGTTGATTGTTATGTTTTTTCTTTATAACATGTTGTTTGGATTTTTGTATGTTGTAGGCATAGCAAATAATAGATAACATGTATGCGTATATATATAAACTGTGCTGTTTTAGAATTCGTCATTGCGTAGTTTTATATGATGTATGCCATGCATGTGTATTTGCTTCATGCGAGGATGTTAAGTGGGTTGCTTTCTTTTTTAGCATGCCGCATGTATGTATGCGATGTAAATAGTTTTTGGTACATGGTTTTCTATCTTGATGTATGCTTTGACATATTTATGCCTTCTCATGCCTTCATTCGTATATTTGCATGCCATAATTGCATACCGAAATATAAACTGTCAATACGATGTCCTTTTATTCGAGGATAAGCTTGGCTAGTATCATGCGTAGTGGTGGTAGTTTTTGCTTATTCTCGAATAACAGGGCCCGTAAAATTTACTCACATGTATAACCAAATTTTAATTTAATCGTACTTTAATTCAGAAATTTTAATATTAATAAAGCGGTAAGTATATTTTTCTTTTGGTACCAGTTTTGGGTGGTGTGGGGGTGCCAAAACCTTCCCCATCCGTAACCGACTCCTGAACATGCTTTCAAACAAATATCTGGTTTTATGGTGTCCGGTCTACCTAAGTGATCGGTGGCGACTCCAAGTTTTATTATTTTCAAAATACAAATTTTTAAAGGGCTCCCCCATTTTCCAAATATTTTCCCCAAAACGAAAAGAAAACAACTACTCCTTTTTAGCGATCCTGACTTTGAAAAAAAGGTCGCTATAGCTGGCGACTCCGATGGGGAAGGTTTTGGTTTTTAAAACATCAAGCCATTTTAAAGAAAATATATATAATTACCGCTTTGCTAATATCGAAAGTTGTGAATTAAAGTGACGATTAAATTAATATTTGTTTATGAATGCGAGTTTATTTTAACGCATTTAAAACTTGGCATGTAAACTCGTTTCTTTTAAATGGGGGAAAATGCTAGTACTTTCGTGTGGATATTGTTCCTCCGTATGGGCCTAGTAAGTACCTTTGGGGCTCGAGTACCCTATGTTTTCTTGGGAATATTGTTTCCCCGTATGGACATAGCGAATGGGTCCCCCTGAATTGAATTCGGTTGAGAGGAGCCTATAATGGGTGATGACCGAGGGCTTTGCTACCCTTAGGAAGGGACAACAAGGACAGTTCGGGTACCTTTTAGTACCAAAATTACATGTATAGAACATAGAAAGCCCACCCCTTTTAGAGCCATGCGAATAACCTAGGTTTTTAGATGGGATGTAAATAGAGTTGTTTTGTTTAATGCTTTATTTAATTTCCTGTTCTATTTTTGTATTTACTGATTTTATCTGGTACTGACTTGTTTCTTTTTGTGTTTTTTTATTTTGTTTTGCATATACATTGTATGACATAAAGGTGTTGATTTAAGTGGTTTGCCCAATTTGAGATCTTTAATCATGGATAGGAGGTATCTCAAGAAGGAGGATACCAACCCAGCCGTTCAACATTGGTTAGAATTTAACGAAAGGGTTCAAGGTGACAGTTTACCGAGTGAGCGTATAGTAGTGGGGTATACATATGTTAGTCTATAGCAAAATGATTTATGGGAATTGAAAGAGATTTAGGAAGGATGGGATCGACAGTTGCAAAATTTGTTTCGTGATAATTATGGTGATATAACACACTTGATGTATGTCAGAATTAATCAGCCTTTTCTCCATGCCATCTTTCAATTTTGGAATCCCACTTTATGTTGCTTTACTTTTAATGGAAAAGACTTGATGCCTAAGGTGGAAGAATATGCGGCTTTACTTAATTAGAAAAACATTCAGAAGGATTGGATCTACACAAAGTTGTCAAAGTCCCAGAATTATCCCTTGAAGCTTCAAACTTTAGCCGAAATGAGTGAAGATTGGGTCAAAGGTTTGATTCAAAATCGAGAAGATAGTACTGCCTTTTCATGGGAGTGCATTCGAGATATCATACCTACGCATCCGGATGAGGTTATGAAGATGGATCTGTTCGCTTTGGGGATATATGGTTTGATTATTTTCCTGAGAGTTTTGGGGAATATTGATGTGGCTATCTTGAATTTGTTAGAGCGCATGCAGAGAAAGGCCAATCCGATGTCCGCAATCTTCACTGAGACTTTCATTTCTTTGAACGCAAGTCGAAAACACGAAGAATGGAACTTTAGGGGATAGGCACAGTTGCTTCAGGTTTGGATTTAAAGTCATATGTGGAAGATACCGACTAAGGTTTTGCCCATAATATTTTTAGGAAACTTTTCCCCTTTGCGAGAATATCTAGCGAATGAGTGGTGAGAAGAGCTAGATAAGAAGTAGACTAAGATTTTCAATAACCTTCAAGATGAAGATATTGTTTGGAGGGTACCTTGACTCGGTAGTGTCCTTCACTTCTTATACCGATGCAGAGATTATGATTGGTTGATGATGTTAGGTTTGTATGGTGGAATTGCTTGCGCTCCTCTATTGGTATCAAGGCAGTTTGGGTCACGACAGTTTGTTCATGTCATCACCGATTTGAGTACCGCCGAGTTTTCTTTCAAGAATGAATTCAAGGCGAAGGTCCAAGCTGCCTCTAGAGGTTGGGATCACTGCTATCGTATAAAGTTTGTAGAAGATAAAAAGTGCATGTTCACCCTCGACTATGAGTTTTGGAGGCGCAAGAGAATTAATGATAAAATTTAGAAGCCCGATCAAGGACCGACTATGACACTTGAGGAGCATTTGAAGATGGTTCCTTTCGAGGCTGATATGCTAAGAAGCGAGCTAGAGGAGGTTAAAAAGAGGATGGATGCCTTTCAAACCGAGCACACGAGCGAGCTTTATAGGGTAAGCTTAGATGTGGACGAATGAGATGAGACTATCAAGCAGTTAATGAAACTCAATATGGATTTGAAAGAAAAGAATGCTCTCTACCAAAGTGACACTCTCAAGCTTCAAGCTATAGTGCAGAATACCGACCGAAAAAAGTTTCTAGCCGTAGAGAAGCAAATAATGAATGGTATACGCTTAGTTGAGGAGGAAAGAGAAAAAGGAAAACAAGTGATTGAAAAAGAGATAGAAAACTGCAAGGTAGCCATTGAGAATGAAAGAAAGTCTTCTAGAAGTGCAATCAAGCAAGAAAGAGCGAAAACTAGACAAAAAAGTGAAAAAGGCAAGCAAGTGATAAGTTAGAAGAAAGAAAATACTGCCGCATGGAAGAAAAAGTCCCAAGAAAACAAAAATCGACTGTTTGAGATACAAGGTCTTTACAAATCCACCTTTGAGAGTTTAAATCAAAGCCAAGCCCGAAACGCTCAGCAAGAAGAGAGGATCAAGGAGTTGGATCGGTCTTTTCATGAATA
This sequence comes from Hibiscus mutabilis, assembly GCA_019671005.1. Lineage (NCBI taxonomy): Eukaryota > Viridiplantae > Streptophyta > Magnoliopsida > Malvales > Malvaceae > Hibiscus > Hibiscus mutabilis. The sequence continues at coordinate 30,094,062 of CM033747.1, read as the reverse complement.
TTGCGCTCGAAATGGTTTCCTTGAACTTCAAGCTGCCCGAAAAGAAAATAAAGCGCTTCAAGATCAGATTAAGACATTAGGAGGTACTGTTCAAGATTATCTAGGATGGATTGTAGTTCTCGAAGAAGCTGCTGAAGGGGAAGATAATTATTGGTTAAGGTGCCTTTGAGATGCTACTCGTATGATTCAAGATCGATATCAATATAACACAACTCTGATGGTGCAAGTATAAGAAGTCGCTAGACATGTGAGGGACCTAGCTGCGAAAGCAGAAGCTTTATGCCCTTTCGTAGCTCCAGACATCGAGGAGGCATCTAGATTCTGTAACACCTTAGCCCGACCTAGCCAAAATTGGACTAAAAGGGCCACATTAGGTTTTCTGAAGCAAACCCAATCTAAAACGCTGAATAGAACCCATTTTTTCCATCTTGTCTAGATGCATTTTATTAAGGTCCTATGTGCACAAGACTTAGCGTTAGCGTTCATATTAATCATATTACAAATTAGGAAACAATTGCTCAAATAACACCTTAAGGACCATAATGCAAATCTCATCAATTCCTGGCAAATTCCATGGTTAAGATTACCAACCTTTAATTAATCCAATTATATACTCATAGGTCAATGTCCATTCCAAAATAATCATTCGTGCTTAAATAATTTCAATCATGGCAGATAGGGACTAAACCGCAAGATTTCTAAATTTCAGTATCATCAAATAGCACAAAATCAACATTGAGTACCGATATAGGCAAGCTTGTATTGATACGGCTTAACAGACTTAACAGCTTCCCGTACCGATTCACTTTTATCTCGTATCGATACAGTATGTTGACCACACCATACTATACCCTTGTTTATTTGAAAACCTCAAAATTCTAGTAGCTAAAACCCGTATCGATACGGTACCCCGCGTATCGATACGACTTGTTAATAAAAAATAGGCGTTTTGATACGCTAGCCTGTGTATCGAAACCATCACATGTTTTCCTTCAAGGTGTGCTGATACGTTGACTAGGCGTATTGGTAAGCTAGGTTTATTTTTAGCAGTTTGAGCCTCTACAGGACCCCGCATACCGAACCTTGAGGTACCCGTACTGGTACACAGAAACCTGTAATGACCTCTAGGTCCAACATATGACACTTTGGCTCATTCCACACATCATTAACACCTATCTAACCAAAATATAGCATATCAAACATGCTTGAACATCAACATAGCTACCCTAGAAGCCAATCTAGCACATCTAGCATACTCAATCAATCAAATCTAGAGGCATGCTCCCTAGTCCACATCCAAAGCATCAAACCAACCATATTTCCATCACTTAAACATATTACAAGTCCAATACAACAATTAAAACTTGCAACAATAGGGAGTTCATCAAAAACCCTCCTCTAAAACCACACGACCCCATTGTCATTATTACTACAAGTTTATTTCGTATTCATACTTTGCAAATTCAAGTACTTGGATGTCCTTTAGCTTGCTCGCTACCTCTAACCTCTAATTCTCTGCATTGATGGAAAAAGAGAGCGTAAGCACACTAGGCTTAGTGAGAAGTGCTCTAAAACAAAACACCATCAATGCATTTAAAACCATTTACAATCTTATTCACAAACCGTTTTCCAAAATACTATTAAAACGCCAATAAAACATCATGCCTTAACAAAACAATGCACTTAACATTTCCAAAACATCCACATTAAAATATATTCAATTCATCTCATGAATTAACAGCAATATTCCAATTGCTAACCTCGATTTAAGCTTTCCCAAACATACTACCAATGCTAGGCTTAAAGAGTAAAAACATGTTATACTAACATTAAATCATATCATCCCTCTCATGATACATTATCAGTTATATTGGCTTACAGGTGATCATTCCCCACAACTTCACTTTACAAAACATCCCTCAACAACCCCACTCTATGAGATATTCCCTCACAACTCCATTTTACAATCATAACATAACATTGGATACACAGATTTAACAAGTGTTCTCCCAACACTTAACATACAAGCTACCGTTATCTAAAAGGCCCACCACAAGAGATTTTGGTACACATAAACCCATCCACCATTGTGATACCCATGATGGAGTTTTTGGTACACCATATAAACCCCTCAACATCACTTATCGGTAGATTTGTAGTCTACTAACGAGAGTCCTCGGTACACATAAACCCCTCGACCGTTAGGATACTTGGATGGAATATTTGGTACACCGTATAAACCCCTTGACATCTAAAGCACATTTTTATAGTGCACTATCAAATCCTATGGCGGACCAACTATATCTGATTTCATTTACAAACCTTTTCATGTCATCACTTGCCAATATAATTCATTTTAACATCAACAACTCATTGTTTTCATATGCATCATCAAAATCATTAAACCAATGCTATCAACCTTGCATTAAACAATGTTAAAATACATTAACAATACTCGCATTACCTCACAATGTGTCATCATCTTTTTATAGTCAATTTTCAGCATTAAACCACGCTCAAAACATGCATATACAATGAGAAATTTAAACCTTTTAAAACAAGTGCATAGAAATCATTTGCCAAACTGAGTTTGAGAGAGAATCCATCATTTACTTACTTCCGAGCTTAGACCAGCGTTTCAAGCTCGATCTAAACTCCCAAACACAATTTTCAAACCTTTGAAAAGCTGAAAACACGTTCTCACTCACTAACACGCAAGGCCTCGCTTGTCGATACGATAAACACGGCTCTAAAGCTTTTGAAACTCCCGTTCAAGCTTGAGGACCAACCTCCCTATTTTTAACCATCACAAAACAGAGGTTCTATCATATCAAAATACATTCACAACCCAGCAACATCAAATTGCAATAATCCTCACAAATCCTCAACATTTACCCTTCCATACAAACTGAAAACATCACCAAACAACTCATAAACTTTACCTAGCCACAACCTATGGATCTCAATTAACATCAATTAACAACTAAAAACATATCTCAAACATCCTTATATCTCCAGCATTCAATTAACCACCACAACTCCTCAAAACACATAACTAGCAACCTAGAAAATTAAAGATTCATATGGTTTCGGGATTCCAATGTCAAAACTAATTTCTTAATATTTTAAAACATCAAAATCATGATTATAACCAATCAAGAACCCTGCAAAATAGATCGAAAACAGAAATCACTTAATCTCATCAATTAAACTTTGATTTAAACAATTTCCACAATTAACTCATCAAAATTCATTAGAAAACATTTAACAAGGATCAAATACTTGGAAATTTTAATAAATAACCATTCATTAGAGGAGAAGCACGAACCTTACCCCTAATGGGTGATTTACCTCTCAATTGGATGTTTTAATCTTGAAATCAAAGAAATTTAATGAGGTTTTGCAAAGCAAGATTGAATAATCAACTAAGAAACAAGAATTTAAGAAATCAAGTGTGTTACCTCAGATTTTTGATGAAAAAGTGAGTGTTTGGCTGAAGAATTTTGAGAAAAAAGTTTGAGAGGGAAAGTTACGTAAATTTTTGGTTTTAAGAAAATAACTACTTTTTGTTAATCATCCTTTTAATTACCCAATTAAAACTATTTAAAAATAATCCTAAATGAGAGGAAAATCTAATATTAAAGTTTTGGTAAAATAGCTCCTTAAAGATTCTAAGATTTGACCCTTTTTCAAAATAGTCATTAAAAGTAGTTTTCAATATTTGCATTTTGGTCACTAGTCAAAATGTCCAATTTCCAAAATTGACTTTACCAAAAATATCCATATATCAAGTAAGGATTTTTAGATATTTTCCCACATTTTTCTTGCACCAAAATTATTTATTCTAATTTTAATCCTGAATCTGACTCGAATCTCTAATCCCGGTCCACCAGACCATCTAAACCACTAGGAAAACTCCTAGGCTCAAAATCGGGGCGTTTCAACTCTCCTCCTTAAGAAATTTCATCCTCGAAATTTAACCAGCAGATCAGACGAGATAACCACTCCATCATCTCCGACTTAACCTTCCACATGGACTCCTCCAAACCGTTATAACACCACAACACCTTGATAAATCCTTACCCTTCCTTCATTTGCTACAAGAACCTAGAATTCTGTACACTGTCCATCACCACACATATCCATACAACTTAACATCCTTTGCAAACACCATAAACAATGGATCCGACCTCCAACTTCCCAACACCGGTACACAAAACATATCACGAATTCCTTCAACTCTGGAGATAACCTCAATTGATAAACCATTCAATCTATGCATCCCTACATCACATCCGGTTTAACAAACCCCAACCTTAAATTTTACTTGCGACCAAAGTGCATCCCTTCTTTCAAGGCAAAACCTACAAGAGCGCTCGTTTATCAACGGTACGCACAACTTCCCTAGGCCTCAATTCCATGCAGAACTCCTGAAGATCCAAAGCTACATCCACACAGATAACATGTTACTTACCATTCTCAGCCTAGCATAATGCACACGACATTCCTTACCACTCAAAGCTTCAAACGACGCCCACTGCACACATACCAAAACTATTATTATAAGCAACCTCAACCAAAGATGACTGTCTCCCCTAAACTCTCGGAGACCCACATCATAACCTCTCAACATAACCTTCGGAACAAAGATAGCACATTTAACTAACCATTTGCCTAAAAGAGATACGATATGCTAAAAGGTAGAAAAAAACCCAACGATTCATGCAGGCACTCACAACCCTCATTAAAGATGTGAATCTCTATCCCAAACCATGGACGTAAACACCCATGCACCTTCGCAACCCGGTCAACAATCACCCAAAGATGGAACCATTTCCTGTTGACGTTCAGGGAAACCCTAACACAGACTCATGATGAACCTTTCTTCCCTAACCACAAATTCCACGACACTCCTCTTTGAAACACATCAGAAGAACTTTCCTTCCAATCATCAAAACATCTCAGTACCACATGGATGCAAGACAACATAACTAGAAAGGATATCCACCAACATTTGACTCAACTTAACACCTTCCGGCACAACTATACAACCCTTTAACCCCAAACGCCACCATTACTTCACTAAAATCCAATGTCTCTCATTTACTATATTCTTATCATGCAGCACTCAGGCATCACCAACACTGCTCTACCTAACCCAACCACCGCTCTACCTATATGGATTATTCCTTACCATCGATCCTCATTCCTTCAGTCATTCAACTTTAGACATTTCTTACTACTCCACTCCAACCATCCCAAGCTCCTAAGATCTTAACAACCATATTCACCTATCACCTAATAACCACTAACATACAACTCAAACTATGACTCTAACAACTTTCTTCATCCTTCGATCCCATAAAACACATTCGCCAAACCACCAAAAATCTAGAGATCCCTACATAACCTCCTAGTGAACTACCCTACACCATCACCACACTAATTCCTGAAAACTCATCCGTAAGTGTGGATACATGTATACATGATCACTTACATGCTCTAAATGATTCCTATGTATATGAATGCAAGACCACTAATGTCATGCCACATGCATGCATGAATTGAGTATATACATATAAGTGCTTATACATTATACATGTTCAACCATCCACACTTACTGATAACATTTCCAGGACTAACATTTCTACCCCCTTGTCTACTTCAAATCTAGCTGCAAGAAAACATCCACCCACCTAGTTTCAAAGGTTCAACACCCGAACTTCGATCTTCAACCTAAAGCCTTTCTAGATCCCCTAAGCAAGAGTGTAGCATTACTCTATCTATCCACTCACCTAAGTATTCCCAGAATGCTTATCTTACTACAACCCCGAACGTTTACAAAAATATTCGGCAACCCAACTACATCTTACAACGTTTTACTAACCACCATCTTAAACCACTCACTACCACTTACAACTACACGAATATTCTGGGACCAAAAATTTCAAAACATCATTCTTTCCATCACCCCTACCCAAAGATCCAACCTCTCGACATAAACCCCTTGACCGTTAGGGTACTTGGATGCAGTATTCAGTACACCGTATAAACCGCTCAACATCTAAGACGCCTTTTTATAGTGCACTATCAAATCCTATGGCCGACCAACTATATCCGATTTTATTTACAAACCTTTTCATGTCATCACTTGCCAATATAATTCATTTTAACATCAACAACTTACCATTTTCATATGCATCATCAAAATCATTAAACCAATGCAATCAAACTTGCATTAAGCAATGTTTAAAAATATTAACAATGCTCACATTACCTCATAATGCATCATTATCTTTCTATATTCAGTTTCTAGCATTAAACCATGCTCAAAACATGCATATACAGTGAGTAATTTAAACCTTTTAAAATAAGTACATAGAAATTATTTGCCAAACCGAGTTCAAGAGAGACTTTATCATTTACTTACTTCCGAGCTTAGACCAGCATTTCAAGCTTAATCTAAACTCCCAAACACAATTTTTAAACCTTTGAAAAGATAAAAACATGTTCTCACTCACTGACACGCAAGGCCTCACTTGCCGATACGATAATCATGCCTCCAAAGCTTCTGAAACGTCCATTCAAGCTTGAGGGCCAACCTTCCCTGTTTTTAACCATCACAAAACAGAGGTTCTATCACATCAAAATATCAAAATACATTCACAACCCAGCAACATCAAATTGCAATAATCCTCACCAATCCTCAACATTTACCCTTCCATACAAACCGAAAACATCACCAAACAACTCATAAACTTTACCCAGCCACAACCTATGGATCTCAACTATCAATTAACATTAATTAACAGCTAAAAACACATCTCAAACATCCTTATATCTCCAGCATTCAATTAACTACCACAACTCCTTAAAAACACATAACTAGCAACCTAGAAAATTAAATATTCATATGGTTTCGGGATTCCAATATCAAAACCAATTTATTAACATTATAAAACATCAAAATCATGATTATAACCAATTAAAAACCCAACAAAACAGATCCAAAATGGAAATCACTTAATCTCATCAATTAAACCTTGATTTAAATAATTTCCACAATTAACTCATCAAAATTCATTAGAAAACATTAAACAAGGATCAAATACATGGTGTAACCCCCTCGACTCGTCATAGACGCCCGACCGAACCGAGTGAGCTATATTAGGTTTGCCGAAGCAAACCGAAGAAAGATTATGAAAATCGGTCCATTTTTTTCTTTTATCTTGTCTAGATGCGTATTATTAATCCTAAGTGATCATGCTCGCAACGGATGAGATTGCAAAGGAAACAGAACACGGAATGGCAACCAAGCACATACAATTTACTTTAGGGACTAGAACATAAAACTTGTAAATTACATGGCCATTTAGAAAATTAAGGTTACCAATCCTCAATTAGTCAGATTACGAGCTTGCATAATAATTCTTGACTCAATCTGACCTTCCAAACTTACTCAATTGCCAAAACAAGATTCAGGGACTAAATTGAAAGAAAATAAAACCTTTATTCCATGACATTAACAGCATTAACAACCACCCGTACCAGTACGCGGGCAGATGTATCGATACAATGCTTAATATTGACCAGCCTCGTTTTGGTATGTCGTGTACCGTACCGGTATGCTTGGTTGATTTTGAAATCCAAGTTAAGAAGGTTTAATGGTTGTACCGATACGGACACTAAGTGTTTCAGTACGCGGTTTTTGTCCCAAAAAGCAATTTCCAGTAGCGTAATAACGTACTGGTACACCCTGACCCGTATCAAAACCCCAAGCTAATTCTTGCCTAGTCGTATCGATACAGTCCCTCGTATATCAGTACGCCTGGGCCTGTAATGTCATTTTTAGTTGATTTTTCACTCAAATCTAGATGCTTTTAGGTCCTAGTAACTCACATACATGCATATAAGCATCCATCAATACATATACCAACACTTGTACCAAGATTTAGCTACCATAGTAATTCACATGCTTCCAAAGGATCAACCTATAGGTATGCTTCCTAAACCATTATACTCAAATAATCATCTTCCAGCAAGAGCATCATTCCAACATACTTCTGGTATCATACTCAACATGTTAAAATCATCAAAGCATGGCAACCATTCATTACTAACTAGATGCATACATAGGCAACCACCAAGCATCAACCATAAGCAACGATTCACAACATGCTTAACAACATCAACCAAACTCTAAATCACAACATTACACATTCCCCAAAACTAAGGAAAAACAGAATTACAAATCCCAAAAACGTGGCGAACACATTGCCTTATTAACTGAATACTAAAACTGAGTTAATACTCAAAGTAGTCTTGTCCTTGGATCACTTAGACTCTGCCTTTGCTACCATAAACCTCAATGCTCTGAAACATTAGGAAAAAGAGAGCTTAAGCACACATGCTTAGTGAGGATGCTCCTAAAACAATGATATAATTAAAACATTTGAAAACTAAAGCCACTTTTTTTCAAAACATGCTTAACGACCAAAGCATTTTCATTATTTCCAATCAAAACATGCATAACAATCCTTATGCAACATCATGTATAAGTTCCATGCTTAAATCCCAAAGCATTAAAACATATTACCATGCTTAAATCCCAAAGCATAAAATTATATTACCATGCTTAAATCCCAAAGCAAAAAATCATATTGCCATGCTTAAAACCAAAACATTATAAAATAGGTTCAACACATGAACTTTCATATATTGGCATTTATAGTGACATCGGGTAGACAATCCTCTACCCTTGGATAGGCAATCCTTGATCCTTTGATGAAAAATCCTCCATCCATACATCGAATACGCGGATAACTCATGATGGATAATCCTCCACCATACACATACCATGCCAATCCGTATGATCTTTCAAACCTTGACAATTTACAAGATTTACCCTCACATAGGTTAGCCAATCCACATAACCACTAATGGGAACCCCAATAGTTCGAGTGGCCAATACGCTATACCTCAAGGACCCATGGACACGATCGATTTTTGAACATATATTATAGTGCACTTCATCCTATGGCATGCCAACTATATTCGAATGTTTTCTTATCATGTCACATAACCAATATATCATTTACAAATCATTTACTCACTATTTTACAATGCATTAACCAAAACCTTAACATATGCTAACCGCATTCCCAAGGCAATACCCCATTCCTAACCGGAATGAAACCCAATATTCACTAGCATTTCATATACCTTTAAATCATTGTATATGTATTCAAAACCATGCATTTATAGTAGTAAATCAAACTATGTTTAAACCAAAACATGAAACAACATGGCCATATCCAAACTGATATTCAAGAGCAAAATAAGGGAAACTTACTTCTGAGCTTAGATAAGTGTTTCAGGCTTATCCTAAACTCCCAATATCATTTGCAAACCTTTAAGAATCATTTAAAACCAGTTTCCACTCACCAATTACACATCACCTTGCTCGCCAAAAATCAAGCTCCCGACAAGCCACAATCCACCTCAAGATGCTTTGCCTTGATTATCCCCTATTTTGGTCACACATAACTAGAGGAAACATGCATCCAAAGCACTGCTTCAAAGAAAAATCCCGCAACTCACAAGTTGCCCACTCAAAAACCATCTGAAACTTATCGAAATCAACCTCAAACACCTTCCAATCTTAACCCAGCCACAATACAACGATTCAATACATCAAACTTCATCAATTAACATCTAAAAACCATTTTACAATATCCTTTTACTTCCAGCAATGATTAAATACCAACAACATCACAAAAACCCTTAACTAACAACCTTAAACATTAGAGATTCAACTAGTTTCGGGATTACAATACTAAATCCAAGCTTTTAACATTATTAAACATCAAAATCATGATCTAACATGATCAAGAACCCAACATAATAGACCCAATTCAAAATCTACCAATTTCACCAATCAGAACACAATTAAACCAATTTTTCTTAATTAAACTATCAAAACACATTAGAAAACAACTGTAAAGGATCAACAACTTGGGAATTTTAGTAAAGAACCTTTCATTAGAGGAGAAGAACGAACCCTACCACTAATGGATTCTTTCTTCTTTAATTGGCTGAACTTACATGTGAAAACAAAGTTAAAACAATAAGGTTTTGTTTAGGAACCAAAAACAATCCATTAGAAATCAAAAGATTTTAGAAAAAGATGATTTACCTGAAGATTTAGAAGAAGAGAATACTGTTTGGCTGGAGAGATTTTGAGAGAAAGTTAGTTACGTAACTTTTGTTTTAAAGAATTAATTATCAAATTAATTCTCCCCAACCTATTTATATTTTCCAAAGCACTTTAAAAATAGCCAATTAAGAGATAAAGTCTGAGATTATACTTTTGGGCAATTAGCTCCTTAAAGATTCAAAGTTTTGACCCTTTTACAAAACAGTTACTAAAAATAGTTTTCAAAGTTTGCATTTTGGTCACTAGTTCAAAATGTCTGATTTCCAAAACTTATTTTCCAAAATTGATTTTACCACAATCATATATATATATTAAATAATGATTTTAGAACATTTTCCATATTTTTATCACCTTTAAAAATATTTAATCTGATTTAATCTTGAAACTGACTCGAATATCTGATACCGGTTCATCAAACCCTTAAAACTAATGCCAAAAGATCTAGACCCAATACTGGGGCATTACAACTCTCCCCCTCTTAAGAAATTTTGTCCTCAAAATATACTTGGAGGAAATAAATGCAGAAATTGCTCCAACATATCCGTCTTGCTTTCCCAAGTGGCTTCATCGACACCTCGATGTCGCCACAAAACATTAACAAGTTCAATCGTCTTTCCATGAAGAACTTTGCTGCTGGAATCAAGGATTTCCACCAGCTCCTCATCATAAGATAAATTCGGCCTCAACTCAATATGCTCCACCGGCATACATGCGAGGGATCCGACCGATAGCTCCGCAACATGGAACATATCATGTATTTTCTCTAGCTCGGGAGACAACCTCAACCGATAAGCCACATGACCAACATGTTCCACAAACTCATATGGTCCAATAAACCTAGAAATAAGCTTACCTTTACGTTCGAACCTCATTATCTTTTTCCATGGTAACACTTTCAAGAACACATGATCACCCACTGTAGACTCAATCTCTCTACGCTTCAAATCTGCGTAAGATTCTACCGATCCGCAACCACTTTTAAGTGATCACACACAAGCTTTACCTTTTCATCCGTATCTTTCAACACATGCAGTAAGGAAACATGCTTGTCCCCTACCTCAGCTCAACACAAAGGCGTACGACACCTCCGGCCATACAATGCCTCATACGGTGCCATCTAGATACTCGCTTGGTAGGTATTATTATAGGCAAATTCAACCAAACATAAACACTTCTCCCAAGTTCCTTGGAACTCAATAATACAACATCTCAACATATCCCCCAAAACTTAGATAACATGCCCTGACTGCCCATCCGTCTGAGGATGATATGCGGTACTGAACCTCAATCTCGTACCCAAAGCCCAATAAAAATACTCCCAAAATCTCACTGTAAACCTCGGATCTCTATCCGAAACAATAGACTTAGGTACCCCGTGGAAATGCACAATCTCAGCAATGTACAAGTCCGTTAACTTATCCAAGGTGTACGTCGTATGTACTGGCAAAAAATGTGCACACTTCTTAAATCGATCAACAATCACCCAAATGGAATCCTTTTTAGCTGGTGTTAAAGGTAGTCATGGCACAAAATCCATGGTGATTCTCTCCCATTTCCATTTCGAAATCCTCAACGATTGCAAAAACCAGGATAAAAACTGATGTTCAGCCTTAACTCCCTGACACACCATGTACTTAAAAACAAACTCTACCACATCCATTTTCAAACCAACCTAATAGTACACTTCTCTTAAATCACGATACATCTGGGTACTACCGGGATGTATAGCGAAATAACTATAATGTGATTCTTTCAAAATAGTGTGCCTTAGCTCCAAATCTTCCGTCACCACTATTCGACCCTTAAAGAACTAAACGTCATCATCATCAAAATAAAAATCTGTCAGATTACCACCCGCTATGTCCTTAACATGAGGAACCAAAGAATCATCAAACGGTTGCTTAGCTTTAATCATGTGTGACAATGCAGGCTTAACTTGTAACTCATCCAACAAACCACCTTCCTGTGTCACACTCAACCTTGCAAACATCGCCCTAAGCTCAACTGCAACCTTACGACTCAACACATCTGCAACCACATTAGCCTTTCCAGGATAATACTCGATTATCAAGTTATAATCCTTAAACAACTCTAACCATCTACGTTGCCTATGATTCAGATCCTTTTGAGACATCAAATATTTCAAACTCTTATGATCTGTAAAAACAACACACTACTCCCTATAAAGATAGTGTCTCTAAATCTTCAAAGCAAACATCACAGCTGCAAGTTCCAAATCATGAGTCGGGTAATTTTGCTCATGAACCTTCAGCTGTCTCGATGCATAGGCCACAACCTTACCATCTTGCATTAGTACACAACCTAAACCAACGTAAGACGTATCACTATAAACTACAAACTCCTTCCCTGACTCGAGTTGGATCAACATAGGAGCATGTGTCAAAACTTCTTTCAACTTCTCAAAGCTATGCTACAGCTTCTCCTTCCACACATAGGGAACATTCTTCTGCAACAACTTCATCAACGGTGTTGTAATATTAGAAAACCCTTCCACGAATCGATGATAATATCCAGCCAACCCAAGAAAACTACGAATCTCAGACACTGACTTAGGTTGCTTCCAATTGAGGATAGCCTCAACTTTCTGTGGATCAACACGGATACTCTCTGCGAAAACTATATGACCAAGAAATATCATCTCCTTGAGCCAAAGCTCACATTTGCTCAGCTTGGCATACAACTGATTATCCTTCAAATCTTGCAACACAATCCTCAAATGTTGATCATGTTGTTTCTCGATATGAGAGTACACGAGTATATCATCGATCAAAACCACCACGAACTGATCAAGATACTCATGAAATACCCTATACATCATATCCATAAATGCAACTAGGGCATTGGTTAACCCAAACGACATCACCAAGAATTCATAGTGTCTATAGCTTGTCCAGAAACCAGTCTTAGGTATATCTGCATCCTTAACCTTTAATTGATAATAACCCAATCTTAAATCAATCTTTGAAAACACTATTGCCCCGCGAAACTGATCGAATAGATCATCAATCCTTGGTAAAGGATACTTATTCTTCACCGTCAACTTGTTCAACTGCTTAATCAATATACATGTGCATCGTACCAACCTTCTTTTTCACAAAGAGAATTGGCCTAAGGCGAAATACTCGGTCGAATGAACCCATGATCCAAAAAGTCCTGAAGCTGAGTCTTCAACTCCTGCAATTTCTTTGGTGCCATCCGATAAAGAGCAATATACACCGAAGCCAAACCCTCATACGTCTTAATACCGAATTCCACTTCTCTATCTGACGGTAAACCTGGTAACTCTTTAGGGAACACCTCCAGAAAATCACACACAGTCTGAATGTCTTGCACTCGAACACCCTTGGCTTTTGGATTCATAACAATAGCCAAATAAGCCTGACATCAACCAACTATCATCCTCTATGCTTAGGTAGCTGAAACAACATTGGACAAAAATTTTATACTCTCGCCAACCACCACCACTTCATAACCATCGGCCAACCTCAAAAAAATCATTTTGGATTCATAATCCATAATCGCCTTGCGCTCACTCGACCAATCCATACCCAAGATAATGTCAAAACCATGGAATGGAAACTTCAGCAGATCCGCGAGAAACTCATGACCTTGCACTACCAAAGGACAGTACCTATACAACATTCTAATTGTAACCGTCTCCGTAAAGGAACTAGTTACTAACATGCCAACATCTAAGATCTCAACAGGAACATTCAGCAAAGATGCATGCTCACTTAAGATATATGAATGCGTAAACCCCGAATCAATCAAAGAAAATAATGATAAAGATTGCAAGGTGAAGGTACATGCAATCACATCTGTGTTATTGTGCCCTTCGTGATAAGCATAAAACCGAGATAGTCCACTATTCTCTGGTCACACAGTAATTGCATGAGCTACAGCCCTCTGACCATCCTCACGCCTCTAAAAAATACCCTTGCCATGGCCTCGGCCCTTAGTAGGTGCAACAGCTGGTACCGATACATCTCTCGCTGTGCAAGGACAAACACGCTTCATATGATCGAGAGATCTACATACCCAGTAAAACTTGACGTTACCCCAACACACACCCACGTGGCGCCTACCATAACGCTCACACTCAGCTACAACACGAGTTTCTTGGTTACCCTGATCAGCACTGCCACTACGCCTGTGATCTGGCTCATGCCTCTTGTCACTAGACCTCATATTCTGCTTCCCATAATAACCAAAATCAGCCCCTTGCTTGTTCGAGACCATGCTCGAAACTTGTCCATTCACCCTCAAGGACTGCTCAACATCCTTGGCACGGTTGACAAGCACATCAAAATCTGTGTAGTCTGCAGCCAATAGTTATGTCTTGATATCCTTCATAAGACCATAACGAAATCTATTGCATCTCTCAAGATCATCTAGAACCAACATTGAAGCATACTGACTCATACGAACAAACTTTACCTAAAAATAAGCCACCGACATGCCTCCCTATTCCAAAGCCATAAACTCACGCTTGCTCGCATCCAAGTACTGAGAACCAAGGTACTTCTTCTCTAAAGCCCTTCAAAAGAACTCCCAAATTACATCCACTTCTAGAACATTAGCAATCGTAGTTACCCACCAATGATACGCATCACCATGTAATAGAGACACGGTACATCCCAACTTACGCTCATCATTATAACCCATCTAATTCAGGATACAAATCGTACTCTCAAGCCATCTCTTGCCTGCCTTGGGCTCAATCCCTTAAACTCCACACCTTCTAAACTACGGAGTCGCTCCAACGATAAACCTTGATTAACCACCACAGCAGATGTTGATGCTTGCACATGCACACTAGCCATCGCTGCTTGAAAGTCTCACGTTATTGCTTGAACTAACGGAGTCAAATCTCCAAAGGTTGGCCCTTGCGGAGCGTGAGGTACACCACCTACCCCAGCATCAACAAGAGAAACCAACGAAAGAGGAGGAGGTAAGGTAATACGATGATTCCCTATATCGTTATTATTTTGCCCAAACTTGACATTAGAGTCTCACGTTGAGCCATGCCAACAAAAGCATTAAAACACATTAAATTCAGGCTAACATAAGGAAAATGATCCAAGACAACCTTATAAAACATTTTAAAACCTCGATAATATGCAATGTGTTCCCAATTTAAACCTCAACATGATGCAAAACAAATTACCGTACATATACACAATCACGTGCATATCAACCAATAGCAATAAATCAAACATCAACATCCCAACCTTTCGTAACCTGGCTCTGATACCAAAAAATATAACCCCCTCGACCCGACCTAGACACTCGATCGAACCGTGTGAGCTACATTAGGTTTGTCGAAGCAAACCAGAGAAAGATTACAAAAACTTGTCCATTTTTTCTTTTATCTTGTCTAGATGCGTATTATTAATCCTAAGTGATCATGTTTGCAGCGGATGAGATTGCAAAAGAAACGGAGCACAGAATGACAACCAAGCATATACAATTCACTTTAGGGACTAGAACATAAAACTTTTAAATTACATGGCCATTCAGGAAATTAAGGTTAGCAATCCTCAATTAGTCAGATTACGCGCTTGTATAATAATTCTTGACTCAATCTGACTATCCAAACTTACTCAATTGCCAAAACAAGATCCAGGGACTAAATTGAAAGAAAATAAAACCTTCATTCCATGACATTAACAGCATTAACAGCCATCCGTATCGGTATGCAAGC
Organism: Hibiscus mutabilis; assembly: GCA_019671005.1. Lineage (NCBI taxonomy): Eukaryota > Viridiplantae > Streptophyta > Magnoliopsida > Malvales > Malvaceae > Hibiscus > Hibiscus mutabilis. The sequence goes on along the minus strand of CM033747.1, from coordinate 30,078,121 downwards.
AGACGTATCGATAGGTGTTTAACACTGACCAACCTCATTTCGGTACGCCGTATACCGTACCGGTATGCTTGGTTGATTTTGAAATCTAAGTTAAAAAGGTTTAATAGTCGTACCGATACGGACACTAAGTGTTTTGGTATACGGGTTTTGTCCCAAAAAATAGTTTCTAGTAGCGTAATAGCGTACTGGTACTCACCAAATAAACCATTATACTCAAATAAGCATTTTCCAGCAAGAGCAGCATTCCAACATACCTCTGGTGTCAAACTCAACATGTTAAAATCATCAAAGCATGGCAACCATTCATTACTAACTAGATGCATACGTAGGCAACCACTAAGCATCAAACTTAAGCAACCGTTCACAACATGTTTAACAACATCAACCAAACTCCAAGTCACATCATTACACATGCCCAAAAACTAAGGAAAAATAGAATTAAAAACCCCCCAAAACATGGCGATCACATTGCCTTATTAACAAAAAACTAAAATCGAGTTCATACTCAAAGTAGTCTTATCCTTGGATCACTTATATGTTGCCTTTGCAACCCCAAACCTCGATGCTCTGCATCATTAGGAAAAAGAGAGCGTAAGCACACATGCTTAGTGAGGATGCTCATAAAACAATGATGCAATTAAACTATTTGAAAACTAAAGCCACTTCTTTTCAAAACATTTTTAACGACCAAAGCATTTTCATTGTTTCCAATCAAAACATGCATAACAATCCTTGTGCAACATCATGTATAAATTTCATGCCTAAATCCCAAAGCATAAAATCATATTACCATGGCATAAAATCATATTATCATGCTTAAAACCAAAACATTATAAAATAGGTTCAACACATGAACTTTCATATATTGGCATTTATAGTGACCTTGGGTAGACAATCCTCGATCCTTAGATAAACAATCCTCCATCCATACATCAAATACACGGATAACTTATGACAGACAATCCTCCACCATACACATACTATGCAAATCCGCATGATCTCCCAAACCTTGATAATCCGCAAGATTTAACCTCATATAGGTTAGCCAATCCTCATAACCACTAATGAGAACCCCAATAGTCCGAGTAGCCAATCCACTTTACCTCAAAGACCCATAGAGACGATCAATTTTGAATATATATTATAATGCACTTTATTCTATGGCATGCCAACTATATTTGAATGTTTTATCATCATGTCACATAGCCAATATATCATTTACAAATCATTTACTCACTGTTTTACAATGCATTATCCAAAACCTCCACATATGCAAACCGCATTGCCAAGGCAATACCCCATTCTCAACCGGAATGAAACCCAATGCTCACTAGCATTTCATATACTTTTAAATCATTGCATATGTATTCAAAACCATGCATTTACAGTACTAAATCAAACTATGTTTAAACTAAAACATGAAATAACATGCACATATTCAAACCGATATTCAAAAGCAAAATAAAGGAAACTTACTTCCGATCTTAGGTAAGTGCTTCAAGTTTATCCTAAACTCTCAACATCATTTGCAAACCTTTAGGAATCATTTAAAACCAGTTTCCACTCACCGGTTACACTACGCCTTGCTCACCAAAGCAAATCAAGCTCCCGACAAGCCACCATCTACCTCAAGATGCTTTGCCTTGATTATCCCCTATTTTGGTCACACAAAACCAGAGGAAACATGCATCAAAATGCATCCAAACCACAGTTTCAAAGCAAAATCCCGCAACTCACAAGTTGCCCACTCAAAAACCATCAGAAACTTATCGAAATCAACCTCAAACATCTTCCAATCTTAACCCAGCCACAATACAATGATTCGATACAACAAACTTCATCAATTAACATCTAAAAACCCTTTTGCAACATCCTTTTACTTCCAACAACGATTAAACACCAACAATATCACAAAACCCTTAACTAACAACCCTAAACATTTGAGATTCAACTAGTTTCGGGGTTACAATACTAAATCCAAGCTTTTAACATTATTAAACATCAAAAATCATGATCTAACATGATCAAGAACCCAGCAAAATAGATCCAATTCGAAAATCTACCAATTTTACCAATCAAAACACAATTAAACTAATTTTCCTTAATTAAACTATCAAAAAACATTATACAACAATTGTAAAGGATCAATAACTTGAGAATTTCAGTAAAGAACCTTTCATTAGAGGAGAAGAATGAACCTGACCTCTAATGGATGCTTTCTCCCTTAATTGGCTGAATTTACATGTGAAAACAAAGTTAAAACAATAAGGTTTTGTTTAGGAACCAAAGAGAATCCTTTAGAAATCAAAAGATTTTAGAAAAAAGATGATTTACCTGAAGATTGAGAATAAGAGAATGGTGTTTGGCTGGAGAGATTTTGAGAGAAAGTTAGTTACGTAACTTTTGTTTTAAAGAATTAATTATCAAATTAATTCTCCCCAACCTATTTATATTTTCCAAAACACTTTAAAAATAGCCAATTAAGAGATAAACTCTGAGATTATACTTTTGGGCAATTAGCTCTGAAATGCTGGAAAAAGTGGCAAAAAATATGTATTGGAAAATATAAGAATGTGCCAAAATGAGTCTTTTGCGTGCAACTATACACGGTCTGCAAGTAATACATCTGGTAAGCTGAGTATTGATCCCCCAAAGATTGTCTTGGAATTCAATTGCCTTGATTGTTACTTGCCTTAAGAAAAAGTTGATTTAATTTGAAATTGGTTTTAGAGAATAATTAAAAAGTAAATAAATGAAAGAAAAGTAAAGACGTTGGCAAGGAAGGTGTTTTAATGAATGATGAGCGTTGGCAGGGAATGCCTGGTTTTCATGCTATTCATGTTGTGCCAGTCATTAACAACAACCTATCTTGGCATTGTTTGCCGAGCAAATTCAAAAGTAGAAAAGCCTCTCTCGATGGTCATTACCCTAAATTGATCATGTAAAAACCCTTATATCTCTATAGTATTTATTTTTAAATAAACCAATTTGATTAAGATCCAATCTATACTCTTAAGGGGTAGATTTCACTGCCGAAGTAAGTTTATCTACTTGAACGACTTCTCTCAAAGCTTCTCTCCTCAATATTCGACAACTAATTCGTTGCCACCCCAAGTCTGTTAAGATATTAAGGTGCAATAGGCCAACAATGCCAGCTCTCGCTTGGCAGAGTATTTAGGAAATATTAAAGTTTGCCGAATAGATGAAACTTTGCCAAGACAGATTTATTATTAAAAGCTAAAGCATGAAAATAACATAAAACCAAACATCCCCCACCAACTATTAAATTAGTTCATAGTAAGGGAGTAAACCAACAATCCACAAACGTTTTCGAAATACATCACCCTTAAAAAAAATAACTTGAGAGAGAGAATGAGCTAGAAGGGGTCTCTCGATGCAGCCCTTCAAGATCCAGGCTTCTCGTCCAAGTTGGTCGACCACCCTTCCATGGTGCAGCCGGTCGTCAATCGTCACACACACACCAACTCCTCACGATCCAATCTTCTCATCCGCTCTTAAAGTCTAGCTTGGTTGGTGTTTAAATAGGCGTGCAAAGAAGGGATATGACTAGCTCTTCAAATTTTAAATTCTAACTACCCAGAGGATAAGGTATTATTTTCTTATCCATATTTGAATGAGAGCTTATTAGGCTAAGGCTGACGTCATTTTTTCGATGTTGGCCTAGCATCCAAGCTTGGCATGAGTCTGCCAACAAGTCTTGGCACCATCTTATCCGCTATTTTTTCAGAGCCTGATCATGTCCTATTTTTTCGGGGTCCAACAGCCTCTTGGCGTGGCATCAAGTTCACTTCTCTGCCGTCTGGTGCTTGGAATTGTCTGGTCCATCTGTGCCAACAACACTCGGCATTCTCTCTGGCATTCCTTCCTGTGTTGTTTTTCTGGGTCAAATACTATGCCAAACCTACAAAATTGCCAACAAAACAACCCGTCACACTGGCATAGACAAAAGTCTAAACTCCTTATGCAAATGCATGATTCTAACATCATAATGCAACTAAATGTACCTAAAAACAAGCAAAAGCATTGTAAGATTGGCATTAAAAATAGTACTTTTGGAGAGGCAACACACCCCCAAACCTAACTCATTGCTTGTCCTCAAGTAATGCAATCAATATAAAAACAAAACTGTGAAAAAGTTACCTCAAAAAAATTTTGGTTGAATGCCAACACATGCTGGCAAGCAGAATTTGGCTCTATTTCTATCCTCAGTATCTCAGTGCAATAATGCCAGGTAGGTAGTAATTCAAGTGTAGAAATATAACTCTAGTCAAAGTTCATGAAGAGTGCAAGAGTGTAGGGAATATGCATCAAGTTTCTTTTCACTCCCTTAGACAAATTTTACTACCTAAACTCAAATTTTTTTTATTTTTTTCTTTTTGCCAAGGGTTTCTGCTGGCATTCTTTTTAGCTTGCTTCGTGACACTATTTAGCGTGAGAGATAAGAGGGAGCATACCACGAATCCCCACCTTAATCTAGACATCACTAGGCTTTCTCTTCAACTCACACCCCAAGGTTTTGGACTTGAGAACTAAGAGGGAGCAAACCACGAAGCCCCAAGTAGCTTATTATCCCTAAGGTAGATGAGAGTTTTGTTTTTTCTTGCCTTGGCAGAACATTGTTGCCTTATTTACTTCTTTTACCCTTCTATCATTTTTTAAATCTGAGCATAGTTTCAAAAAGTCTAAGTTTGATAAGAGACTAGATACGTCTTACGTGTTAAGTGCAAGTTCAATTCCCTAAACTAGAGATCAATTGCCAAGCAATCCTGGCATACTACTCTGCGGGCATGGCATGACAACTAAAGATTAAAGTCTCCTTATTGGACAGACACCTAGATCAAATTAAGCTTGCTTAACAATTGTTAACATTTTTCAAAATTAAATCGAGACAAAATTTTCTTTTTCTTTTTTTAGCAGTTCGGTATGCATCTACTCTAAATGACCTCGATGACATGGCAACAAAAATTAAACATGATATGCATGGCATAAATGTGAAGAAATGCACACCCCCAAACCCAAGATGTGCATTGTCCCCAGTGCATGAAACAACACATATATACAAAAGAACATAATAAAATAAAATGCATGGTCATGTGAATGCAATGTAATGAAATGTACAAGAGTTTAGGAAGAAGAGGACTCCCATTCGGAGACTTCTTATCTTGTGACTCAGGTCTTTCTCTTTATAAATGGCCCACGATCAGGGGACATTCTCTTTCTTCCCTTCATTGTTGGATTTGCGGCAGTGGACGCTCCAACATACGGGAGGACTTCCTCCACAATCTTGGCAGGGTTTGATGCGGTAAGAGTAGCAATGGCATCAGACTGCGCAGGCTTCACTGGTGGCGTGGCAGGCTTCTTGGCAGACTTTGCTTTGGCAGACTTGGTTTTGGGTTCCTTTGATTCAATCTCAGAATCAAAACTGGCAGACTCAACTTGAATTGGAGATAGTGGGGCTGTAGCATCAGACTCTGAACTGGCTGGACTGGCTGGCATAACTGGCTGACATGGCTTCATCACTGGCAGAGGGCTCGGCAGGGAAATCTGGGAATTCTGGCACAACATTAGGAGATATTTTCTTGAGAGTTTCCTTGATTATCACATCCTTGGCCTGCATTAATGTCGTAGCTTGACATTAATCTCCTCAGCCTTTTCCATCTTACTGAGTATAATCTCCTGGCGTTGGTAGATTTGAGACGACATTGCCACAGAACTCTCTGGCACAGTCTCAAGCATTGTGTCTGGCACAGATTTTGACATCTTTGGCTTAGGCGTGGCCATTTTTGCTTTTCCCTTGGCCTTTAGCTCAACCGCAGTGAGGTTTCTCCATATGGCAGCAGTGATGGTCTTTCCCTTTATTATCTAGCCTTATTCTTCATCAAGCCTAGGCACATCATGGCGTATGCAAATGTTAGAAATAATCAAAGAGAAAAACAAACTACCTTTACCTCTCACAGCACACTTATAAGTCTCTTCTATGATAATCTTTACAATGTTGATCTTGTGCCCTTTTATGATGGAGTGCAAAAAAATCAACCTTTCCTTCGACACCGTCTTATTGTGGGATATAGGCAATAGGTTTGCCTTAATAAAGTGATTCCAGCCTCTCACTTGTGGCTTCAACGCCAGCCTCTTCACCGTTTGGTGGCCCGTCGATGAGACTGTCCACGTCGTGCCAGGTTCACATAGATCCGTCAGCAGTTTTTTCCTCTTGGCAGCAGTCATCTAATCAATATACTCAAAATACTCATCTCCTATACCATCCAACTCAAACATATTATTAATATATCCCTCATCAAAATGCACACACTTACCCCTAATTATCTGGAAAGGCAAATCCTTGATCACAAGGTGCGCGTAGAATTCTTGAACGATGGTGGCATAGATCTCCCCTTTTTGCTGGCAGAATAGACTTTACTTGTGCAAGTTAATCGTATACATAACTTCTGAAGGAAAGCAGGTTGTTGCCTCCATTTTGAATTCAAAGTGCTTCTCATAGCAAAAACTCCTCGAGGCAAAATTTGTTTTGAACTTTTCCTCGATCTCCTCGTTGAAGAATATTTTAAAGGGAAGAGACGATGAGGCCATTGAAACTGGTTGAAGCTTGGAACGATGTTGTAAGATGAAGGCAAAGGACGATTTGGATTTGTACTTGCTTATCGAAAATGAAGTAAAAGGTGAGAGAGATATTTTGGCTTCTTTAATCGGCAAGAGTAAGAAAGTGAAAGGTTTTAGGTTGGTTGAGTGTTTTAATGGGAGTAGTAATTAGGGATAATGATGGAGAATAAAAAGAATTAATTTAAAAATAGGTGGATTGATAAGGTGATAGGTGATAAGATAGGGTAAGGATTAGAGTGATAAGGTAGTTGATTTGAAATTTAAATTTCAACCAAAATTTGGGCGGCTAGGGCTTAAAGTCAAATAAAGATAACTCTCTCAATTTTTTACTGGGCTGATAAAACTAGGGTTTTTCCCTCTTCCTTCAATCTTTTGCACCGCTGCATGCCAAGCTACTCTGGCACTGCGTCTAGCAGATTTTTCTATTAAAGCGTTGGCTACTGCCAGCGACCCTAGCAGTGTTCCTGACATAATTCATGGCACAATGAATCTGCGCAACTCAAAGGAAACCTTTCAACACATTAAAGGAATAAAAACATGGAACTTAAAAAGAAAAAAAAACGATAAAAAACTAAAAACCTAAAAACAAAAAAAAAAACACTAACCTAATATTTACAAAATTTCAAACCTGACGATGTTTTCATGTAACATCTGCTAAGAGGATCGCCTCTTTGGCATTGTTCTGATCACCTTCCATGTAGTGCCTTAAGCGTTGGCCATTCACCTTAAAGATTTCTCCCATCTTCAAGTTCTTAACGTCTACAGCTCCATGAGTATAGGGCTTCACAACTTCATAAGGGCCCGTCCATCTTGATCTGAGTTTCCCTAGAAACAACTTAAGCCGTGAGTTGAATAGCAAAACACATTGGCCTACCTCAAAATGTCTTGGCATTTTTTCCAGTTCAACACTAGGTTCATCTCTATGCATCTCTTCACGACTTGCTTCAAACTCTAAAGACATTCCTCAAATGTTTTGCCAAACATTGAGAAGTCATCCATGAACACTTCCATGTTGTGCTCGATCATATCAGAAAAAATGGACATCATACAACGTTGAAACATTGCCGGTGCATTACATAGGCCGAATGGCATTCTTCTAAATGCAAATGTCCCATATGGGCACATGAACATAGTCTTCTCTTAATCATCAAAGGCAATGGCAATCTGATTATAACCTGAATAACCATCCAAAAAATAATAGAAAGCTTTACCTGTCAATCTGTCTAGCATCTGATCAATGAATGGCAATGGGAAGTGATCCTTCCTCATGGCATTGGTCAGCTTCCTATAGTCCATGCACACTCTTCATCCAGTGATAGTTTTCAAGGGGATTAACTCAGCTTCACTATTTTGTACCCCGATCATGCCACCCTTCTTTGGTACGCATTACACTGGGCTAACCCAAGAGCTATCAGAAATGAGATATATAATCTCGACATCAAGCCATTTATGATCTCTTTTTCACTACTTCTTTCATGCGACCTTCAATGGTCTTGCCATGGTACTCCTCTAAGATAATCTTATGCATGCAAATGGTTGGGTTAATACCTCTGATGTCTGCCAAAGTCCATCCTAATGCTTGCTTATAGTCACATAATATTGCCAACAACCTTTCCTCCTGATCATTAGTGAGACCAGTGGCAATGATCACTGGCAGAGTTGAGCGTTCACCTAAATAAGAATACTTCAAGTGATCTGGCAGTGGTTTCAGTTCTAATGCTGGTGGCTCCTCAATTGATGGTTTAGATGCCTTGATTTCTCTGTCGGACAACTGTAGTGGCTCAAAATAACTCACCTTTTCAGCCTCCAAAACTGGTTCTTCTGGTTCCTCAAATAGACCAGCTATGCCATCTAAATTGCTGGCATCAAATTCTGTATCCTAGCATAACTGTGTCGTGTCCAAAGTGTAAATGGACTCCATCATCTCCTCTGCTTGGCACTCATCAGGTTCATCTGTACATTTCAAAGCTTGAATCACATTAAATGTAACTTGCTGATCATTCATGCACATTGTTAGTTCCCCTTTATGAACATCAATCAAAGCCCTGCCCGTGGCAAGAAAAGGCCTCCCCAAAATAATCGGGACATTAATATCAGCCTCATAATCTAAAATGATAAAATCAACTGGAAAAATAAATTTGTCTTCCTTTACCAACACATCCTCAATCTTACCCTTGGGATGTGCATAAGATCGGTTTGCCAGCTGAAGTGTCACCGTGGTAGGTCTTGCTTCTATGCCAAGCTTCAGGAAAACTAACATTGGTATCAAGTTGATGCTGGCTCCTAGGTCACACAGTGCCTTGCCCATGAATTTGTTGCCAATGGTGCAGGGAATAGTAAAACTTTTCAGATCTTTCAGCTTTGGTGGCAAACGATTTAGGATCATGGCACTGCATCCTTCGGTTAGGGCAACAGTTTCAAAGTCTCCCAACTTCCTCTTTTTGGACAGAATGTCCTTCATAAATTTGACATAGTTGGGCATTTGTTCAAAGTCTTCTACCAATGGAATGTTTATTTGAAATTGCTTAAGAACCTCCAAGAAACGCTTGAACTGCTGATCTTGCTTATGCTTTTGAAGTATTGCTGGAAATGTTGGCGGCAGATAGATACGTGCCTGCTCTGCTGGCTTTGCCAACGCAGTGTTGGCATCAGATTGTTTGTCATCAATGCTGGCATCAGTGTGCTGTCTGGCATCAGTTCTGGCATAATCTACTTTTGTTTCCTCTTTCTCTGCTTCCTTGGGATCATCTGTTGGCATGGGCTTCTCATCTTAGCAATTAATTGGCTGCTTAGCAACCTTCTCCATCTCTCACTGCTTACCACTCCGAAGAGTTATAGCTTTGCACTGCTCATTGTCTTTGTACCAAGCATCTTCTGTGTCACTTGGCAGTGCTCTCTGGGGTCGATTGCTGAGTGCACTAGCAATCTACCCAAGCTGGACTTCCAAATTTTTCATTGACGCAGCCAAACTCTGGACTGTGGCATCATTCCTTTCCATGTACTCTATGAGAGTGCCTCATTGGTTGAGTCTTTTCCCTTTCTGAAAATTGTTTTGGGTTTTCTGTGGCATGGCATTCTGATAGAATGTTGGCATGGCATTGTTATTCTGCCTCTGAGTATTCTGGCGCTAGGCATTGTACTAGTTACCTCCTTGATTTCCCCAAGCTAAGTTAGGGTGTTGTCTCCAACCTGCATTATAAGTATTAGAGTTAGGGTTATAGTAACGATTAACATTGCCAACAAAATTTACCGATTGAGGGTTGGCAGGACATTCATCCACATGATGATTTTCTCCACATATCGTATAGAATGGGTCTAATGCTTTGACTTATTAGGACTCATTGTTCTTTTACAATGTTCTTACCATGCTCGTAAGGTTGGAAATCTCGGTATGAATGGATGTTAGTTCATCAACCTGAAATTTCCCATTGGTTTTAGTTCCGGTCCCAAGTCTTGCAACAAGATATTCAAAATTATTGATTGCAATCCTTTCTAAAATGTCAACAGCCTCAGTATATGTCTTGTCAAGCAATGAGCCAGCTACTGAAGCATCAACAACCGTCCTCGTTTGTGCATTCAATCAATTGTAAAAAGTTTGAATCTGAGTCCAATTTAGGAATCCATGCATAGGATACATCCTCAACAAGTCTTTGAATCTTTCCCAGGCATCACATAAGGTCTCATCCTCATCTTGCCTGAATGTAATGATCTCACCCCGCAGCTTGGCAACGAGTTTTTGCGGCTAAAATCTTGTCAAGAACTTTTGGCATAGGTCTGCCCATGAAGTGACTGAGCCAAGTGGCAAGGAATTAAGCCAAGCCTTTGCTCTGTCTCTCAAAGAAAAAGTAAATAACTCAAGCTTCACGGTATCTTCAGGTACTCCATTTTGTTGAAATAGCTGGCAAATCTCCATGAACTGTTTAAGATGTTGCCTCGGATCTTCAGTGAGTGCGCCATCAAACTGACCTACATTCAAAAGAGTTTGAATCATTACTGGCTTAAGTTCAAAATTGACAGAGTTTTCCTCTGTGCCAACAAGTCATGGCATCAAATTGTCAATGGTTGGAGCCAAATGTTCTCTAATAGGCCTCTCATTAACAACTGGGGCAGCATGTGGCGGTGGTATCTCATTGTTAAGTGGATTTCCCCCATTGTTCACCACACCATCCCCTCCATTACCTTGGTCAATCTCTCGAAATCTTCTTTTTAACCTCCGCAAGGTTTTCTCAATTTTCGGATCGTATGGCCACTCGTCCAGCACAGGATGGCTTCTGGTCATACACTGACAAAAATGAAAGGTAAAAATAAAAATGAAAATAAAAATAAAAGAAAGACAAGTAAAAATTTTAAAACAATCAATTTCGTTGCAATCCCCGGTAACGACGCCAAAAACTTGTAGACTCTCTAGGTGAAATGCTGGCAAAAGTGGCAAAAATATGTATTGGAAAATATAAGAATGTGCCAAAATGAGTCTTTTGCGTGCAAGTATACACGGCCTGCAAGAAATACAACTGGTAAGCTAAGTATCGATCCCACAGAAATTGTCTTGGAATTCAATTGCCTTGATTGTTACTTGCCTTAAGAAAAAGTTGATTTGATTTGAAATTGGTTTTGGAAAATAATTAAAAAGTAAAGAAATGAAAGAAAAGTAAATACGTTGGCAAGGAAGGTGTTTTAATGAATGATGAGCGTTGGCAGGGAATGTATGGTTTTCACGCTATTCATGTCGTGTCAGCCGTTAACAACAACCTGTCTTGGCATTGTTTACCGAGCAGATTCAAAAGTAGCAAAGCCTCTCTCGATGGTCATTGCCCTAAATTGATCATGTAAAAACCCCTATATCTGTATAATGTTTGTTTTTAAATAAACCAATTTGATTAAGATCCAATCTATACTCCTAAGGGGTAGATTTCACTCCCGAAGTAAGTTCATCTACTTGAACGACTTCTCTCGAAGCTTCTCTCCTCAATATTCGACAACTTATTCGTTGCCACCCCAAGTCTGTTAAGATATTAAGGTGCAATAGGCCAACAGTGTCAGCTCTCGCTTGGTAGAGTATTTAGGAAATATTAAAATTTGCCGAATAGATGAAACTTTGCCAAGGCATATTTATTATTAAAAGCTAAAGCATGAAAATAACATAAAAACCAAACATCCCCCACCAACTATTAAAATAGTTCATGGTGAGGGAGTGAACCAACAATCCACAAACGTTTTAGGAATACATCATCCTTAAAAATAAAATAAAATAACCTGGGAGAGAGAATGGGCTAGAAGGGGTCTCTCGATGCAGCCCTTAAGGATCCAGGCTTCTCGTCCAAGCTGGTCGGACCACCCTTCCACGGTGCAGTTGGTCGTCAATCATCACACACACACCAACTCCTCATGATCCAATCTTCTCCCCCTCTTAAAGTCTAGCTTGGTTGGTGTTTAAATAGGAATGCAAAGAAAGGATATGACTAGCTCTTCAAATTTTAAATTCTAACTGCCCAGAGGATAAATGATTATCTTCTTATCCAGATTTGAATGAGAGCTGATCAGGCTAAGGCTGACGTCATCCTGCCGACGCTCCCCTAGCATCCAAGCTTGGCATGAGTCTGCCAATAAGTCTTGGCACCATTTTATCTGTTATTTTTTGGATATTGTTCCAATTGCTATTTTTTCGGAGCCTAATCATGTCCTATTTTTTCGGGGTCCAACAGCCTCTTGGTGTGACATCAAGTTCACTTCTCTGCCATCCGGTGCTTGGCATTGTTTGGTCCATCTGTGTCAACAACACTCGGCATTCTCTCTGGAATTCCTTCATGTGTTTCTTTCCTGGGCCAAATACTATGTCAAACCTATAATATTGCCAACAAAACAACCTTTCACACTGGCATAGACAAAACTCTAAACTCCTTATGCAAATGCATGATTCTAACATCCTAATGCAACTAAATGTACCTAAAAACAAGCAAAAGCATTGTAAGATTGACATTAAAAACATTACTTTTTGAGAGGTAACAAGCTCCTTAAAGATTCAAAGTTTTGACCCTTTTACAAAACAGTTATTAAAAACAGTTTTCAAAGTTTGTATTTTGGTCACTAGTTCAAAATGTCTGATTTCCAAAACCTATTTTCCAATATTGATTTCACCACAATCATATATCTATAATAAATAATGTTTTTAGAACATTTTTCCATATTTTTATCACCTTCAAAAATATTTAATCCGATTTAATCCTGAAACTGACTCGAATCTCTAATACCGATTCACCGAACCCTTAGAACTAACCCCAAAACATCTAGACCCAAAACTGGGGCGTTGCATTTGGAAATTTCAATAAAGAACCATTCATTAGAGGAGAAGAATGAACATTACCTCTAATGGGCGATTTCCCTCTCAATTGGATGTTTTAATCTTGAAAACAAAGAAATTTAAAGAGGTTTTGCAAAGAAAGATTGAAGAATCAATTAAGAAACAAGAATTTAAGAAATCAAGAGTGTCACCTCAGATTTTTTATGAAAAAGTGAGTGTTTGGCTGAAGAATTTTGAGAATAAAGTTTGAGAGGAAAAGTTACGTAAATTTTTTGTTTTAAGAAAATAACTACTTTTTGTTAACCTTTCTTTTAATTATCCAATTTAGACTCTTTAAAAATAATCCTAAATGAGAGGAAAATCTGATATTAAAGTTTTGGTAAAATAGATCTTTAAAGATTCTATGATTTGACCCTTTTTCAAAAGTCATTAAAAACAATTTTCAATCTTTGCATTTTGGTCACTAGCCAAAATGTCCAATTTTCAAATTCCATTTTCCTAAATTGACTTTACAAAAAATATGCATATATCAAATAAGGATTTTTAGATATTTTACCATATTTTTCTCGCACCAAAATTATTTATTCCGATTTTAATCCCGAATAAGACTCGAATCTCTAATCTCGATCCACCGGACCGTCTAAACCACTAAGAAAACTCCTAGGCCCAAAACTGAGGCGTTACAGATTCATTCAGCTACATGAAGCCATCGAGGAACTAGGAGTTAGGGTTGGGGCATATCTGTAGAAGTTTACCTTTCCTGCTTTGTAATGAGAACCTTTTTAACCTTCAAGAAAAGTCGTTCAAGGGTGATCACCAACGAAATCAATGTCTTTATTTGCATACATTCCTGTATTTTATTCTATCATTTGTTCCATACATCATAACGTTTATAACATGCATTAATTGATTATGCAATGAGTTTGATAATGAAAATATTGTGATAGAAATTGAAAGGTAAACTGCAATCATTCCACACACATATCACACTCGCTTGCAAACGAGGATAATGAAAGAAAACTTCGCCAAGTTAGAAGTTGATCTCAGGGGACAATTAGAGCGAACATAGAAAGAATTGAGGGAGACCATAATTAAATCCCAACAAGATATGATGGATGAGTTATCTCAGATGTTGAGACTCAGTTAGGGAGAAGGCCCAAGAGGAAAATATTCAGTTAAAAATCCCACTCAGAACTTGGAAGATCCTTCACACTCCCCGATCTTTATCAACACTACCCCAAGACCTCCGCAAGGAGTGTCCTTATCTCATCAGGCGGGCGCCTTTGCCCAAGCTCAACTGGGTGTGACCTTCGAAAATACAAAAAATGTTAGGGATAGCATCCCAGATTTTGACGAGTTGGAAAAATTGAACTAAGTAAAGGCGGAATTCTCAAAGCAATTAGAGGAAACCAAGAAGGATCTTGAGGAGAGGTTCCGAACAAAGGAGGATGAAGAAGAGTCTTATGGGTTAAATGCTAGAAAGCTTAGTTTTGTCCCGAATATAGAGATTCTGTATAAGTTGAAGACTCCAGAATTAGAAAAATTCAATGGGACAACTTGTCCCACCACTCACATAACCATGTTTTGTTAGAAGATGCATAATTCACCGACAATGAGAAGTTATTAATCTATTTCTTTCAAGATAGCTTGGTGGGATCTGCCACAAGGTGGTATAATTAGTTAACGCGAGCTCAAATCAAGTCATGGAAGGATTTAGCCAAAGCCTTCACCGACAAGTACAAGTATATAACTGATATGGTCCCCAATCCACTTTTGTTGCAAGGGATAGAACAAAGGCATAATGAGAGCCCCTGAGAATATGCTCATCGATGGCGCAATGTGGCGGCATAAGTTTAGCCTCCGCTTTGTGAGAACAAAATTTCTTTGATGTTCATAGATACACTGAAAGGGACACTTTATAATCGCTTGATTGGCAACCCTATTAGTAACTTCACGAATATAGTTATGATGGGCGAACGCATCGAAGTAGCCATCAAGAGCAAAAGAATTGACGAAGGAGATTCATCATAGAAACAATTTAAGAAAAAATATCATGAGGTTAATAATACGAACACCTATGAGGTCGTTAAGAACCTCACAATCTCCCAACCCCAGGCTACAACTAAGAATGCCCGAAGTGCTAATAGAAGAGAAGATAGGGGGCTCAAAAAAGAAGGTGAGAATAGGTTCTTCACTCCATTACCCATTTCTTACAAAGAGTTATACTCGCAGGTGTACAAGGTGGATTTAGTTTGGCCTTACAATGTTACCCCTTTTAACCCACCTTACCCAGCGTGGTATGACGCCAAAGAACATAGCAAATACCATGTTGATGTCCTGGGGCATTCGATTGAGAACTGTATGGTGTTCAAGAAGTTTGTTCATAATCTGTTAAAAGCCAAAGTGTTACAGTTGGAAGAACCAAGTACAACCAATAACCCTCTACCAAACCGTGAAGGTCACGGTGTGAATGTTTTTGAAGAGGGATACACTAGAAAAGATAAGGTGAATGTTTCAGAAGTAAAGTCTCTTTTGAGGTGAGTTTTTTAGCAATTGTGCATGGCACGCCTTATTGAACGGGGGATGGTGATCGTAGAAAAGGGGTGTGGCCCATACTATGAGTATCACCAGTCAGAGGACCATGAGATTCAGGATTGTAAAGAGTTCCATCAATTAGTTCCGAAAATGGTAGACAAAAAAGAATTGAGTTCTTCGAGAAAGAATAAGAGAGAAAATAAGTTAAAGTATACACGTCCGACAGTTCGAACGCCAAGTATAGTGCACGAAGGCCTTTTGTTCTTGATTTTAAACCAAGTTAATAGAGCACACCTCAAGAAGAATGCCCTAAGGTGGCTCCCAAGAGCATAATTTATGTCCCAACATCTTTTTTTCAAGGACACTCGGATGGTCCCATGGAATTACACCGCTAATGTTTCAATACCGGGGCACTCGAGTTTGCAAAAAGGTGAGAAGTTGTCTGATAAAGTAAAGCCCGCTCAAGGAGAAAAGTCGATGGAACCAAATCCCGATGTGGTAAATGAGGTTGGGCACTTTACAAAGAGTGGCAGGTGCTATTCCCCAAAAACTTCAAAGACAACGGAGGAACCCAAGGATAAGGGTAAAGTAGCTGGGTATAAACCCGAGAAGATATTTGGGAGCCCCTTTGAAAATCAATGAGCCGGTAACTAAAGCTCAAGCTCAAGAATTTTTAAGATTTTTGAAGTACAACAAATACAGTGTTGTGGAGCAACTCTGAAAATAGGCAACCCGAATTTTAGTACTTGATCTCCTGTTAAGTTTAGAAAAACACCGTGAAACATTGTTGAAAGTCTTGCAGTAAACCTTTGTCACATATGATATTTTGGTCAGCAAGTTAGACCGGATAATCGGCTATATCACTGCAGACAATTACATTACCTTCAGCAATTATGAAATACTGGAGGGAGATATGGGTTCCACCAAGTCTCTAAACATCACCACCCATTGCAAAGGGCATGTGCTACCGGGAGTGCTTATTGATAATGGTTGTGCTTTGAATGTCATGCCTTTGGCTACTTTGCAATGTCTGCCTATCGATAGTTCACATATGAAACCTTGTCAGAATACAGTACGAGCATTTATTGGGACCCAATGGGATATGGACGAGAAAATTGAAGTACCCCTGCTCATTGGCCCAAGTTAGTACACTGTCGACTTTGTGGTTATGGATATTTGATCATCCTACAATTGTTTGTTAAGAAGGCCATGTATACACTTTGTCGGTGATGTTCCGTCGTCACTACATCAAAAATTAATGTTTGTCATTAGAGGGAAGCTAGTGACTATTAATGCTGAACAAGATATTATTGCTTCGATGGCTTCTGATGCACCATATATTCAGACCGATAAAGATGCAGTGGAATATTCTTTTAGGGTTTTAGAGTTTGTCAATGCCACTTTCGTTACTGAAGGGAAGAGGATTCTATGCCCTAGGCTGTCAAATTGTACTAAGATGGTAGTGAAGGAAACTTTGAGAAAATGAACAAAGAAAGGAAAAAAGTTTGGGAAGGAACCTGCAAGGATGTCTGCGAGCCAAAAGCTTCATCAGCAAAAATGATCATTTTGGGCTTGGCTACAAGCCTAACTTCTTGCAAAGAAAACAAGAATGGAAAAAGAGAGAAGCAAAAAGAAATGCTCGGTTTAGGGAAGAAGTCATTTCATATGACCCATGACTTATTCTGATATGAAGAGTACTTTTATATTCAAAGGAATAGTGAACCCCGAACAAAAAGTGCAAGAAGCTAATCAAGAGAGTGAGAAGTTCTTCAACGAAGAATTGATCAGCGAAGCATTGAAAGAAATGGATGTTAATGTGATCACTAAGGATGACAAGACTAGCCAGCCTTTGACCAAGATCCGCCCATGCTTCCTAGGGGAAAAGCTCAACAATTGGACTTGTGTAGACATGCATGTGGTTTTTAGGACCAAATCAAAGTAATGCTAAGAACAACCCTTTTTGCTTCTGCCTGAGAGCAATATTGATCTTTTGTAAAGGGCGGCTATATCAACTTTATTTGCTTTCAATGAGAAGAATGCTTTCCATATTTCTTTCTCAAATGACGAACATGACATTTATTTTATTTATTGTTTATTCGTTTATATTCATTCCATAAACTATTTATTTCTATTCCCAATGTGCATTATTTTTAAACTTTCACAGGTCTTTCAATATTAACTGTATGAATGATTCTGAATCTAATCCCAAGGTAGATTTCGAAAAACCCATATGCTTGGCAGAAATCGATGAAAAAGATGACAAACTAGAATATGAGGTCCCAGACAAATTGTTAAGGATAAAGGCAAGTGAGGACTAACAGATCTTCCCGCATCAAGAAGAATTAGAAATCTTGAACTTAGGGACCGATGAGGAAAGGAAAGAGGTGAAGATCGACACTATTTTGTCATCAAAAACTAGACGGGATTTGACAAAATTGCTTCTAGAATTCAAATTCATATTTGTTTGGACATACCAGGATATGCCAGGATTGAATATGGACATTGTGGTACACAAGCTACCCATAAGACCAGAATGCAAGCCCGTCCAGCAAAAACTTTAAAGAATGAGAACATACATGTTAAAAGTCAAGGAAGAAGGGAAGAAGCAGTTTGAGGCCAAATTTCTAAAAGTGGTAAAATACCCAGAGTGGGTAGCCAATATAGTCTCGGTGCCTAAAAAGGACGAGAAGGTGAGCATGTGCGTGGATTATAGGGACCTCAACAAGGTAAACCTCAAAGACAATTTTCCACTGCCTCACATTGATACCTTAGTTGACAATACCGCAGGACATTCATGGTTCTCATTTATTGATGGCTTTTCGGGGTATAATCAAATTAAAATGCACCTTGAAGACATGAAAAAGACCACTTTTGTGACCATGTAAGGAACATTTTGTTATAAGGTAATGCCTTTTGGGTTAAAGAACGTTGGAGCAACCTATCAAAGAGTCATGGTAACCTTATTCCATGATATGATGCATAAAAAGATTGAGGTATATGTGGAAGATATGATAGCCAAGTCTCAAAACGAAGAGGAGCACATCTAAAATTTACGGAATCTATTCCAAAGGTTAAGAAAGTATCAGTTAAAGACATGATTCTTATTTATGGATGGCTTTTCGGGGTATAATCAAATTAAAATGCACATTGAAGACATGAAAAAGACCACTTTTGTGACCATGTAAGGAACGTTTTGTTATAAGGTAATGCCTTTTGGGTTAAAGAACGTCGAGGAAACCTATCAAAGAGTCATGGTAACCTTATTCCATGATATGATGCATAAAAAGATTGAGGTATATGTGGAAGATATGATAGCCAAGTCTCAAAATGAAGAGGAGCACATCTAAAATTTACGAAAGCTATTCCAAAGGTTAAGAAAGTATCAGTTAAAGACATGATTCTCATTTATGGATGGCTTTTCGGGGTATAATCAAATTAAAATGCACCTTGAAGACATGAAAAAGACCACTTTTGTGACCATATAAGGAACGTTTTGTTATAAGATAATGCCTTTTGGGTTAAAGAACGCTGGGGCAACCTATCAAAGAGTCATGGTTACCTTATTCCATGATATGATGCATAAAAAGATTACGATATATGTGGAAGATATGATAGCCAAGTCTCAAAACGAAGAGGAGCACATCTAAAATTTATGGAAGCTATTCCAAAGGTTAAGAAAGTATTAGTTAAAGCTCAACCCAGCCAAGTGTACCTTCGCGATTATGTCTGGAAAACTCTTAGGTTTCATGGTTAGCCGAAAAGAAATTGAGATCAACCCTGATAAGGTAAAAACGATTCAGAATCTCCCGCCACCTCAAACATAAAAAGAAGTTTGAGGATTCTTGGGAAGATTAAACTATATATCTCGGTTCATCTCCAGTTGATCGATAAATGCGACCCTGTCTTCAAACTGCTCTGAAAAAACAATCTGGGGATATGGAATGAAGATTATCAAGAGGCACTAAAGAAGATCAAAAAGTATTTGACCAATGCACAGTCTTAGTAGCGTCGGTGCCTAATAGACCATTAATTTTTTACTTTATAGTTTTTGAAAATTCAATGGGTTGTGTGTTAGGGCAACACGATGAATATGGCAAAAAAGAAAGGGTTATTTATTACTTTAGCAAGAAGTTCACCAAGTGCGAAAGATGGTACCCACTGATCCAAAAGCTATGTTGTGCCCTAGTTTAGGCTACCAAGTGACTTAGGCAATGTTGTATCACACCACTTGTTTGATTTCCCGATTAGATCCATTGAAAATTTTTATAGAAGTAACAACATTGGTCGGGAGAATGGCCCGTTGGCAAATGCTTTTGTCAGAATTTGATATTGTTTATGTAATTCAGAAAGCAATAAAGGAAAGTGTAGTGGCAGATTTCTTGGCAAGCCGCGCTTCGGACGACTACGAACCTTTAGATTTTAGTTTCCCGAAAAAAGATTTGGTGAGCGCTTCGTTTGAAGAGAAACTCGCTCCAAAGAATGAGTCTTGGAAGCTTTATTTTGATGGAGCATTTAATGCCCTAGGTCACAAAATAGGGGCAGTGCTAATCTCTCCTGATAATGTCTATTACCCCCTTTACAAGTAGATTGGAATACTTCTGTACCAACAATATAGCCGAATATAAGGCTTGCGTTATGGGATTACATGCGGCCATTGAAAGAAAGATCAAGATGCTTCAGGTCTTTAGAGATTCATCTTTGGTAATTTATCAACTTCAAAAAGAGTGGGAGGCAAGAGATCCAAAGTTAATCAAGTATTACGATCTGATTCAAGAGTTGGTTAAAAACTTTGAGAAGATCGGTTTTGCTTATTTGTCAAGGGAAGATAATTAAAAGGCTGATACCCTAGCAACACTGGCCGCCATGTTTGAGGCAAACATGAAAGCAGAAATGAAGCCAATCAAAATGTAAATTTTTGAGGTACTAGCTCATTGCTATAATTTGGGAGAAGGGGATGATGGCAATCCATGGTATTATGATATTTTTCAGTACATCAAATTCTAGGTTTACCCAAAAGAGGCCAACGGCAATGATAAAAGAACTATTAGAAGAATGATATCCTTGATGGATAGATATTGTACAAAAGGGGCAAAGACCAAATATTGTTAAGATACGCCAACACTCGAGAGACTAAAAACATTTTAGCAGAAGTACACGATGGTTTGTGTGGAACCCATACAAAGAGTTTCTTCATGGCTAGAAAAATTATGCGATATGGTTATTTCTGGTCGACCATGGAAGGAGATTGTATCGAATACTCAAAGAAATGTCATAAATGTCAAATTTATGCCAACATTCTCTGCCGTTGCCACTCCACACCATGAATTCACCATGGCCTTTTGTTGCCTGGGGTATGATGCCATTGGTCAGATTCATCCAAAAGCTTCTAATGAACACCGCTTCATCTTGGTGGCTATTGATTACTTCACCAAGTGGGTAGAAGCCTCTTCTAACGCCAACATCACAAGGGCAATAGTCTGTAAGTTCCTAAAGAAAGAGATCATCTGTCATTACGATTTGCCAGAAAAAATTACTACCGAAAATGCTTCCAATTTGAACAACAAGATGATGAATGAAATGTGTGAACAATTCAAGATTGTACACCAAAATTCTACTACCTATCGTCCCAAGATAAGCGTGGCAGTAGAAGCGGCAAACAAGAATATCAAGAAAATTATAGCCAAGACCACAGACACTTTCAAAGATTGGCATGAGAAACTACCCTTTGCTCTGTTTGCTTATCGAATATCTGTGAGAACATCCATGGGGGCAACATCATATTCTTTGGTCTATGGTATAGAAGCGGAGTTACCTGTTGAAATGGAGATCACATCACTTTAAATTTTGAATGAGGTAAAGTTAGAAGAAGTCGAATAGATGCAAGCTAGGTTCGATCAGTTGAACATCATCAAAGAGAAGAGATTGAGGGCTATTTCCCATGGCCAAATGTATCAGAAAAGGATGATGCGAGATTATAACAAAAAAGTTTGCCCAATAGAATTTTTAGAGGAGAGTCTAGTGCTTAAAAAGATCTTGCCAATTCAAAATGACTTCCGAGGGAAATGGATGCCTAATTGGGAAGGCACATATGTTGTTAAAAAGACCTTTTTTGGTGGAGCGTTAATTTTAATAGAGATGGATGGGAAGGAGTTGAGTAATCCTATAAATTCAAACTTTGTCAAAAAGTACTATGCTTGAAGTAAAAAAAATTGGAGTGAAAACCCGAAAGGGTGCTTCGCAAAATGAAAATGCCTATGGTGAAAACCCAAAAGGGCTCCTCAAGTATGAAGAAAAAAGAAAAGGAAAGAAAAAGAGAAAGAATGGGGGTTAAGATGAAAACCCGAAAAAGGGTGTCTTAAAACCAAATGAGGATCTGAATTGAAAATCTGAAAAAGGGCAGTTTAGATAAATTTTGATATTTGGCTTCCGATTGATAGGCTCTACTTCAGTCGAGGTCTCTACTTCGGTTTATGGTAGAATCCCTCTCGGGTATCTGAAATTTCAGTCAATGATGGCAAGTGAGAGACCTATCATAGTCGATGGGCTCTCGCAACATTCATACAGTCGATGTTCGGAGATGTCGCACCATATGTTATTTACTTCTTTTCATGTTTGTCGTGACTTTTAAGTCATTCCAAAATCTCTTCAAATATTAATGAAATATTATTTTGTGCCTTCCTTTATCTATTTCATGAGCATCCTACAAGTGGATTGACATAGATTATTGAAAAAACAAAAGATTTCTTAGTATTACTATGATTTAACCTTTTGAGTGCAGGCTACCCAAAGACAAGAATTTATTTCACTGAATGGAGCTTGCCAAATCTGAAGCCTAGAAGACATTAAGTGCTAAGTTAGCAGAATTTGCAGAGAAAAAATGACAACTGTCTTTTCGTCTGAGTTCAAAAAAAAGAAGGATTCAGAGGCGAAAACTTGAAATGCGCCTAAGAAAAAAAGAAAAGAGAAAAAATAGAAAAAAAAACAAAGTAAAAACCTGAAAATGACGCTTTGAGAAAAGCAAATTTAAAGTGAAAACTTGAAAAGATGCTTTAGAGAAAAGGTTTAGAAGTATGAGCGGAAATGGTTAACAAGCCTGAGTCCTAACGCAAGGCTAGATAACAAGTAAACAAGAACGAAGAAGATAGCGAAAGGAAGCTAAGATAAGAAACCAAGAAAGAAAGCGTCCGAGCAATGACTAGATTTTATTTGCCATGCATCACTAATAGTTAAGCATCCTTAAGATAGGAGCATGCTAACTCACATCATCAAATCATCATGTCTATTTTTTACAAGTATTTGAAGATTAACAAAATTGGATTCTATGCTTCATGAAAGGATAAGTATATCCTAGCAAAGAATCAAGTGCCCTTTGACGTGCATAATTATGACTTCTGAAAATCAACCAATCCTCAGTTGATTGCGAATGACGAACATCATTTTTATGCTAAGACGAGCATAAATCAGGGGGCTTTGATAATCTCTAAGTGAGATACCTTTAGATGTTAAGTCGATCAAAGATTGAGGCATCGATTTAAGGTTTTTATCCTTCAGAAAGCGGTGAAAATCTTCTGGTAGTCTCAAAGCGAGGTACCATTTTTATGCTGGGAAGAGCAAAAATTAGGGCATTTCGATAGTCTCTAAGCAAGATACCCTTAGATTTCAAGACGACCAGAGATCGGGGCATCAGTTTAAGGTTTTTAGCATTTACAAAGCGGTGAAAATCTTCTGGTAGTTTCAAAGCGAAGTACCATTTTTATGCTGCGGCGAGCAAAAATTGGGGCATTCCGGTAGTCTCTAAGTGAGATACCTTTTGATGTCAAGACGAACAGAAATTAGGGCATCATTTTAAGGTTTTCAGCCTTCAGAGAGGGGTGAAAATCTTCCGGTAGTCTCAAAGTGAGGTACCATCTAAATCCATGACGATTAGAGATCATGGCATTTTGGTAATCTCAAAGTGAGAGACCATCTGATGTCAGGATGATCAGAAATCGGGGCATCATCTCGAGGGTTTCTTTTCTTCAATCATTGCACATAAAGAACTTGGAGCTCCGAGACTAAAGAAAGATAAAGAGTGAACAGTTCTATATAGGAGGGACTCACAACTCGGAATCTTCAGACAAGGAAGTCGGATAAAATTAGTGCTTAGGATATTTGCTTTATTCTTGTTCCACAAGGATAAGCAAAGAAGAGCAGTTGTAATCACAAATTTTATCCAGGATTTTAACCCGTTTTACATTTGTGTCAAATTTTATAATAATGGGCCTTTGTAAGTGATATTATTATTAGTATTATGCCCTTATTGCTATTATCTTATTATTATGATTAAAACCCCTAAAAATATTATTATTAGTATTAATATACCATATTATTATTAATATATAATTATCTATATCATTATTTATTATATTACTTTTATTATTAGTATTATTATCATAATATATCATATGTTATAGTTATTATGATTTGAAAACATAAAATATTATTATTATTACAGTTGTGTTATTATTATTATTATTTTAAAACAAAACTTAAAACACACAAAGAATAATAGATAACTAATAAATAAAATCACAGATGTTTATTAAATTATATAGTCCACTTAAAATTAAAAAACCCAAAAATATTACACGCCCCGTTTAGCCCAAACTCTAGTCTAAAAACCTAATCTATTTGCTTTGTTTTTGCACAGTCAAACAATAGCCGTCAGATCTATTTTAGATCTGACGATCCAGATCATGACAATAAAGAGAAACCTAGGAGGCACCCCTCGTAGCCGTAGTGTCGCATTATCTGGGGTCGTTCGATCTAGATCGCATCGGATGGCCAAGATCAAGCCTCTCGTGCGTGCGATGTATGCCATGACCATTTGAATCCTCCATGCGTGCTTGAAGCTCACGCGCTACCCTTCCACTTTCCCTTCTTTCGATCGAGGCCGTCCAGATCGCCACGTAGATAAAATAGATCTGCGTCATTTGATTTAGGGCTTATTCAGACCATTCAATCTCGTCATCCTCTACCGCGCATAAATCCGGCAGATCTGGTCCACTCCTCCAGCAACTGCAGTACATGCAACCACAAACAAGTCAGAATGTCAGATGATACAAAATAAACAAACAAGCTCAAAATTTCAGAACTGGCATTTACAGATCATAACATGAATCTGGCCAAAAAATTAACAGAGCAACCAATAGGGATTTTAGACGTTTTTATATATATATTAACTCGAGTAATCCTAAGGGCCATATAAGAGAAGCCTAAAACCTTGTAACCCTAATATGAAAATAGGGAAAATTTTGATAATCAATACAGGAAGCAAAAAAAACTTTGAAGGTATTCCTTTCTCTTTTAGTTGCATGCATCAAATGAATAGAAAAATTATAGTTTGTTTTTTTTTTTTACCTTGAACGAGTCAAGGCCGTCAGTTGTTTGTGAGCCTCCTTCTGACGGTGATATTCTCAAGGCCTTCGGGCCATCAATGGTGAACCGATAGGAAGGGAAAGGCTAGAGAGGCTTCAGTTTTCACAAATAAAGGATTTTTTTTGGTTCAATATTTTCAAAAAGGATTATGGGTGTGATTTTCAAGTTTTCGAGGCGGATTTGGTTTCAAAATAACAAAAAAGAGTTTTTTTGCTTGGTTTTGGACCGTCGGTGCTAGTAAGAGGCGGTCGGCGCGGTATTTTGCTGGGTTTATCAAACCCTAACGGAGTAAAAAGGAAATGAAAAGGGAGGTTTGATCGGATGAAAAAAAATAGCCAGAAGAAGAAATTTTTAGGCCAAAACGACCCTTTTATACTGCTCTGATTTTTTTTAAAATGGTTTTTTACAACATAAACCCCTTCGCATGTCTTCTTTTACACCTGAAGGGTTTCTGCCTTTCTAAAATACTCCCGAGGTCCCTATGGTTTTTGAAATTTTTTCAATCTCGTCCCTCCTCAAGATTAATTAGTGCTTTTAAAAATTGGTTTATTTCCTTTCAATCCCTCCGTGTTTTTTAAAATTTAGCCTTAGCCCTTCCGCATTTTAAAATCACCTCCGTCGTCCCTAAGTCTTTGAGGAGTTTTTCAATTTCATCCTTAATTCGGGTTTAATTTGACTCAAGGTGGTTTAATGCCCCTTTTAGCCCGAAAGTTTTGTTTTTTATTCGATTTAGTCCATTTTCCATAGGTCTAATATCCCTAAAACTCCCTCTTTCCGCCCTATTTTCGTTTTGGTCCATGGTTGGTGTGTGTTCTTACTGCTTTATTTTATTAATATGTTAGTTCGTACCCATATATGTTTATTTTCCTTTTTATCATACATTAATATATTTAGCTTCATATCTTTGTGTTTTTTGCTTTGTATTCTGTTTCTGCTTACATAGTCGATTGTTATGTTTTTTCTTTATAACATGTTGTTTGGATTTTTGTATGTTGTAGGCATAGCGTTTAATAGATTACATGTATGCGTATAGATATAAACTATGCTCTTTTAGAATCCGTCATTGCGTAGTTTTATATGATGTATGCCATACGTATGTATTTGCTTCATGCGAGGATGCTAAGTGAGTTGCTTTCTTTTTTAGTTTGTCGCATGTATGTATGTGATGTAAATAGTTTTTAGTACATGGTTTTCTATCTTGATGTATGCTTTGATATATTTATGCCTTTTCATGCCTTCATTCGTGTGTTTGCATGTCATAATTGCATACCAACATATAAACTGTCAATGTGGGCCTTTTTATTCGAGGATAAGCTTGGCTAGTATCAGGCGTAGTGGTGGTAGTTTTTGCTTATTCTCGAATAACGGGACCCTTAAAATTTACTCGCATGTATAACCAAATTTCAATTTAATCGTCACTTTAATTCGAAAAGTTTAATATTGACAAAGTGGTAATTGTATTTTTCATTTGGTACCAATTTTGGGCGGTGTGAGGTGCCAAAATTTTCCCCATCCGTAACCGACTCTCGAACCTGCTTTCAAACAAATCTATGGTTTTATGGTGTTTGGTCTACCTAAGTGGCCGGTGACGACTCCAAGTTTTATTATTTTCAAAATACGAATTTTTAAAGGACTCTCCTATTTTTCAAATATTTCCCCCAAAACTAAAGGAAAACAACTAGTCCTTTTTAGCAATCTCGGCTTTGAAAAAAGTCATTACAACCGTATCGATACACGTGTTCGAATACCGGTACCCACTGAATGAAAAAAATCTATTATGCTAATAAAAAGATAGAAATTAACGTGGGATATTAATGAGATAATATGGAATAACAGAGATAATTAATGAGGATATTAATTTACTCTTCCGTAATGTATTAACAAGTTTGTAAACTTAATTTGGGTGACTTGATGGTAATAGCAACCGTAGGGATCCTTGGTGGATGGTGTGATGTCGTGTGGTAGATGTATCCTTGCTATGTGTTGATATGGACACCAAGATAGTTGAGTCATCTTTGATTGATGGAATCCAGATACACAGTGAGAGAAAGAGTGTGTTGCAACACCATGGTTTAATATTTCCGAATGTAGGATCCCGATACTATGTGAACGCAGACCTTATTCGAAGATGCTTGATGAGAGATCCCGAGCATGGATGTAGGATCCTGATGCTATGTGGACGCGGGCATCATCCCTACGAGTGTATGATCCAGATGTTGTATGGTTGTGGGCCTCACTCGGAGTGTACGATCCTGATGCGGTGTGGACGCAAGCCTCACTCCATGTTTGTGGTATGACTTGTGCGCTTTCGCTCGGACGATCTGGTGAGATCCTGAGTATGGTTGGGCCTTGTGGACCATGTATGATGATTGCTATTATGAGAGCATGTGTTTAGGCGAGTTATGGTAGCGCCATGTGTTTATTTATCTCTCCTTATTGCTCGTACTAGCTTGCATGTTTATGTGTATGATTAGCATAAAGTATAGTAGAGTAGATGTGTACCACTAAGCTTTGTAAGCTCATCGCTCGAAATCGTTGTTTCCGTGCGTAGGTTGATCGTTGGATCGTAGGATCGATGAGTACTATCGGCACGAGATTCTAGCATGTGGTGATCTCTAGAGCACGATACTTGTGTTTAGTGGGCTGTGTATTCATAGGGCCTTACGTGGTGGAGTCTGTAAATCTTACTTTTGAAATTGTATTAATCAAGTCAAATGTTTTAAATTAAAGTGGAGCTCCTTTGTAACGATTTAAATTGTTTATCTATGCTTTCAACTATTGGATCTAAATGTTTTGGAAATACCTTGTTAGAGCTAAACCCAGTTTGAGAAATTTTATGTTTTTTAGGTTGAGGGTGTTACAGACTCGACTCGAACTCAAAAATTAATCCACTAATTACTAAAAAATTTGAGTTATTTAAAATTTTATATTATAACTCAAACTTTATTTAAAATTTTTTTAGTCGAATCAAATAACTCAATTTTTTACTAAAAAATTCGAATTATTTAAATTTCTATTTTATAACTCAAACTTTTTTTAAAAAAAATTCAAATCAAATTATAAAATTCGATTTTTTAGTCAAGTCAAATTTTACTCTCCTTATTTTCCCGGCCAATAAACGCCTAAAGCTCATCAAATCCATACTAAACCCTACAATCACTTCCATTCCATAAAGAAACATATCTGAATTCATTTAACATCCAACAAATCAGTCACTTCCCACAGAAACTACAACCCTTTCTTGGTGGGTGCCCCGGCCCCCTCCTTTCTCATACGCCCTTGGCTTGACATGAAGGGCATACAATAAATAAATAAAAGTACAGTGTCAGATTGTGAGCTTTTTTATTTGACACGTTACGGATTGATGCATATAATTAAACTTTTTAATAATTAAATTTATATTTAATATATTAACCGACATGAATGAATGAATTAGATGGTATCAACTGTTAACAAATAAAACCATATCCTAATGATTTAATCATATGTATTTGTTTTAAAGAAATGCCAGTTTGTAATTTACAGTATATAAAGACACAAACTTCGATTGATAATTAATTTGGATTCGCATAGTTTACTGTCAGTGCATAGAGTTTGCACTAGCCTTCTGGGAAGCAGTAGTTTGGAAGATTGTAGGATGAATTTGACCATGAAAGTAGGTACGAACGAAAGACTTTATGTTATGGGACAAATATATAGAAATTTAGAGAGACAAACTCAAATTTTTTAGAGACAAAAATATATTTTCAATAAAAAATATATAATAAATTTTAAATTATATACAAATTTTAAATTTTTAAAAGGTTACTGACCGCTCGGTCCATCCTGCATGAATGCTTGCATTTGTTGTATGCGTCAAACCCTGGGTTTTTTGCTTGAATCCAAAAGGAGTCCACGAAAGGCAATCGCATTGCAGAAACATGACAGCGGCGACTGCTATAGCTTTGATGAATGACAACAGTGAAGGCGACAAGCATTGTCCTCCCTGGGAAAATACCAAAGATGTGGAGTCTATGTCATGAATTGAAATGTGAAAACACAGTGGTCGAATTCTGATTTTGGTCCTTCTTCTATGCTCAAATTGGGGATATAATCAATGTATTTTAATTTTGAGCATAGTAAAGGGACCAAAGTTACAATTTGACCAAATAAAGTAAAAAAAAAGCCAACCTCATTCTCTCCGATCTACATTTAATAATTCACTTCCCCAGTTTAATCTAAAGTCTTCAAAACTATATCAAGTTTCGTAAATCCCTTTGTATTCTTTCAACTTTAAAAAGAAAAAAAATGGTTTTCCAAAGAGAAGAGGAAGCTGAATCTACAAAACAAGGCGAGCTAAGGGTTAATGAAGCAATGGAAGAAGAGAATCGTGGAGAGTGGTTGAAGCTGAGGCTGACAGTGGGTGGGAACTCAATACCAGCAGGGGACTCAGAGTCTGAGTTGGACCCACGGTTAAGACCAATTCCTTCCAAGTTTTTCTCGTGCAACTTTTGCAAGAGGAAGTTTTACAGTTCACAAGCCTTGGGTGGCCACCAAAACGCCCACAAGCGGGAGCGAGGTGCAGCCAGAAGATCTCAATCCCAGAGGATGATGAGTTTGCCGATGAGCAGTCGAGCACTTGGCGTTCAGCCGCATTCGCTTGTGCACAAACCAACCAGAGATGGAGCTGCTTCAAGTGTAGCGAGATTTAACGATACATACAAAGTGCAGTTCACGGTTGATGATGGAATGGATTTTATGTGGCCAGGCAGTTTCCGTTTGGATCCTCCGACAGCAGAACCATCCAAGCTTGACTTGAATCTTCGACTCTAAATTCTAATCTCTTGTCCATGTTTTATTGTTAGGCAAAACTTTTGAGATTAGTTCTACTTTACTGTAAACATACATGTTAAACTTTTTTTTTTGTTTATTTTACTTTTGCTATAAAAGTAAGTCGACGAAATATATTCTTCGCAATTTGAAAAGTGACAAAACCAATTGGAATCAACATGATTCGATCAAATTGTTAGAAAATGGTGCAACAATAATCCAAATATAATAGAGTACGTAAGGCATGTATAAACAGATTACTTAAGACAAGTTTGTTTTTTTTTTTCGGTGTTTGAGTAACATTGGACGTCTACCTCTCAAGATACAATAACAAACTTTTATAGCAGTAGCACAACTGCAGTGAACAAATCAAACACAATCTTGCATTAGTCTATTACTAGAAACCAAAAACCTTTTTTCATGCATGTATTTTTTGGATATTATGATTAATGTTTGTTGTTATGAAAACTGTCTTGAAAACCTGTCCTTTATATAGAGGATGGAAAAATTAAATTGCTTGATGGAAAGATTAAATCTTTTGATGGAATGATTTGATGAAAAGATAATAGATATAAGTGAATAGACACAAAATTAAATTAAAAGCAATAAATCTATTCACCAAAAAATATATATGTTCAATAAATCTGTTCACTAAAGTATATATATATTTTTAATAAATTTATTAATATTGTTATTTTCAATAAATCTGTTAATATTGATATTTTCAATAAATCACTTTGAATCGCACTTTCCTGCGATAATTATGGAATTTTAGGAGCAATTTTCTCTTCATCTCACCAAGGCCTCGTTGGTGAACGGTGAGGTTGTTCGGCACTCCCCCATTGTGGGGGTAGACGTGCCTCACCATACTCCAAATTTAACCGGGGAAAACCATGAAACCTTTGGCACCACCGCAAATAGGAGGCACCCGGACGCTGCCCCCTAGCTCCGTTCATAACATTTCACCAAGGTCGGCCTTGGGTTTTTGGTGGCCTAGGGCGACTCTAAGAAATGAGTCTTAAATTAAAGATTTAAATTGTGGTTGCGGTCGTAGTATGTTTATCGTGGAATTACAAATGTTTTTTTGGTCACTGCGAGTATCTTAGTTCTGAGATTTTTTAATAACATACGCTATTGTGGACATAACTGTTGTAAGTATCGCACAGTTTCAGATGGTGCCGCTATCGTCATATAACGGTCGTTGTTGTAGTTGTATATCGCTATTTAAATCTCTGTCCCTAATAACAAGTAATGAAAAAAATTAAATTTTAAGAGTAGGTCCATAATAACAAGTATTGAAAATTTAGGCCCCTAATAACAAATATTAAAAAAATTAGATTTTAAGAGTACGCTCATAATAGCAAATGTTGGGGGAAAAATTGGGACCCTAATAACAAGTATTATTTTTTTTTGAATTTTAAGAGTAGACTCCAAATAATTAATATTGAAAAAAAATTAGCCCCTATTAACAAGTATTGGAAAATTGTGCCCTTAGAAAATTGTGCCCTTAATAACAAATATTAAAAAAACAATATACCTTTAACAATAAATATAATTTGAAAAAATATATAAATATATAACTTCCATGAGTCGTGAGCCCTGGGCGACCCCCTTATTGCCCAAGGACGAGCTTGCATTTCACGTGCGAATTTGGCTTATATCACCAAAGTATACCATCTTTTTTATTTCGTATAGAACTCATATTGATTTTGAAATAACAAATGGCTTTAACTCATATTGATATAACAAATGGTTTTAACTATTAAATTCTTTTAAAATAAATTTTACACAACTCATATGAATTACTCACTATGCATTCGAACAAAATTATTCTTGTCTTAAACTTAACCAAACATTTGATGAACTTTAAAAATACATTCGATGAAATTTTCTAAGTTAAAATGGCCTTAAAATTCTATGCGTACTGATACGGTACTATGAGTACCGGTACACCCTTCGATTCCAAATTACATCGAATGTAAAACCAGTACCAGTACGGCAATAGGCGTACTGATTCGCGGCCTTGATTTTAAAACATTGAATGTAAAACCGGTACCAGTACGAAAACATGTGTACCGATATTTATATTTGATTTCAAAAGGTCGAATGTATAACACGTACCGATACGCAAAGATTTTATTCAGACATCGAATGCAAAATGAGTACTGGTACAGCTATACACATATCGATACTCTTTGAGGCAAAAACTAAAATTTTCAAATACGTACCGGTACATCCATACGCGTACTGATACTGAATGGCCTCAAGATTTTCCAGTGAGCAATTGACGTACCGATATGGCTTTCGCGTACCTGTACCCCTTTCTGCGTACCGATACTCAAATTCGAGTACCGGTACACCCTGCTTTGTAAAAGTTATTTCTATATTGGGCAGGTACCAATACTCAGATACGCGTACCGATACCTGGGGTTGGCAGACAGTATTTATTGCGGGAAAACTTGCTCTTCAATAGCTATATTCATATCTCCAACCACCCAAACGACTAGAATTCAATGAAAGGGTATAAATACAAGCCTCAAGTGTAGCTACAACAACTATTTGAACCTACATTGATCAACATTCAAGCAAAGATTAAATCCTTTGTGCTTTTAGAGTCAAACCCTTGTACCCAACTTGTGTATTTCATTGTAATCTTTCATTTCAAGTTTGGGGTTGAGTGTTCTTGTAATTTGGGCAAATATTTACCTTGTGAGGTCATTTTCCATTTGCCATTTTCTTTCTTGTAAAAGAGTGATCATTGATCAAGCTTTGGGTAGAAAGCTTTGATCGGTTGTAACGGTTGCCTCCTTAGCCTAGAAAAATGGAAGAATTCTATAATGAATTGGTTGAAATCCTTAGTAGGAAGCTAAGGTAGTGGATGTAGACCTTGTTAGAAGGTCGAACCACTATAAATCATTGTGTCCCATTGTCTATCTTTTTCCATTTGCTCCCTAAAATTTTAAATTGCCAATTCACCCCCTCTTGGCCACTTTCGGTATTGATTGATCATCCTAACAATTAGTATCAGAGCCACACTCAACCTAAGGTCTAACAACCATTGAGGCAATCCTAGAAGGTGATTCAATCAATCAAAGACATCGCCATGGCATCCACCTCCAGCAACAACTTGTACGAGTCTCAATCCATCACCAAACCTTCATACTTCAATGGGGATAACTATCCCTATTGGAAAAACCGTATGAAGTTCTTCATAAAATCCCATGACTACCTCTTATGGGATGTAGTGGAAGATGGACCGACAATCTCGATAAAGAGAGAATGTAATTAGTGAGTTCCGAAGTCCAAGCACGAGATGACTAATAAAGATCGGAAGAAGCTCCAAATCAATGATAAAGCAATGCACATGCTATTTTGCTCACTTGGACCGGACGAGTACTCCAAGATGTCATCTTGCTCAAGTGCCAAAGGAATTTGGGATAAGCTAGAGATCACATACAAAGGTACCAATGAAGTTAAGGAGACCAAGATTGGGCTTCTTAATTTGAGCTACAGAAATTTCAAGGTAGAGCCGGATGAAGACATCTTCAAAATGTTCGAACGGTTCTCTATTATTGTAAATGGCCTCAAGGGTCTTGGAGAAGTCATTTCGGAGGAGAAGCTAGTTCGAAAACTACTCTACTCACTTCCTGAGTCTTGGGATGGTAAAAGAGTGGCCATCATAGAATCAAAGGATCTCAAGATGCTAAAGCTCGACGCTCTCATAGGGTCTCTTCTCACCCATGAGATAATGAAGAAAGGAAGAGAAGAAAAAAAGAAGAAAAAGGAAATAAGGGTCGAAAAGAATGAAGTAGAGAAGAAAAAGATGGGAATCGCTCTCAAGGCTTCACAAGAAGAAAGTGATTCAAGTAAGGAGAAAGACGAAGAATTGGCTATGATAGCCAAACGATTCACTCGGCTCATGAGATCCAACCGAAGAAGGAAGTTTAATCGAAGAATGGATCTCAAGAACAAGAGCAAGAAAAAAGAAAAGGATTCGGTCGTGTGCTACGAATGTAAGAAGCTGGGGCATATCAAAAAATCGATTGTCCACAACTCAAAAAGAAAGGCTTTGAGAAGAAAAAGAAGCACAAGGCCCATGTAGCCACTTGGAGCGATGAAGAGTCTTCAAGTGATGAGGAGCAAGAAGTTGTTAACCTTTGTCTCATGGCCTATGAAGAGGATCTGATAAGTGTTCAAAAGTACTATTTTTCTTACCCTTTTTACTCATATTATTGTTAGACTTAGGCTCATATTAGTTGCATAGTTACCATTCATGCATTAATCCATGTTTCCTTCCATCGTTGAGCTTGATTACATAACTTGGTAGTTTTTGTGGAAAAGATGCTGCTTTGGTGTGCTTTGTGTGTGTATGTGCAGGATCACTTGCCAAAGCAATGCCGAGCTAGTTGCCAGGGCAATGCATGAAGGAGATGCCGAGCTAGTTGCCAGGGCAATGCATGAAGGAGACGCTGAGCCAGTTGCCATGGCAATTGTCGACAAAGAGAAAATGCAATAGGGATGTCGAAATTAATGACTTTACAAGCCCAAGATGACATGGAGCAAGGCCCAAGCCCAAAGGAATTTGATTGCCATGCAGAGATTAAAGAAGAATTAAATTCCAAGAAGATAGGAGAAGTTCTAATAGGAATAAAATTATAATAAAGAATTATATTCTTTAAAGATAATTTAATTCCAACTCAAACTCCTCCTCAAAGAAGGACTTTGGCCTAGCCCTATAAATATCAAGGAGATTTCGACAAGATGCATAGAGAGAGCAAGAGGGCAAATTTCGACAAGTCCAAGAGAGGAAGCAAGGGGAATTTTCGGCAAGCATCTAGGGCAAGGGATTTTCGACAAGCTTCATCTTTTCTTTCTTGTTCGATTTGGTTCATGCTAGGGATTGTTTATCTTGTGTTTCTTTGGAACCTAGCCATGAACTAAATTTACTTGGCTATGGTTATTGTGTTTTGTGGTTGTGAGAAACTATTGGTTTTTGTTTAGGTAATAAGAGTTTGCACTTTTCTATTTCAAGGTTTATTCATTCTTGGTTCTTATTCTTGTTTGCGAGTGAATTGGGAGAGGATCTCGTGATTTCATCTATTTATCTAATATCGGGAGAGTTAGATTCAAGAAACGAATGAATATGATCTTTATTCAATCCAATGATGGTGAAGATTAATCCGGCTTAGGAATAAGTTAAGGATTTCAACGGCTAAGAGGAGCGCAAGATTGGTTGTTGTTCACCCTTGATTCACGCAGGGATGTATTATCAAGGCATGCACAAGTAGCTAGAGTTTCGACTTAGGGATAAGAAGAAACCATTGAAGAACGCTCTGCCGAACCTTGAAGGTTGCTGCCCAGACGCCCAAGTAGTTGCCCAACTAGTCGCCCAGGCAACCATCGATTAGTTGCCAAGGCAACACCGTTGTGCAAGTTGCCACGGCAACTGAGTTGCCCGTGCACTCTTTTACCAAGACGATCCAATCGGCTATCACACCTCAACTCACGATAACCTAGCCTATCTCTCTTAATTGAATTCATCTTTTCTTTTACTTATTTGCTTTCTAGATTAGTTAAACTTCTATAATCTTTTATTTGTGCTTTTATTTTTACAGTGCAAGAGACTAGATTCTTGAAGTAGCACCAATCCCTGTGGAGACGATATCTTTTATACTATAACTTGCGACGTGTATACTTGCACATCTGCGTAGCACTTATTACGCGCAACAAGTAATTGGCGCCGTTGCCGGGGATTGGCAATAGCGACTTTGTTTTTATTTTCTTGCACTTTCTTTTTATTTTTCTTGTTTACAATTCAAAGGGCTAACAAACTTTGGTTTTGCATTGGTATATGACCAGGGCGAGACCGACTTCACCAGAATATCCCTTTGATCCAGAAATAGAACGAACCTTACAAAGACTTAGACGAAGGATAAGAGAAGCAATGGCAAATCAAGACGGCAATATGAATCAAGATGTTCGAGCATGAGGAGGAGTGATTCTTGCACGAAACAGAACTATTCGAGACTATCTTGAAGAAGATCTTGATGGACTTAACCCAGGAGTTGTCGCACCTGAAATTGAAGCCGACCACTTTGAGTTGAAACCGGTAATGTTTAATATGATCAACACAATAGGTCAATTTGGCAGCTCAGCAACTGAAGATGCACGACAACATCTGAAATCTTTCCTCGAGATTTGCAACTCGTTCAAGATACACGGAGTCACCCCTGATGTCTTATGATTAAGATTATTCCCCTATTCACTGAGGGATAGGGCGAAAACATGGTTGAATAGCATTCCTGCCGGATCCATAACATCTTGGACTGATCTTTGTCGTGATTTCCTTGCTAGATTTAATCCTACAAATCTGACTGATAAGCTTCGTAATGGCATTACTTCTTTTCGGCAGGCAGATGATGAATCCATGTACGAGGCTTGAGAGCGATATAGAGAACTTCTACACAAATGCCCTCTACACGGATTCCCGTTGTGGACTCAAGTAACAATGTTTTACAACACCGTGAATACACCAACAAGGATGATGCTAGATGCCTCGGCAAACGGCATACTCCTAGATAAGTCGCCGGAAGAAGCAATGCAAATTTTAAACAGGCTGGCCAAGAATGATTATCAATTCCCATATACTAGAAGAGGAGGAGTTAGACGCCAAGCCACAATACATGAACTAGGATCATCAGATTCAATTTCGGCACAATTGGCCACTTTAACCAAGATGGTCCAGAACATGCAAAAACCAAACAACACACATGAAGTTAAGGTAATGGATTCTTTTTGTGAGTTATGTGGTGATAACCATAATTCTTCTGAATGTATGCAGAATCCGGAATCCAGCTTCTATGTGGGGAATTACAATCGAGCAACAACGTGATGTCCAATACATACAATCCAGCTTGGAAGAAGCACCCAAATTTTTCATGGAGTAATCCCAACAATGCTCTAAACCGTAACAATCGAGAATGCACAAGCATCGGGTTCCAAAGCAGAATATGCCACAACAACGGATGCCGCGGCAACAACGTCGACATCTAGTTCTTTGGAAAATTCTCTAAATGCTTTTATGATGAAAACTGAATCTTATATGGCTGAGAATAGTAATTTCATAAAAAGAACGATGCTTTTATTAACAGACCGAGATGAGATTGCAAAACCAAGAGGCGGCAATCAAATCATTGGAAAATCAAGTCGGACGGTTTGCTCAAAATCAACACTAGACCACAAGGAGGTTTACCTAGCGATATCTGAAGTCGCAAGAGGAACTGGCCATGAGCAATGTAAGGCAATCACCACCAGAAGTGGCCAACAACTTAGAGAGGTTCAAACCCGCTCATCAAACAAAACTCCACAAAAAGATCAAGACGAACCTAGCGGCAAAGCCTTAGATGCTGAACCAGGAATTGCCGCAGCAACCGGCAATAAGCATGCCTCGGCAACCGACGATAAAGACGCCTCGGCAACTTGCGATAAGCATGCCTCGGTAACCCCAGTTGATAATGCCTCGGCAACTTCAGATGTCCCAGCAATGCCGTCAATCAGGTTTCAAACCAATGAAAGGATCGAAGATATCCGACTTCCACCACCATTCCCACAAAGGTTGAAGCGAAAAAAGCAAGAATACCAATTCAAGAAGTTTCTTGATATCCTAAAGCAAGTCCACATCAACTTGCCATTGGTGGAAGCAATTGAAAAATGCCAAACTATGCCAAGTTTCTTAAAGACATTGTGTCCAAGAGAACAAGGCTAGGAGAGTTTGAAACAGTTGCCGCAACAGAGGGATGCATGGCAATGTTGCACAATCGTATGCCGCCCAAGTTGAAGGATCCCGGAAGTTTCACAATACCCTGTTCTATTAGAAATCACTATGTTGGGAAAGCACTATGCGACCTAGGGGCTAGCATAAACTTGATGCCTAAATCGGTTTTCCAGAAACTAGGAATCGGGAAGGCAAGACCTACAACAGTTATGCTGCAGCTAGCCGATAGATCCTATGTGCATCCAGAGGGAAAAATCGAGGACATACTGGTAAAAGTTGATAAATTTATTTTTCCCGCTGACTTTATTGTTTTGGATTGTGAAGCAGATGAGCATGCACCTATCATTCTCGGGAGACCATTCATAGCGACAGGGAGAACCTTGATTGATGTTGAAAAGGGAGAACTCACAATGAGGGTGAATGACCAGCAAGTTAAACTAAACGTGTTCCAAACACTAAGGCATGCCCATGATCCAGAAGAATGCCAACTACTTCATGCCATGGCAGAGTTTAACTTCGATGAGGAATTTAGTTGCCTCGGCAACTACATTGCCGATCAAAAGGAACATAAGGAGTATGAAGAACCGGTCGATGAGGAACAACCAGAAGAGGCAAATTGGTTAGTCAATCGACCAGGTACATACTTTGAACCACTGGACTACTCAGGTAAGGAATGTAAGCTCGAAAAACCCTCTATTGAACAACCACCAATTCTTGAGTTGAAACAATTGCCAGAGCAACTAAAATATGTATACTTAGGGACCGATAATACTTTGCCTGTAATTATTTCTTCTAAGTTACAGCCTGAGCAGGAAAAGAAGCTGATCAAGATGCTGAAGCTACACAAAAAGGCAATAGGGTGGACAATTGCCGACCTAAAGGGAATTAGCCTGGCGGTGTGCATGCACAAGATCTTGTTGGAAGATGATCACAAACCTTCAATTGAAGCCCAGAGGAGACTGAATCATGTCATGAAAGGGGTTGTAATGAAAGAAATCATCAAGTGGCTTGACGCCGGCATTATATACCCTATCTTCGATAGTACGTGGGTAAGTCTGGTACAATGTGTACCGAAAAAGGGAGGTATAACAGTGGTAAGCAATGAAAATAATGAACTTATCCCAACCAGGACTGTGACCGGTTGGAGGGTTTGTATGGACAATCGAAAGCTAAACAAAGCCACTAGGAAAGATCATTTCCCATTACCCTTTATTGATCAAATGCTTGACCGTCTTGCAGGTAAACCCTTTTATTGTTTTCTTGATGGTTATTCAGGTTACAATCAGATTGCCATAGCACCAGAAGATCAAGAAAAGACAACCTTCACATGCCCATACGGTACTTATGCCTTCCGAAGGATGCCGTTCGGATTGTGTAACGCCCAACAACCTTCCAAAGATGCATGATGGCACTCTTTTCAGACATGGTCGAAGACTTCCTTGAGATCTTCATGGATGATTTTTCGGTTTTTGGTAATGACTTCGACTGCTGTCTCGGCAATTTAGAGAGGGTGTTGGCAAGATGCGAAGAAACGGATTTAGTCCTCAATTAGGAGAAATGCCACTTTATGGTAGATGAAGGAATAGTGCTCGGCCACAAGATTTCATCCAAGGGAATTGAAGTAGACAAAGCCAAGGTGGACGTGATCGAGAGATTACCCCACCGACTCGGTTAAAGGAATTCGAAGTTTTCTCGGACATGCAGGTTTTTACAGGAGGTTCATTCATAATTTTTCTAAAATCACTAAACCTTTGTGTAATCTGCTTGAACAGGATAAAGTCTTCGATTTTGATGATTCTTGCACTCAAGAATTCGAAACCCTAAAGAAAAAGCTTGCCTCGGCACCCATTGTCGTTCCACTAGATTGGACGCTACCTTTTGAGCTCATGTGTGATGCAAGTGATTTCGCGATAGGAGCAGTCCTAGGCCAACGCACAGGTAAGACCTTCCATGTGATATACTACGCTAGTAAAACTCTTAATAGCGCTCAAGTGAATTACACAACAACGGAGAAAGAGTTACTAGCTGTAGTTTTCGCATTTGACAAGTTCCGATCCTATTTAATTGGTACAAAGGTAATTGTTCATACGGACCATTCGGCAATCAAATACTTATTTGCTAAAAAGGATGCTAAACCTCGTTTGATTCGTTGGATATTACTTTTACAAGAATTTGATATTGAAATTAAGGACAGGAAAGGAACAGAAAATCAAGTGGCCGATCACTTATCACGTTTGGAACGCAATAGGGAGGAGGACGCAGATCTAGAGATACGCGATGCATTCCCGGATGAACAAATTCTAGTTGCCTCGGCAACCCTCAACGCCTCGGCAACCCTTGACGCCTCGACAACCCTAGATGCCTCGGCAACCCATGACGCCTCGGCAACCATGGATATACACACCTCGGCAACTCTCGACGCCGCAGCAGTCTTTGACGCGCACGCCTCGGCAATCTTGGGAGCAGTCGCCATGGCAGCACATGCCTCGGCAATACCCTGGTACGCGGATTTAGTTAACTTCCTTGTTTGTGGTATTTTTCCTTATGGCATTACTCACCAAGGGAAGAAGCGGTTCCGCCATGATGCTAAGCATTACTTTTGGGACGAGCCTCTTTTGTTTAAACAATGTGCAGATCAGGTTATACGCCGATGTGTCCCTGAAGAAGAGCAACAGAATGTACTCCGGCAATGCCATTCTTCACCCTATGGAGGACATTTTGGAGGAAATCGTACCGCGGCCAAAGTCTTGCAATCCGGTTTGTATTGGCCAACATTGTACAAAGATGCCCAAGACTTTTACAAGCAATGTGATCGTTGCCAAAGGACGGGCAATATCTCTAGACGACATGAGATGCCACTCCAGAAATCATCGAGGTAGAACTGTTCGATGTATGGGGGATCGATTTTATGGGACCTTTCCCATCTTCATTCGGCAACCTCTACATCTTACTCGCCGTCGACTATGTGTCTAAATGGGTAGAGGCAGCTGCAGCTTCCCAACGACGATTCCAAAACCGCAACGATTCCTGCGAGAAAAACATATTTACACGGTTTGGGATGCCGAGAGCAATTATCGCGACGGGGGCAAGCATTTTGACAACAGACTAATTGCCAAGATGTTGCAACGCTTCGGCATATCACCCACAAACCAACGGGCAAGCAGAAATTTCCAACCGGGAGTTGAAGGGAATACTCGAGAAAGTTGTAAATCCCTCAAGAAAGGATTGGTCATTAAGACTAGATGACGCACTTTGGGCATATCGCACTGCATTCAAAACACCCTTAGGTATGTCCCCCTTTCGACTTGTCTATGGTAAAACATGTCATCTACCGGTGGAAATCGAGCACAAGGCGTACTGGGCAATCAAGACCGTGAATATGGATTGGGAAAGTGCCGGACAAAAGCGCTTGATGGATCTCAATGAGATAGAAGAATTTCGTGCACTCGCCTATAACAATGCACGAATCTACAAGGAGAAAACAAAGCGATGGCATGACAAGAAACTATTGCCACGACAATTCACGCCAGGGCAACTAGTTCTCCTATTCAATTCTCGGCTAAAACTTTTCCCGGGAAAGCTGAAATCAAGATGGTCGGGACCATTTGAAGTCGTCACA
This sequence comes from Hibiscus mutabilis, assembly GCA_019671005.1. Lineage (NCBI taxonomy): Eukaryota > Viridiplantae > Streptophyta > Magnoliopsida > Malvales > Malvaceae > Hibiscus > Hibiscus mutabilis. Next base: position 30,037,030 of record CM033747.1, on the reverse strand, counting down.
CCATTCTCCCATGGTGCCGTGATAATCAAGTCCATCTCTGACAACCATGAATTCAAAGTTAATGGACAAAGATTGAAGCACTACAATGGTGCCCATGTGGAACGTAACAAGGAAGTGGTCAATTTAGGAGATGCATGAGCATGCTCTCCCTTTTTTATATTTATATTTTTATTTTTATTTTTTATTTTTATTTATTTTTATTTTTTTGACTATTTAAGTATTTTATTTTTTCCAATTTTTTTTATTTTTTTTTTAGTTTTTCGATTATTAGTAGTTTTAGGATAGATTTTTTATTTATTTATTCAAGTTTAAGAATCCTATTACACATCTTTATTTATTTTCTCTATTAGTTTATATTTAATTTTAATCCTTATTTGATTTGTTTTTGAATTGTAGGAAAAGAAGTTCAAGATAAAGAAGGAATTCTAAACCAAGTAAGAAAACATCTTCAACAAGGAAACTAAGGGGCTGAATCTAAAGCTTATATAAAGCCTCCAATTCATCCTAACCAAAACCCCTTTGTCGAAAATTCCTACCAAACCCTAAACCCTTTGTCGTTTTCCCCCAATCCCAACCACCTATCTCTTCTATAAAACCCATCATCCTTAACCTATTCCTACTTTCTATCTTGCAACTTTTTAGTTTCTTTTCTTTTCTTTTCTTTGTTTTTACTCACAACCAAGATCATCCATGGCATCCAAGATCAAATTTTTAGTTCATCCAAAGAACCAAGATACAAGAAGTTTGCTACACCGGTAATTCAAGAAAGATTTCAATCCAAGTTTGAAAGCCGGAAGATTCATGAAGAACAAGGCTTTGAATACTCCAACTCTCATCAAGATTTCGGCCTTGAACCATTCATCTTCAAGAGGATTGCACATCAAAAGTGGCAAATCTTTTGCCATCAACCGGAACCGGGTAACATCTCATGGGTAAGAGAATTCTATGCTCACTCACCTAACCCGGATAATCCTTATGTTTTTGTTCGTGACAAGGCTATACTTATAAGTCCCGAAAGCATCAACACCTTTTACGGACTTTACATTGAGAAGGACGAGCATCAAGCCTTCGTTGACCAAATCAATCCCAAGCAACTCGACAAGGTGCTTCAAGAACTCACTTAACCGGAACTCATTGGAACGACGTAAATACAAGGGCACGGTAAATCGCCTTCGGCTTAAACCCGAGGCAAAACTATGGAATAAGTTTGTTAAAACTTCTTTAATGCCCTCCACACACAATACTACCGTTGATATACCACGTCTTTTGCTCATACATTCTATTTTGCATAATCACATCATTAACATTGGAAAAATTATTTGTGATGAGATTTTTGTATGCAGCTCAAAAGATAAGGGTTATCTTTTCTTCCCTTGCTTAATTTCTAATCTTTGCAAGGAGATGCATGTCCCGAGTGAGTCCACCGATGAAAAGGCCCTACCCAAGTCTGGTTGGAATCAAGCACTAATCCGAAAGCTAATGGGAGAGGCACCGGGAGATTCTTCAAGGCCTCCAATTGCCACGACAACTCCTGCCGCCGCGACAATCCCTAATGCCCAAGCACCTAAAGCCAGGGCAACTCGGCCATTAATCCCGGGACACTTTGACGCACTTTTGCACCCATTGGCTAGCCGCCTAAGGCAAATTGAAGATCGACAACTAATGTTCATGTGGTACATGAAGGAGCACAACAATGCCATCACCCAAGTAATCCTAGAAAAGTACCCGGACAATCGCGTGCCATTCCCAATCTTTCCCGCCGAGATCCTTGCCCCGACAACCAAGGAAGCTGACGCCACGGCAACCAACCCTGAAGATGCCACGGCAACCAAAGCTAAAGACATCCCGGCAACCACTGCAAAAGCAAAAGGTAAAGCACCTATGCCCGAATCAACTCCTACGGAATCATTTTCTGATTTTTCAGATTCGGACGAGTCCTCCATTGAACCAATAAAGACCGCACCAATTGAATCCTCCAAGCGAAAAGCCATTGACATTGATGAAGAGGACGTTGAGGACAACCCCGTACGAGGATCGATTTCACCACCGGCAACAAGAAAACAACCATCACGTTCAAGCAAGAGAATCAAGACACCGACTAGAAGGAAAATAATCATCTACGATGATGAACTCTCGGAGTAAGTCCTCGTATGCATTTTTATTTATTTTTTTTATTTTTTTATTATTATTATTTATTTTTTTCGGTATTTTTATGCATGCATTGAGGACAATGCCTCACTCGAGTTTGGGGGGGATTGTTATTAGTAGTTACCATGTTTAGTTATATTAATCTTAAGTATTACATTTAGGATACATAAATTGCTTGCCATGCCCTTAATTGAAACAAGAATTGTTTAGATTTGATGAATATTCGATGATGACTTTGCCAATGCACTTAATTGATAGAATTTTTATTCTAGGATAACCATGGAAAAACTTAGAATTTTACTATGATGCTAAATTTGATGAAACACTGTTGTGGTTTGATTGATTTAAGGAGTTCTAGTAAACTTAGGTTGATAATTAACAAATTGGGGGATTAGAATAAAAATTGGATGAATGCTAGAGGTGCCCGAAATTGGCTCTAGCATATGCTAAAAATTGATCACTAGAGGTGCCCAAACTGGCTCTAGGAGGTGTTAAAAAATTTAACTAAAGGTGCCCAAAACCGCTCTAGTCGATTAAATTAACTTAAGAAAACTAAAAATAAAACACTAGAGGTGCCCAAAACTGGCTCTAGCTAAAACATGTTAAAAAGAACCCAATAAAGTAATTTGAAAACCTATTGTTTGCATAGGATCCGAAAAATCAACTTGCACACAACTCCGCACACACTCACAAGCATTATAGTTTGATTCCGAGTAATTCCTCGGTTTTACGAAAAAAAAAAAAGCCAATCATACTTTGTGCCCCTGTTCGAGAATTGAAATCAAGTTCAAAGCTAAGTTTGTGAAAGTTGAAGTCTTGGCGTGTAATTATGAGTTTGCATTGCTTGAGGACAAGCAATAGTTCGAGTTTGGGGGTGTGATAAGTGTTCAAAAGTACTATTTTTCTTACCCTTTTACTCATATTATTGTTAGACTTAGGCTCATATTAGTTGCATAGTTAGCCATTCATGCATTAATCCATGTTTCCTTCCATCGTTGAGCTTGATTACAGAACTTGGTAGTTTTTGTGGAAAAGATGTTGCTTTGGTGTGCTTTGTGTGTGTATGTGCAGGATCACTTGCCAAAGCAATGCCGAGCTAGTTGCCAGGGCAATGCATGAAGGAGATGCCGAGCTAGTTGCCAGGGCAATGCATGAAGGAGACGCCGAGCCAGTTGCCATGGCAATTGTTGACAAAGAGAAAATGCAATAGGGATGTCGAAATTAATGACTTTACAAGCCCAAGATGACATGGAGCAAGGCCCAAGCCCAAAGGAATTTGATTGCCATGCAGAGATTAAAGAAGAATTAAATTCCAAGAAGATAGGAGAAGTTCTAATAGGAATAAAATTATAATAAAGAATTATATTCTTTAAAGATAATTTAATTTCAACTCAAACTCCTCCTCAAAGAAGGACTTTAGCCTAGCCCTATAAATATCAAGGAGATTTCGACAAGATGCATAGAGAGAGCAAGAGGGCAAATTTCGACAAGTCCAAGAGAGGAAGCAAGGGGAATTTTCGGCAAACATCTAGGGCAAGGGATTTTGGACAAGCTTCATCTTTTCTTCCTTGTTCGATTGGGTTCATGCTAGGGATTGTTTATCTTGTGTTTCTTTGGAACCTAGCCATGAACTAAATTTACTTGGCTATGGTTATTGTGTTTTGTGGTTGTGAGAAACTATTGGTTTTTGTTTAGGTAATAAGAGTTTGCACTTTTCTATTTCAAGGTTTATTCATTCTTGGTTCTTATTCTTGTTTGCGAGTGAATTGGGAGAGGATCTCGTGATTTCATCTATTTATCTAATATCGGGAGAGTTAGATTCAAGAAACGAATGAATATGATCTTTATTCAATCCAATGATGGTGAAGATTAATCTGGCTTAGGAATAAGTTAAGGATTTCAACGGCTAAGAGGAGCGCAAGATTGGTTGTTGTTCACCCTTGATTCACGCAGGGATGTATTATCAAGGCATGCACAAGTAGCTAGAGTTTCGACTTAGGGATAAGAAGAAACCATTGAAGAACGCTCTGTCGAACCTTGAAGGTTGCTGCCCAGACGCCCAAGTAGTTGCCCAACTAGTCGCCCAGGCAACCATCGATTAGTTGCCAAGGCAACACCATTGTGCAAGTTGCCACGGCAACTGAGTTGCCCGTGCACTCTTTTACCAAGACGATCCAATCGACTATCACACCTCAACTCACGATAACCTATCCTATCTCTCTTAATTGAATTCATCTTTTCTTTTACTTATTTGCTTTCTAGATTAGTTAAACTTCTATAATCTTTTATTTGTGTTTTTATTTTTACAGTGCAAGAGACTAGATTCTTGAAGTAGCACCAATCCCTGTGGAGATGATATCTTTTATACTATAACTTGCGACGTGTATACTTGCACATTTGCGTAGCACTTATTACGCGCAACAGGATCCTAAGGTAACCTCCAACTCATCTAACAATCTTAATTATGATAAATTATTTGAAGATTATAATGAGTTGCAAGAGGCTTACGATGAATTGGTTTTGAAATACAAAGAATCACATTTGAAAAACAAGAAAATAATTTCTGACTTGAAAAATCAAGATGATTCTTTGATCAAAACTAATTCAAAACTTGAAAAAAAGGTTAGTGATTTACTAGATGATCAAAAATTTTTTGAAAAAGAAAATATTGATCTAAACAACCTTCTTTTTGAGTTAAAAGATCATTACCTCAAGGAGGTAAATGATCTCAAAGCTTCCTTGAACAAGGTTAGGAAACCAAGTTTTGAAAAAGGGCAATCTTCAAAACCCAACCATGTAAAAAGGAACTTTGGTGGGTACAAACATGAAGGGTACTCAAGGCCCTATTATAGTAAGAAAGTTATAAGTGTATGGATTCCTAAGAATGTTATTGCTTCTAACAATGCTAATGAAATTGCTTTTTGGATTCCTAAGGGAACCAAGATTTTGAGAACTAATGTTTATGGACCCAAAAAGATTTGGGTACCAAAAATCAAAAATTGATTCCATGTTTGTAGGGGGTATTGCTTCATGGCCAAGGCTACAAGTGCAAACTCATGGTACCTTGATAGTGGATGCTCAAGACACATGATTGGAGACAAGAGTCAAATCTTGGAACTAAAGCCAAAGAGTGGAGGAGTAGTAACTTTCGATGACAACTCCAATGGTCACATTGAAGGAATTGGTTCCATTGGTAATCACTCATCCATTCTCATTGATAATGTTTTGTATGTCAACAGTCTAAAACACAATCTTTTAAGTATTAGTCAATTATGTGACAAAGGTTTCAATGTTCTTTTTTTATTCTAATGGTTGCAAGCTTTTAAACATTGAAACAAATAAAATTGTGCGTTTTGGTCATCACATAGGAAACATATACATGGTGCATCTAGATGACATACACATCTCTCATGCATGTTTTGCTGCAAATGATGAGCATGATTCATGGTTATGGCATAGAAAATTATGGCATGCAAGCATGAGTGCTTTAGAAAAAATGGTTTTAAAAGATCTAGTTAGAGGTTTGCCTAAAATAAAATTTTCAAATGATAAAATTTGTGATGCTTGTGCAAAAGGAAAACATAGAAGAGTTTCTTTCAAACCTATTAATGATGTCTCCACTAGTAGAGTTTTACAATTGATCCATATGGATCTCTTTGGTCCTATTAGAACTACTAGCTTGGGTGGAAAATCATATGCATATGTTTTAGTTGATGATTACTCTAGATACACTTGGGTTTTATTCTTAAGTAACAAAGATGAGGCTTTAGAAATATTCATCACATTTTCAAAAATCACTTAAAATGACCTTGGTCAAACTATTTCTCATATTCAAAGTGACCATGGCACCGAATTTCAAAATCTAGGTTTTGAGGATTTTTGTAACTCAAATGGCATTAACCACAAATTTTCAGCCCCTAGAACACCTCAACGAAATGGGGTTGTTGAAAGGAAAAATAGAACTTTAGAGGAAATGGCTAGAACCATGCTTTGTGAAAATAATTTGCCAAAATATTTTTGGGCGGAAGCCACTAATACGGCTTACTATATGATAAATAGAGTAATGATTGGGCCTATTTTAAAGAAAACTCCTTATGAGATTTTAAAATCCAAAAAACCTAACATTAGCTATGTTCATCCATTTGGTTGTAAATATTTTTGTTTTAAACAATAGAAAAGACAATTTAGGCAAATTTGACTCTAAAAGTGATGAAGCCATTTTCTTAGGGTATTCTTTGAACTCTAAAGCCTATCGAGTATTTAATAAGAGAACCTTAGTTGTTGAAGAGTCAATACATGTGATTTTCGATGATAACCTCCTTCCGAAGAAGGATTCCTGTGATAATGATGATGATGTAGGGATTTTTGAAGCCAATGATGATGGGCAATCATCAAAGGTGGATGAAGTTCCAACCAAAGAAGAAGTACAAGATCCACCTCTAGAAGCCTTGAAGGACATGAGCCTAGAGAAAAAGGAAGTGAGCTACCCAAGAGAGTACAACTATGTCAAAGATGGTGAGATTTTGGGTGATCCATTCAAAGGGGTAACCACTAGATTTTCTCTTAAAAATGCATGTAATGTTGTTTTTATCTCATGCATAGAGCCTAAAAATGTCAAAGAAGCATTAAATAATGATTATTGGATAATGGCTATGGAACATGAATTAAACCAATTTGAGAGAATTCAAGTTTGGACATTAGTTGATAGGCCTAGTAATAAATCTATTATAGGAACTAAATGGGTCTTTAGAAATAAACTAGATGGGAGTGATAACATAGTGAGGAACAAGGCTAGACTTGTTGCTCAAGGTTACATACAAGAAGAAGGAATCAATTTTGATGAAACCTATGAACCTGTAGCTAGAATGGAAGCCATTAGGATGCTTTTAGCATTTGCATGTTATCATGAATTCAAGCTTTTTCAAATGGATGTTAAAAGTGCATTTTTAAATGGTTTTATAAATTAAGAAGTGTATGTAGAACAACCACCCAATTTTGAAGATCCAAAATACCCAAACCATGTTTTTAAACTTTCAAAAGCTTTACATGGCTTGAAACAAGCTCCTAGAGCTTGGTATGAAAGATTATCAATTTTTCTAATTGAAAAAGGTTTTGAAAAAGGAAAGGTGGATACTACACTCTTTATTAAAAGAAATGGAAAAGACATTCTAGTAGTTCAAATATACGTTGATGATATAATTTTTGGTTCTACTAATGAATTGTTTTGCCAAGAGTTTTTTAAGTTGATGCAAGGTGAGTTTGAGATGAGCATGATGGAGGAGCTTTCATTCTTCTTAGGCCTCCAAATTAAACAAATGAAGGACGACATCTTCATCAATCAAGCTAAGTACATCAAGGGCATGCTCAAGAAGTTTGGCTTGGAGACTGTGAAACCTCAAGCCACACCAATGAGTTCTTCCGCAAAGCTTGACAATGATGAAAGAGGTAAATGTGTAAATTTAAAGCTTTATCGCTCTATGATTGGATCATTGCTTTATCTTACCGCAAGTAGACCCGACATTATGTTTAGTGTTTGCTTGTGTGCTAGATTTCAAGCTAGTCCTAGAGAATCACACCTTATAGCCATTAAGAGAATCTTTAGGTACCTTAGAGATACACCTTGTTTAGGTCTTTGGTATCCTAGAGAGTCTTTCTTTAACCTATATGCCTTCTCGGATGCAGATTATAGGGGTTGTAAAATAGATAGAAAGAGCACATTCGTCACATGTCAATTCCTAGGTAGTATGCTCAAATCTTGGTTTTCTAATAAGTAAAATAGCGTAGCATTATCTACCACCGAAGCTGAATATATATTCGTAGGAAGTTGATGTGCTCAAGTTCTTTGGATAAAGCAACAACTCTTAGATTATGGAATTGATGTAGGTGTTATCCTCCTTAGGTGTGACAATACTAGTGCCATTTGTCTCAATAAGAATCCCATCCAACATTCTAGAATGAAACACATAGAAATAAGGCATCATTTCATTAGAGATCATGCCTTAAAAAATGATGTAGTTCTAGAATATGTAGACACCTCAAACCAATTAGCGGACATTTTCACCAAATTATTAGACAAAGAGCATTTTTGGTCCCTTAGGAGAGAGTTAGGTTTAACCAGTATTCCTTGACCCTTAGAGTCTCTTTTGGTGTTTAAAAATTGCTTGAATTTGATTGATTGCATTGCTTATGTGACTTTGCTCCTATATGCATATATGCTTATTGCTAGGGGAGTTTTTGTATGTTAATGTCTGGTCTATGCTTTATCTTTAAGGCTCATACATCATGCATGCATAATAGAGGAAGTCCTTTATTCCCATAACTTTTTTGCAGCCAAATTTGACCATTTGGTGCAAAGGGTATCGGTACTAATATACCAGTATCGATACGCAGCCTTTATGACGGGTACCGATATAAAGTACCGATAAATGGTACCGGTACGTAGATTTTTGTACCGGTACGCAAAACACGGCTAGTAGTATCGGTACGCGGTTTAAGGTACTGGTACGCGAAATACGGAAGCGCTTCTTATGGTTGTTAAAATTAGATTTTCCCCCAAAATTCATATTCTATCAACCCTAGCCGAAATCCCCTCAAAAATTCTCTCAATTTCTCTTGTTTTTCACTCGAATTTTCCACAATTTTTTGAAGTTTCTTGCACTTCTTCATCAACCCATCAAGATTTCATCAAGATTGTGCACTTACATCAAGATTCTCATTTATTCTAACAATTTTTAAGGTATTTTCGTTATATATTATTTTAAATTTTGTTTTCTCATATGGAACTTAGATTTAGGCTTATTTGAGAATAGTATATGTATATGATTTATTAAATTTATCTCTTTTGATTTAAAAAAATGTATTATACGTATTATCTTGAAATAATCTGTTGGAAAAATATTGGATTGAGTTATTGATTTGTGCATACATTGTGGCTTGTTTAAATTTTTGCAGGATTATCTTTTGCTCTTTCGAATCAAATGGCCCCTAAAACTAAACGCCCTAGATCCGGTCCCTCTAACCAAAATTCAAATCCTTTAAAATTTTCCTCAATCTTTAACTCCTATTTTAATGAACCGGGTCGTCAAAATCAATTAGAACATTTTCGGTTATATGAAAATTTTCCCATTTGAAGAGAAAGGGTTGTTGATTATGAGTTTATGGTATCTGAAAGGTTTAAGTTCTCTTATCTTGAGAGTCTTAGGGAATGGAAATTTCTACCTTTTCTTCGTTTACCCGGGAGTATTTAAAACTCTAGTTAGAGTATTTTATTCTAATGTTAGAGATATTCTTAGTGAAGACGAAAAGAGGTCGTTGCTATAAAGTCCTATGTTATAGGTAAAGTCTTTAGGTTAGACTCATCTATTATCGCCTCTCATCTAGGATTAGAAGATATCGGGGAAGATGATGAAACCAAGCCTATTCCTTTTGTTTATGCCTCGGGCACTTCCGCATCCGTCCTTAATGCACATGATAGGTTCTTTCATCTCTTAGTTACTTGGTTCTTTCGTCCTTCCGGGGCGAAGTGGTCTACTATTCGAGGGGTAGATGCTTTTTGGTTGCATTGCTTCCAAAAAACATTTGCCTTAACCTCGCTCAAATTATTTTTTGTTGAAATTGTTTATCTTGTCCAAAACCGTCACAAACCTCAAGTTAAATCTTTTACCTACGGTTGTGTCTTGAGCCACATCTTTGCCAAAGAAAACATAGACACCTCCTTTGATATTGCTTGCTCCCTTACCGGTCCCATTAATGAAAAATCTCTTCGAAAGAGCAAATTTCGTTTTATTAATGGTGAATGGATTCGACAAGAACCCGGTCAGAATAGTGAAGGAAACGTGTTAGCTCCACCTCCGGTTCTAGCTCTGGTTGCGCCTCCACCGACCTTTGGTGATGACATGCGTTCCTACTTTGATGGCAAGTTCGATGAAATGCGGTCATATATTGATGGGAAATTCAGTGAGATGCAATCTATGGTTACATCTCACATGGATGATCGATTCACTTCTCTTGGTGCTCGTGTGACTAGCATCGAGACCGACTTGGCCTCCTTTCACTATGAGTGGAAAACACATACTTTTAGAGACACCGTCGCGGAGGGGGAAGAGGACGAGGATGAGGATGATGGGGATATCCCATAGCTCGTTTGTTTTATCATCTCATATTGCATGCATCCTAGACTATACTTTTGGATTTGATGTTTGGATTGTTTTCTTCGGATTGTTTCTATTGTTTCCATCCCGCTTTGACTATTATGTTTGGATTTGGACCTTTGTTTATGCTTGAACATTTCATCTATATTACGTATTGGCTTGTCACTTTGGCTTTAAATTGTTTATCTTCTCCTATTGTGTATATTGCTTTTGATATAACAAAAGGGGGAGAAATATTTGGGTTCAAAATATTACAATCAAAAGAGAAATTTTGAAAATTTATTTTAAGTTTTGTTATATCAAAAAGGGGGAGATTGTAAAACTCATATTGATTTTGATATAACAAATGGCTTTAACTCATATTGATATAACAAATGGTTTTAACTATTAAATTCTTTTAAAATAAATTTTACACAACTCATATGAATTACTCACTATGCATTCGAACAAAATTATTCTTGTCTTAAACTTAACCAAACATTTGATGAACTTTAAAAATACATTCGAAGAAATTTCTAAGTTAAAATGGCCTTAAAATTCTATGCGTACCGATATGGTGCTATGAGTACCGGTACGCCCTTCAATTAAATATTACATCGAATGTAAAACCAGTACCGGTACGACAATAGGCTTACCGTTACACGGTCTTAATTTTAAAACATCGAATGTAAAACCGGTACCGGTACGAAAACATGCGTACCGATACTTATATTTTATTTCAAAAGGTCGAATGTATAACACATACCGATATGCTACAATACGTACCGATACGCAAAGATTTTATTCAGACGTCGAATGCAAAATGAGTACCGGTACAGCTATACATGTACTGATACTCCTTGAGGCAAAAACTGAAATTTTCAAATGCGTACCGATACAGCCATACGCTTACCGATACCGAATGGCCTCGAGATTTTCTAGTGAGCAATTGACGTACCGATATAGCTTTTACGTACCGGTACCCCTTTCTGCGTACCGATACTCAAATTCGAGTACCGGTACACCCTGCTTTGTAACGACTATTTCTATATTGGGTAGGTACCGATACTCAGATACTCGTACCAATACCTAGGGTTGGCAGACATCATTTATTGGTGGAAAACTTGCTCTTCAACGGCTATATTCATTTCTCCAACCACCCAAATGGCTAGAATTCAATGAAAGGGTATAAATACAAGCCTCAAGTGCAGCTACAACAACTATTTGAACCTACATTGATCAACATTCAAGCATCCAAGCTAAAATCGAATCCTTTGTGCTTTTAGAGTCAAACCCTTGTACTCAACTTGTATATTTCATTGTAATCTTTTATTTCAAGTTTGGGGTTGAGTGTTCTTGTAATTTGGGCAAATATTTACCTTGTGAGGTCATTTTCCATTTGCCATTTTCCTTCTTGTAAAAGAGTGATCATTGATCAAGCTTTGGGTAGAAAGCTTTGATCGGTTGTAACGATTGCCTCCTTAGCCTAGAAAAGGGGAAGAATTCTATAGTGAATTGGTTGAAATCCTTAGTAGGAAGCTAAGGCAGTGGATGTAGACCTTGTTAGAAGGTTGAACTACTATAAATCATTGTGTCCCATTGTCTATCTCTTTCCATTTGCTCCCTAAAATTTTAAATTGTCAATTCACCCCCTCTTGGCCACTTTTCGGTATTGATTGATCGTCCTAACATTTCGGTACTTAAAGTATTTTTTTTTGTTAAAATAAGTATTTAAATTATACTTTTTGGTCAAAATATATACCTACAGTATTTTTTGGTCAAAGTAGATACTTAAAGTATATTTTTCGTCAAAATAGGTACCTAATGTATTTTTTAATCAATGTCACATGTCAACTTATAGGAATCTATATGAAAAAAATATACTTTAGGTACCTATTTTGACAAAAAATATTTTAAGTACCTATTTTAACAAAAAAAATATACTTCAAATACTTGTTTTGGCCAAAAATATTTTAAATATTTAAATAAAATATTAGTATATTTTAAATACTTATTTGTAATATAAGCCTGAAAATTTCTATGTCAAATCATTGGTTAAATAAAAATCATATTTAGACTTTTGACTTTGAAAGAAATTGTAAACCCTTGGGCATTAAGCCTGCCGCTTTCCTATTCTCCTTCGATGAACATTTAATCGAGTCGAGTCAAAAAAATTTAAATTAATCAAGTTGACGAGTCTTGTTTTATAATTCAAATTTTATTTAAAAAAAATTCAAGTCGAGTTTATAAAGTTCGAGTACAATCGAGTTCTTTGAGCTTCTGTTCAAATTTAATTGTAAACATTTATAATATTATGTTACTAACTAGTTCCAATTTAAACGACATTCTATAAACATATACAATACACATATATTTCTTTATATTTTTCATATATATATATATATATCAAGCATAAATTGAGGGATTTGAATTGAACTTAAAAACCGATCTAGAAATTACTAAAATTTTTGAATTATTCAATTTTTTTATTTTATAACTCGAACTTTATTTTAAAAAATTCAAATTAATTTTTTTCTCATTGAGTTAAAAAATTCAATTTTTTCAAATGAAATCAAATTTTACTCAACCCTAATTCTCCTTTCTCTCTCCCACGGGCCACGTTTGCATCACTCCCTCTCTTCCCTATTGTTTTCTTTTGGCCAACTTTATAGAAAGTCCTCATATGATACAATTTTATGGATTTAATCCTTATATTATAATTTGGTGTTTTTAAAACGTTTACTATTCAAAATGTTTTTATTTCAATTCTAAAACCAAATTTAATAAAAAATCAAATAATTTTGATAGATTTCAATATTTTAGTTTTCATGTTTAATTTCATGTTAAGAATATTAAATCTGAAGTTTTCGGTTATGAAGTTTCAAACTTAATTAGTAGGAATATTTTTTTCTTAAAGTAACTACATAAAGTAATTAATTAATATCAAGTAATAAGAATACGTAATAAAGGTTAAAATTAATGATTTTTTTGAATTAAAACTAAATTGAGTGTTTGTGTAAATATTGAGGGCTAAAATTAATGATTAATTAAAAATAAATTGAATGGATTTGTAAATATAAAGAATTAAATGTGATATTATACATAATTTTATAACTGTCACGTCACCTATTTAATGATAGTTAACAGTTTACTGGCAATTTTATAACAAAAATTAAAATTTAATTTTTATTACGTAATTTTTAAAATTTTAATAATCATTTTATATTTTTTAAAAATAGTTTAGTTATCATTTGTATACGTTATCCTTACATATTTACGATGATCTTTTAACACTAAGTGTACTGTTCATGTTTTTTTTTCTCCTTTTTCTAAAATAAAGAAAAAGAACTAAAATTAGTGATAAATTAAGTAATAGTAAGTCGTAATATGGCGACGAAATCGACTAATTTTCCCCTAAAATAATTTAAAGAATCCCACAAATAGAAAGAGGAAAAATATCTTTTTTATATATTAAGAAAAAAAAAGAAACGAGAGGAAATAAGCCACGTCATGTCTAATGTAAGCTATGTTGACACTGTGTTACGTTACCTTCAACATTTCCCGTCCTCTACATACCTGGTGGCTGCCGTCGCTGCTGGAGGGAAAGGAAAAAAGAAAGGTATCCCAATTGGCGGAGAAATAACGAAGGAGAGGAGGAGCCGCGGTGGCAGAATTCTAATCTATATGGCTGCCCCTCTTTCCTCTTATTTCCTTCCCCCTTTCTTTTCTTCCCAAACACGTTCCATTCCAAAGTTATCTTCTTCCTCCCTCTCTTTCCATTTCTCCTTTCCGCTCTCTCTCCCATACCAACCCCAAAAAATCCCGCAAAACCCCTCTCCTCGCTTTCTCTTCCTCTAATTCTGACGCCTCTCCTTTCCACGATGGGTTCGGTTCCAATCCCGCTCCATCTAAGATAAGCTTTCTGGAAACAAGTTCCAGTTTTGGGAGTTACCCTTTTTTATGGATTGCTGAATTTGGATTGAATTTGGTCTTTTTAGGTTTATGATTTAGAAGTTGAGTAATTGAATTTTAGCAAAATTTTTTTCTTTCAGAAATCTGTCCTTACCAATCTGATACATGAGATAGAACCATTGGACGTTAGCCTTATCCAAAAAGATGTCTCCCCTACAACCGTGGATGCCATGAAAAGGACTATTTCAGGCATGTTGGGTTTACTTCCTTCTGATAGGTTTCAAGTCTTCATCGAGGCACTGTGGGAACCTCTCTTCAAATTGTTTGTTTCTTCCAGATGACTGGGTATGTTCATGTTCTACGTGATGTGACGAGCTTCATTATCTTAAATGTTTCTATGCTCCGGTAGATGGAACCTTGTTTCGGGACTTCATATATCTCTCTGCTTGTTGTGATGGTTTCAATGCTTGTTGGCTATGTTTCTAGGTTTTGGGTGCAAGTGTCGGATATGGGTATGTGTTGGACACTGATATATTCAACGTTTTAATAAGTTTTTCCCTGTATTTGGAGGTTCATTGGGGTCATATATGGTGTACTTTTAACAAAAGTTAAGAATTGGAACAACATAGCTTGGTAGACATACCTTTGCAGCTCCACTTGTTAACTGCATTATGTCCTTATTCACCCCTCTTTTAGGAAGGAAACGGTTGATATCATGTTAAGTTTTGTTTTGGTGAAGCCGAATCTTAAACTCATTTGTATCATAAACTTGGCTCAATGTACATTCGTTAGCCACCATTAGGACATAAAAGCTGAATCTTGATGGTATTTTAACTCCTCGATATATTTCACATTTACATCTATGTTTTCTTAAGTTGGTACCATCACTTTAGCATTTATCTTCAATAATTGTACTTGTACCATGAGACATGCGGAGTGGCATTTATCTTCAATATTGTCTTTCTGATATTGGGATTATCATGAATAATAATTCTTCTTGAACTGCAGTTATACTTTGAGGAATGCTGAATATAGGCTTTGCCTTGAACGGAACCTTGGTTGTGAAGGAGATTTGGAAAATCAAACTTCAGAAAAGTCGAACTTCGATTTACAAGAGATGTTACTGGACAGTACAAAAATAAATGAACTTTTTATGAAAAATGGTTTGTCATCTGAATCTGAAGAAACCAATAGAGAGCAATTTGAAGATATAGACATTCAAGGCCTGGGTGAAATGCCCCTGGAAGCACGTAAATACATTCTTCACTTGAAGTCCCGTCTAACTACAGTGAAAATGGTATGCTACATCATATTGAGGAGCCTCTCATAGTTTTTCTTTCCTTTAAATTACGAACTATTTGCTTGATGCATTATCCGGATAAAGTTACCTTTATTTTTTGAGTTTGTAATTAGAAACACGTCATAGCTTTCATCAGCTGAACAAATGTGAACCCCTCTCTGACCCTTTTTAATTCGTCTTCTGACTGATTCGATATCCATATTTCTGAAACTTAGTAGACATTCTCCCTTGATAGCCTTCATTTTTCATTTGGGATAGGATATTAGGCTGACTTGTTATGTCATGCATTCCAAATTGTTGGTAATCACACTATGAAAGAATTTAGATATGCTGCAAAACTGAAGTATTAATTGTACTTATATGTTAGATGTGTCAACCAGATTAACTGAAAAGATCAGTCAGTGAAAAAATATGATGGAACAGAAAACTAAATTTAAGATATTAGTTGTGTCTTTATTCATAGTTTTATACTTTGGGAGTTAACCCCCATGAAAGTATTGGTGAGTGGTGAATTTTTGTGTTTTCAAAATCTACATTGCATGAGATGTATGTTCCATGCTTTATCAGGTTCAAATGTTAACAATTGATACAGACATTGATACTATATGAGAAGATTGAACCTTCTCAAATTGGTGAATATCTAATTTTCTTTTTCATCCATCTGTACATGTCATATATTTTTTCTTTACAATTTCTTCATATCCTTATCTGCAATTTGGTGGGATACACGCTCATATTTCTGTTTTTTAATCCATTGAAGGAACTTCATGAAGTAAAGAGGAAGAATGCTGCTCTGCAAATGCAACAGTTTGTTGGGGAAGAAAAGAATGATTTACTGGACTACTTAAGATCACTAGAACCGGAAAAGGTTTCCCATGATCTCAAAACCTTCTAAAGCAAATTGATTTACTAATTTATCATAAACATGATACTATGAAAGCAATATCTCCAAATGAATATACAATTTAAGCTTTTTTGCTTTTATATCCATTAATGTGAAGGGAAGATTGAACTAATTAAAAAGAGCTTTTGCAATATGACAATTTTGTGCCTTACATTGTATAGGGATGAGGATTGGCTTTTGGCTTGAAGGGGTACCTCTGCTTAGCATAAATTGCTAGATATAACAATTTACTCTGATTGATATTTATGTACCCTTAGTACTGTTCCTTTAGCAGTGGATTTCAGTAAAATATTATGTTGTCATGGCTAATAGTATTGTAACATAATTTCAGGTGGCTGAGCTTTCTGAACCAACATCTCCCGAAGTGAAAGACACAATCCACTCTGTAGTCCATGGTCTCCTTGCCACTCTTTCGTCAAGGATGCACTCCAAGATTCCTCCTTTGTCTGAGAACACTGGAACTGGAACTGTAAATATTGGGAGTGAAGATTGCGCCGAACTTGTTGAGAATACTTCACTTCAATTCCAGCCCTTCGTTTCATTAACACGGGACTATCTTGCTCGTCTTCTCTTCTGGTTAGTCCAGCTCTACTGCTGCATTCCTTCCGACTCTCTCTCTCATTTATTTTAACACACTTCCAACCCAACAAGTATATGATTAAATTTTTAATTTAACTTTTTATAAGGGAAATCTGTTTTTTTTTCCTTCAAAAGTTTAACAGGAAATGTGCATTTCACTGCACTTATTGCTCATTATAGTGTGGAATCCTGTTTACATTTCAACTTAATGTGTTTGATCGGTATACTTTGGGAGAATGAAAGATCATATGGAGATCTGACAAATTTTCATGTTTGAACTTTGAATAAGCTTCAGTCACTCTAACATTCAACAATTCTTTTTTGTCCGGTCCCGTATTATTATTGTTCAGATATGGTAATATAGCAAGCTCTGATATTCTCGTATCTTTCCTTAAGGTGTATGCTGTTGGGGCACTACATTAGAGGCCTCGAGTATCGGTTGGAGCTAATGGAACTTGTGATGTTGACAAGCAGTCCCAACAATAATGGCTTTGGTGATGAGCAGGTTGTTTAGAGTTGCTGTGATTCCGGTGCTTCTATCTGTATATATAAAATGTAAATCTGGATGCGTTTAACTTCTTTTTGGGGAAGAGGTAAGAATTGTACAAAGATTAGGCCCTTTCACTTTCTTGCAGATGGTGAATCGTGTTTATGCATAAAAAATGATACATTGTTTTTGTTTGTGTCGCATGCATGTTTTTACCCAAAAATGGTTGAACGAAGTTGTTGGTAACGCTTATTATTATTATTATCATTAGTTCAAGAAAGGTTGCTTGAATCATCATGTTGAAGGAGATTGGCCCAATATGCAACGTTTCTGTAATCTTCATTCTATCTCGAATTTTGATGATCTTAACAAGTCATTGGTAAGTTTGTTTGGTTCAGTGGTAAATTACTGGTGATGGAGTTGAGTTAAAAAAATTTGACACCAGATATCAAAGTTCAATATTAGGATTTTTATTCAAGACGCTCTTTCGTTAAATAAACTTTACTCAAATCTATTTCGGTCATTGAAATTTCAAAACGTTTAATCTACTCACTAAAATTTAGACGTTGAACTGTTTTAGGTGCTCTTTTGTTAATTTTTTAATGAAGTTTATTTACTGGCGAGCAGAGAAATTATTTCAAGATTCGAACGGTAAAAAAAATTTTCGGTACGAGAGACGTTTTTTGAAAACGAATTTAGTAAGTTCAAATTTAGTAAAGATGAATAAAAAAGCTAAGAGGAATCAAAGTTTGAATAGTGAAAATTTTCATTGGCAAAAGAGAAGTAACATATTTAGAAACGAGCTTTATTCGATGAGTAGAAAGTAGATCGATGAGAGAGAAATCAAAAGATTTTTGGTTGGTTCGTGAATTCATAGAGGTCAAATTCAAACTCAGGAGGCTGAGACAAAGTGACTGGTAATTTGGGATCAAACGATCACCATTTACGACTGTTTGGGATTTAAGACTGACAAAAAAACGTTCAATATCTAAATTTCAATGAGTAAATCGAACGTTTTAAAACTTCAGTGACCAAAATTAATTTAAGAGTAAAATTTAATGATGATTTATATAATTTACCTAATTTAAAATAAATGGAAATATTTTGCCCTACACCGATGACTTAAAATTTGATAGATTTAACTTGTATTGATATATTAGTAGGTTTTCATAAAATTTAACTTTGCATTTTAATCGGATTTGAATTTAAATAATGTCATATGTTGTCACATCCACTATATGGATAAAGAAAAAGTAAAAAAAAAAATCATCCAATGGGTAAATGATATATATATATATATATATTAATTTTATATTTAAATTTTTAAATAATAGTTATTTATGCTATAAAAAGATTTTTTAATTTTTTTTAACTGAGTTGGTATTCAATTAACTTTTACTACTAATTATATTAGGAATTTAATAAATAATATCGATACTGCAGTCGATCTGAATGGAATTGGATTCAGGCCGTGAAACAGCTGAAAGTAAAGGTTTGTTAAATTATAGTAGCATGAAGATTGCCAGAGTTTGATTGAACAACAAATTAGCACGTGGGCTTAAAGCAGTAGATTGATATTTTTGGGGCACTTGATTTGATGATGCTTAGGAATTAAGGAATATAGTCTGTGCAACCAAAAGAGCTCTAATGTGCTTCGTTTTCCCACCACTTTTTTTTTTGTTTGCTTGTTTCATACCGAAAAACAATCATTAAACCTACACTTGCAACTTTGCTTCATCTCATTTTAATGCTTTAAGTTAATAAATAATAAAATCATATGCTATGTTTGGCATGAATGTTTTAGTATATGAATTAGTAATTAACTAATTTTGTGTCAAAAAAATAATAAACTAATTCCATTTGATATTAATATCCAACTCATTAGTAGATTACTCTAGATTAAGTACTGCAAAGGTTCATTATAGTTGCAGATCTTTCAACTCAATTTGCTTCATTCATAACGTTAAGATTTGAACACTTGATCTTACTTAAGGGATTTAGTTTCTCATCCTATTAGATTAATTGTTAGTTTATAATTTTTAGCCCTTTTCATAACTTAGTTTTAACAAGTGACATATGTACGTAGGCCCGTGCACACCCTAAACTTTTTAAAGTTCACATATTTGACTTTTATTTTTTAAATTTTTATAAATTAATCCTTAAATTTTTTTAAATATTTATGACTTGTTCCCACACTAAAATTTTGAGATTTTTTTATTTGTGTCCACCCTCAAAAATATTTTTGGATCTGCCACTGATTTTAACAAAGAGAATGAATATATATATATATATATATATTAATTGTCAATGCAACGATAAGACATATTACATTCTCAAAGAGAAAATCTAAGCTCGAAGTTTGAAGATAATATTGTTAGGAGTGACAATAATAAACATCGAATATGAACCTTAAAACGGACATAAAAGATCTAAAAATAATAATAAATAAATTGTACAGGTAATTAAATGAGTGCATTTGATAAATGAAAATGATTAAATGTATAGATTCAGGAACAAGTATGTATAGGGCTGGGACATAAAGAATAAAAATAAATAAAGGATTAGAAAGTTATTTTCAGATCTAATGTTGAATGGCTTTCAAACTTCACTCTAATGGACAAGCTTAGATTCTTCGGTCTTTGTTTACCTTTGAATCTTGAATATCTGACTTTAATAAGTCCAAATAAAACTAATTTTTTTAATAGAATAAATTTCTTCTTCCTTCCTATAGATACGAATTGTTTAGAAATAAATAAATTCAAATAATAAAAATATATATGTTTGCAGATATTAATTAAAATATCTGAGTTCGTAACATCTTAATCATAAAAAAATCGAAATGCAATGGAAATTTTAGGTAAAAAAAATATGCAAGTGCACGTGGTTCAGGGTCGTGAAGAAGGCTGCTGTGTTGAGGGACCAGTCAAGAAATTAGCACTACCTTGACCATCCCTTCGTGTCGGGGTAAAATTAATTTTTACTGCAAAACTTAATATTTTATATTTTACTATTATTGATATCTGATTTATTAATCGATTAATTCAGATTGAATACTGTAAAAATTTATTATGAATGCGACCTTTTCAATTCAATTTACTTCATTGTGAATATCAGAATTTAAACACTAAACCTTATTCAAGGGACATAACCTCTCATTTAGGTAGACTAACTGATCGTCGATCAAAATTTAATATTTTATTGATAATAAAAATTGTAATTCATCTTTAAAAATGGTAAAACATAAAGTTTTTTAACAGTCTTAAAGTGAGTACAACGTAGTATATGTTTATACTTTTTTTAAACCATTTGCTAAGATATACACATTACAGCTAAAGCTACTCAAACCTAAATCTCTTAAGATAAACATTATCATCATTTTTACTAAAATGCCTAGTTGAATTCTAAAATCGCATAATTATTATTTTATTATGGCTCAGTGGCCCGTTTGGCCCCTGAAGTATACACAAAATAGCAAACTGCCCCCTAAAGTATTTTTTGGGAGGTTTTGCCCCCTAAACTTTAAATCGTGACCTCAGTTGGCCCCTGCCGTTAACTCCCGTTAAAAAAATACAGACCAATCAAAACGTGCCACATGTCACTAATAAACAAAAAATCAGCTGACTTATTTTAAAGGTGTAAATTGCATGCTAAGTTTGTAAATTTTTTTATTTTAAACGGTTTTGAGTTGTCTTTACCAGTAGCTGTTTGCTCCGGGCTAGTTGTACCATTCCCCTGGATACAATCAATTAATACTAATAGTGACATTGGATTTTTCAAAGGATTTATTTTCCTTCGACCATTCGTGAAAATAGATTTTTGATGGACATTTGAATTATCCATTGTCTTAAACTTTACCGTGTTTAAGCACGTTGTACCGACATTTCTGTCGAACTTGTCAAAATAATTTGATCCAGCTGCAACACTAACGAAGAGGCAGAGTCTGAAGTTAGTAGGGTTGATCCAGCTACAACACCGACGAAGAGGCAGGATCGAAAGTCAGTAAATTTGGTCCAGCTACAGCACTAACGAAGAGGCAGGACCGGGATTTGACCAAGCTACAACACCGACGAAGAGGCACGGTCTAAATGTGAAAGTTTTGATCCAGCTGCAACACTGACGGAGAGACAGGATCGAAATTTGGGATACTTGTTTAGTCATTCCATCAACGAAAGGACATAATCGGAAAACAATAATTTAGGCCTTACTACGTCCTTAACGGCGGAGTATGAATGAACAACAACTTAAACCTAGCCACACCATCAACGGAGGGACAAGATCGGATATTAGTGACTTGGATTCTACCGCACCATCAACAGAGAAATAGAATTGGATAACAGCAACTTGGACTTAACCTCTCCATCAACGCAAGAGGTGAGATTGGATATTTGTAATTTGAACCTTGTTACGCCATCAACGGATGAACAAGACTAGATGAAAGCAACTTGGACACAACCACTCCATCAACGTAAGGGGCCAGATCAGACAGTTGCAACTTGTACCTAACCTCTCCATCAACGAAAGAGGTAGCATTGGATGTCTACAATTTGGACCTTGTTACGCCATCAATGGAGGAACAAGACCGGATGAAAGCAACTTGGACCCACCGCTCCATCAACACAAGGGGCGGATCGAACAACTGCAACTTATACCTAACCCCTCCATCAACGCAAGAGGCATGATTGGATATTTGTAATTTGGTCCTTGATACGCCATCAATGGAGGAACAAGATCATATGGAAACAACTTGGACACAACCACTCCATCAACGCAAGAGGCTGGACCGGACAACTTGGATTCTACCACACCATCAACGGAGAAGCAGAATCTGAAGAACATCAATTCAAACCTTACTACATCATCAACAGAGAAGTAGGAATGAATGACCAATTGGACCTTACTACGCCCTCAACGGCGGAGTAAGAACGAACGATAACTTGAATCCAGCCACACCATCAATGGAGGGACATGATCGAATAACTTGGATTCCACCACACCATCAACGGAGAATCAGAACAGCAACTTAAACCTTACTACACCATCAACGGAGAAGCGGGATCAGAGGATGAGGCTTTGATTTTTGATTTTCCCTGAATTTTGATTTTTCTAATTTTCTTTTTTTTGATTTTTTTGCTTTTTTTGAGCTACAGCTACAAAAAAAGATATAATATCCGAGGAAAAAGTTTGGTCTAGCTGCGACACCGACGAAGAAACGAGAGCTGGATAGGGTTGGATCTACTACACCACTAACGGAGAGACAATATCTAAGCTAAGTTGGTTTACCACCACTGACAGAGACATAACCCACAAAATGCTTGATCTGCTACGCCACTGACGGAGAATCAAGATCTGGAAAGGATTTGATCTACTACACCACTAACGGGGAGGTAAGATTTGGAAACACTAGGATCCACTACATCACTGACGATGAGTCGAGATCCAGAAAAAACTTTAATCTGTTACACCATCAATGGTAGCGTAAGATCTGAAAATGAATGAGAACATTAATTAGTAATTGTTCAAAATTTTTCCATTGAGCTGGATGTTTGAGCTTTTCTGCATATTCGGCCTTCTTCAGGATAAGAATTGATCATCATTTCGTTACCCCCGCAATTGAGCTTCTTTTGGTCTCCTTCTTGGACCTGTTTATGTGTTCCAGCCAAAAAATGAATGCATGATTGATGCCCCTAACTTTATACCTAATGCATGTTTAATGCATGATAACTCGTATGAATGCATGATGTATGCACTTGATGCCAAATGATCTTAAAATATGTGTAAATGATTTTTTTGCCCCTCAAAGGGATGCCTCTAACTTCATGTTTGGTCGATATTGAGTTCTCGATCTTGTTTTGTGAGGATGCACCCAATCTTCCTTGGCTTGATTATCTTCATGTGGAGTTATCTTTTCGGGTATATGCCCTAAAATTATTTCATTGAACTTCGTCTGGAATGAAGCAAATTCGAAGCTTGGAGTATGTTTTCGCCTTTTCTTGAAGGATGAATGCGATATGTTGTCCCCCATCGGGCCTGGAAATGCCCCTGGATATGGGGCCTTTTAGAGGCATAGTGTCTGTATGAACGCGAAGGTTATTCTTAAAAATACCTTTGGACTAGGCCCCTGCGTAGGTTCAATATGATGCTAGACTTCGCTTTATATAGTATTGTTGGCACGGGGCATCCTGAGGACCGGTTTCAAAACTGTGAATGTATGCATGTAAATGCAAGGTGTATGCTCTAGATACAGAGGTACTGATTCAAAAATGATTCACGTGGCTTAACTTTAACGGGATTTATTCGCAACTTTGAACATTGTATTTGATATCTAGAGTACTAGATTTTCTCCTGATAGTGAATTTTCTAAATTAGGAACCAGTCGTGAATCAGTACTTTATGTCGGTAAAATGCAAAAATTAAAATGATGGTGTCATGCAATTAATGCAAAATGAGTTAATTTAATATGATGCGATCAAAATAAGAAAATGAGGTCAGTTCATATAAAAATAATAAAACGGACAAAATAAAAATTAAAACGGATAAAAAACTATACATAAAAAATCAAATAAATGCACCAAAGCCTAAAAGGGTGACCGCTAAACGGGCAGAGCTTTGTATGGATTAAAAAGGTGGCTCCTACGTCTCACTATATGAGGTTCGGATCTAAAGGAAAGGGTACCCGAACTGTCACAAGGACATTAATTCAGGGGAATACGACCCTTATACCATACAAGGGTGAAAACCCCATGAAATATAAGGACCAGTACTCCAGGAGCACGTTACAACACTATACGAGGGTGAAAACCCCACAGAGCGAAGTAATCTCTCCCACTTAAGGGTTGAGGAGCTCGGGTAGAAAGCTCATTCATGAATGTCGGAGGATTAAAAATTAAATAAAATCGAATCTTCGAATTTTTGCAAGACAACACAAATCCAACATTAGCCTGGTCCTCTTTAAAAAAAATGTCTCTAGCGGAGTCGCCATTTTTTCCCTCCTTTGAAAATAATATTAAAAAATATGTTTTTACGTATCAAAAGAGACGTCATTCGAAAACTGAGATGATGCTCCTAGTAGAATATCGTAAATTTTAAAAAATGGAAAATGGATGGTGGAATGAAAAATTAAAAAAAATGGAGGTGGAGTCGTCACCATCCATTTTGGTAGGCCGGACACCGTAAAAATTAACCAGAGATTCAAAATGTTTAGGTTCGGGAATCGGTTACGCTTGGGGAAGGATTAGCACTCCCACAACGCCCAAAATTTGTATCGCGTTGATTTAGTGTTGTCTTTGCAAGAAAACAAAAATTCGATTTTAAAATTTTAAATTTAATCCCCAAAAAAGAAAACGGTCTAAGGAGAACATTTCCTTATTTACGAAAACCGAGGAGGATGACACCTGAATGAGTCAGGATGTCACTTCCTAACCCGTTATTCAAAATAAAAGGGAAAATATTCCCTTAATATTAACCGAGCTTTATTAAAAAATATTTGAAATGAGATAAAAAAAATTGTAAGTATGCTAATATAATATTCGCATAAAAATATAACATATATATCATGTAATAAAAATAATAATAAAGATGTATATATTTTTTTAAAAATATACCGAGTATAAAATAAGATACATAATATAATAATATAATATAAATTAATACAAAAAATTATAAAAAATAATATACATATGTATATAAATACAACATACATGATATAGAAATAAAAAATATATATATATAATATACTATACGTAAAATATATATATATATATACATATATATAATAATAACAATAATAATAAAGCTAATATGTTAGTAAAATAATAATAATAATATATAAACATAATAATAATATAAAAAATAGAATGTGACCAAAATAAAAAAAATTAGAAACTTAAAAACTAAAAAAAGACGAAATCACAAAACGTTTAAAAATTTCAGGGACTGAAAAGGTAATTAAACCATGCGGCATACCTATTTTGAAAATAATTTTGGACTACAAGGTTAAAAATGTTTTTTGGACTAAATTGAACAAAAATATGATTATATTTAAAATATTGGACTAAATTCTAATAAAATGAAAGAAATAGGCCTAAATTTCATGTTAGATAAAATTTTAGGGACTAAAATTAACAAAAATATCATCATATTAAAAACATCAAACTAAATTATAAAAGTTAGAAAGAATTATGACCCAGTTTCGAGTTAATAAAGATTTTTATAGACTAAAATGAACAAAAAATAAATTCTGGCATACTTAATGTGCAATTTACCCATTCTGATTGGTCAACAATTTTTTTTAAACGGACATTAACGGCAGGGGCCAATTAAAGTCACAATTTAAAATTTTAAGGGCAAAACGTCTCAAAAAATATTTTAAAGGGTGGTTCAATATTTTGTGTATACTTCATGGCCAAATGGGCCATTAAGCTTTTTATTATCTCAACATTATCCCATCACATGGAGTAAAGTTCATTTTCTGACTGGCCTAACAAAAGAAGAAATCTTGGTTGCCCATTCATAACATTAATTAAGAATATGATTTGATTATTAGTAATGTGAGTGGATTTTGTCAGTAAATTAAGATAAAATAAGAATGGCTTTGTCTACAAGGAACAAGGATTTTGTCCACTGCTTTTTCCCAAAAGTGACAATTATTACAGCAATAATAATGACGTTTAACTGTATTTATAATCATTACATCTTTCAATTATAAGTTGAAAGGAAGACGTATATTCAGTTTTCACAACTAACGCTGCGTTTAGCATAATTTCTCTAACGAGTATTTAGATCATCAAACGGAGAAATAATGTTGAACATGATATTGATATACAATGTTATTTCCGTTTTTTTAATTAATTTTGTGTTTCAAACAAGCATTTTCGGCAACTGATTTTTTCAGCTTATATGAAAACAGTTGTTTAAGCAAAAAATTTTAAACGCAAAATTACTGCTGAACGAGCCCTAAGTATATGTTTGCCGATAATAAGGTGTGTAGGTAATAGTTACGGTTCTCAAATATGTTTTTAAATTTGAGAATTTTTTTAATTATATGATTATTTTGAAAAATTGGGATAGTCATTTATTGTTTTGGACTATACACAATCGAATATATATGGAATAACAGTTTATAAAAAATTAATTTTGATGGTTTTCTTCAAGAAGGTATGATCCTTATCGAAGCAGTATGCATCAACTAGCAAGTATAATCAGTATCGATGCGGAACTGATTATAATAGTAATTTTTTTGTTTAATTATTGATATCCAATTTATTAAGGGCTAGACTGAATCAAATATTACAAAGTCTTATTATGGAAGTGACAATCTCAACTCAATTGTTTCACTCACGATGCTAAAACTCAAATCATTGACCTTGCTTATAAGAGATTCAGTATTTCATCATACTAGACGAACCGGTTGTTGGTGAACAGACTTCAATATTTTTGAATAGTCTAAAGGTGATTACAAGGTAGTATCTGTTCATAGATATTCTTAACCCTATGACAATGCACACACTTTGCCGACATTACGATTGATGTCTCGTAAGATAAAAATTATTCATTTGTTTACTGAAACACTTGTTGGGTTCAACAAACTATAATACTAAAAGCATTGAAAAATGAAATAATTAATAAATTTTTTGAGTAGAAATAATTAATAACGTAAATTAACTTGACTAACTAATTGAACTGTGTGATTTACACGTGGTTTATTTATTGAATTCATATTTAACGCACTGTTAGAGATAATGTTACACGAATGCCAATAACCTGAGAAATTATATCATGGTCATTCCCGCCACGTCATTCATAGGACCAACTAATAAAAATCATTTATCTTATTATTTTTTTATATCATATTTTTTACCAAGTGAATCTTTAGTTGGTAAAAATTATTTTAAAAATTGATTTACAGTAAATATGAGTGAAGATTCACTTGGTAAAAAATATGACATGGAAAAAATAATGAGATGAGTGGCTTTTATTGGTTGGTCCTATAGATGACGTGGCGGGAATGACCCATGATATAATTTCTCAAATAAATTATGATGTGTTCGCATATTAAAATTTTAGTCAAGAGCTAAAATTTTTGGTAAAAATCAACCATTGAATTTAACAAGTTTTAAGATTTATCTTTGTACTTAAAATTTTAAAAATATGATCTTTACTTTTATATTTAAAAGTTTTATTCTAATAATTAACCCTATTAATATTTTTCATTAAGTTTACTTAATATTCATCATGTTTACCGAGTTTATGGTAATTTATTTCTTAACGAAAAACGTGAAAAATATCAAAAATTATAGTAGAATTTTAATCAAAAATAAAAAAATAAATTTTCACTTTATTATGTATGTATATATATATTAACAAAATACTAATTTTATTGAACACATAAAGAGGCAATAAAATACATACCCTAACAACCAGAATCTTAAATCATAACCAAAAAATTCAGAAAACAACGAAAATCTCAATGGGCATAAAATCTCAAACATAAAAATATCATCTCTTCCAGTAATTTCTACATCAACGATCATAAAACTCAGTACTATAGCTTAAACTATGAATGTTCATCGTAAAGAGTCCAGATAACATAATTACGCCCGAAATATAACAAGAGATACAATGCCTTCTTCACCAAAAGACTCAAACAATCTTGCATAAAATTCTATTACCAGTTCTAACTGCATCAGGACTTTTTTAAATCATTATCTAATCATGACATATCGCTAACAATCCCAAAATAAAATGTGCATCATGGTATTTTCTCTGCAATCATCAACATGCTATAACGACGATCAAAAAATGAACCAAGATAATAGACAAAAAACGTGTCAAAACGATATACGAATAACGTACCAAAACGACAAACAAAAACAAAATAAAAACACAAAAACAATAAAAAGTAAAAATAAAAACAACCTAACCAGCGGTATTAAGACCATTATAAACAACATAAAAACTAAAAAAATCACCGAAATCTATATAATACCGTTGCCAATCACTATCCTGAAACCCCAACTGTTATAAACTGCCGCAGAGTAGTATTGTGTTTCTTGAGAGATGAATTTTGCCTTCCTTTATTATGGTCATATTTAAATCCCAAGTTACATCAAATGAAACATTGATAAAGTACCCAACTTCAAATCACATTTTATATTAATTTTCAATTCAAATTTATTTTTATATATGTATCATTATATGTGTAGACTTTCCTTAAAGTAATTTTTGAGAAATTCTTTAAAGTAATTTTAACTTCCGTTTAGATATATTTTGATTATTAACATATTTATTTATACTTTATAACAAATTATCATAACTTTCTATATTTATATCTTTTATTAATTAATTCTTTAAAATGATAAATAAAAAATTTAAAAAAATATTTAAAGCACGATGAATGTAAACTTCAATTTTTTTAAGTAAACGTATTTTAAGAATTACAATTTTAATTTAAAATTTATGATTTAAAGTTTAATTTAAGAGTTTAAAAAAATTGATGCACTTTTATTTATTTCCTTATTTTATTAGCCCTATTTATTTTTCTCTCTCTCCAACACCGTAGGATTATAAGTATAGGAACTAGGAAAGCAAACGTTATGTAATTTGGCTGATTGAAAAGTCGCTACGTTTCCCTCGCCTATGCTCTCTGCTCGCTCCATGAACGAAGCTTACCACTCTCTCTAGTCTTTACCTTCTCTTCACTTCAATCCAACCATTCTGTTTCTCTCTTTATTTCCAAATCGACCAAGGAAGAAGCAAAAACCCGACCCCTAATGGAGAAAAAGCAAGGTTTTTTCTCAGCTCTTAGAGAGGAAGTAGTTCGCGGGACCAACAGCCCCAGAAGAGCCCGTTCACCCATGGTCATTCTCTTACGGAGAAAGAAAAGCCACCACAACAACTACGGAGGCGCTTACGTGGCGCAGCCGGGGTACGGTGGTTTGAGGCCTGTCGGGGAAGCGTTAGCTCCGCTCATGGAAGGTCCCGAGCAGGACGGAGGGGAAACCGGAGACTCGAAGCGGCTTGGGTCGGGTCTTGGACAATGGGTTACGGGGAAGTTATCGAGGACTCCATCGGTTGCTTTAATGAGTTGCAAAATGTCCGATCTAAGGCTATTGCTTGGGGTCATGGGTGCACCTTTGGCTCCGGTTCAAGTTTGCTCCACTGACCCGCTGCCTCACTTGAGCATAAAGGACACTCCCATTGCTAGTCCTGTTTCCCTCTCTCCTTTTAAGCTTATTCAATGGTTGGTTGATCCTTTTAGAAAGTCATGGTTTTCACCCAAACTGTTTGGTTGGCAAGAATATTAAGTAAAACTCCATGTAGAGATATAGCATAATTTTCTTGGGGTCCAAATAGACACTAATATTACTTTTAAGACATTAAAAATTATAGTGTTACTGGCTGAGATTGTTTTAAAACTTCACATTAATAAAGTTTCTCATTTGATAATTACTGCTGTATTCTGGTGATAAAATGTTGTGACTGTAATATTACTTGCTGTTTTTTTTTTTTTTTTGGTTTTCCTTGCTGTATTTTGCAGGAAACTTCCACTGCGCAGTACATATTGCAGCAGTATACAGCTGCTTCCGGTGGGCTGAAGGTGCAAAACTCCATTCGGAACGCGTATGCAATGGGAACGCTCAAGATGGTAGCTTGTGAATATGAAACTGCCACAAAGACTGTTAAGAATCGTTATGGCTCCAGAGGTGCAGAGTCTGGTGGGTTTGTGCTCTGGCAAATGAATCCGGACATGTGGTATGTTGAACTTGCGGTCGGCGGCTGCAAGGTTCATGCTGGCTGTAATGGGAAGATTGTGTGGAGGCACACACCTTGGCTTGGTGCTCGCACAGCAAAGGGGCCTGTTAGACCCTTGCGTCGTGCACTTCAGGTGTGGTTTCCTATGCTTATCGACCGCAAAACATTGTCTCTTGAGTCTTGAGTGCTTCTAGTAATCTTAGTTTTCTGATATTCTCTTTGTGGTTCATTAAGGGTCTTGATCCAAGAACAACGGCTAGTTTGTTTTCTGATGCAAAATGCATAGGAGAGAAGACAATTAATGGCGAGGATTGCTTCATCCTCAAGCTTTGTACTGACCCCAAAACATTGAAGGCTAGAAGCGAAGGCCCTGCAGAGATCATCAGGCATGTTTTATTTGGCTACTTTAGTCAGAAGACTGGACTTCTTGTTCACATGGAGGATTCACATCTCACTCGCATCCAATCCAATGGTGGTGATACCGTTTATTGGGAAACCACAATCAATTCATATCTTCATGATTACCGACCCGTCGAAGGTATCATGATAGCACATTCCGGGCGTTCTGTCATTACACTTTTCAGGTTCGGGGAAGTTGCAATGAGCCATACCAAAACAAGGATGGAAGAAGCTTGGACGATTGAGGAGGTTGCCTTTAACATACCAGGCCTTTCCGTGATTGTTTTATCCCTCCAGGTGATTTGAGATCTGAATCCGTCAATGAAACCTGTGAGCTACCTCAGGATGAAATGTCAAAGAGTGCCATTGCGTTGTCAGCACACCATGCCAAAGTTGCCGCACTAGAGAAGGCACAAGATAATGTGCCGACAGCATGATTTGGAGGATGCAAGTCTGAAGAAAGGGTAGAATCAAATCTTAGAAGTTGTTCAAATTGGTAGCTAGTTCAGATAACTAACCAACCTGAAGTCATTTTTTTGGACTTTGGTTTTATGCCTCTATTAATCTGCAAACAGAGCATACTCTCAGTGCAGAACCCAACTACGGAGTTGGAGCTCGGTTTTCCAGTTAGGGATAGAGCTAATGGAGGCTGGTTTTTAGTTTACCTTGCTTGATGGTAGGTGGCAAAGCTGCCCCATCAACCTTTTTCTATAGTTACACTAACTATAATGGTTAATTAAATATAATGTGGCAGTATAGGGATGCTGCCATAGTTTTTAATGTTACAATATCTGGATTTGTGATTCAAAGTATGATTGCATGGCTTGAAAGTTGTTTTTCTTACCCTCTGAAAGCAAAATGTAAAGATAAAAATATCATTGTTTATCTGTTCTTCAATGCTTTTGATGAATATATATACATCTCCATATTAAGATTATTTAATCTTCCTACACCATATGCAGACGGCATTGTTGTAAGAGGCGGTCACGAAACATGGGCCGTAAAATAGATACGAAAGGTAATATATAATGCCTGCAGTTAGAACCTTTAAGGCATGGCAGTGTCCCCTGGTGGGGGGGGGGGACTCCAAAGGCTTTAATAATGCAGACAAGTAAACATTGGTTTAAGGCAATGCAGAGCCCCCCACATGTGATTTCCTTTTTTTCTTTTTGTCACGGGGTTATTATCCTCTTCCCAAAATACATGTTTGATAGGATGTACAGCGCCATCGTATTTATATCACAGGACCTCCCTTTCCTTTCCGATGTGGGATTAATAACCCCGCCTCTTCTCAGGCGTGACATTCTCCCCCACCCAACCTCGTGACGCCCTCGTCACGAGCTTCCGCTCTCGTGATGGGCCACCTTGTCACAGTTGTCCACCCTGCCTACCCCACTCATGGGCGCTCGGCGTGAAATCGGGCAGTCAAAGGGTCGCTCTGATACCACTTGTCATGGGGCCATTACCTTCTTCCCAAAAGACATGTCTGATAGGATGTGCAGCGCCACCGTATTTATATCACAAGACCTCCATTTTTCTTTCCGATGTGGGATTAATGACCCCACTTTTTCTCAGGCGTGACATTTTGCTTTTGCTTTGATTCCTTAGCTCAACCGTTTTAATATATCGTTTTACTTGCTTTTAGCAATGTATTATTGTCTTTTGAGTATTTCTTCTCCTTCACTCTCTAATCTAGGTGCTGTTTGTGTTTATCTGTTGAAACTTTTTCTCTTCTCAGGGGAGGGAACCTATCTCCATGTTTCTGAAAATGAAAATGACAGTACTCACTACTCAATAGCACACTATGACATTGCTTGGCAATTAGTGGATAGCAGATTATATTAACTAATAACGGATTACATTAGCTGATTGTATAAGAGTATTTGGTAAAATTACTGCTTGATTATTTGAACAAGCAAAATGACATATAAAGACACGATTATATTCAATACTTGTTTGAATAATTTATTACTTATTATTATTATTTTGTATCAATTAATATTAATTATATTATAAAAATTATTTTTTTAATATCATTACTAATGCATATATTATTTTTTTATTCATGAGATTATCGTTTTAATATAATTTTAATAATTATTAAATTTAGATGTATATATTAATTTTTTATTTATCAAATTATATTTTAAATATAATTTTATTTAATTATTAAATTTATATGTATATATTAATTTATTTTTATAAAATTATTATTTTTTAAATTTTATTAGTTAGTCAAATTTATGTTATTTAAAAAAATTATAATTATCGAGGACAATAGAATCTTTACAAATTTTTTTTTATGTAAACCTCTAACTCAAAAAGCTCCTAAAGTGAGCTTTTTCAAAATGAGAGGTTTCACTCCAATCCGCTATTACAATAATTTATTTACCAAACATCTAAATTAACGGATTTAACTTGTCAAACCTCTAAAAATGCTTCAAACCTCTAATTTTAACTCAAAAAGTTATTTACCAAATATGGCCTAAATACTCTACACGTTTGCTATTGAGAATACCTTTATAATGTTGGGTAAAGTATATGGATTTATGTTCAATGCACCGGCGGTGAAAACTAAAAGATTACATAAGTGCCTTAGTTTTAGGGTTTAGGGATTTAGTTAAGGCGTAGGTTTAGGGTTTAGAATTTAGGGATAATGGTTACAATTTAGGGTTTATAGTTAGAATTTAAGGTTTAGAGCTTAGAATTTAGTTTTTAGGATAATATGGTGAGAATTTAGGTTTTAACCTATAAACACTAAATTTTAACCATGAACAATGAATTATAGTCAGTATCCATAAATTCTAAACCCTGCACCTAAACCCCTAAACTCAACACTCTCAATTGAATCTCTAAACCTAAAACTAAGGCCCTTGAGAATTTTTTTTAATTTTCACCGTCAGTGTATGGAATAATTACCCAAAGTATATTAGTTGTCACTAAACCATAAAAAAATGATTGTCTTGGTCAGTGATCTTTCAAAAGTTACAAAATAATCATTAAATTTATTAAACTTTTACAAAATAGCCATTAAACTTTATCGAACTATTATAAAATAATTATTAAATTAAACGAATTGTTACATTATTTTATAACGTCTAATGATCATTTTATAACAGTTCGATAAAATTAACGATCATTTTGTAACTTTTGAAAAATTAATAACCAAAACAATTATTTTTTCATAGTTTAGTGACTATTGGTACACTTACCCTATAATATTTACTTAGTTAAGCTCATCTTCCTCCTCATTTCCTAGGCTGCCTAGCAATCAACTTTGTTTCTGAGTATTAATTTGTTGACTTTTAGCCTTCTTATGTTGCCCAGAATCCAAAAAAAAAGTGTTCGTATCTTCTATTACATAAAATTCAAGTAAATTGAACATCAATTTTGTAAATATATATATATATATATTAAAAAAGAAAAAACTTTGATACACAGGCCGTGTAAACTTTAGTTTACACGTGCCTTTTAGTTTTAGTTATTAGAGTTTTAGTTTAAGGTTTAAGATTTAAGGGTTTAGAATTTAAGATTAATGTTTAGAATTTAGGGTTTAGGGTTTAGAGTGTGAAGTTTAGTTTACACGTGCCTGTGTATCAAAGTTTTACCCTATTAAAAACCACATTTTAAAAGATAATTAATAATTAAAAATCGAACACGAGATTGATGGACTTCCAGATTCTATAGTTCTTTTATCTTTCTATCTATGATTATTTAATAAATTTTATTAATAATTTTTCATATAAAATATTTTCTTTCACCTAAATAAAAAATGTGCGTAAGTCTAATGTTTATAGTTAGAGCTGTTCATATTAACATTTTAATCTGTATCATATATAAATTAAGCACAAATATTATAAAGGAAATTAGAGAAAAAAACAAACAGAAACCTTGACAATTTCCCCCAATTTCTAGGGTATTTATTACATTAACTTCTCCCATAATCCTTGACAAGTTAGAGAACAGGTAGCCGCAGGATTTTAGGGAGTGTTGTTAAGTTGGTTGACATTATTGAGTACTTCAAAAATACACGCGGGACATTAATATTTCTTTCTTGATATAATTGTATGCATTTCACTTGTTGATTGACTGATCTAATTGTATATTGAGAGGTTTATTATAAGATTTAAACATTAATTAAAAGATTTAGCGTTTCGTCCATATGAATCAATTGGGGATCAATGAGTTATGGGCGTAATTATGAAGGGACTAATAGGATCATAGTCCCCATAGAAATATTAAAAGTTAAAAAAATTTTATGGTAAAATTGTTCTTTAATCTCTCAAAAATGTAAAATTTAGTGTCGAGCCCCTTAAATTTATTTCTTTAAAAAATGAACCTTAACAAATAATGTTAAATTTTTTATTTTTTAAATATTTTTTTTATCTAAGAGAGGAAGAGGAAAAAAAGGAGAGTATTAACTCAAATCTTTAAAATGAGATATTAATATTAATATGCTATAAAAGTTAGCAATGCCAATAGATAATTTGGAAAATAACAAAAAGGTGGAAATTCATGTAGATGCAGCAAAAAAGTGTCGGCAAAGGAAGTTTGGAGGTAAAAAAAAAGGTGCCGAAAAAAATAGATGGATATTTATGAGAGTGAAGAGAAACGACCCATATTAATAGTAGTGCATGGTGGAGCAATAGGACAACATTCAGTACCCGTCTAGAGATGGACCGAGAGAGCTGGAAGGGGCGGTCGCCTTTTTAAAAATTTAAAAATTTTATACGATTTAGATTTGTTTCAGAATTTTTATGTATTTTTATTAAAAATTTATTTTCGCCTCCTAAATTTGTATAAGTTCGCCTCTAACCTAAGGTCTCGTGTTTGTCCTTCGCACCCACCATGGCCGTACCACAAGCAACACAGCTTCTTATTTGACATAATAACACTCATTGCTTTAAAGAGGGAAAAGGGGACTTCAATTTTTCTCTGCTAAAAATTCAATGGTGAAAGAAGCTTAAAATGGACCGACTTGGACCAGATTGCTATAAATGTACTTGACTCAAGATTCATGATTGCTTCAAATCTGAGAAATTATATCAACGACGTTGGATCGCAGGGGCGAAACGAAAAAATAAATATTTAAAGGATTAAATTGTTTTTCATCAAAAATAAAAAGTTTTTTAAGTATTTAAATAATAAATTTTAAGATTGTTAGTACCAGCAAATCGTCACCACGCGAACTTCTAGAAGTGAACTTTCATATGCGTGAACATCCAACTGCAACCCTTTGCGAATTTGATATGCGAGCGCTGTTTTAGACCACGTGTTAACGCACGTAATTTATACCGATAACCAAGTACGACAATATACTAAAAACACGTGTCAATCCATTAACACATGTCCTTACCTCTTCCGAGTCCTTCTAAACCATATAAAATACCACATGCACCTAAGATGGAAGGCCCCCCCGGATGGTCACCATTCATCATCTCAGTCTCCCTGCCACGACCATAAAAGAAAGCCTCACCAGAATCCTCTGTATGACCACCGACCAAAGGCCTTAGGCCGCCGTCGTTCATGTTGTTCATCAACAATGGTGCGGTTAGCGTGGATCCACCACGCGACCTTTATATACTTCGTCGGACATCAGTGCAAATAGTTGGAAGCAGGACATGCGTGTGGGAATGTTCAGGTTTTTGATAAAGCTTATAAAAGAGGGTTTTAGTGGGGGCATCTGTGGCAACCGCCACCAAATCTGTCGATTCTTCTCAATGGTGGGAACAGTTCTCTTCCCTTATCACCGACCTTGAGAACGCCTCTCCCTCCGGCGAGTCGAAGAAGGTTTTAACGAGTTCACAGAAAAGTTTGTTCAAGTAATCAATCTTAGAGCTTGACATGCAACCCGGGGGACTGGACTGCCCTTCAGTATTCCTGGGTGATTGTCGCCGGAAGCTGGCAACAAAATTCATCCTGAAACAGACATGCAAGCGGAGAGCAGGGTTGAAAAGTTGTTGCCGGTGTATGTGCCAAGAGACGAACGATTCGAGGAGTCAAAGCAAAGGATTTTCTCCACCGGAGTATGGAGAAAGATAAGTATTCGTATTCATTTAATTGGATTTTGGATGTTTTAGTTAAAGCTGGCTTCTCTACGATTACTGCAACTGGAAAATAATTATTTTTTCAATTCTGATCAATGATTCCTGCATGTTGCATCGAAGCAAGATTTGGGGTTTTTTGACGGTATTTGGATTTCCTGTGTTATTCATGCCGCTTTGAATTTTGTCATGCTAATTTTCTACGCATGTAATTTGATGGCTTTTAGAAGGCCTCATCATAAATGTCAATTCTTAACATCCGATTCAGTTGGATAAGGTAATCATATCTATCATTTGGTTTATGTCATTCATATAACTTGCTGAAAAGAGAATACATATAAAATTCTAACAGTTATGTCTAGGTTCAAATCTGAGCATTATGGTCCTATTCTCCCATCTGCATATCATGTCAGAGATACCTTGTTTGTAAAATTTCAAAATACAATTTAAGTTCAATTCTCAGCTTTAATGGGATATTTCTTCTTGATGTGAAATACTGAGCAGATTGATCTATCATATTATGACTTGCTTGGGAGTCTTCAGCTAATTCTATTAAATGGTTCCAAGCTTCCAGCACTAGAAGAATCGGTCATCGAAATCTTTAACTGCAAAAAGGGTGAATCTGTGTACACTTCAGTTGAGAAAACCACAGTGGGGCATGGGACAGGAATGCTCATTTTGTATCTTGTTTCAATAGAGAGATCAGAACATCCCTTGTTAGCCTTTTATGTGTCCTACATTGTCTTGTTCTAACCTCAGAATCTCTTTGTGTTACTTCCACGTTTGAGTTGTCTTGTTCTTTCATCCCTTTGTTGTTGGTTTTCCGTTTTCAATTTCCTTTCCTTTTCTACCTTTTAAGAGTTCTCCACACCAGCAAAGATTGGGTCTTTTTTGGTTTTCACCTGGTTCAAAGTACAATAATAATGCAGATTAAAAAACTGCTGTTTATTTTCTCTGCATTACTTGAGGGACCTGAGTGCTACCCTTCATTTCATTTCAGCCATCATTCAAAATTAGAACATTTCTCTCCCATTATTTTCAGCAAAAGTGTAAAACATATATTTTGATTTTGATTTTGTTATAACAAGGAATTTCAAGGACTATTTAGTAAAAAGAGATAATCTTTTAAGTATTCACAAGACTCACAAAATTGACAGGGATTCGAACTTAAAATATTTTCAAAGTCAAAACATTAAACCCCAAATATTTTTCAAGTGTTTTGGTACTTAAAATAGCCAAATTGGCCCATGAGTATCAATACGCCCTTGGCCGTATCGATACGAATTTTAGCTACTGAATTTTGTTTTTATACTTAATGGTTATAGGGTACCGATAAGCGTGTAGTCGTATCGGTGCGCCATTCAATCTGGGAAACAATTTGCCTTCGAGCACCGGTACGTTCTTGTGCGTACCGATACAGGGTGTTAAGATTTTGTAAATCTCTTGTAATAAATATTCGACCGTTGCCTTGTCAGTTTGTTGGAACCATAAGTTTAAAAATCAGTTATAGCGTACTGATACGATTTTTGTTGCACAAGTTATCAGGATTCCAGTGAGAAAAATGGGTACCTATACAGTATGGCTCGTACCGGCACACCTTTGTAAAAATGCTCACTCCGTATCGGTATGGCGTCCCGCATATCGATACCCCTTTGTACACCGGCTCTTTCTTCTTATAGCAGGTACCAATATCCATCCCCAAGTAGGATATCCCGAGTACCGATACCTAGTGTTGGCAAACTGCATTTATTGCGGGAAAAATGAAGCTCAATCGCTATAATTATGATCTCAGCTACCCAAACGGTTGGAAATCAATGAAAGGGTATAAAAACAAGTCTTCAAAGCTTCAACAATAACAATTCATCAAGTCTAAAGCATTCAAGCACACATCCAACAATCTTTGAGCCTATTAGAGTCATATCTTGTAACCCACTTGAGAGAGCTAAATTGTAATCCATTTTATTCAAGTTCGGGGTTTGAGTGAACTTTGTATTGGACAAACATTCCACCTTTGAGAGGATTTTCAGTTTGCTTTATTTGTATTCACTTTGTGAGGATTTCTTAAGACTTTGGGGTATAAGTCTTAAGGGAGTGTAATGTTATCTCCTTCAGCCTCAATAGGAAAGCAAATCTAGTGGGTTTGAGAAAATAGTGGATGTAAACCTTGTTAGAAGGTTGAACCACTATAAATCGTGTGACCCAATTCTTTTTACTTTCCTGCTTGCTTCCACTAATTTTTTAATTTGCCAATTCACCCCCTCTTGGCCTTCCACCATTGATTGATCATCTCGATAATTGGTATCAGAGTTACACTTATTGGAAGGTTTAACAACCTCTTAAGTCAATTCGAAGGAGATTCAATCAATCAACAATCAAGCCATGGCCTCTACTTCCAGCAACAATCTCTACGAGTCTGAATCCATCACCAAACCGCCCAATTTCAATGGGGATAACTATCCTAATTGAAAGAATCACATGAGCTCTTCATCAAATCTAGCGATTTCCTTCTTTGGGATGTTGTAAAAGATGGACCGACTATCCCAATGAAGAGAGAAGATCGGCTCGTTCCTAAGGTTAAAGAAGAGTTGACCGATGAAGATTGGAGGAAATTGTAAATAAAAGACAAAGTAATGCATATTCTATTTTGTGCTCTTGGACTAGACGGGTATGCGAAGATGTCTTTTTGCACGAGTGCAAAGGACATATGAGACAAGCTTAAAGTTACATACGAGGACACAATGAAGTGAAGGAGACCAAGATTAGACTACTCAACTTGAGTTATGAGAACTTCAGAATGAAACTGGATGAAGACATCAACAAGATGTTTGATAGATTCTCTGTTATTGTCAACGGGCTTAAAGGCCTTAAAGAAGTTATTCCGAAAGAAAAGCTTGTTCGAAAATATACCCTTTTTCTGAATCATAGGACTCAAAAAAGACCGCGATTATCGAAGCTAAAGATCTCAAGACCTTGAAGCTTGATGCTCTTATGGGTCTTCTCACCCATGAGATTATGAAGAAAAGAAGAAAGAAGAGAAGAAGATAGAGAAAAAAGAAGTGGAGAAGAAGAATATGGGAATTGCCCTCAAAGATTCACAAAAGGAGAGCGATTCGATTGAAAAATAAGATAAAGAAATGACTATGTTAGCCAAGAGATTCATTCGGTTCATGAAATCTAATCAGGGAAGAAAGGTCCATCGGAGAGAGGGTTTCAAGAATAAGAGCAAGGAAGAAGAGAATGATCAAATTGTATGCTATGAGTGCAAGAAGCCGGGAAACATCAAGTTTGATTATCCCTAACTCAAAAAGAAGAGCTTTGGGAAGAAGAAACTCAAGGATCATGTTGCTACTTGGAGTGATGAAGACTCATCCGATGAGGAAGAGCAAGAAGTAGCCAACCTATGTCTCATGGCACTAGAAGATGATCCTAAGGTAACCTCAAACTCATCCAACTTTAATTTTACATTTGATGAGCTTCAAGAAGCTTGTGATGAGTTGCAAGGGGTATATGATAAGTTGGTTGAAAAGTACAAGGAATCGATTTTGAAAAACAAGAAAACGATTTTTGATTTGAAAAACCAAAACAATTCCCTATCTAAAGCCAACTCAGAACTTGAGAAGAAGGTTTTGGATTTGCAAGCAAAATAAAATGATTTTGAAAAGAAATATCAAGATTTAAAAATATTTTCTCTAAAGTTCATGATGATCACCAAAAGGAAGTGGATGATCTTAAAGCTTCTTTGAACAAAGTTGAGAAATTTAGTTTTGAAAAATGAACATCTTTAAAACCTAACTATGTGAAAAGAAACCTTGGTGGCAACAAACAAAGAGGCTTTCAAAGGCCCTCTCATGGTAAGAGGATTATAAGTGCTTGGGTTCCTAAGGAACTTGTCACTTCTAATGATGTTAGTGCTATTGCTTCTTGGATTCCCAAGGAAACCAAGATTTTGGGAGCTAATACTTATGGACCCAAAAAGATTTGGGTACCAAAAATCAAGACTTGATTCTTTGTTTGTAGGGGGAGCATTGCTACAAGGTCAAAGCTTCAAGTACAAACTTGAGGTACCTTGATAGTGAATGCTCGAGACACATGACCGGTGACAAGATTTGATTCTTGGAGCTAAAACTAAAAAGTGGAGGAGTATTAACCTTCGGTTAAAACTCCAAAGTCCACATTGAA
This sequence comes from Hibiscus mutabilis, assembly GCA_019671005.1. Lineage (NCBI taxonomy): Eukaryota > Viridiplantae > Streptophyta > Magnoliopsida > Malvales > Malvaceae > Hibiscus > Hibiscus mutabilis. The sequence continues at coordinate 29,996,199 of CM033747.1, read as the reverse complement.
AGAATTGGTTTCATTGGTAATCACTCTTCTATACTTATTGACAACGTTTTGTATGTCAATGGTCTTCAACATAATCTTTTGAGCATAAGCTAACTTTGTGATAAAGGTTTCAATGCTCTTTTTGATTTAAATGGTTGCAAAATTATCAACATTGAAATTAACAAAATCATGTTTATTGGTCATTGCATAGGAAACATTTACATGGTGCATTTAGGTGACATTCGTATTTCAAATGCATGTTTTATTGCAAAAGATGAGCATGATTCATGGTCATGGCATAGAAAACTAGGGCATGCAAGCATGAGTGTTTTGAAAAAATTGATTTCAAATGATCATGTAAGAGGTTAGCCAAAAATAAAATTTTCATATGACAAAATTTGTGATGCTTGTGCAAAAGGCAAACATAAAAAAGTTTCTTTTAAACATATTAATGATGTTTTTATAAGTAGAGTTTTACAATTAATCCACTTGGATATTTTTGGCTCTATTAGAATAATGAGTTTAGGTGGAAAATCATAAGTATTTGTTTTAGTTGATAACTACTCTAGATTTACTTGGGTTCTATTTTTAATTACCAAAGATGAGGCTTTAGAAAAATTCATCACATTTTCAAAAGCAAAATAAATCGATGTTGGTTACTCTATTTTACATGTTAGGAGTGAATGTAACGCCCGGAAATTGGGCCTATAATTTAATCGGATCAATTAGACGGTTCGGGAGAACCGGATTAGGCAATTCGAGTAGTTTCGAGAATTAAATCTTATAAAAATTGTTTTGGTTAAAATAAAATATGGAAAAATGTTATAAAATACTTAATTGATATTTTAAGTAATTTGGTAAATTCAATTTGAAGTAATTAATTCTGATTTTGAGATATTATGGTTTAGTGACTAAAATGAAAATTTACAAAACTATTTTTGGTGACTAAATCGTAAAAGAGTCGAAACTTAGAATCTTTAAGGAGCTATTTACTCAAACTATTCCATCAGATTTCCCCTTAATTTAGGCTATTTTTAAATTGTTTTTATTAGTTTATTATTAAAATGAAATAGGATTTAATAAAAGGATTTTTAGTTTTGCAAAATCACTTTCTTACGTAACTACTTTTCTTCCAACTTTTTCTCTCAACTTTCCTAACAGCCAAACTAAGATTTTCACTCCAAAAATCTCAGAAATCAATTCCTATTGATTTCCTTTTTGTTTCCTAATTGATTTCTTCAATTCACATTGCAAAATCTACTTGGATTTCAACAAAACTTTGCCATTTAATGGAGAAATCAGCAATTAGAGGTGATTTTCGTTTCTCTCCTCTAATTAAAGGTTCTTTATTGAAATTCCTAAGTTCTTTATTCTTTGTTACTGATTTATGTTATGAAATTATGATTTAAACTTGGGTTTGGTAATCAAATTGAGTTTTGTGTGGAAATTGAATAAAAACTGATTTGGATCTGTTTTGCAATGAATCTAATTGATTTAGATCTCCTATGAGATGTGTTTTAATTTTGAAAGGAAAGGTTAATTAAAGGAATCCCGAAACTATGGGAATTGCTAATTTTCTAGGTTGTTTATAGTTGGTTTTTGATGTGATCTTAGTGTTGTGGTGTTGTTGGAGGCATAAGGACGAGTTTAGGATGTTTTTGGATGAAAATTGATGTTGTTAAGATGTTGAAATCATTAGGTTTTAGCTGGGCTTTGTTTAGATGAAGTTTGGTGTTGATTTCGGTTGTTTTAGTTAGGCGTTTAATGGATCTTAGGGAGGCGAAGTTGTGTTTGTCATTTGCTGGGGATTTGAAATGCATGGAAGTGCATTAATCCTCTGTTTTTGTTTGGATAAAGCAGGGGAATCGAATCCTTTGGCTTTTGAAGACGTTGCAGAAGCCTTGGAAGCTTGATCGCGTATCGGCAAGTGGGCGATTGGCTTTCGGTGAGTGGAAATGTATTTTACTGCTCTAAAAAGGTTTTGAAAGAAGTTTTGGGAGTTTAAAATAAGTTTGAAACACTTATCTAATCTCGAAAGTAAGTATTGGTTGAGCTCTCTCTTATTTTCGGTTTTGCAAAATACAATCTCATGCACATGTTTATAGACTTGGTTATTTACCGTTATATGCATGTTTTGAAATCAAAAGATGTTACAAATGATTATTCATGTTGAGCTTTGTGTAAAGCAAATGATTTATGGAAGCATGTTGAGGATGCTAGAATACATGATTTAATGTATTGAAAAAAATGGTTGAATTGATGCATATGTAAAACAGTAAGCTAATGTGGTTTTAATGAGTATATTGGCAGGTGGCTGTGGTAAAATGTTATCGGATATAGTTGGCATGCCATAGGGTTTAAAGTGCACTATAAAAAGTCACCTCATGTGTGTCGAGGGTTGTAAGTGTGTTGTTTTCTCCACCATGAGAACCGCAGCGGTCGAGAGGTTAAATGTGTCATATTCTCCCGCTGGAGGATTGAGAATCTCAATTGTTAAGGCATTAAATGTGTCGTTTGCTCCCATTGTTGATTGTTTACATCGTAACCGTTGAGGGTTTAAATGTGACGTATGCTCCGGTTAGATGTATATTAAGTGGTTGTAGGAACCACTTGTGAAATCCGTATATCCGATGTGTTTTTGTAAGTTGGAAAGAAACTTGTTTTGAGTCACTTGAATGCCAATATATGAGATATTGTATCATGTGAAATGGATTATGTTTTTGTATAATGTGGTTTATACATGTGAAGCTGTTTAAGCTTTCTATATTGAGATTTTGGCATGTGAAGCTTAAATTGAGGGTTGTGTTGGAATCCATGATACATGTGTTGCAAATGATTTAAATGTGCATTTGAAAAAGATTGTAGGAGCATGAGATGTTTTGCCATAGGCATGTATACTTGGTTTGAATTGAAATGGTCTTAAATGAATTTATGAGTGTTTTTGTGATTTCCTCACTAAGCTTTAAGCTTATGCACTCTTTTCTCATCAATGCAGAGAAATAGCCCAATCCGAACAGCGAGTGAGCAAGAGGAGGTCCAAGGGTCGGAACAATTTCAAAGTATGGTTTTACAAACGCTAAGTAGTAATAAAGGGCAATATGACTAAGTTCTGTTTGAGAGATTGATTTTGAGTACTCCCTGTTTGTATGAGTTTGATTTGATGTTTTAGACTTGTATGAAGCTTATCATATGGTTTTGAGGGGTTGGGAGACATTAAGCATGCTTGGGTAGAAATCATGCCTATAGGGTTTTGTCTTGAGTATTTCATGTTGAGAACGATCTTCTACCTTGCTGTTATGTTTGAGAAATTGATGATTGTGAAGTTATATGATGTTTATATGTTGTTTGGAGTGTGTTAGATTGTGCCAAAGTGTCATATGTTGGACCAACAGGTCATTACAGGTCTGTCCGTACCGGTATGGACCCTCAGGGATCGGTACGCGGGGACCTATCTCGGCTCAATCTGGGGAAAAATGCCTAGGCATATCAATAGGCCTGATAATTGTATCGGTACTCATAGCTGGTAAATAAGCCTGGTTTCGGTACACGAGGAGTCGTATCGGTACAACCCTTAGCTACTAGAATTCCACATTTTCGAGAACACATACATGTACCGATACGCTTGAGGACCATATCGGTATGCCTTTTTAGTTTGAACCCGTTGTGATACGGATGAACCCTGTACCTGTACGCCAGTTGTTAAGTTGGTTAAGATGCGTTTTAAAGTTTGTTTTCTTTGCAATTTAGTCCATATTTCTTGTAGATGCAATTAAATGAGTTTGGATGGTTATTTTAAGTTGTAAATTAAACTAAATGCATGGAAAATGGCTAATTAAGGATTGGTAATTTCAATTTCATGTAAGACATCTTAATTATCAAAAATTACATTATGGTCCCTGTAACGCGATATTGTACAATTGGATGTCAAATTGATGCATGATTGGTTTGGAACTTTCACCATAATTGGCATGAAAACCATAGGACTTAAATATAAATTTTGATAAGATAAAAATGGACTGTTTCGAATGTAAATCTTCCAGGTTTGTCTCGGCAAACCCTAATGTAGCTTGCTCGATTCGATCTTGCGACTAAACCGGGTCAAGAGGGTTACAGTGACCATGTAACCAAATTTTAAAATCTTGGTTTTGAAGAGTTTTGTAACTCAAATGGTATTAGCCATAATTTTTTCGCTCCTCGCACGCCTCAATAAATTGGGGTTGTTGAGAAGAAAAATCGAATAATAAATGGCTAGAATCATGCTTTGTGAAAATAATTTGCCTAAATATACGGCTTGCTATATTGTCAATTGAGTAATGATTAGGCATATTTTAAAAAAAACACCTTATGAGCTTTAAAAAAAGCCTAACATTAGCTATATTTATCCTTTTGGATGCAAATATTTTGTTTTAAACAATGGAAAAGACAATTTAGGCAAATTTGATTCAAAAAGTGACGAAGCTATTTTTCTAGGTCATTCTTTAAACTCTAAAGCCTATCGAGTATTTAACAAAAGAAATTTGGTACTTGAAAAGTCTATACATATGGTTTTCGATGATAACCTCCTTCCGAGGAAAGATACTTGTGATGATGGTGATGATGTAGGAATTTTTTATGCCGATGATGGTGTAGCACAATCATCAAAGGTGGAGGAATTTTTGAAATAAGCATGATGGTAGAGATCTCATTCTTTTTAGGACTCCAAAATCAAACAAAGGAAGGATGTCATCTTCATCAATCAAGCAAAGTACATCAAGGATATGCCCAAGAAGTTTGGCTTGAAGAATATGAAACCTCAAGCCACACCAATGAACTCAAATATGAAGCTTGACAATGATGAAGAAAGTAAGTGTGTTGATCCTAAACTTTATAGATCAATGATAGGATCTTTGCTTTATCTTATCGTGCAACCCCTTGACCCGGTTTAGTCGCAAAACCGAACTGATCGAGCTATATTAGGGTTTGTCGAGACAAACTCGAAAGAATTAATTAGAAAACGGTTTTTTTATTTTTTTTTCTTGTCTAAATGCACAATTACGTCCTAAGATGATCATGCTGACATTGGTGAAATTTATTACTCAATCAGGCCTTGAATTGACATCCGATTGCAGGATTTAGCATTTCAAGGACCAAATTGCAATTTTTGTTAATTGAGAGGACTTCCTCAAAATTAAAGTTACCAATCCTTAATTAGTTAGGTTTCATGCATACACGATAAATTCCAACTTAAAATAACCATCCAATCACATATAATTGCATGATCAAGAAACAATGACTAAACTGCAAATATTTAAACTACAGGGAACCATATTACCATAAATAATGGCTGGCATACCGGTACAGGACCATTATGTATCGCAACAGTCGAGTTTAACAAAGGCGTACTGATATGGTCCTTAAGTGTATCGGTACGAGTGTTCAATGTTCTAAATCAAGAATTTTAGTAGCCAAAAGACGTACCGGTACGGTTGTCTGTGTACCAAAACAAAGCTAAATTTCTAGCAATGCGTACCGATACAGTCCCTAGGCGTATTGGTACGTTAAGACATATTTTCCCAGATTGAGCTGAGACAGGTCCTCGCGTACCGATCCCTAAGGACTCGTACCGGTACGGACAGACCTGTAATGACCTCTTGGTCGAACATATGACACTTTGGCTTACTCTAACTTACTTCAATCAACCTCTAATCATCATATAACATCCCAGGAAATTTTTCACCCACATAAAAACACAGAAAAGCATCATATGCAACATATCAAATCCAAGCAATTGACCTATAGGCATGATATCTACCCAAGCATGCATAATGTTTCACAACCCCTCAAAACCAAATATTAAGCATCTTACAAGTCCAAAACATCAAACATAACTTGTACAAACAGGGAGTACCCAAAATAAACCTCTCAAATACATCTTGGTCAAATTGCCTCTTATTACTACTAAGTACTCGTAAAACCATACTTGAAAATACTTCAACCTTGGATCTCCACTTGCTTACTTACTATCTAAAAGTACCTATCTCAATGCATCGATGAGAAAAAGAGAGCGTAAGCTATAAGCTTAGTGAGAGAATCTCAAAAATACTCATCAATGCATTTAAAATCATTTTAATTCAAACCAAATGTTTAAGTCTAATGGTAAAATCATATCATGCTTCTATAATCTCTTCAAATATGCACATTTAAATCTTTTGCAACACATGTATCATGGATTTCTATCATAAACCTCAATTTAAGCTACATATGCCAAAATCTCTATATAGCAAGCTTAAAGAGCATCTCATGTATAAACCATATTATACAAAACATAATACATTCCTCATGATACATCATCTCATATATTGGTATTCAAGTGACTCAAAAGCAAGTTTCATTCTATTTTATAAAAACACATCGGATACAAGGATTTCCCAAGTGGTTCCTTTGACCACTTCACATACGTCCTCAAACCAGATCAGCCCTCAACGTTTATAATGTATAAATCCACCAGCGGGAGAATTGGTACACTTTTGACCCCTCGACTGCTGTGGTTCTCATGGTAGAGCATGGCACACTTTTGACCCCTCCACACACATGAGGCGACTTATTATAGTGCACTTTAAACCATATGGCTAGCCAACTATATCCGATAACATTTTATCTCATCCACTTGCCCATATAATCAATAAAAACCACATTAACTTACTATTTTACACATGCATCAATTCAAACCATTTTCTAATACATTAAACCATGTATTCTAGCTTTCTCAAAATTCTTTCATAAATCATTTGCTATGCTCAAATATCACAATGTATAATCATTTGCAACATATTTTCTTTCTAAAACATGCATATAACAGTAAGTAATCAAATCTATAAACATGTGTGTTAAGTGTTCAAAAGTACTATTTTTATTACCCTTTTTACTCATATTATTGTTAGACTTAGGCTCATATTAGTTGCATAATTAGTCATTCATGCATTAATTCATGTTTCTTTCCACCGTTGAGCTTGATTACATAAATTTATGTTTTTTGTGGAAAAAGATACTGCTTTGGTGTGTTTTTGTGTGTGCAGAATTAGTTGCCAAAGCAAAGCTAGAACCAGTTGCCAGGGCAGTGCATGAAGGAGATGCCGACACAGTTGCCAGGGCAATGCATGAAGGAGATGCCGAGCTAGTTGCCAGGGCAATTGTTGATAATGGATAAGATGATGTGGCACTCGAATTTATGACTAGATAAAGCCTAATATGACGTGGAAGAAGATAAGTCCAAGAAGAATTGGAGATTCAAAGGGAGATTAAATTCCAAGAGTTTTATGAGGAGTTTGAGGATAAAGATAAGAGAGATTAATTATCTCTTTTATCCAATTCAATTCCAACTTAAACTCATCCTTATCAAAAACATAATCTGCAGAATTGAAGAGTTTAAATTGGATTAGGATCTTATCTCCATGGAATTCCAATGCAATCCAACTCCAATGCAAATCTAACTCCAACGCAATCCAACCTCTCATATCAACAAACAAACCGATAAGATCATCTCCTATAAATGGAGAGGTTAACGCAACTTTGAAGAGCAAGAAGGGGAGATTTCGACAAAAGAAGAAGATGGAGATTTCGACAAGAGCAAGAAGGGAGAGATTTCGACAAGAGAGCAAGGGGAGAGAGTTCAATTTCTTCTTCTTCTTTGCTTCCATTAGATTCATGGTTTGGGGATTATTCTTTGTATATCTTTTGAACCCAACCATGAACTAACTTGATTGGTTGGGGTTATTGTGTTTTTGTGGTTGTGAAATCTTTTGGATTTTGTTTAGGTTTTTGAGTTGCAATTCAATTTTCAAAGTTTGTTCATTCTTGGTTCTCAATCTTGTTTGCGAGTGAATTGGGAGGGGATCTCAGAATTCAATCATCTATTTATCTAATATCGGGAGAGTTAGATTCAAGAAAAGAATGAGCATGGTCTTTATTCAATCTATTGATGGTGAAGATTAATTCGGCTGAGGGATAAGTTACGGATTTCAAAGGCTCAAGATTGGTTGTTGTTCACCCTTGATTCACGCAGGGATGTATAATCAAGACGTGTGCAATTAGCAGTATTTCGCGTTAGGGATAACGAGGAATCATTGAAGAATGCTTCGCCGAACTTTGGAAGTGAATGCTCAATTTCCCAGGCAATCGAACCATTCTTAATCGCCCAGGCAATCGCGGGAGCATTGCCCAAGCAATCTGATCAGACAACGCAGGGGAATTGCCCTGTCAACCAACCAGGCAACACGGGAGAATTGCCCTGGCAATCAACTAGGCAATTGCAACCAAATTGCCCTGGCAATCGACTAGACAATCGTAACAGAATTGCCCTGGAAATCCGGCTGCTACTCAATCACCACGACGAACCATTCGATCATCACTCCACAACTCACGATAACCTGGCCTATTCCCTCTCTTTTGATTTCATCTATTCTTTTAGTTTATTGCTCTTAGTTTACTTATTAGTTATAATTCCTACAATCACCTACTTGTGTTTTTCTTTTCCAACGCAGTAACTTAAGTAAAGTGGCCCAAACCAATCTATGTGTAGACAATACTCGATACTCGTATCACTTTATTACTTGTGACGTGTATACTTGCACCATTTGCGTAGCACTCAATACGTGCAACAAGTTTTTGGCACCGTTGCCGGGGATTGGCAATTGGTGTTAGTTGTTTTTGTTATTGCATTTTTTTCTCTTAGTTTTACTAACTTTTCTTTTTGTTTGTTTTATCAAAAAAAATTAGGTGCGCTACAAGTTAAGGGACATCAACATGTCAGGAAATAAAAGTTGATCTATTCGAGAGTTGATGTTGGAAGATATGAATGAATCCAATCAAGAGTTTCTTGCACCCTTTGATAATTACCTATACCAACCGAGAAAAGCATATACCGTGGAAAACTCGTGCACTTGTTGTGGAGAACATCATGTGTTTGAAAATTGCCCTCACATTTTCGGTACATATGACTACATGGAGAACCATAGATGGAACAAGCAGCAAAATCCTTTATGGTATGATCAAAAAGCTCAAATTTTTTTTTACCGTAACAATTTTGTTGCAGCAACAGACATGCCTCAGCAATGTAGTCCTTATTAGCAGCCTAGTGTCACGGCAACATATATGCCATGGCAATGTAGCCCTTTTCAAGAATATTCCAATTTCTTGGAGGAAACGTTGCTAGCTTCCTTGGCTAGACTTGATGGATCGATTAAAGAGATCCAAGAGCTATCAAAGAAAATAGATGCGAGGATAGCTCGGTGGCATGCAACCTTGGGGGATTTAGAAGATCAATTGAGGAGATCTACATATGCCTTGGATAACATGCACCAACAATCCATTCCTGGGGATACTGACGTCCCAAGGCAAGAGGACAATGAACAATGCAAGGAAAGCTCTATGATGTGTGAGGAACAACTAAAACCTCAAAGTCGAGAGTATGTTGATGAGAAAGACTGCCCAACACTTGATGAGCCTGGGCAACAAATTTCCACGACAACTTGGAAGTGAATGCTCAATTGCCCAGGCAATTGACCCATTCTTAATTGCCCAGGCAATCGCGGGAGCATTGCCCAGGAATCTGATCAGACAACACGGGGGAATTGCCCTAGCAACCAACCAGGCAACACGGCAGAATTACCCTAGCAATCAACCAGACAATTGCAACCAAATTACCCTGGCAATCGACTAGACAATCGTAACAGAATTGCCCTGGCAATCCGGCTGCTACTCAATCACCACGACGAACTATTCGATCATCACTCCACAACTCACGATAACCTGGCATATTCCCTCTCTTTTGATTTTATCTATTATTTTAGTTTATTGCTCTTAGTTTACTCATTAGTTATAATTCCTACAATCACCTACTTGTGTTTTTCTTTTCCAACGCAGTCACTTAAGCAAAGTGGCCCAAACCAATCCCTGTGGAGACGATACTCGATACTCGTATCACTTTATTACTTGCAACGTGTATACTTGCACCATTTGCGTAGCACTCAATACGCGCAACAATGTGCATGAGATTGTATTTTGCAAAACTGAAAACGAGATAGAGCTCAACCAATACTTTCTTCCAAGCTTAGATAAGTATTTCAAACTTATTCTAAGCTCCCAACAACCATCTTCAAACCTTTTAAAATCATTAAAATGTGTTTCCACTCACCAACAACCCAAAGCTATCTTGTCGTTGCTAGAATCAAGCTTCCGCAACCATTCCAAAAGATAAAGGATCCAACTCCCCTGCTTTACCCAATCAAAAATAGAGGATTAATGCACTTCCATGCATCTCTAATTTCCAGCAATCATCAAGCACAACTTTGCCTCACCAAAAACCATCAAACGCCTCTCTAAAACAACCGAAACCATCACCAAACTTCATCTAAACAAAGCCCAGCCAAAACCTAATGATTTTAACACCTTAAAAACATCAATTAACATCCAAAAATATCTTTATAATGTCCTTATACCTCCAGCAATCTTACAACACCAAGATCACTTCAAAATCTAACTATTTACAACCTATTAAATTAGCAATTCACATAGTTTCAAGATTCCTTTAATTAACCACTTCTTACAAAATTAAAATGCATCTTATCAAAGATCTAAATCAATTAGATTCAATACAAACCAGATCTATAACAGTGTTTACCAAATTTCCACATCAAAACTCAATTTAATCATCATATTCATGTTTTAATCATAATTGCATAACATAAATCAAGTGTAAAGGATCAAGAACTTGGGAATTTCATTAAAGAACCTTTAATTAGAGGAGAGAAATGAAAATCACTTCTAATTGCTATTTTTTCCCTTAATTGGCAAAGTTTGGATAAAAGCTTCAAGAAACCAAATAGCTTTTGTTGTAGAAATCAAAGGAATCAAATAGGAAATCAAAAATAAATCAAAAGAGATTGATTCCTGGAAATTTTGGAAAGAAATTGATAGTTTGGCTGCTGAGAAAAGTTGAGAGCAAAATTAGTTACGTGAGAAAATGATTTTTTATAACTAAAATCCCTTTTATTATTTCTATTTTATTTTAATATTAAAACCATTTAAAAACCCTTTAAAATAGCCTAAATTAAAGGGAAAATCTTATGAAAATTTTTGGCTAATTAACTCCTTAAATATTCTAAGTTTTGATCCTTTTACGATTTAGTCACCAAAAATAGTTTTGGAAACTTTACATTTGAGTCACCGGACAAAAATGTCCCAAAATCCTTAGAATATTAATTAAATATTTTCTAGTATTTTTCCGTATTTTATTTTAGCCAAAAGCTATTTGTTAAGATTTAATTCCCGAAACTAGCTCGAATTGCCTAATCCGGTTCTCCCGAACCGTCTAATCAATCCATCTAACAACTAGGCCCAATTTCAGGGTGCTACATATTGTAAGTAGACCGAATATCATGTTTAGTGTTTTCTTGTATGCTAGATTTCAAGCTAGTCCTAGAGAATCACACCTTATAGCCGTTAAGAGAATCTTTAGATACCTTAGAGACACACCTTGGTTAGGTTTTTGGTATCCTGGAGACTCTTCATTTAGTTTTCATGCTTATTCGGATGCGGATTATAGAGGTTCTAAGGTAGATAGAAAGAGTACCTCTAGTACTTGTCAATTCCTAGGTAGTATGCTTATCTCGTGGTTTTTTAAGAAGCAAAATAATGTAGCATTATCTACCACTGAGGGGAATATATTTCAGCCGATAGTTGTTGTGCTCAAGTTCTTTGGATGAGGCAACAACTCTTAGATTATGAAATTGATGTAGGTACCATCCCTCTAAAGTGCGGCAATACTAGTGCTATTTGTCTCACTAAGAATCCCATCCAACATTCTAGAACTAAGCATATAGAGATAAGACATCATTTCATTTCAGATCATGTCTTGAAAAATAATGTAGTTCTAGAGTATGTAGATACTTGAACCAATTACCAGATATCTTTACCAAACCTTTAGACAAAGAAAATTTTTGGTATCTTAGGAGAGAGTTAGGGCTTAGTAGCCTTTCTTGAACCTTAGAGCCTTGTTTGGTGTTTAAAATTTGCTTGAATTTGGTCAATTTACATGTTTATGTAATTTTGACCCTATATGCATCTATCCATGTTGTTAGGGGGAACATGCATCTGTTTTTGCCCATTCATGATGTTCTCATATCATATACATGCATATTATTCGAGTAAAATTGAATTTTTGGGTCCTTTGCTGCCAAAAGTGTCATTTTTGGTCAATGGGTATCGATACAGGTCATAGCGTATCGATACGGGTATCAGGAGCAGTAGATCGATATAAGTAAGCTTATACCGGTACGGGTCAGGGATTGGTACGGGGTATAACTGTACCGGTATGTGATTTTGGTATGCATCTTTAGCGTATCAGTACTCGTAGCCATTGGAGCTTTAAATGGGGTTTTAAAAAGAGGTTTTCCTAATTAAACTCAAATTCTACCTTTTACCCTAAAAACCCTAGTCGGCCTCTTCTATTTAAACCCTTCAAATTCCTTATTTTTCATCACAAATCATCAAAATTCTTTGGGGGCTTTTGTTTTCAACATCAAACCCAAGTTATCATCATCAATTTTTGTGCAAATCATCCCTTCATTCATCCATAATCCACATTCAAGGTATAAAGTCTATTTTCTTTAAATTTTGATTTCTTTCATATATATACATTGTTTATAATTCAAATTTCTATATTTTATATGTATATAACATAGTTGTCACATATTTTATAAAATATTTTCAAAACTAAATTTTTTTATTTGAATATAAATTTATACTCGTATAGTTTTCTATACTATTTTTTAGTTTTGTTTTTACCAAAATTATTATTTATACGTGTATGTGATTTTAAACTATACAAATAGATTTTTATCTTACCTTGATCATTGGATAGAATGTGATGTTTATGCATACATGTATTTTGTGCTTTGAATTTTTTAGGTTTTAACCATGCGTTCTAAGAAGAGATCTAGAAAAGAGATTGCGTCTACTTCTAATGATCAAAATCCAAATCCCAATCTCGAAAACAATGGTAATAAACCCAACCTAAACCATATTTTTATACAATGTTTTAATGAGCCTCGATATCCACATGCCATGGACCGTTTTAAACAATACCAAAATTTTAGAATCTATCGTGAGCATATTGTGTCCATACCTTTTATGAATTTCACTTTCGCTATCTTGATTTAATGAGGCAATGGATATTCATTCTTTTTTAAGCATACCCGACATTCTTTATAAAGACCTTGTCCTTATTTTTTATTTTAATGCCCGATACCGAGGTCCTTGCTACTTAGTCTTATCTTATAGGACAAAAACTTCAACTTGATTCCATAAAAATAGTCAATCTTTTGGGTTTAGAGGATGTGGTTATAGATGATGAAAATTCTGTTGGTCAAACTTATAGTGGCTCCGTAACCGTACTTGATGCTCATGAACATTTTCTTCACTTTCTTATCACTTGGTGGTTTTGCCCATCTGGTGGTAAGTGGTCAACCATTTGCCAAGTCGATGACTTTTGGCTTCATTGTTTTCGTGAGGAAATACGCCCAAATCTAGCCCAAATTATGTTTGCCATGATTATCTTTATTACCTAAAATCGTCATACCTCCCTTGTCACCTCTTTCACCTATGACACTGCCTTGATTTATATGTTTTACAAGCTTGGGATCGATTGTTCTTATGATCTTAGTTTGCCTCTCACCGATCCTATTGATGATTATTCTCTTCGTTGAGCAAAGTTTACCTAGTATAATATAGAATGGATTATGATTGTGGATCTTCTCTATAATGCTTAACCCAATCCCGTGATGAATCCTTTGGTTGTTATAGAGGCTCAGATTGCTCAACCTTCCATTGATGCTCTCATGGCCTATATTGATTGTAACCCCTCGACTCGGCCTAGTCGCAAGATCGAACCGAGCGAGCTACATTACATTTACCAAGGTCAACTGTAAAGAAGAAACTCAAAACGCGTCCATTTTTCCTTTTATCTTATCTCGATACAAATTATTATCCTATGTGTTCATGCTGACCACAGGTGAAAGCTCAACTCAATCGAGCATCGAATTGACATCCAATTGGGATACAATTGCAATTTAGGGACCAAATTGCAATTCCAGAATATTACAAGATCTTTCCCATTTTTATATTACCAGCCTTCAGTTAGTTAGGTTTCATGCATGCATGTTGAATTTCAGCTCAAAATACTAATCCATACTCATTCAATTGCATCCACAACATTCAGGGACAAAAACGCAAGAAAATAGAACTTCAAAACATCCAAATAACTGAATTAACGGCTGGCTGTATCAGTACACTTGCATACGTATCGGTACGGTATAGCTATTTCAAAAATCCTCAAATTCCAGTAGCCAAAACTTGTATCGATACGCCCTACTTAATACACATACTCCGTACCAAAACGATGACTGGTGTACCGAAACGCTATGCTTGGAAAGGCCTACCCATATCGGTACACTCAGCCCGTGTACCGAAGTACTGGCCACATTTAGTCTAAGCACGTATCGAAACACATGCCCGCATTTCTATATGCTAAGCCTAAAATGGCTTGCCCGTACAGAAATAGGGACACACGTACCGATACACTTGGACTTGAAATGTCCTCTTTTGCTGGTTTAACATGCTTTCAAACATACCAAAACACCCTAACATGCTTCTAACATGAATCCAACACATTCAAGGATTAGACCATATCAAGGCAACATAGGTTCATCAACAATTCATTGCATCATACTTCAAATGAAAATCTAGATGCATGCTTCATAGAAATCAAGTCAAGCAAAGCATGAAATCTTAAACCATCACCACAAAACAATCCATAATGGCCAATTACAAACCAAGAGCAGCTAAACAACATTGCTCAAACAGGGAGTTTAACAAACAACTCCCAAAACAACAATGAAAACCCCATTGCCCTTATTACTTATAGTCTAATCCAAAAACATACTTTTGATACCAAGTCTTTTGTGATCCCTTGCTTCCCGTTGCCTGCTGAATATTTAATTCTCTACATTGATGGACAAAAAGAGCGTAAGCATACTAGGCTTAGTGAGGAGTTCTCAAAAACGACATACCATCAATGCATTTAAAACCATTTTCCATTCACATTGAAATCCCATTTCAATCATCTTTTAAACATCACTTAAAACAATGTTTGAAATATCATGCCTTGAAAACCATGCACTTAACACTTTTAAAACCAGCGTATTAAACCATATGCAACATGTATCATTAACCACCAGCAAATCTCATTGCTCAACCTCAATTTAAGCCTTCCCATGCATAACAACCATATGCAAAGCCTAAAGAGTAAACATGTATAAATCAAATTATACAACATAAACCATTACATGATACATCAACAATTATATTGGCTTACAAGTGACATTAACCAAGTTCCGTTAACAAAATAGTTCATCGGCTACACGGATTCAACAAGTGTCCTCACAACACTTCAAGCCATCTCAACCAGAATAACGATACAATCACAATCGCGGTACATTACAATCGGGTACACTTACAACCCACAGTGACACCAACCCCAACCTTGATTAGATGCTTAACCCACTAACGGGATTTTACAGTACCATAGAACCCCTCAACCGTTAAGGTTCTTGGATGGAGTATTCGGTACACTGTATTAAACCCCTCAACATCCAAGGCGACTCTTTATAGTGCACTATAAATCCTATGGTCGGCCAACTATATCCGATAACATTTTTAAACCACGTCACTTGCTAATATAATTCACATTTAACCATATACCTCACTGTTTTTATATGCATTAAACCAAAATTTTATCCAAAGTAACAAACCATGCTTTTAACAAGTATTTCCACATACTTACAAGAAGCACTTACCATGTGCATCCTTCAATATTTCATGATTAAAAAAGTATCTCACATACTTTAAAACATGCTTAAATAGTAGATACCATATAATTCAAAGCAAGTGCATAAAACCATATCATAAAAGCATGACCGAGAGAGAAAACCACTTTATACTTACTTCCGAGTTTAAACCAACATTTCAAGCTAATTTTAAACTCTCAAAAACCACCTTTAAATTATTTCAAAGCTGAAATCCACGTTCTCACTCACCGATGCGTGAAACCTCAATTCTTCGACGCAAATTCAAACATCTGTAGCTTCCAAAACTTCACCGACATCTTCTGGATGAACCTCCCCTATTTTAATCACATAACAACAGAGGATTAATGCATCTCAATGCATTCAAACCACTGCAGCAACATTCCTCACAAACATCAACAATCCTTTCACAATTACCCAACCACAACAACCGAAATCATCATCTAACTCTTTCCAAACACAGCCCAGCTACAATCTATTAATCTAACACATTCATAAACATCAATTAACACTCAAAAATAGGATTACACCATCCTTATATCTCCAGAACTAAACAACCACCACAACACCTCAAAACACAAATCTACCAACCTAAATAATTAAAGATTCATGGAGATTCGACATTGCAAGGTTAAAAACAACTTATCCACATTATAAAACATCCAATACATGTTTAAAATCAGTCCTCAACATTGGAAAACAGATCCAATACGGATCTTCTTCAATTTCACCAATTAATCCTAAATTAAATCAATTAATCATCACAACAACATAAAATCAAATTATAAATCATAAATCAAGGATTAAATACTTGAGAATATCAATAAAGAACCATCAATAGAGGAGAAGAACGAAACTTACCTCTATTGTGTAATGCCCCGATTTTGGGCCTAGAGGTTTTTGAGATTTATTAGACGATCCGGTGGATCGGGTTAAAGATTCGAGTCAAATTCGGGGTCGTATATTTTTTGGCAAGATAAAAATGTGGAAAAATAGTTGAAAATCATATTTTAATATATATTGATTTTTCGCGGAATCAATTTTGGAAAATGGAATTTGGAAATGTGACATTTTGGTTAGTGACCAAAATGCAATTTTTGAAAACTGATTTAAGGTGACTGAAATGAAAAGGGTCAAATTCTTAGAATCCTTAACGAGCTAAATTACCAAGTTTTTGCTGGTGGTTTCTCCCTTCAATTAAATCATTTTAAACATGTGTTTTGAAGGTGGTTTAAGAGGGATTAAAATATCTAAAGTTAGTTATTTGCTTTCAAAGAAAATTTACGTAACTTTTTCCTAAACCTTTTCTCTCAACTTCTTTTCTGCCAAACACTCATAATTTCATCAAAATCTAGAGGTGAGAGATTCTTTTCACTCAGATTATTGATTCTAACTTGATTCTTTAACTTTGTTTTACAAAATCTCATTGAAATCTTATGTTTTCTTAGCTTTAAACAAGCCAATCGAGGGAGAAATCACATAACAGGGGTAAGGTCCATGATCTCCTCTATTAAATGGTTATTTATTGATATTCTCAAGTATTTGATCATTGATTTATGGTTTATAATCTGATTTTATGTTTTTATATAGATTTAATTGGGTAAAATTGATGAAATGATGAAAGATTCAAATTGAATCTAATTTCCAGTGTTATGGATTTCTTTTGAACATATTTTGGATGTTAAATGATGTTGATAAGTCAATTTTATCAATGGAATCCCGAAACTCTTGAATATCTAATTGTTTAGGTTGTTAGAATGGTGTTCTTGTGGTATTGTGGTGGCTATGTGTTTCCTGGAGGTGTAAGGTTGCTTTGGTTCTGTTTTAGGTGTTAATTTATGATAAATGTTATGTTAGATTGATAGGTTGTGGCTGGGTTGTGTTTGGAAAGGGTTGGATAATGTTTTCGATTGTTGGGGTTGGGTAATTGTGAGGTGAATGTAAGAGTCCGTGAGGATCTATTGTTGTAGTGTTATAAATACATTGAGATGCATTAATCCTCTGTTATAATGTGGTTAAAATAGGGGGATGGATCCAGAAGAGATTGGTGAAGCTTTGGAGGCTTCAGATGCATGTTTTTGCGTTGATGAATCGAGGTTTCGCGTATTGGTGAGTGAGAACATGGATTCCAGCTTTTGAATGTTTTAAAGGTGGTTTATGGGAGTTTAAACTTAGCTTGATACGCTGGTGAAACTCGAAAATAAGTAAAAGTGGATTTTCTCTCTCGTTCGTGCTAGTGTTAAATGGTTTTATGTACTTGTTTTGATCTACATGTTACCTACTATTTAACCATGATTTAAAGTATTTGATATATTGTTTTTAAGCATGAAATGTTGAAGGATGTACATGGTAAGTGGTCCTTGTAAGTACATGGTTTATACTTTTGGTTTAAAGCATGGTTGTTGCTTCGGAAAATGGTTTGGTTGATGCTTGTTAAAAACAGTGAGGTAAATGTTAAATGGTTAATTATATTGGCAACTGATGTGGTTTTAAAATTGTTATCGGATATATGTGGCCGGCTATAGGATTGATAGTGCACTATAATAAGTCGTCTTGGATGTTGAGGGGTTTTATACGGTGTACCGAATACTCCATCCAAGTACCCTAACGGTCGAGGGGTTATATGGTAACGTAAACTCCTGTTAGTGGATTAAGCGTCTAACCGATGATTGGGATTGGTGTCCCCGCGGTTTGAAAGGTGTACCCGATTGGTAATGTACACGATTGTTATCGTATCGCTATTCCAGTTGAGATGGCTTGAAGTGTTGGTTGAGCACTTGTTGAATCTGTGTATTCGATGAACTCTTTTGTTAATGGACTTGTTTAATGATCACTTGTAAGCCAATATAATTGTTGATGTATCATTGGAAAGTTTATGTTGTATAATGTGATTTATACATGTTTACTCTTTAAGATTTGCATATGGTTGTTATGCATGGGAAGGCTTAAATTGAGGTTTAGCAATAGAACTTGCTGTTGGTTAATGATATATGTTGTACGTTTACTCTTTAAGTTTTGCATATGGTTGTTATGCATGGAAATGCTTAAATTGAGGTCTAGCAATGGAATTTGCTATTGTAAATGATTCATATTGCATATGGTTTAATATGTTGGTTTTTAAAGATGAAAAGTGCATGGTTTTAAAGGCATGATGTTTCAATGGTAATGTTTAAATGATGTTTAAAGAATGATTGAAATGAGATTTCAAGGTGATATTGAGAATTGGTTTTAAATGCGTTGATGGTGTTTTTGTTTTGAGTACTCCTCACTAAGCCTAGTGTGCTTACGCTCCCTTTGTCCATCAATGTAGAGAATTAAAAGCTTGGAAGGCAGCGAGAAGCAGGGATTGGTACAAAACTTGGTAACCAAAGTATGTTTGAATTAGACTATAAGTAATAAGGGCAATAGGGGTTTCCGTTGTTATTTGGGAGATGTTTTGTTGAACTCCCTGTTTGAGCAAGTTTGTTTGGTTGCTCTTGAGTTTTAAATGGCCTCTATGGTTTGTTTTTGGTAATGGTATGAAATTTAGTGTTTTGCTTGAAAGGTTTCCTAGGAAGCATGCCTATAATTTTATATATGACGCAAGATGCCATGAATCGATGTTGATTCTGTGATACTTTGATATGGTTTGAACCATGAGTAAGATGGATGTGTGTTAGGAGCATGTTAGGATGTTTTGGTACGGTTGAATGTATGTTAAACCATCTAAAAATGACATTACAGGCCCACGCGTACTGATACGCGAGGGACCGTATCGATACAGCTAGGCGATTTCAGACATCTTGGATCGGTACGGGTGTTCAAGTATCGGTACAGTTAGGCAAAAAAATTTAAGCATATCGGTGTGGGGTCAAGGGTATCGGTACGATTTTACGCTACTGGAAAATGTTTTTTACGGTGGATCCCGTGTAACGAAATACCTGTGACTCGTATCGGTACTACCTGTGATAAATTTTAAATTATGTTTAAATCTGGCATGGCGTACCAGTACAACCTGCAGCGTATCGAAATAGGGCTGTTAGGCCGTATCGAAACGGCTAGTGGCGTATCGATATAGATGGCCATTAAAGTTGTTTATGTCATGGAAAGAAGGTTCTATTTCTTACGTTTTAGTCCCTGAATCTTGGTGATGCAATTGAATGAGATTGGATGATCGTATTGAGCTAATTTTTGACATTTATGAATGAAATAAAAGATAATCTACGAGCCCCTCAGGAATAGCAACATTATGCAATTAACTATAAACGAACCGGTATTTACAGTTACAACGGGATACACGAGAATATTTAGTTATTCATTAAAGTGATGTTGTTCACAAGAACGATAATACACTCCCAAGTGAGTGAGCAAAAAGAATTCTCCAAAAATGATCCCAAGAAAACGAGCTCTAATAAACTGTAACGACCAGAGTTTTGGAACCTGAGCGTCGGGCTAAACCGAGGCATGGGCCTTGCGTTTAGGTTATGTTGTTGGGCCTATTAAACCTTGGTGGGCTTGGTTTTGGGCTTGAGTTATGGGGTTTTGAGAGGGGCATTATGGTAAAATTGAAATTTAAGAAGATGAGGGATGAGGCATTATTGGGCCACAAATTTTGTAAGGAAATGACGTCATTTTGTTCCCAAAAACCTCCCTCACCACCTTCATTCTCTCCTCTATGAGTTTGAAAGAAAAATTCCATCTTTGTTAGTTTTGAGTTGAAATTTCGGATTTGTGTTGAAGAGAAAGTTTTTAGGCATCCAAGGATTTACAATCCAAGGTAAGTTTTGCTTGAAATGGTGGAGAAAGGGGTTTTAGTGGGGGTTTTAGAGTGAGAACGGGAATGGTGTTTTTAATCTCACTTCTTGTTGTTGAATCGTCCTTTAAGCTTCTTTTAATCTCACAACCATGTTATAATTCGTTTACAACAAGTCTTTGTAGTTAAAGAGGTTGGATAACATTTAAAAGCCCAAGGAAAGATAAAAGCTTGAGGTGGAGGTTGGGGTTCCTTTTTAGCGTGAAATTTGAGGTCAGCACACTTCTAACTTCTTTGTGTTCATGTGTATCATCATTTTGTTATGCTTGCTTGAACTGTGATGTTTTGGATAAGTTAGAGCTTGGTTGGTTATCCAAGGCAAAACTTGTAATTGTTGATATTTAAGGGTAAAAATGGTTAGAAACTCACCTAATGACTCTTCATAATTGATATGAACGTTTTGGAACTTAACCATAGAGGTTAAGAGAGGGTTTGGTGAATTCTCGAGCTTCAGGTTTCGAAATCGAGGCTCGAGTACCAGTACATAGTGGCTGCGTATTGGTACTCTTTTGTGTTTTGGATGGCAACTTGTGATGGGCGTGTCAGTACGCCTTCCCTTGTATCAGTACCCCTCGCTTGATTAGAATTCCAGTAGCTCTTTGGCATACCAGTACACTAAGGGCGTATCGATACCAACTATTACATTGCTTGAAAAGGCTTTGTGTACCGATACGCTAAGGTAGCTGTATCGGTACAGGTAAGGATCAATATAAGGCGATCCCAGTACCGATATAGAGTATCGATACGACACGTAGCGTATCGGTACAACTTAGGGGCAAATTTTTTTGAATCAAAATGGAGTATCGGTACTCATTGGAGAGTATCGATACCTATAAGGGAGTACCGATTCTCACTTCAGAGTATCGATACTCGATGGACAATCTGCCCAAGTTTTTATGTTTTGAGTTTGGGGGTTCTATAATTTGTAGTTAAGGATCTAATAGGTCCCTTATGATATAAAATGACTGGCAAAACCAAGAATATGTGTTTTTTCTTGCTTATATGGATTAATTGGTTAATTGATTATCGAAATGAAAATAAATTGCTTGGGTTAGCAAATTTTAGAGATCCTTGGTGGATCATTTGAGGTTGTGCCAGGTAAGGGCACTTGTTTGGTAGGATCTAGATACCCAGTGAGTGAGTGTTGCAACAGATGAAGGCTATCCAATGTGAGATTCTGGATGATGACATTTGCTCGATGCGAGATTTTAAGCAAAGACTCGATGTGAGAATCTGAGTATACCGCTCGATATGAGATTTCGAGTAGCTCGATGTGAGATTATGAGCATGGGTGGGTTTCCTAGTGTCGGGTGACATTGGGCCTCACTCTTGGTTTGTTTATTTATATATTGATGTTGCTGAGGTGCATTGTTGTTCTATAGCATGTGTTTAGGCGGTTATTTGCTTTATCCTACCTTGACATCATATTTCATAGCATGTTTATAATTATGATTCACCTGAAGCATGGCTGAGTGGTTGTGTACCCACTGAGCTTTGTTAGCTCAGTATTCGGAATCGTTGTTTTCGTTCGCAGGTTAATAGGTAGTTCGAGCGTAGCAGAGCACCATCAAAGCAAGGATCCAGCATTGGCCTGTTGGTAGAGTACAAGTACTTAGATGTAGTGGGCTATGTATTCGTATGACCCTATGTATTTGTAACTCTATTTGATTTATCTTGTATTGGTCAAATGTTTTATTACTGTATTTGGAGCTCCTTTAACTATTTTGAATGTTTTAAGAAGTGTGGATTTAAATGCTTTGGTTATGACATGTCTGGAATTAAGCGATTGGTTTTATTGACTTTTAAAAGTAAAAAAAAATATGGGAGTGGTTTTGGGCTTATGGCCCAATTGTAGCATCCGGGTCGAGGGTGTTACATTTAGTGGTATCAAGACCTAGGTTTAGTCGGTTCTAGGCAGTCCCCGAGGGAGTCTAGGGTGGTAAATTGGTGCCTAATAAATACATGCCCATAAGTCAAAGTCGTACTTAATTAAATCTGGAAATTCGATAGTGTATTCATGTTGTTTATTTGTGCAGAGCTGAACCATGCCAAGGAGAGCTAGGAACGTGGAAGGGAGTTTGGGTTCCCGAGGTGGGAGCTCTGATGAAGACTACGTGCCGGATATGGAAGAGTCCGATGGGGGAGCCAGGCATTGAGCCAACTATTTCTCCCACTTGCACTGAGCCCTGGACAAGATTGTGAGGGCGATTTCAAAGCATTCATCTACCCTTCGGGAGGCATCGGTTGAGAGGGTGTGTAGGAAGGGTGCCACAATTTTTCTTGGGTCGGGACAAGACAACCCGGTGAAGGCGGGTCAATGGATTCAAAACACTCGTTAGATTATGAGGCATATGAGGTTGCGGTCCGAAGATAAATTGTCTTGTATGCTATCCTTGCCTAAGAAGAATGCGAGAGAATGGTAGGAAATGTAGAGCTGGAATGGCACCCCAGCCGACCTTCTTGGGACGACTTTCTTGATGAGTTCGAGAAAAAAGTATGTGGGAGAGGATCAGGTTGAGAGACCAATTTACTCACCTCGTGCAAGGGAACCGCACCATCTTTGAGTATGAATAAGAGTTTCTGCAGTTGAGCAGGTATGCACCGGAGCTTGTGGCCACTGAGAAAATGAGGTGCAAGAGGTTCATAAAAGGGTTAAGAAAAGAGATACAAACCTATTTGACAGCTGCCCTACCCAAAGTATTTTTTGAGTTAACTGCTAGTGCAAAGTCTCTTGAGCAAGTGCAAGGTTTGACATATGGTTTTGCTAGTGAGCAAGGAGGTCCTAGTGGGAGGACTCTGAATTTCTCTAACAGCTCACAGTCTCACTCGAGAAGGGACATGAACTGATAGAATCAGGGAAGAGGAGCTTCGAATCAGAGTGTAAGGTCAGACTACAGATCAAAGTCTGCCAGCCGTAGGAGGCCTACATCTTTTTCTTCTTCTATGATGAGCCTAGATAGTTGTCAAGGGAGTGCGGGCGCACCAACTTATAATCAGTGTGGGCGTATGCACCGAGAAGAGTGTTGGGGTGCAAACCAAGCTTGCTTTAAGTATGGGTCCCAAGATCACCTTGTGAAGGATTGCCCCGCAGTTACCACAGTCGTTCCAGTTTAGGCACTGAGGGTCTCTTATCCAGCTCAAAGGGGCCGATCGTTCTCTAGGTGGGGAGTAAATCAGGCGACCGACCACCAGAGTATGGGCACGTTTCAATCCAAGATAAGGGCACCAGAGAGGCAATATGCATTTAGAGCTTAGGAAGATTGCGAGCCCACAGATGTGATTGCAGGTACCTTCTCCTTATTTTATGTTCCTATTGTTGCATTAGTGGATTCGGGGTCTACCCACTCTTACATCGATAGTGGGATATCCCAGCATTGGGGCATACCGGATGAGAAACTAGAGATAGGAGTTCGTGTGTCTAGTCTATTAGGGTTAGATGTGTTAGTAGACATTGTATACCAGAGGTGTCATATGGAAGTTTAAGATTTAATATTCTAAGTGGATCTTATGGTATTGTCGTTCCAAAAGTTTGATACAATCCTAGGTATGGATTGGCTTGTTGAGCACGATGCTAGTTTGGGTTGTAAGACCAAGAGTTTGAAGCTCCGTGTGGCTGATGGATCTAAGTTAATGGTTAGAGGGGAGAAACGCCCTTGCATCCCTAACGTAGTCTCGACTTTAGCAGCATAGAGGTTAATACAACAAGGTTGTGGAGCCTTTTTGGCTCACGTGGTGGATAAAAGAGTCAAGAGTTAGTCCATCGAGAGCCTCAGGACAGTTTGTGAGTTCATAGATATCTTCCCAGAAGAGCTACCCGGATTACCATCGGATCGTGATCTTGAGTTTCGAATTAAGGTAATGCCCAGTACGGCACCGGTGTTCATCCCACCTTACCAGATGGTACCAACAAAAATGAGGGAATTGAAAAAGCAAATTCAAGAATTTCTAGAGAGAGGTTTCATCCGACCAAGCGTCTCTCCTTGGGGTGCTCCAATTTTATTCGTTAAGAAGAATGATGGGTCAATAAGAATGTTCATTGACTATCAGCAGTTAAATAAGGTGATGGTGAAGAATCGATATCTTCTTCCCAGAATTGATGATTTGTTTGACCCGTTACAGTGTGCCCTGGTTTTCTCGAAGATAGATTTGAGAAAGGGTACTATCAATTAAAAGTGGTGGAAGAAGATGTCCAAAAGACCCCTTTTAGGATGCGGTATAGACACTGTGAGTTCTTAGTGATGCCTTTTGGGCTCACTAATGCTCCAACAGCATTTATTGATTTGATGAACAAAATCTTCCAGCCTTATTTGGATCAGTTTGTTGTGGTATTCATTGATGACATTCTGGTTTATTCACGTTCAGTTGAAGAGCACGACTACCTCCTGCGAGTAGTTCTTCAGACTTTGAGAGACACGCGTCTCTATACAAAGTTCAGTAAATGTGAGTTTTAGCTTTTTGAGGTGGCATTTTTGGGCCACATCGTGGAGGCAGACGGGATCCGTGTTAACCCTCAAAAGATTCAAACAATAGTATAGTGGAAACCACCTAGGAATGTCTCGAAAATCCGTAGCTTTCTTGGACTAGCGGGATATTATCAACAGTTTGTTAAGGGTTTTTTCAATTTTAACTGCCCCGTTAACCAAGTTACTTCATAAGGGAGTGTCATTTGTATGGAATGAGAAGAGATAACAGTGTTTTGAGTAGTTGAAGTCCTACCTTATCGAGGCTCCGATTTTGATGCAACCCGAGCCAGGAAAAGATTATATTGTGAGCGATGCGTCCTTGAATGGACTTGGCTGTGTTCTTATGAAAGAGGGTAAGGTGGTTGCCTACGCCTCGAGATAACTTAAACCTCATGAATAGAATTACCCTACCCATGATTTGGAGCTAGATGCGGTGATCTTTGCGTTGAAAATTTGGAGACACTATCTCTATGAGGAGAAGTGTTACATCTATACATATCATAAGAGTTTAAAGTATCTACTCACCCAGAAAGAGTTAAACTTGAGGGAGCGTCGTTGGATTGAGCTACTAAAGGATTATGACTGTGTTATTGAGTATCATTCGGGCAAAGCAAATGTAGTAGCGGATGCCTTGAGTCGTAAGTCGATGTCTGATTTAAGAGCTATGTTTGCCCGATTGAGAATGATCAAGAATGGTAGGCTTTTGGCTGAGCTCCGGGTTGAGCCCACGTTAGTACAAAAGATAAGGAGGACTCAGGTTCTGGAAAGAAGATTTAGTGGCTTAAATTGAGGTAGTTTAGAGAGGCGAGGCCTCATATTTCGAAGTACGAGGCAGTGGGTACTTGTACTTCAAGGGTAGGTTGTGTGTTCCGGCCTCAGAAGATTTGAGGGACCGCATCTTGCGGGATGCACACCGTAGTCTTTTCACCGTACATCTGAGAAGCAACAAGATGTACCAAGATCTTCGACCTTATTATTAGCGGCCGTGTATAAAAAGTGATGTTTCTGAGTTTGTAACAAGATGTTTAGCTTGCCAACAGGTGAAGGTGGAACACCAAGTTCTATCAGGGTTGCCTCAACCAATTCAAATTCCACAATGGAAGTGGGATCGAGTCACCATGGATTTTGTTACGGGTTTGCCGATGACTCAAAGAAATCATGATGCAATATGGGTAATAGTGGATCGTTTGACCAAGTCTGCTCATTTCCTGCCTGTGCGCATGGATTTCACCCTGGAGCGGTTGGCTCAATTGTAAACCAAGGAGATGGTGAGGTTGCATGGAGTGCCATCTTCGATCATATCGGGTAGGGATCCGCGGTTTACAGCAAGGTTGTGGAAGAAGATTCATAGTGCTTTAGACACCAAGCTGCATTTTACTACAACTTTTTATCCTCAAACTGATGGCTAGTCTGAGCGGGTTATTTAGATTCTTGAGGACATGCTTCGGTGTTATGTCGTAAATTTTGAAGGAAGTTGGAAAGAACAACTACCTCTGGTTGAGTTCGCGTACAATAATAGTTACCAATCAAGCATCAAGATGACCTCTTTCGAAGCCTTGTATGGGCGTAGATGTAGAACACCCTTGTGTTAGACCAAGCTTAATGAGAGGAGGATCGTGGGATCTGATTTGGTTAGACAAACCAAAGAGAAGGTTCGCATCATTAAGGAAAGATTACAAGCGGCCTTTGATCGACAAAGGGCCTACGCAGATAGGAAGCGCAAGCATATCGAGTATGAGGTTGGTGAAAAAGTGTTCTTAAAGGTATCACCATGGAAAGGGATAATTCATTTTGGACGGAAGAGCAAGTTGAGCCCGTGGTATATTGGACCATACTAGGTGATTGAGAGGGTCAAGCATGTAGCATATCAGCTAGCCTTGCCTCCGGAGTTAGCACGTATCCATGATGTTTTCCATATATATATATATATGCTGAAACGCTATCATTCTAATCCTTCGTATGTTTTATCGCTCGATGAGGTAGAGGTTGACACGGATTTGACATATGAAGAAGAGCCAGTAAGAGTGCTTGATAAGGGAGTCAAAGAGCTTCGTAACAAGTGTATACCCCTAGTGAAGATGTTGTGGAGAAACCATGGGATTGAAGAAGCAACTTGTAAGGTCGAGGCCGAGATGAGAGAGCTCTACCCGCATCTGTTTCCACCAGGTAAATTTCGAGGATGAAATTTTCTTAAGGAGTAGAGAGTTGTAACGACCCGAGTTTTTGAACTCGAGCGTCGAGCTAAACCAAGACATGGGCCATTCGTTTGGGTTATGTTGTTGGGCCTATTAAACCTTGGTGAGCTTGGTTTTGGTTTTGGGCTTAAGTTTTGAGGTTTTTGATAGGGGCATTATAGTAAAATTGAAATTTAAGAATATGAGGGGTGAAACATTATGGAGCTGCAGATTTTGTAAGGAAATGATGTCATTTTGTTCCCCAAAAACCTCCCTCACCACCTTCATTCTCTCCTCTATGAGTTTGAAAGAAAAACTCTATCTTTGTTAGTTTTGAGTTGAAATTCCGAATTTGTGTTGAAGGGAAAGTTTTTAGGCATCTAAGGATCTACAATCCAAGGTAAGTTTTGCTTGAAATGGTGGAGAAAGGGGTTTTAGTGGGGGTTTTAGAGTGAGAACGAGAATGGTGTTTTTAATCCCACTTCTTGTTGTTGTTGAAATTTTGAATTTGTGTTGAAGGGAAAGTTTTTAGGCATCCAAGGATCTACAATCCAAGGTAAGTTTTGCTTGAAATGGTGGAGAAAAGGGTTTTAGTGGGGGGTTTAGAGTGAGAACGGGAATGGTGTTTTTAATCCCACTTCTTGTTGTTGAATCGTCATTTAAGCTTCTTTTACTCTCTCAACCATGTTGTAATTTGTTTACAACATCTCCTTGTAGTTAAAGAGGTTAGAGAACATTCAAAAGCCCAAGGAAAGATGAAAGCTTAAGGTGGAGGTTGGGGTTCCTTTTTAGCTTGAAATTCGAGGTTAGTACACTTCTAACTTCTGTGTGTTCATGTGCATCATCATTTTGCTATGCTTGCTTGAACTGTGATGTTTTGGATAAGTTAGAGCTTGGTTGGTCATCCATCGCAAAACTAGTAATTGTTGATGTTTAAGGGTAAAAATGGTTAGAAACTCACCTAATGACTCTTCATAATTGATAGGAACATTTTGGGACTTAACCATATGGGTTCAGGGAGGGTTTGGTGAATTCTCGAGCTCCAAGTTTCAAAATCGGGGCTCGAGTACCGGTACAAGGTGGCTGCATATCGGTACTCCTTTTTATTTTGGAGGGCAAGTTGTGAGGGGCGTACCGGTACGTCTTCCCGTGTATTGATACCCCTTGTTTGATTAGAATTCTAGTAGCTCTTTGGCATACCGGTACGTTAGGGGCGTATCGATACCTACTATTACATTGCTTGGAAAGGCTTTGTGTACTGGTGCGCTAAGGTAGGCGTATCAGTACGGGTAAGGATCGGTACGGGGTGATCCCAGTACCGATACGGCACGTAGCGTATTAGTACAGCTTGGGGGCAAATTCTTTCGAATCAAAATAGAGTATTGGTACTCATTGGGAAGTATCGATACCTAGAGGAGAGTACCGATACTCACTTCAGAGTATCGATGCTCGTTGGGCAATATACCTAAGTTTTTATGTTTTGAGTTCGGGGGTTCTATAATTTATGGTTAAGGATCTAATGGGTCCTTTATGGTATAAAATGACTGGTAAAACCAAGAATATGTGTTTCTTCTTGCTTATATGGATTAATTGGTTAATTGAGTATCGAAATGAAAGTAAATTGCTTGGGTTAGCAAATTTTAGAGATCCTTGGTGGATCATTTGAGGTTGTGCCAGGTAAGGGCACTTGATTGGTTTGAGTCTTTGTTTGGTGGGATCCGGATACCCAGTGAGTGAGAGTTGCAAAACCTGAAGGCCATCTGATATGAGATTCCGGGTGATGAAATAAAGGCCATCCGTTGTGAGATTCTGGGTGATGACATTTGCTCGATGCGAAATTCCAAGCCCCGCTCGATGCGAGATTCCGAGCGAAGACTCGATGTGAGATTCCGAGCATAGGTGGGTTTTCCAGTGTCGGGTGACATTGGGCCTCACTCTTAGTTTGTTTATTTATATATTGATGTTGTTGAGGTGCATTATTGTTCTATAGCATGTGTTTAGGTGGTTATGGTAGCGCCATTGCCTTATCATATCTTGACATCATATTTCATATAGCATGTTCTTAATTATGATTCACCTAAAGCATGGTCGAGTGGTTGTGTACCCACTGAGCTTTGTTAGCTCAGCGTTCAGAATCGTTATTTTCGTTTGCAGGTTAATAGGTAGTTCGAGCGTAGCAGAGCACCATCGAAGCAAGGATCCAGCATTGGCCTTTTGGTAGAGTACAAGTACTTAGATGTAGTGGGCTATGTTTTCGTATAACCCTATGTATTTGTAACTCTATTTGATTTATCTTGTATTGGTCAAATGTTTTATTACTGTATTTGGAGCTCATTTAACTATTTTGAATGTTTTAAGAAGTGTGGATTTAAATGCTTTGGTTATGACATGTCTGGAATTAAGAGATTGGTTTTATTGACTTTTAAAAGTAAAAAAAAAAATATGGGATTGGTTTTGGGCTTGTGGCCCAATTGTAGCATCCGAGCCGAGGGTGTTACATAAACACTGTCTACACTATTTATAAGAATAAAGACTTAAACTATTCGTACATAAGGGCCAATTGTTCGTACTAGTGAACAAACATACACAAAATATGTTAAAACAATAATTCACTTCATGTGAACTATTTTCAAAAGAGGCGCAAATGTTCGCACCTGCGAACAAGCAAACACACAAATCACTCTCTAGTTCCTCCTAGAAACCTCGCTCCAGTTCTCAGGCTTGCGAAGGTTACTTTATAACCTTCACTGCATGGGGGGCAATTGTTAGTACCTACGGACTGCCACCACACTAACCTCCATAAACGAACCTTCATGCGCGCGAACACCCAACTGCAACCTTCCTCGAACTTGATATGAGAGCGCTACCTCATACCACGTTATGACGCACGTGGTTCATACCAATAGCCAAGTCACGACGATACACTACATGCCAATCCATTAACACATGTCCTTACCCCTTCCAAGTCCTTCTAAACCTTATAAAATACCACATGCACCTAAGATGGAGGGCCCCCCGGATGGTCACCATTCATCATCTCACTCTCGCCCCCACGACCATAAAAGACCTCACCAGAATCCTCTATATGACCATCGACCAAAGGTCCCAAGCCACCGTCGTTCATGTTGTTCATCAAAAAGGGTCTTGATGTTAATTCTATATATGAAAAGTCTAATATGGTACATGTTTAGATTTTCTATTTATCTCTCTTTAATATTTGAAGTTAAGTTTTTTTTTCCTTGGAAATATAGCGCATTTATGAATGATAAAACTTTCGGTAGGCCTCAAGTCTTGAAGTTAAAGTTTTAATGACCAAAATGTTCAATGAACTATTTATGAATTGTTTATATATTGTTGTTTTTAAACTAAATAAACGAGTGTTAACAAAAATTATATATTTGTTTATTAGATAAGCGAGTTTGAACACATGTGTTTGGTTAATTTATATGTTCACAAACAATCTTGTTTATTGGCTTATTAATCAATTTGATTATAAACTCGCTTATTAACTCGTTGATTTAAGTTTGATACGTTCCCTATAAAAGATACTTCAAAATATTATTTTTATTTCATTTATTTATAATACAATTATTAATATCTATGTTTGATTATTTTACATCTAAAAGTTTAGAACTATGTTCTTTTATGGATTGTTTGATTATTTGCAAATAATTTTTTAATTTTTCTTGAACATGTTCATAAATATATTACAAATATTATATAAAAATATATAAATACATAATTTTTAATCAAATATTAATATAGAATTTTTAAATAAATGAACACGAAAACAATTCTAAAATTTATAATGAACAGAAACAAATTTAAAAATAACAAAACAAACATGCGTATAGATTATTTTTGTCCAAACTCGCAAGTAGTAGGCTCTGTTTTCCGGGCCTGGAGATGTTGACACGTTCTACTGAATGATTGCGTTTGCTTAACATAAGTCGATCAGCATCACTCATGAACTGGGCTTATGCCCATGATTCTAGGCTTTGGTTGCTTCCACGTTATATTCTTTTTGAAATACAAATATTAATTTCTTTTTTAGTTTAATTATTGATATTTAACTCATTAGTCAACTAATTCAGATTGAATTTTATAAAAATTCAATATAAAAAAACTTTTTTATTTCAATTTTCTTCATTTACAATATCAAAATTCGAACCTCTGATATTGTTTAAAGAATTAATATATCATCCCGCTAGGTCAACATGTATATATATGCCATACAAAAGAAACAGTGGAAGTGCCTCAGAAAAAATCTCCTAAAGAATATATATATATATATATATATATATATATATATATATATATATACTTCAATAATATAGGAGTAATGCAAAATGACAATAAACACCGGAACTGGACAACGAAACATAGCTAAAGACACGAACGGGAAGCCCTGTCGTGCATTCTAAAGCATCAAACTCAGAGCAGCGCACCCAACCACCCAGCTCCCTACCATCTTCTCTGCTCCACTCTGCAAATCAAAGTTAAAACCAAATAAGATTTTATTATAATACTAAATAGGTTAGGTTATTTTTCTAAACATTTTAGTAAAATAAATTTTATATAACATTACTATATATAAAATAAAATTTAATGTTTATTTTCAAATCAAGCCAAATTTAAACAATTATGTTCGACATTCATGTAAAGCATGAGTTCAAATCCACTTGGGCTTATCAACTCATCTAACTAGAGACAACCCACTTCCAAGTTTATGTTAAAACTTAGAACCTAAGTTGTACAGATACGGATACGGGGACGGAGACAGAAAACGACAATTTTCAAAATTATAGAATGCGGATACGGCAAGGGTACGGCAAATATAAAATAAATATATATATAATCATTAAAATTCATAATACAATAAGGACTAAAATTATAATTGTATTAAACAATAATTATAATTGTAGTTATTTAAATTCACTTCTAATGATTTTTAAATTATTTTCTGACACTTAGATTAGAAGATTATTAAAATTAAATGACTAAATTGAACGAGAATTTAACTTTACATTCTAAATTAAGAAAAAAAATCAATGACTAAAATGATAAAATTAAAAGATGACATGGCTGAAATAGATATTTACTCTTCCCTATTTAAAGCTTGAGTGAAGAAGCGTTAAAACAAGTTGAAACATGTTACAAATACAATGCACACCCAGAGAGAAAGCAGCCTATAAATAGGTGCTTAGCCACTGGAACAAGGAAGCAATTTAGTCTTGGCCTTGTGGTTGAGATTAAGTATACGTGGGCCATTTGCCACATGTAATTCAGTTTAGTTGGATATAATTTGAACTTTGTAAGTTCAGAATTATCCTTGAGCTTTTTAAGTTAAGATTAGTTTAATGGTTTTTAAAACCTTTCAAAGATGGGGATTTTATTTTCTATTTTTTAAGTAAATCTATTCAGGAGCGTCCTTGGGACGTCTCCAATTAATGTTGACCATCCCCATTAAAATTAGATCGTCTCCGATAAAGTTGGAACGTCCCTGGGACGTTCCCGCACCGTCTTCGTCCCGGAGACGTATTGGGGATGCGGAACGGCCTTAGAGAGACGTCCCTGTGCTTCATAGCTTAGAACAGCCTCTATATTTTGCTACATTAGACATCCTTAAATTTTAAACCCCCTTGAAAATGTATATCCAAGAAATTAAGTGGCAAGCACTACTAGAATGATGACAGATTAATAGTTAAATGATGGAATAAGAGAATGTATGTATGTATGTATGTATGTATGTATGTATTATATACCGCATCGGTTCCAGCTGGGCCTGGTGAAGAAGCGCCGAGGCTAGGAGCAGGGGCCGCAGTTGATGGAGACGGTGGGCTCGAGGCCAGTGGTGATAGCGCTGGCGACTTAGCTTTCGGCTTGCTAGGTGCCGGTGCAGGAACCGTGGCTGGTGGGGAAGCCAAAGGAACTGGTGGAGGGGTAGCTGGAGGAGGAGAAGCGGGTGGTGGAGTTGCGGGAGGAGGAGATGCGGGTGGTGGAGTTGCGGGAGGAGGAGATGCGGGTGGTGGAGTTGCGGGAGGTGGAGAAGCCGGGGGAGGAGAGCTAACGGGTGGGGGAGTTGCTGGAGGAGGAGAGCTAGGCGGAGGAGTTGAAACCGGGGGTGGAGAAGCAGTGACTGGAGGTGGTGATGAATTAGGAGGAGGAGTGGAAGCCGGCGGTGGAGTAGCGGTCGGTGTCGGAGGTGGTTGAGTGGAAGGCGGAGGTGTGGAAGCTGGTGGCGTGGGAGGCGCTGGCGTGGATGTAGGAGGATTACTAGGAGTAGGAGGAGCTTGGCCTAAAACGCCAGCCACAGCAATGCAAAAAAATGCCGACAAAAACAAGATTTTATTATTGAGCATCATGTTGGAACAATGGCGATCTTCAAAATCCTACGCACCCTCTCTGCTTAAACTACGCCCAACACTTATTAACTGAGGGATTGAGGAGCAGGTGAATAGAAGGTGGTGTATATTTATATTAGGATATATGGAATTTTATATCATCTTTTAAAATAAAAACTAAACATTTCTAATAATTTATGTATTCATGTTATACTTATAACATATCCATATTAAGTTTATGTTTAAAATTATAATTTTTTATTTAGATTAAAATATAACATGGCGAGATCCATTAATTAGCCTAGTACCTAATAATACTCATATTATCTTATTTTGTATAGATTCAAATCTCAATACAAAAATATAATATCTTTATTTAATAAAAAAATATAACATGGACAATAACATAAAAATTAAAATATAAAAAAATGAATATACATAAGGGAAATTTTCAATAATACGGATGGAAATCTTTAATTTACTAGTGGCGGTTAGGGTTAAAACTAGTGGGGTTGGTTATTATGTCAGTTTGATGATTATAAATGATGCGTTAGTTAGCCATATACTTTAGGTAAAAAAACAGAGTCGTGGGTTTATTGCAGATTCAGCAATTTAGTGAAATGTTAATTTGCCCCTTCAAAATTTTGTAAATGTTTAATTTGGTAGTTCCATGAAATGATTACTCCACTCTTTATCAACTTTTCCAATTCAATATAGCTTTTTACTTTGTTTCCGTTGGGAAATTTCTAATTTGAGCATGATATGAACTTTTTTCAATAGGGCTAATAAAATAATTTGAATTTCTCCCAATTGCCAACCCTACATGTGGTGTAACTTGGATGAATTAAGAGATATGATGGCTGTGGGGGGCTCCATCGAAATAGCTGGATTGGTTTCTTAAAATGATCGAACCGGCAAATGTAATTTGTACGCCAAGTTAGAAGGCGGGGAAATGAAAGAAAATGATTGGGATTTGGTTGGTACGTTGGGGCACCTGCGCTGCATCGCCACGGTTAGTTGGGCCAGTCCCCCGCTGTCACGCCATCGTATCTCCTTCTCGATGGATCCAAGATTTACATTTCTTCTTCTTCTTCAACATCAGCGTTACTAATTTGATATAATAATTAATATTTAATTTATTGATCGATTAATTAGTACAAAATATCTATTATGAAAGTCTATTATGAAGACGATTTGATAACTCACTTTGTTCATTCATAATGTTAGTATTCAAACTTCTAATCTTACTTAAAATATTTAATATTTAAGTCTAGTAGACCAACATTTAGTTGGTTACTTAATATTTAAGTCTAGTAGACCAACATTTAGTTGGTTAACATCATATTATCATAATAACTAATTAATTACTCTTTTAACTTGGTGAAGTTCTAAATTTGATCCCTTAACTATGTTCAAATTTAAAATTTAATTGGATATAATTCGATCCGTTTACTTTCATAAAATTATCAATTAATTCGAAGAGTTAACACCATTAGCTATTATGGTTTAAATACTACGTGGATTTTTTTTAATCAAAGTCTGTATTTTAATTGGAGTAGACATTATAGAAATAGTTGACCTCGTTACTTCAACTTACAAGGAATGACTAATGAAGTCTTGGCTTAATGTCAAGGTTTAGGCTTAAGAATGTCGAGATCTCATATTCACGTCACATCATGTGTGAATTTGTGTTTAAATTTCACCATGTATGAGTTTTATTTAGATTTCATTTCATTTAAATTTGAATATCTTTCGATTATCAATCCGATTGTATGGTGCAGTAATTAATTTCTCATTACAATAAATTGTATTGAATAGTTGTGACTATGTTTATAATTGATAGGGACTAAATTTCAATTTCAGCATAGTAGGGTTTGACCCTTGAATTTCAAAATATATATATATATATATTTTTTCTTTCATGAATTCAATTTTCATGTCGATATGAGAGATTTCCATGTTAATTAATGCATTGTTAGAATGATGAAATTTTAATATTTCATTGTTCAAATTGATAATATTTTTTTAACGAGTTAATTAATGCATTTGGGGAGACTCAAATATGGGTGTGTTAATTAATGCATTTGGGGAGACTCAAACCAAGAACCTCTAGGATGAAATGTTTACACCAAATCATCAGACTAACTTTAAGACTTGATATAATCTTAACAAAAATAGCTGCAGTTGAACTTAATTTTATTTATCTCATGATATAATTTTATAAATGTGTTAACTTTATAAATAAATATTACTTATAATTTATATTACAAAACTATAATATTATTTATAATATATACAACTAAACCTTAAACCCCAAACTCTAAATCATACATGTAACTAACTAAACTACAAACCCTAAATGTATATAATTAAATTTAAAATCTCAATCCTCAAACCCTAAATATATATATAACTAAATCCTAAATCCCAAACCCCAAATATTATTTATAATTTATATTACAAATCCTAATATATTATAAATAATATTTTAATTTTAGGGTTTCGAGTTTGAGATTTAGGATTTAGTTATATATATTTAGGGTTTGGGTTTAGGATTTTAGATTTAATTATATATATAGGGCTTGTAGTTTAGTTAGTTACATGTATAGTTTAGGGTTTAGGGTTTGGGGTTTAAGGTTTAATTATATATTTAGGGTTTGGGATTTCAAATTTAAGTATACATATTTAAGGTTTAGGGTTTGTAGTTTAGTTAGTTACATGTATGGTTTAGGGTTTTGGGGTTTAGTTGTATATATTATAAATAAGATTTTAGTTTTGTAATATAAATTATAAATAATATTTATTTATAAAGTTAATATATTTATAAAATTATATTATAAATATTATAAAATTATTTCATGAGATAAATGAAATTAAGTTCAACTGCAGTATTATTTATATACTATTTTCGTTAGGATTGTATCAAGTCTTTTAGTTGGCCTGATGATTTAGTGTAAACTTTTCAAACTTGAGGTTCTTGGTTTGAGCCTCCCCAAATATCGTGTTTTCTTAATTTTTTTCGTTTTGCATTTAACGGTTCGTTACAATTTAACGGTCGAGTGGCATTTCGTGTAGTTTACTATAGTTCAGTGGTATAATTGTTCAATTTTAGTTTAGTGGTATATTCGATACAAATGTTAAAGTTTAGTGACATTTCGTGTAATTTACCTTTTTTAAAAAAAAGTAAAGTGGTAAAGTAAAAAATATTTTATCAATTAAATTCTTTTGATTTGGACGTTAAATGTTAGTTTAGATCTATCATGGAATATATCTAAAATATGTTTTTCTAACATATGAAACGTTAGGTCTGATCAAATTTAGAACATCATATCTGATTTATATATACCATAAGTACATAAAATTTAAATAACTGCTCATATGTCTTTTAATAATCTAAAGTTGATTAAGAGGTAGTATCTGATCATATATATTCTTAACCCTTTGACAATACACACACCTTGTAGGCAAAGCAGTTGAACTCGAATCTCTTAGGATAAACATTATTTATTTTTCTATTGGGACTATTTGTTGGGTTCAAGGTCATATGTTTTAAATGTACTCCATATCAAACTTGATCATTAACACCAAAGCTGACAATTAAAATAACATACGGATTTCATTAATAAACTATTGATACCTTCAAGTTTAAAGACTAATTTAAAATTTAAACCTCAATTTGAAAACGTCTAATGGAATTAACCCTATAACTAAATATGCTGTGTTTGATGTTCAATATTCAAAAAATAATAGGGTTAATTACCCGTTGGTACATGAACTATACTAAATTCTCGATTTCATACATAATGTTTTAAAATTTTCAGTTTCATACATGTGGTTTTTCATCGTTAACGGGTTTATCCACTTCCGTTACAGAAATTGATGTGGCATGTATGGACGAATAAAAAATTGACATGTGGCATATTTTTTTCAAAAAAATCTTCATTAACTTAAGATATAATAACAAAATTAGTCCTCAACGATTCACTATTTTTCAATTTGACCCTTAAGGTTTAAAAATTCAAAAAAATCAAATATTTATTTTAAAAAATTATAAAAAAAATATTTGGACCAATCAATTATTGACACATGGCATAATTTTTTTAAAAAAATATTCATTTATTTTGGATAATAACAAAATTAATCCTCAACATTTCATTATTTTCAATTTACCCTTATTTTTTTACAATAAGTTTCATATTTTTCCATGTTCGCCACTTCATCATCTTCACCACCATTTCATCTTCTCGTACTTCTTCAAAACCAGTGGCGGGCATGGTCGCCGCTTCATCATCTAATATGTTTGGTTCTGTGGGTTTACTAGTAAGTGATTGAAGACATTAAAATTTAAAAAGTAGAATCTTATCATGGCACCATTGTTGAATACACCCAAAGCTTCATCAAACCTTCAGTTTCAATTGAATCCTGCAAAAAAATTGAAATTAAATTTCATTAATAAGCTAAGAGATATTCGACATGGGTTCTTGAAACTGAGACAATTTTACTCCCCCAAAATCCATGTACAAGGCAATGAAGGAAAAAACCCAGTTTATTTGAAAATTTGACATTCCAATTCTTTCAATTATTCAATTCTACTCCACCAAAATCCATGAAATCCAAAACTCAGCCTTAAAATTCTTGTCTATCCAATACCCAGATCTCAATTTGATTAAATTTGCCTCATTTAATTCATTTCCCCTGTTTCTTGTTCAACTAGGGCATCTTTCTTATACCCAAATTTCAGTTCGAAAATCGAACTGGTGAAAGAGCTACTGTTATCGGCGCTTTGGTAGAGATTTGTAGAAATTGGAGCAAATTGTATGAATCGAACGATCTACATGTAGTAAATTTTGATGGTGAAAGCTGGACCGAGAGTGTACAAGTTTCGATCTAGAGGAAACCGATTTGAATTCAAGAGAGAATATATTTTAATCTAGGTTTGAGTTTGGGTCTGGGCATGATAGATAGAAGAAAAAGCGTCGGGGTTGAAGGAGAAATGGACAAGGTTATCCTGTGCAACACCGACTGGCGGCGACGTCGAATCATGATGACAGACGGTGGTTGTTAGGGTTGTATAGGAGAAGAAGACGAGGAGGTCAATGGGGAAAACGTAAAAAGAAAATAATGCTAGAAATTGGGGAGAATTAAAAATTGGTAAAATTAGGAGGACTAATCTTGTTATTGTCCCTTGAGTAAATGAAGATTTTTTTTAAAAAAATGAAACATTTCAATTTCTGACTGAGCCAAAGGATCCACGTTAGTTTCCGTAACAAAAGTGGGTAAATACGTTAACGATGAAAAATCTCATGTATAAAATTGAGAATTTTAAAATATTATGTATAAAACTGAGAATTCGGTATAGCTTATGTACCAATGGGTTAATTAATCCAAAATAATATAATAACCTAAAACTCCAACTTTTGGTTGGTTTGTAATTTTAACAAATTCTTTGAGAATTCAAATACAATATTTTGAAGTTCAAGTAACCATCCAGAGAAAAACATGTCATAATACAGAGGAAAAGTGTGTCATTAGACAAAAAAAAAGTATACCACAAAGTAAATAAAAATTAAAAAAATCAAAACATAAAAGAAAATAAAGTTTGATTATAAGAAAATAATGAAAATAAAATCGTCGGTCAATGATCAGCATTACGACTGAAATAATCGTCGTATGACAAAAAATTAAAAAAAGAAACAGTGTAGAGAAAAAAAAGAAAAAACCCTTGTCTTTTTTAAATTTTAGATAATTAATTGTTGCTTTATATGTACTTTCAAAAACTTGTTGTTTTATATGATATTTTAGTAGGTAAAAGATCAAATAATAGCAAAGCCCTAGGCCAAGCCTAAATGACATGTATTAATACCCTAAAAATCCCTCATCTTCTTTTTTTAATACCCTCCCTAACTTCATCTTCTTCATTAGATTAGACTTATTTTTTTCTGTTATAAGATTTACAGACTTACTTCAACATCGAAAAACATTTCAGAATGTAAACTCTGATACCTTTTCATTTACACTCGTTTTACAAGAACCCGATAAAACCGGTAGATCTTAGTCCGTTTCCAAACACACAAAAACTGGCAATTTTAGCCAACGCTTTGCATTATCATCATGGGTGAGGATTTTGATCTTAATCAGCCGGCCCCGTTCGGTTATTGAGCTCTTTTTTCTTAATGGTCGCCTCAAAATGGTCCCCATTTTCCTTTTACTTTGGATACTCTGTATCCTTGCTTTGATTTAGTAGAGCAATAATTATGAACATTGAACGAGTTCTGTAATAGTAATCCGTGTGTTGTCTGTAATTTACTCCACCCAACATTTTAAGCAACGTCCTTTCTTTGTGGCGATCATACAATTAACTTCAATGCCCACGTTGCATGTGACATTACTGCAATAGGAGGTCTCCCAAGTGACATTACTTTTAATACGGCTTCAAAATATAATCAACTGTCAGTTGGTCTAGCAGAATAAGACATTAGATCTCTTTAAGTAAGGTTAAGGGTTCGAATTATGACGTTGTGAATTGTACAAACGGAGTTTAAAGGATCGTCCTCATAATAGGTCTTTATAGTATCCAATCTAAATTAATTGACCAATGAATCAGATACCGATAATTATACCAAATAATAATAATGATAATATATGTTCAAAATAAATTAATTAGACTCGTAAACCATTCAAACCCAGTATTGGTCCCCCCCTTTATTCAAATGATCAAATTGTATCATTCTAAAAATAATTATATACAACTTAAGCCCTTCTGATATACATTTTATGCATTCGTCTTCTAAGAATCTTAATTTTATTTCAGCCTCGTAACACAAAATTCTAGCTTCGCTTAATTCAATTTTCTAGAAAAAATTACAAGTACAACTATTTAATTTTAACACGGCAAAGAAAGGTTAAAAATAAAATATATAATTATAATTTTATCCCTCAACGTTATAATTTTTCATATTGACCTTCATTCTTTTTAAAAAGTTGAGAGTCATATTTATAGCCAAAAGAACAAAACAAAGGTCATATTTAAAAAATGTGAATATTAAGAGTTAAATTTGTTATTATACCAAATAAAGATTTAAAAAACTTAAAGTGGTCCATAAGTAGCTTAGAGTAGAAGGGATTGAGTTGAGGGTCCCTTGTCATTTTTCTCCAAATACGAAGTGATGTGAACTGCTTAGCTTCTTCCTCTTGGACCAGACTGTAAATATGTATAATAAATTCAGTCCTTAATGATTTAGATTGTTTAATTTTATGCCATAATTTTGCTTCAACTGCATAAGCATGTGGGTTAATCAAAACTCTCAATTAAATGTAACCAACAACCTCAACTCATATCTCTCACTCTCAATTATACTTACTACTAATTATTAACTTCAATTACTCCCTCGCAAATAGAAATCTTCAAGGGTTTGGTTAGTTCAAGTTTGGAAAATTTTAAATAAAAATTTCATAGTTTTTTTAAAAAATTTATTTAAAATATGGATTGAATTCGATTTTACTATCGAAAACGTTCTTAAATCTGACAAATCTGTTTTAAAAAATTGACGAAACCGTCACGATTTTTTTTTCGTTTAAGTTGTGATTGGATCACTTGAAAACTCGTTTATCTTAATAAAACTTTATTTATTAAGACAAAAAGTTTTGGTATACGAAATATAAAAAAATGAGTTCAAGAGTCGATTACGTATGGGGGAGGATTAACACCCTCACAACGCCCCAAATTGATAATTAGTTGATTACTTGATTTCTTAGTGATAGAGACTACAAATTCGAATATAATTTAAAAATATGATTCTCAAATACATTTAAAAAATAAACATAACTACCATTTAGTTGTTTTTTTAAAAAAATGATGTTCTTTTACTTCAAATACTAACGTTTAGCATCATGGTGGTGAGTGATGGACATCAACTGTAATGCTCTAATAAAAGAACATTGACTTTAGTACCGTAAATTATTTCTTGTAGTAAATTAAAATTTTCAAACGGAAATTCTTTTATTTAGAGTTATCAAAAAAGTCGCATCCCGGTGAGTTGGGACACGACCCCTCAAACTCTATAAATAAAGAAATATACGCGAATATAACCCAAGCTAGACTGCAAACAAAAAAAATAATTTAACCTTTTGGCATATTTGTTCAAAAAATATATATTCTATGAAACGAAACAAAATTAAGTAAAAAAATTGAATATAAGTGAATGCTTAAAAAAACATTCTAGTGGATTACATAATTGCCTTTAGTGAAAAGCTTCTAAACCAACTTACTTATATATATAGTTTGAACATATAATTATGCTAAATGGGGGCTTTACTATATACCTATAGCATGTGTACCAGAAAAATATAGCTATAGCAAGATGTAGATGATAGTATATTTTAAAATTTTAATTATATAATTAAAATTTAGAAAAATAAAGCATGATTGGTTCAAAATTTTGGATGATTTATGAGAATGAATTTGATTAGTATTGAAAAGTTTGAAATGTTTTTACAACTTATTTTGTATGGAATGGTCTATTTGGCTGGATTAAGAGATCTGGATTGAGTTCTTGTTACAAGAATTTAAGATAAGATTGGTCACTGGGTTAACTGTAATTGGCCGCGATTCATCTCATCCCTTTCGGATTTCACTAGGTATCTCTAAGATGATGTTTTTGTTCCAGATAAAATCAGTAGATCAAAGTTGAGCAGTTGAGAGACACCACCAAATGGCCATTTAAAGTTCAATGTCGACGCTGCTGTTAGAGGGTCTTTCGGGAAAGCCGGGATTGGAGGCATCCTCCGAGACGACAAAGGTAAGTGTTTCGCTCGCTTTTCTAAATTTATTGGTCTTTCCGATCCATCCCAGGCAGAGTTGAAAGGTATTTTGGAAGCTTGTTTAATCTTCGTTACCTGTTTGTGGGTGGGATCTTATATTTTGCTTATCGAGTCAGATAGTCTAATGTCAGTAAATTGGATCGGAAACCCTCAACTGCTCCTGAACCGTTCTACTGCATTGTAAGCAATGTAACTCTATCATAAGTGAGCAGGGTTGGAAAATAAAGTTTGCCTATCGTGAGTCAAATTGTGAAGCTCATATGTTAGAAAAAAAAGAAGGGATTGATCGCGAGACTGATATGCTTGAGATGGCCACTGCTGATAGTCTGAAGTGATGATTTTGGTTTGTGCTTGCTGTGTGTTTTTAC
This sequence comes from Hibiscus mutabilis, assembly GCA_019671005.1. Taxonomy (NCBI): domain Eukaryota; kingdom Viridiplantae; phylum Streptophyta; class Magnoliopsida; order Malvales; family Malvaceae; genus Hibiscus; species Hibiscus mutabilis. Next base: position 29,953,360 of record CM033747.1, on the reverse strand, counting down.
TTTGCTGGACTGTATTAGCAAAACAGGGGTGTGTATTGCCAAATTTTGTAACATCATGAGGTGATTTGTAGGAGGTCTGGTATTGTGTCGGATTCAGATTGTAATATTTGGTCGTGTTTTCGTATTATTAATAAAACAGGGTACTCTTTTTCTCTTGTTAGAATAAGAAAGAATTTTTAACGAGGCCTTTTAAAAAAAACGAAACTTTATCAAAAATTTTATAATAATCAAATCAATTAAATGACAATGTATTGATGAATGAATAAATCGAAATTGGTAATCATAAAAGCTTTTGGACTTCAAATATAACACTTATTATTTAGATTTGTTGTTGTAGCGGATAATTAATGCTAGATTTAATGGTATTAAAACATATGTCTAGTCGATTCTAAGATTACATAAAAAAGAAGATAATAAGAGATGAATACACAGGTCATATATTCATGAGATTAAATCGAAAAATGTGTCATTGAGATGTAGAAAAGAATTAAATTTAATTAAAATTAGTTGACATGTAATGAAATGAGTGGTTATAGAGATAAATAAATTATATATCCACTTTATCCATTCGTGCTACAAATTATTCAGAATTCTAAAGCTATATTGACCATAATTTTTTTTTTTTGAATTTAAGTTTACTATTTCTTTCAAAGACAAAATCTTCTTCCGGTAATCATAATTATGATGAATTAATGCTTAGATGCAAAGGTGTTGATTCTTAAAAATGACTTTTATGGAGCAATTTGTATGAGCATACGAGATAAATAGACATTTATTTTCAATCTTCGTCAAAAATTGTCGTTTTCTAGTATTTTATACGAGTATTTTAAAAATAAAAGGTATACTTATAATTTTATCCTTTAACGTTACAATTTTTTATATTGACCTTCATTCTTTTTAAAAAGCTGAGAGTCATATTTATAGGCAAAAGAACAAAACAAAGGCCAAATTAAAAAATATTAAGAGTTAAATTTGTTATTATACCAAATAAAGATTTAAAAAACTCAAAGTGGTCCATAAGTAGCTTAGAATAGAAGGGATTGAGTTGAGGGTATCATTTTTCTCCAAATATGAAGTGATGGGGACTGTTTAGCTTCTTCCTCTTGGAACAGACTATATATATATATATATATATATATATATATATATATATATATATATAATTTTGGGGAATATTGCAATATTTATATAAATAATTTTGGGGAATATTGCAATATATATATATATATATATATAATTTTAGGAATATTGCAAACCTATTTTAATTTGAGGAAAATAGGGTGCCTTGAATTTTAATTGGGAGAATACAATGAATGCTATAATAACAAGGAAAGTCGCCTCCAGGAGGCAACTTCCATTAGTTTATATTTTTTTACTGCCTAAAGTTGAACCGAATTCTTGACAACTATACAAAAAAATATATAAATTAATAGAAGTTGTCTTCTGTAAATGACTTTCTTTGTTACTATAGCATTTATCGTATTCCACAATTAAAATTAAAATTTAAAGTACCCTATTTTCTTAAAATTAAAATGGGTTTGCAATATTTCCCAAATTTTCTGATATATATATATATATATATATATAATAGCCATATTCGGGATAACAAAAGGTTAAAATTTATATAATAACATAAATTTCTAATATTTTAAGGTAAAAACAAGTATAAAATGTATAACATAAATTTCTTCATAAATTTCTAATATATGTTTTTTCTCCATATATAGCTTTTATATTGTTAGAAATTATTGTTTTAATATAAATTATTAGAAATTTCTTCGTTCAATTTCATAAAAGCCGTATGTTATAAATGGATAACATTTTGGAGATATTTCTAATAATTTATATTATATATAGATATTAAAATATATGTTATAGTATATAACATAAATTTCTTCGTTCAATTTCATAAAAGCCGTATGTTATAATAATAATAATAATAATAAAATTCATGGATAACAAAAATAAAAAATCATGGACCAAATTAAATAGAAAAGGAAATTAAAGAGACTAAATATAAATAAAAGTAAATAAATAGGTTAAAATTAAATAATCTATAAATAAAATGGACTGAATTAAGTCAAAACAGAAATTAAAAAAACGTAGAGGTATTAGTAATATATATGAAATATAATAGTTAAAAAATTATTTTTTAATATAGTATATATTCGTTTTATATTTTATATTCAAAATTTGTGACTCTCTCTTAATAATAATTATATTTATTAATTTATACTATAAATCCTTAATCTAATTGCCACAAATCATAAGCAATGAAACATGCGCAAAGTTAAGGTAAACAAAATGCCCAAATATGCTGAAGGTATTTATAGTTTATATAAAACTAACTCATCAACAAGGTCGTTGTAGTATAGTGGTGAGTATTCCCGCCTGTCACGCGGGTGACCCGGGTTCGATCCCCGGCAACGGCGCAGATTAAATTTTTCATCCCTTCCTTTCAGAAAAGGAGAAAGAGCTAAAAAAGTAAAAACTGGTGACGCTCAGACTCGAACCAGAAAACTTACGTGTGTTAGACTAACATAATAACCAACCGCACCACGACACCATGTTGTTCTCAAATGCCTAATTTGGTAACCAAACTTCACAGTCAGTCTCTCGGCAAAGGACGAATCTGTCCTGCGTACGATCAAACATTTTATATTTACTTCTCAACACTCTGATCCATAGACCATATACAATCTCTCTAAAATAAATGTAAACCAAGCTTCATTAGGAAAGACTGGTTATTTTTTCTCCATTCTCCATCTGTAGGCAAACAAGTATCATTTTCCGATTCTTATTAGATGATCCGGGCCATATAAAATTTTCTTTGTTTCATAACAAACACTGTCATAAATAAGACATAATTATATCAAGTAGTTCGAAATAGTGAACATATCAGATCTCGCCATCAATAAGCTCTAAGCGACCCAATCAACGAAAATAATTTTACCTTTTTTGGCATAATTGTTCACGCACAAAAAAAAGTATTCTACGAAACGAAGCAGACTTAATAGTTTGAATATAAGTGAAAGCTTAACAAAAACATTCTAGTGGATCGCATACTTGCATAGTTTGAGCGTATAATTATGCTAAATGGGTGATTTACCATATAGCTATAGCTTTAGGATGTCCATTTGAAAACTCAGAGGATATCAAGTATTACCTCAAGAAGACAAACAATATATCTCAAAATTAATTTCATCCAACGAAGAATGGAGCACCAAAAGATCAAGACTCTGACGAAAGGTAAGCGATCTATCGAATCGAAAGAAGAACCGATTAAGGATCAGAATAGAAAGTGGGATATTCAGAATTCTACCTCTAAGCCAGATAAATACGACAAATTGAACCCTTTTTGTGATCCGCATCTATAAATAGGCGGAAGATATGTCTGAGTCGGGCTTTCAAAAAATAGAGCTCGGTCCAGAAGAAACCCGAAAAGCAAGTAATGAAAAGAAGTATATCTCGATTCATGTGAGGTACACCGAACTACTCCTAATGTTCATCGACAAGAGCCGTATTACCTCGGTGAAGTCTCTAGCGAAGAGACCGTCTTATCCGAGAGATTACGACACATGTGCTAGAGGCAATTACCGTTTAAGAAGTTTGGGTCACGGTACTGAGGATTGCGGGGCCCTGAAGAACGAGTTCAATATCTTATCGCGATGAGAATTTTAGGTTTCGAAGACGGAGTTCCCCAATTCTATAGTAAGCTAACAATCACCCAAGGGGCAAAGTCGAGGAAGAATCGATATCCAGGACAAAGTCGAGTAATGCTGAAATGGGTCACTCAAGTGAGTTAAATTTGAAGATCGGAGATAAGGGCATCCCAGGAGAGGGATATTCTTTCGAGTTCAGCCAGCTCAGATAAGAGAGGGATAACTTGGATAAAATTGAATTTGCAGAATGATCACCAGAAGCTTTACTGAGTGTTTACAAATATTAGATTGGGTCACCTTTAAAGAATAGATGAACGGTGTTGTCCAGTTGAAGGACGACTCAGAATATTGGAAGAAGAGAAACTAGTCAAGCGAGAATCAAGTCAGGATGTTATCAGGTAAGTTTGAGGGAATTGGGAATAGGTACGACAGTCTCCAGAGATGAGCTACATAATAACTTAGCCATTAACAAGAGTTTTGGAAGCAAGTTTACGATAGAGCAATGACAATCCAACACTCTTCAGTTGGAAAAGACAACTTTCAAGCTATGAAAGACTAAGTAGGGGATAGATGAAGACCCAAAGATCGATATTACCCGAGCAGGTAAGACGGCTCAACAAGGTGGCAGGCTTAGTCAGAACATGGACCAAGTGTTAGACCACGGAGTCAAGCTGACTGAACTACTGGATGGAGTTAAGAAAGTAGGCACTGAAGCTTATCAATAACTGTAAATATCTAATATCTGATATAATGAAACCTTTTGGCCTCAATGAATGTCGTTCTATGGGGATCACTTTTGGAATCAATACCTTATTGCATTCATGTTTATATTTTAGGATTGCATTGCATTGCATTACATTGTACAGTCATGGCATATTTTACATATCATTATCATTACCTTGCATAAATTTTTTGGGGGTAATACAAAGAACAATTAGAATTTTATCGTGAATAAAAGAATTGAACACACTCAAAAATCAAGAATCGAGCAGTTAGAAGATGGACTCGAGAGAAAAAGAGAGAAACAAAGAAGTTTGATGCCTTTAAATGTAAGAAAGCTCTGTTTGAACCCTGATTTGGCCGTTCCTCCAGATTCCAAAGATTCCCAGATTTGCGCATGATAACGAAACAATATGCCCCAAGATTCACTCAACCATATTCTGCAAAAAGATTGAGGGTTGCGTTGAAAATTTATCGATCCACTACTTCCCCAACAGTCTAGCAGGACCTACCGTGATATGATATGCTTTGGACCTAGCACCAAGTCGTCAGTATCTCCAGGGTACGAAGATGAAACATGATGAAAGCTTCAAGGAATGTGCTTTGAGGTGTCTGTATTTAGCGACCCAGGTGCAACCTCCCGTAGATGAAGAGGAAAGTGACTTCTATGCCACATTTTTTATTTCTTCTTTGATAAGGTGCTCGGGAAAATGAATGCCAGCTTTGAAGACTTCATGACAGTCGGAGAGAGAATCGAACATGCACTCCGAGACCTAAGTTTAACAGACCAGACATGCCTAGGAGCAGAAGGAAAGAAAGAGATAAATGGGTACCATTTTCGAAGGTTCACGTGATCGTAAGAGAATAAGACAGGCAGATTCCTCCGAATCACCGAGAAAAATTCCTCGAACAAGTACATATTTAGAGATATTCGGAGTATTCCATCTCGGACATATGGCCTCATCTGGTCAAGGGTTAGTACCTTACCTAAAGGCTGATAAAGATTACGCCCAGCTCATCTGCTCACAATTTTGATCCATATAGTATATGTGAGTTCTACATTGAGGCACCAGGGCATGACACTAAGAAATTTAGGGTCGTTAATAGAAAAAAATCAAGAAGCTGGTTGACGAGGGAGTCATGATGAGAGAGTTGATCCAGCAGTGGAAAAATAAGAGAATAGGCAAGCCTACACTACAAAGGACCGGAATGAGTTAGTACCCGGGAGGTAGTCCGGAGGTCCCTATGGTTTTCCCATCAATTCGCAAAGAAATTCTCAATGCTTTAAAAAAAACTCTCAAATAGATATTTTTAGAATTAAAAATCACATTTCCATTTAGAAAGCATTTTTACATTCTTTATTCTTTAAACATTTTATTTTTATAGGGTAGTTTTTGTTCTCCCATATGCATATACACGCATTTTTGAATGGACATATGTATATATCATTTCTATACCAGGCCCTCGAATTTTGAATGCAAGAGTACATTTGCTTCAAATCCAAAGATCAACTCTGAGTTGCATATATTTAGAAGAGATTGAATGTTGTGGGGATACTGTAAATGTGAGTATCTTCTAGTTTACTTAGGCCAACAGAGGAACAAAGCGAGTGTTTAGACAATGGGCAGTTCCTATTTTAGGAATTTATCTTCTCAGGCACTTGTCGTTTAAGATCCTTGAAACGAGAGTTGACCCTAAACCTCTACCCCCTAAAGGCTTTCTCAGGACATCTGTGAATGTGACGACGAATGGTATTCTTTTACTTTACCAGAAGACAGAGAGGAGACCAGACAGATTGGATACGAAGATCAGAAAATCATCAGAAGAAAGTGGTTGAAAACAAGGATATGTCCAAACGAAAAACCAAAGAAAATAAGAGAAATGGCAATAGGAAAGCCGAAGCAATCTAGATCGAGTAAATATCAGAAGAGCTGCAGAGAGGCAATTAACTTCGAGCGGAAGATAGCATCAATACCCAGTATAGATACGTGTTGATTCGATGATACATTCATAGACTCGAATAAGAAAAAAGAGATTTAAGGCTAAAAACCCAAAATGGACAGTTTAAAACAAAAAACAAAAAAAATAAAAAATAAAAAAATAAAATAAAAGAAGAAAAAGAGAGAGAAGAAAAATGAAGAAAAAAATAAAAAAGAAAAGAAAAAGAAAAAAGAAGAAAGAAAAAGAAAAGAAAGAATAATGTATATGCTTCACACACAGATCAAACAATACAAGAATGAGACTTCAACTATGAGCAAGAGACACAAGGAATCCACATTTCAAGTAAATATCATATTTGAAAATTAGTATAGAAGCTCGAATTGAAGCCAAGTCAAGACAAGTCGACCCAAAGATTGTCAATTTCGAAAAAGGAAATGACCTCTAGGGTGAAAACCCAAAAATGGGCAGTCTAGAGTGATCCTGAAAATGAAGAAAAAGAGTAGTTTGCCTGAGCATGCTGACATCAATATCCAACCAAAATACACTGATCTGAAGGTATAGAAGAAAGAAGTGACCTCTAGGGTGAAAACCTAAAAATGGGCAGTCTAGAGCGATCTAATAGAAAAAGTGAAAAAGAAGAAAAGAAAAAAAAAGAGAAAAAAAGAAAGAAAGAATAATATTTCATCTGGGCGTGCCAATCACAAGAATTCCCAGAAATGTATTCATAGTCCTTCATTCAAGAAATCTCAATTTTGAGGAGTTTTGGAGGATCAAACATTCTTGAACAGAAAACGAACGTCAGTATATAGCTAGAATGCAAGACAGCCTACAGTAAAAAGAAAGGAAATGAACTCTAGGGTGAAAACCCGAAAACGGGCAGTCTAGAGTGATCCAAAAAAGAGAAGAAATAATGGGCATATCCAAGTTACACAAGTACAGAAATACTATTTCACTTAACCATAAACCAAAGGCCTACATTACAAGCCCACAAAGACCATTCTGGTCATCCATAGATATCCAAGTTGAATGATAATGTCTTCAGATTTCATTCCGCCTATATGGGTTAACTTTGCTTCAAGGAACGCCAAACTTCGAAGTGCTTGATCGACACCCAAATGAGGGAAGGATGGGACATGGCGAGATAGTGAGATTAAAAAAGCCACCTTAAACAGGGTAGAAACTAGGTAGGGTTGTTCCTCTCAAAAACCTATTAGACCAGAAGAAACTATACATTGGCATATATCTCCACAATGGTCAAGATCTTTTAAATATGTGCTTCATTAGAGTTGATCTCTGGCAACTTGAAGCAGATGCGCTATGGTGTTTGATATTTCGGGGGCAAACATGTTTTAAAAGGTTTGACATTTTCTCCAAAAGTTTTGATGTTTACCATTTCCCCCAAACATTAATTTTTAAAAATGTTTGGCAATACACTTCGAATTTTGTTTACCATTCTCCAAACATTAATTTTTAAAAAAAATGTTTGGTCCTTAAAAAAGGAGAGGATGTTTACCATTTGTCCCAAACAATGTTTTTAAAATGTTTGGTATCCCCTCCAAGTTGTGATTTTCAAAATGACTGTTATCTTTTCAAACAATCATTATTTTTTTGAAATATACACAAGTAAATTGCCTTTTGCATTACTTTAAAAATGAATGATGATGAGATTTAAAGTATAGGGACCGAGAGTTAGTTCCCGCCGAAATGCTACGAGAAGATCAAGGATGAGCTTAGGGGATGGAAGCATTTTGGCTCACCCTGGTGACTAGAAATAGATCAAGGCTTTGTATGATGGGCCAGAAAATTTAAAGCAGTGGAGCCCATGGTTGTATGGGGCAACGCTAAGCGAAGAAGATGACAAGGGTTCTTATAAGAATAATATAAGAACCAAAAGATCATTTATGAAGACGGGTGATAACCCTGAAGACAAGAAAGTCTTCCGCACAAAAGGTTTGAAAGCATGTTATTCTAGATTCGAAGTGATTGATCAAATGAGGATTTAAGAGCATACAGTGAAGAAATAAAGAGATGAAGAAATCTGAAGAACGACTTTTCAGGGTGTAAGACTTTAGAACAAAAAAGGGATGAAAGAAAAAAAGAAAAAGAAAAATAGAGAAAGAAAGAGAGAGAGAAGAAAAAAGAAAAGGAAAAAAATAAAAAGAAATTGAAGGAAAAAAGAGGAAAAAAAAAGAAAAAAAGAAAAAGAAAATGAAAAGAGAGAAAATAGAAAAAAAAGAGGAGAAAGAAAGCATTACATTGCATGCATAGTATAGATAGGGGCATGACAATTTTTGCTTGTTTTAGACAGGTACTTGAAGAATTATCAAAGAGTATTAAGAAGTGGATTTCATTAAAGAAAGTTTTGGCAGCCATTTTCAGAGTGAGTTCCCAAATTTGAAGAAAATTTGGCAGCCATTTTCGGCATGAGTCCCCAAATTTGAAGAAGGTTTGCAGCCATTTTCGGCGTGAGTCCCCAAATTTAAAGAAAGTTTTGGCAGCCATTTTCGGTGTGAGTCCCTAAATTTGAAGAAGGTTTGGCAGCCATTTTCGACGTGAGTCCCCGAATTTAAAGAAAGTTTTGGCAGCCATTTTCGGCGTGAGTCCCCAAATTTAAAGAAAGTTTTGGCAGCCATTTTCGTCGTGAGTCCCCAAATTTGAAGAAAGTTTGGCAGCCATTTTCGGCGTGAGTCCCCAAATTTAAAAAAAGTTTTGGCAACCATTTTTGATGTGAGTCCTCAAATTTGAAGAAGGTTTGGAAGCCATTTTCGGTGTGAGTCCCCAAATTTGAAGAAAGTTTGGCAGCCATTTTTGGCGTGAGTCCCCAAATTTAAAGAAAGTTTTGGTAGCCATTTTCGGCGTGAGTCCCCAAATTTAAAGAAAGTTTTGGCAGCCATTTTCGGCGTGAGTCCCCAAAATTGAAGAAGGTTTGGCAGCCATTTTCGGCGTAAGTCCCCAAATTTAAAGAAAGGTTTGGCAGCTATTTTCGGCGTGAGTCCCCAAATTTGAAGAATGTTTGGCAGCCATTTTCGGCGTGAGTCCCCAAATTTGAAGAATGTTTGGCAGCCATTTTCGGCGTGAGTCCCCAAATTTAAAGAAAGTTTTGGCAACCATTTTCAGCGTGAGTCCCCAAATTTAAAGAAAGTTTTGGCAGCCATTTTCGGCGTGAGTCCCCAAATTTGAAGAAGATTTGGCAGCCATTTTCGGCGTGAGTCCCCAAATTTGAAGAAAGTTTTGGCAGCCATTTTCGGCGTGAGTCCCCAAATTTGAAGTAGGTTTGGCAGCCATTTTCGGCGTGAGTCCCCAAATTTGAAGAAAGTTTGGCAGCCATTTTCGACGTGAGTCCCCAAATTTGAAGAAGGTTTGGCAGTCATTTTCAGCGTGAGTCCTAGAAGATCGGTAGTCATTTTCGGCGTGAATCCCCAAATTGAAGAAATATTCTGGCAGCCTCAGTAACGTGAGTCCTGGAAGATCGGTAGCCATTTTCAGCATGAATCCCCAAATTGAAGAAATATTTCGGCAGCTATAGTAGCGTGAGTCCTAGAAAATCGGTAGCCATTTTCGGCGTAAATCCCCAAATTAAAAAAAAAAAATTGACAGCCTTAGCAGCGTGAGTCCAGAAAGATCGGTAGCCATTTTCGGCGTGAATCCCCAAATCTGAAGAAAGATCGGTAGCCATTTTCGGCGCGAATCCTGAAATTTGAAGAAAGATTTTGGCGGCCTTAGCAGCGCGAGTCCAGAAAAATCGGCAGCCATAGCAGCGTGAGGCCCAGATGTTAAATCCTTTGGGTCATCGGTAAGTCCTTCAGGCACGGTGTTAAGTCCTTCGAGCCACCAGTAAGTCTTTCGAGCTTGGTGATAAGTCCTTCAGGCCATTAATAAGTCATTTGGGCATGATGCGGCAGCCTTAAGTAGCGTAAGTCCAAAGATATCAACAGCCTTGTTAAAAAAAACGAGATAAAAAAAAGAAAAGAAGAGAAAAGAAATAAAAAGAGAAAAAAAGAGCAGAAAAAGAGGGAAAAAGAAAAAGAGAAAAAAAAAGAAAAAAAAAATTCGAAGATAAAGGTTATATATAGGAAGGGCCTATACTTTCAAGCTCTCGTAACGAGAGGTTCTATGTAGGAAGAATCTACCGCTCCGAGGCTTCAGGAGCTAAAAGTTTTATATAGGAAGGGCTTGCAGTTCCAGGGTGAAGACTAGCAGTTCTATATAGGAAGAACTCCCAGCCGAAGGAATTCACCCATGACACATAAGGTTTTATATAGGGAAAACCCGTTGTGTTGAATGCGAAGAATCCTATATAGGAAGGGCTCCGAGCTTTACTGTCTTAGAGTGAAAGGTTCTATATAGGAAGAACCTGTAGCTCCGAGATTCCAGAAGCTAAAAGTTCTATATAGAAAGGACTGACGGCTCCAGGGTTTGAAGACTAACAGTTCTATACAGGAGGAACTCCCAGTCGGAAGAATCCATCAGTGGCGCAAAAGGTTTTATATAGGAGAAACTAGCGTTGAAGGTGAAGAGTTCTATATAGGAAGGACTCCAAGCTTTACCGTCTCAGAGTGAAAAGTTCTATATAAGAGGGACTCGTAACTCAAGACTTCAGAATGAAAGGTTCTATATATGGAGGACCTATAGTTCCATGATCAGAAGGTGAAGAAGTTCTATATATGAAGGACTTACGAGCCCGAAGATTCAGCTAAGGAAGAGCGACGAGTTCCAGAAGAACACGTGATTCCGAAGCCAAAGACGAGGAAGTAGGTCAAAAATGAGTGCTTTTGATCTTTGCTTTGTCCTCGTTTCACAAGAACAAGCAAAGAGGGGCAACTGTAATCACTCATTTTTGACCGGGTTTTAGTGTTATTAGTATTATTTTAATAATAATAATATTAATATAAAATTAATAAAAAGTCAAAAAATAATATAAAAAATTAAAAAGCAAGAAAAAAGGTAGTTTTGGGATGACCACGTCACCCTTAAACCCACCCCAATTGCCTATATAAAGGCATGGGGGCATGGGCAATTTTCACGCAAGAATTGAGAAGCAATCGACAGTGGTTGCCAATAAGGGAGCTATGCTCTCGGTAGCCAAGGACCGGGGCACTGCCCACGGTCCTAACCGGTTCGATCGGGGTCCTATTTTAGGTCTGATCTAGTTAATATTTTTGGAGAGGTCGTGGTAGATCTCGGTGGGGTTCAGTCGAGGTTCGTTATTCGAGCTCCTAGTTAGGTATATTTTCTTCCCTTTTTATTTGTATTGTAAATTTTATGATTTAATGAAGTATTAATTAATTTAAAAGTGTGCTCTTTTTTACTTTGTATGTTTATTTAAGCTTTAGATTAGTATTTATTATGTTTTAAATTTATGTTTTACATTAATATTTTATTTATGTTAAATTTGTTTTTTATTTATGTGTTAGATTATTATTTATGAATGTTAGTATTTTATCTATGTTAGATTTGTTTTTATTTATGAGTTAGATTAGTATTTATGTTTTAGATTAGTATTTATTTATGTTTTAAATTTATGTTTTAAATTAATATTTTATTTATGTTAGATTTGTTTTATTTATGTGTTAAATTAATATTTATTTGTGTTTTACATTAATGTTTTATTTATGTTAGATTCGTTTTATGCATTAGATTAATATTTATGTATGTATGTTTCGGATTAGTATTTTATTTATGTTGGATTAGTATTTTATTATATTAGTATTTATTTATATTTTTATCGCTTTGTATTTATTTTGCTTTCTAAGGTTGCATAATGGAATATAAATTGTCAATGCGGTGTCCTTTTATCCGAGCGTAAACAGGGCCAGTATCAGGCGTAGTGCTGGTGGTTGAGCGTTTACTCTCGGATAACGGAGCCTTTAAAATTTACCCGCACTTATAATCAAATTTTAAATTAATCGTCACTTTAATTCGGAAGGTTTAATTTTAATAAAGCGGTAATTATTAAAGTACTAATTTTGGGCGGTGTGGGGTGCTAATCCTTCCCCATCCGTAACCGACTCCCGAACCCAATAGTTTTCAAATATCTGGTTTTATGATGTCCGGCCTACCTAAGTGGCCGGTGGCGACTCCTCTTTTAAAATAAAATATGGTTTTTACAAAATCTCACGGAAGACATTTTTTAAACAAAACGAAAAGAAAGAATATGTTTTTTAGCGTAAAAGGATATCGCTACACCGGAACAGAGTACGGTAAGTTTTGGACTGAGCAAAAGTGTCATCCTTAACCGGCTATAACCCCCAGTCATCTTCCTAACAGCTCTATCATACGATACGGTATCTCTTTTCTTATTGCTAAACCAAGCCAGACTCCTAGTGACCCTAATACAAGACCCCATCTTTTACGTTGTGGATGCACTAATAATCATGGAACACAATCGACAGCATGGCACTGAATCTTCCTATAGACAATGACACAGATTCCTCGCATGATAGTTGCTTCTTTTGATTATTTTACACCCTCAACAGATCCACAAAATCAAAGTACAAGAGCAAAATAGTATCTGAATTCAGGTAAACTTTTACACATTTCCACGAGATTCATCTATACAATCATCGAACTCAAATAATTACAGATGTGATATGCCGTTTTAAAGGAAATTTGTGTCAGACGAAGAATAGCGGGGATATATGTTTGGTCCAACTAGAGTAGCGAAAACAAATAGAGTGTCAAAGGTAAGTTCACCGTCATGGATAAAAGTGGCTTCTAAATGAAGCCAAAGATCATGCAGAATATAAGTATCCAATATAAATTAGAACATGATTAAATGGCTATCATAATTTACTTGTTCTTGCACTTCGACAAATAATAACAACTCGCATAATCCCAGGAAGAGAAATGAGAAAACTATGAGTTTAAAACTTGTAGCGAGCTCTAAGCACCAACCTGCTTTCAGAAACAGACACGCCTCTCAGTCGCTCAAGAAGCCTTGCTCTCGCAAGTAGCACATCTCCAGGAAGCCTCTCATCTGAACTCAAACTTCGCCTGCTTACATTGCTTACACCATCCACATATAAACCATTGTTCGATAAAAGCTCGCTGGTACCTTCATCAAAGCTTGCTCTTGCAAGCCTCTCATTTGATCTCAAACTTTGTCTTCTTGAACTGCTTACACTGTCTGCATTTAACCCATTGCTCGGAACAAGCTCGCTGATACCTTCGTCAAACCACACTGATGAACGCTCCTGAAAAAAGCCATATTCAATACAGAATTAGTCAGCCACTCGATATTCGATAACCATAAAGCTATTGATACAATCTCAATGCATCCAAATATAAGCGATATCAAACTACCACGTCGGTTCTTGTATAGGCAGGTGGCCAAATTTTATTGCAGGTGAACTAAGATTTTAGTTAAATTATGAAGAAAAAATTATATTTATTAAACTATTCGTCAGTAATTCCACTGACAAATTTAACTTAAGACTATTGAATTTCAGAGCAAAGTTCAACATTGAAGCATTAAACATACAACAAATTAGTTAAATCCAATTTTTAATTAAAAAATTAAAATTTCAATTTATTTTACATTCCAAAATACTCATACTAACATATTTTCCTTTAAATTCTCTATTTCTCAACAACCTACCAATAAATAAATAATACTATAAAAAAGGGTAAATGAAAAATTGAACAATTGGGCGTACAGGGAGGGAGGAAGTACGCGAGCTGAAGTGGCGCACGTGGGAAGACCGGCGGAGAGAATCGCCACCGTCCAAATCATGCCTGTTATTGTGGTGACTGAGATGATTCCGGCGATGATAATTCCGTTCCGTCGAGGACCCAATCCCTGAATCCGGATCGGGTCGGCCCACTCTCGACATTCGAGTGTAGAATAACTCCGAAGCGCTCGTCATTCAACTAAAACCCCAAATGATTTTACTTATCCACATAAGAAATGAAAACCCAAATTTTTTTGAACTGATTTCCTTAATAAGAATTTCTCTCTTTTTCAATCGAAAAAATAATTAGATACACCATCCAAAATTTCAATTATATTTTGGATTCCGGAAAAGGAAATTAAGAGAAGGTACTGAATGGGGAAAATTGTCTAATGCTAAATTTGGCTTTATGAAGTCTTCTAATCAATTTAATTATTAGTTTAGGCATTAAATGTTGGGTAAAACTTTGATACACAGGGTGTGTAAGCATGTGTATTTACACTATAGAAATTCAAATCCTAAATTCTTAATCTTAACCCTAAAAAACTAAACCCTAAATCTTAAACCATATACACTAAATTCTAAACACTAACCTTAAATTTTAAACCCTACAACTTAAACTCTAAACCTTAAACTAAAACTCTAACCCCTAAAATTAAAAGGCACGTATAAACTAAAATTTACATGGTCTGTGTATTAAATTTTTGTCCTTAAATGTTGGATTAAAGTTGATGTCTAGTATTTAAACTACACCGTCCAAGATTTAAATTACACATGTATATATCGCATTGACAATAAAGTTTTTAAAAATTGTAAGGCTTAACTATAAAATAAGTGCTCAAACTATGTTTTTTTTTTGTAATAAGTGCTTAAAGTTTTTTTTTGTTGTAATATATGCTTAAAGTTTCATTTTTGCTGAAATAGGTGCCTAAGTATTTTTTGGTTGAAATATGTGCTAAAGTTTCATTTTTGGCTTGTTTTAAAGTCAACTGGGGCACCTACTTTAGCACCTATTTCAATCAAAAATAAAATTTTAGGCACTTATTTCAGCCAAAAATACTTTAGGCACATATTTCAGCCAAAAATGAAACTTTAGGCACCTTTTTCAACAAAAAAATATTTTAAGCACCTATTACAAAAAAGACAGTCTGTGCACTTATTTTGTAGTTAACCCAAATTTTAATTTATATTTTTTAATAGTCAAAATATGATTAGAAGCTAGTATATGTCCATACATATTGTTAACCGTTTGACAATGCACATACACCTTGCAGACAAAGCGACTGAATCCGGATCTCCTAGGATGAATATCATCTATTTTTTTCACTAGGACCACTTGTTAGGTTCTAATTATATTAATTTTTAGGCATAATGCCATAAAATGCCCCTAATGTTTGACTGAATAGTCACTTTGGCCCATATTCTTTTTTAAAACAATTTAGCCCTCAACGTTTCATTTTGGGTTAAAATGGCCTCCTTCGTGAATGAAAATTGTTAGTCAACTGACGATAAACAACTTGAAATGACTTGTAGAATTACACATCAAAGAAAATATATATTATATTTTATAAAATTATTTTTTGACTGATGTGTTATTTTGTAAAATCAACATAGTTACCTATATGATACTGCTATCGCTGCATGTACTGCAAATCTGCCATGTAGGTTTGTCATGTTATTTCAAGTTATTTACCGTTAGTTGACTAACAGTTTTCATATGCAGATGGGTCATTTTGACCTAAAATGAAATATTGAGGGTTAAATTGCTTCAAAAACATATGGACCAAAATGACTATTAAGTAAAATATTATGGGTATTTTTATCATTATACCTAATTTTTAACATGTTATATTTAAGTAATCTATATACTATGAAATTAAATTTGATTCATGTGTTTTTTTCATAATAATAATAATAATCTGATTTTTATTAAAATAAACAAATATAACGCAACCTAATCATAAAAGTAGATCAAATCCACCAAAAAAATTCATAAAGAATGAAAACTAAAACATGTAAATCCAAAGAGAGCGGAGAAAAAATATTTCCTTGAATATATCGGTAAACTCAACAATTATCATTAAAATTTTTATGTCTTTATCCAACACGCTATAAAGAATGTAAAAATAAATATAAAAAATCAATCTTCTAGATTGTTCCATTAGTGTTTCTTATTATATCGGCAAACTATCACAAAAAAATCTAATCCTACTAGATCATTGATCTTCTCTGATCGAAGAGTGCACCGTGTTGATCACTACACAAACGTCAAATTAGTAAATTACTATTATGATAGACAATTATACCACAAGACATTCAAAAATCGTGTCATGAAGATAAAAAAACAAGCACAACAAAATGTGTGAAAATGAAAATCTAAAATAGAAATAATTATTATTCGAAACTAAAAATAAAAGAGAACAAACAAAGATAAAAAAAAAAGTCAAACGATGAAACTAAATCTGACATCGAAAGCAACACTTGAATAAATTTAGGATTAAATGAAAAATAAGTACCTAAAGTATGTCTTTTTTTGAACTTTAGGTGCCTAAAATATTTTTTTTTGTAAAAATAGGTGCTTAAAGTTTCAAAAGTTATAATTTTAGGTGTTGGTAGTTAACTACCGTTAAAAAACTGTTAACCAATACAAAAGTGACACATGTCACTTTTAATTACTTTTAATTATTTTTTTAATAATTTAAAATTTTATGAAAAAAATATGAAATTCTAAAACTTTCTAAAATAGTCCCTAAATCCTAAATTCCCAAATCCTCACCCCTGCCGCCACTGCCACCGACCCCACCTTTTCGGTCGCTGGACTCAGCCGACCATTTTCCCCACTCGCCATCGCTAGAAATCGATGAACGGTGTGCCAACCGAACATTGAACGTCGAACGTGAAATAACCGTTCGATTGTCACACCGTTCGCCGATTTTCAGTGACGGCGAGTAGGGGAAATGGTCGGCTGGGTTCAACGACTGAAAGGGTGGGGCCAGCGACGGCAGCGGTAGCGACATCGATGAGGATTTGGGGATTTTTAGGGATTGATTTGAACATTTTTGTAAATTTCAAGATTTTTTAAAAAAATAAATTTTAAAGTTTTTTTCAAAAATAATTAAAAAAATCAATATTCATGCCATGTGTCGCGTTTTAAATGGATAACGTTATTTTAACATCCGTGCACCTAAAATTATAACTTTTGAAACTTTAGGCACCTATTTTTACAAAAAAAAAAAACTTTAGGCACCTAAAGTTCAAAAGTTGTATAAGCCTAAAATTTAAAGGAACACTTTGAACAGAAAACTATGATTTTTTTTATAATATAAGTGAGTAAACTAATAAAAACTTGATAGGTATAATATTGATTCTTTAATAATTTGATTAAAATATTTTAAACTCTCTATTGAAAAAATATTATCAATAATGTCTAGATTTTAAGCGCAGTCCAATTGAAAAAGTTATGAGATAGTGACCAAAACGTAAAAAAATTAGATTAAGTGAATCGGAGTTCAATTGAAAAATTCAATAATTTAGGTAACTTAATTCTCGATCTTAAGCATGAGCATTTAAGCCATTTCTAATTTTTAACTTTTATCATTAAGTTACTTCATTACTAATTAATGAATTCAAATAATCGAATTTGAAAAGCGATTCGCTCATTACTAAAGATAATTAGATTAGGTGAATAATAAAAAATAGTGGAAAATAAAAAACAATCAAATTCAAACTCAATCAAATGTATTACACAAAAGACAAAAAAATATTTTTATGTAATTTCTGCCCATGACGAGGTATGGTCGAATAATAACGTCGCGGCGGTCGTCGAGCACGTTATAGCCTCTATGCTGCCTCGGGATCCTCTTCGGCATCCTCAGTGTTGATCACTTCCTCAGTCACCAAGGGCATAGGAGGCGGTGTTGTGAACAAATTCATGTAACCGCTCCGCCCTCCCATAATCTCTAATGAATTCAGTAAATTTTTCATTTCCTAAAAATCTATGTTTTCGCCAAAGTTCGAGTAAATGGGTGACTGTGGCGGATAAAACTCGGGTCTGTATAAACCAACATCATTAAACCCTAAATTATCTGAGAAGCTCGGGCCCACTTCTGGTTGTACACATGTAGGAGGCGATTCTCTTTCCCATATAGTTGTCAGCGTTACTATGCTTATACCTGGCTCCCATGTGGTTGGCCAACCTTTGGGGTTTTACTCTAAATGTTTCTACTCTCAGATGTGCCTGCTGCAGTCTTCGATAATTGACCTTTTCCACCATATTTTTTTATACCTTCGGCATCCTTCCCATCCTTCGAGAGTAGTTAAGTACGATTTTCCATCACTGCGATAGTAGATCATGCACACTAAACTCTCAAAAATCAAAATCATCAACTTGTATTAGACTGCGATACAGCAACGATGAAGCTCTGTCGTTCCACAAAGCAATGTAATCAGTATGTACGGCTTCTCAATCCACATCTGGCCTGCCGCGTCCATCATAGTCATGAAGAAAATAATGATCGAGTGGAATACGCAGAATGGGCTAGTGAAAACCAAATTGCCTCAGCACCCTATCTCTAAAGTTAAATTCGATAGTAGCAAAGTAGATCAGCGGTGTAACACTACACCATAAAATAGAATTTTTCGTCAAATAATTCGGTAGAAATATGTGGTCATCATTGCACGACATCCAAATAAACTACAAAAAATATGATTATTATAATAATACATCTCACTAAAATGTAAATAATATATTTAACCAAAATAAAATTTTCATTCAAATATATGTTCTTGACAATACGAATTAATCTAAGATCTACATACTCTGACGTTGTTGTGCGCCAATCCCGTCGCACCACCTGCATACAAATCACAATAATATTTTAAAAACAAGTAAATTTAATTTAAACATTTAACTCAAAATCAGGATATTTACCTTGCAACAAGAAAAATTGTATCTGTGTTCGAGTAATCGGTGTAAAAAAAGGGAAGTCGATGCCAAGACCACGCTTGCAATAGCAGCAGATATCCACCAATACCGCTTACATTCTTACCCCTTTCTAGTATAACGCCCTTGCACAACTCACAATACAATCACACTAATATAGCCGATCCTCAACTATATTGGCAACTAGCTTCCCAGGGAGTATTAGATATCATATATGGACCAGATTACCATATTTATCCGGCATCAGTATCCTTCAAATCATCTGCAGAATATATGCTCGACTGACCTTATAAATCTCATCAACCATACTATACAAATTGAGTCTAAATTCACTTTCTAACCAACTCAATTTGACACGAGACATTTCCACATTACTTTCGTATGGCATCTTCCCAAGGTACTTTTTGCAAATTATAGCAGTTTAACCTTGAGTATGCTCGATCAATGACTTCCCGTTTATCGGGAGCCACCACCCCAATAAGATAAACTACGTCTTTAGGGAAGGCAATGGGGCGGGCCGATATGAGTTTTTGGTCGCCTCGAACCCTCTCGATCTAAAAACTCCTAAACCCGATCCCAACCCTAAAAATTTTAAAAATATATTAAATTTCGTCGACAATAAATGTTAGATCTGATCGAACCATCATCACATTCACAAAATATAAATTTCAAGGACTTTAAAATTTTATAAAAATTAAAATAAAATAAAACCAATTAAATTACTCACATAAAAATACATATTTAAAAGAATAAACTTGAACCATTGACCTTCAGAATCAGATATATTAAAACTCGAACAATATCTAACAAAAATTTACGATAAACACAAACTAAAAAAATAGCTTGAAACCCTTAAAAGTGTTTATATATAGTGGTATTTTTATAAAAATAACAAAATAAATAAAAATGATAAAAAATATACCGGGGCGGGGCAGGGAATTTCCATCTCATACCCAATCCTGCCCGCCTGACTTAATGTTTTTCAATACCCGCCCTGCCCCACCCCGATCCCCGAAAATTATGAAAAAAAACCCATCGGGTCGGGTCAAGGCACACCGGGTCGGGTAATTTTGCCATCTTTACACGTCTTCTAGCATGATTGTGCATTCTCCAAAAGGCGTATGGAATGTATGAGTTTCAGGTCTCCAACGCTCAATTAGAGCGATAATCAATCCGGGAACCAATTTGTACCCACAAAGGAATGTCGCATGATAAATCTCGCAATATGCAAGAAATTCAAGATTCAATTATCTTGGGGAGTTTCTACCATACTCCGATGATGTTTAAATATATCTTTTGTATGCAGTAATTAATGCATTATTTAAACATAATTATTAAAGAAAATACAAAGGCCATTGATTTCCTAATGAATAAATGGCTTAAGGATTCAATAAGCCCTTAAACTTTTGCAAAAAAAACAATTAAGCCCCTAAACCTTTTTTGTACCTAATTAAGCCCTCAAACTCAAGAAAAAAATCAATTTGGCCCTTTGACCAATGTTGACCGTTAACTTTAACGGTTTTTTCTTGAAAATTTTTGACACGTGTTGCAATAGGATAACACCACTTGTCATTTCTAGGAATTTTTAAATTTTAATTTTTAAAAAAATATATAAAAATCTAAAAAAACTTAAAAAAATATGGAAAATTCTAAAAATTATTTTCAAAATATATAAAAATATTTTTTAATTTCAAAATGTATTAAAAATAATAAATAATAATTTTTCAAATGATTAAAATATTTTAAAAATTTTAAAATATTAAATATTAATATAAAATTATAAAATTAAATTGAAAAAATATAAAAAAATAAAAGTTATTTTGATTTTTCAAATATAAAAAAATAAAATTTATTTTAAAACCCAAAATAAATTTTATTGTTTTATATTTTTTTAATTTATTTTTATAATTGTATAATATTTAACATTTTAAATTTTTTAAAATATTTTAAACTTTTGAAAAATGTTCAATTTATTTTAGTTTATTTTTTAAAAATTTTAAATTTTTTCTAATTTTTATATATGTTTTAAAAATTTGTAGAAATGACAAGTGACATTACCCTGTTGCAACACGTGTCAATTTTTTTCTCAAAAAAACCGTTAAAGCTAACGGTCAATGTTGGTCAAAGGCCAAATTGATTTTTTTTCTTGAGTTTGAGGGCTTAATTGAGTGCAAAAAAAGCTTAAGGGCTTAATTGATTTTTTAATAAAAGTTTAGGGGCTTATTGAACCCTTAAGCCTAAATAAATTATTAAATTTTTTTTATCATCTCATCAACCCTAAGACTAGTAATGTGTCGATCCTGTAAATGCAACAAAGGAGCTTGCTTAGCCATCCCACATGACAAGTAAGAAAATATTAGTAAACTGGGACTAAATCTACTACATTAAAAAATAATAATCATAATCAATAAAAAATAACTTGGGACAATTTTACTAGGTCTATTACTACATACATGCAATTTAAATAAATAAATAAATAAATTATTATTATTTAAAAATTAAATTTAAATAAATAAATCATTATTATTTACAGATCACATAACTAACTAAATCAACTTATTAAATTAAATTTAAATAAATCAATCATCATTAATTAAAATTACATGTTTAACTAACTAAATCAACTTATAAATTTAATTTAAAAATATAAACTACTAGTACATGCAATTAAATTCTAAAAAATTAAAATAAATAATACACATCATCTTCTTACTTACTATATTAAAATACTCAAAAAATTTAAAATGCATTATAATAACATTAAATTATATTAATCATCAATACTAAGTTCAAAATTTTAAAAAAAAAATCACATTTCTTACTAACTATAATAATATGACTAATGAACCTAAATTAAAAATTAAAATACATATCTACTTACTATATTTTCTCAAGTATTCTAACATCAAAAATTTAAAATCGTTTTTCTTATAGTATAGTATATAATAATAATATATAATATGACATACAATTTAAAAATTAAAAATAAATTGAATTATCCTCAATTAAACAATAAAATACACATATACTTACTATACTTTCTTCAAATCTTCCTTCTTCTTCTTTACTCAATTCTCTCACAATTTTCTTCAAACCTTCAACCACCTATTTAACACAAAAATATTCAAAACATTAAACTTAGACTAATCATCATCAATATTAAGTTCAAAAATAAATATCAAATTTTCGTACTAATTACACTATAACATACAATCTAAAAATTTAAATTACAATTATTTAAATAATAATATTACTAAATTAAAAAGATACACAGTTACAATATTTTCTCCAAATCTTCTTCCTCCTTCTACTCTATCAACTCAAAAAAATCAAGGGTAAAGTACACAAATGGTCACTAAACTATCTCTATAAATACAAAATGGTCATCAAACTTTCAAAAATTATATAATGGTCATTAAACTTCAATTTTTGTTACAAAATGGTCACTTGGCCGTTAACTGTCGTTAACTGGGAGTCGTGACAATTACGAAAATTTATTTAATAACATATTTAATTCTCAATATTTACATATTCAATCAATTTAGACATCAATAATGCGGGTTAAATTAGGAATAAATTGATTAAATGTGTCAATATGGAGGATTAAGTATTATATTATTCAAATTTCTGTAACTGTCACGTCACCCAATTAATGACAGTTAATGGCTCAGTGACCATTTTGTAACAAAAACTAAACTTTGATGCCCATTATGTAACATTTGAAAGTTTGATGACCATTTTATATTTTTAGAGATAGTTTAGTGACCATTTGTGTTCTTTACCTAAAACTTAAATACACATCTATACCGTTTACAGCTTCAACCTCTATTTAACACCATCAAATTTAATCTCAACCAATCATCTAACCAACTCATCCCAATAAAAAAATCATTCCCGAAACTGCATGCATGCCCTTGCACACTGCCCCTGAACACTGCATGCATGACACGTTGCACCGCCTGCCAGTATGCGCTGACCAAAACTGCCAGCACTGTTAAAAGTCAAAGCCATTTGCTATCGTCTTTGAATAGTGCCCGCACTATGCTGGCGCGCCACGTGGCATTATGGCCACTGTTTAAAGACAGAACCACATGCTATCAACTTTTAATTTTTTATTCGAAATAATAAATTTACCGTTTATAAACGAAATTAATTGGTTTTATCTTTTAAATTACCGTAAAAACTACAATATTTCTAAAAATAATTTGAGTTTTACTATATTTTAGAAAAAAAATAGAAGACAATAGTTTTGCCTTTTCACCAAATCACTTATAATAAAATCATTAAATAATTCTAATAAAAAATCTGAATGACACTTTTGTTTAAGAGAAAAAGTTTGATACACAGTTCATGTAAATTTAAGTTTATACGTGATTTTCAAATTTAAGGGGTTAGAGGTTTAGTTTAGTATTTAAAGTTTAGGGGTTTAAATTATAGGGTTTAGAATTTAAAGTTTAGGGTTTATGGTGTTAGAGTTAGGGTTTTAGATTTTAAATTTTATAGAAAAGTTGTGTAAAAATATATCAAAATAAAACACTTTTATTTAAATACATACTCTTTTAATTTGTCAAAATTTCAATTGATTGTTGGCCATGGAAGATGTGGAAGATCTTGATAGGCTTTTTTTTTTTTTGGAGTAAAATCTTGATAGGCCTTCGAATTAGATTGAGAATGTAGAATTGAACTTGGCGCTTGGAGAGGCTAACCAAATAACCGATCATTGTGCTAAAAAGAGATCCGTAGATGAAAGGGAAATGGAAGAGTTCAAACAAAAAGCTAAGGCTGTCAACTGCCCTTCTCTTGTGCTCCCTCGCATTCCTCGCCGGCTTGTTTCTTCCCACCTTTTTCTTTCAGGTAACTGGTAAAATGTATTAACCTGAAGTGTTTATAATTTGGGTTTTCCGTTTAATCGGTCCGATCTTCACAGGAGGCTCCGATTATTAGACCCAAGCCGAGAATGGTCGAGGTGGTACATGAGAAGGGGTATCCTGATCCGATGCCAAATGGAGTAACTGGGGAAAGTTCGATTGATTCTATTCCCTTTCAGGTCATTTTCTCATCTTTTGTTTCTAGCATTTTGTTCCTGGTTCTATGCGTTGAATTTTGAATGGTGCCTTGGATTATTGCACGAGTTTAGTCATTGTTAGAGTGGTGCCAATGTTCTGGGTAAATCTAGAATGAAGATTTCACTATGTAGTTTAGAGAATCTATGAATGAGAATATTCAAGTTTGCGTGTATTCAGGGACAAAGCCAGTATTTCAGGTCAAGGGGGGTAAAGTTTACTTTTTTCTAAAGTAGGGGGGCAATATCCCATTATTTTTTTTTCAAATTTATATATAAAAAAAGTAAAAAAAATAAAATTTGGGGGGGGGGGGCACTGCCCCTCTCAATGGTGCTGTAGTTCCGTCCCTGCGTGTATTCAAGAGTTAAGGTTTTGTTTTGAATATTAAATAGAGGTAATGACACAGAACAAATATTTTATGTGCAAATGTTTTACATGATTCAGTGGTTGAGATATGGTGGGAACATATTAAACTGCCCCAATGGAAGAGATCTTAAAACTGCCTGCTTCTTGTTGAATGCAGGTTTTGAGTTGGAAACCACGAGCTTACTATTTTCCCAACTTTGCAACTGCAGAACAATGTAAACGTGTGATTAAAATGGCAAAGGTGAACCTTAGACCATCTGGTTTGGCTTTGCGCAAGGGAGAAACTGAAGAAACCACAAAAGAAACTAGAACAAGGTGCCCCTTTTATGCAACCATTTCTGTTTTTATTATTAATTTCTTGTTGATTTTTTTAGTTTATCCTTTGTGTCCATGAATTGTTTGAATGACCGGATGCTGGTAGTTTGCTTTCTTGATGATGCTTCTGTTTCTTATTTATACTTTCCTTGAAACAGTTCGGGAACTTTTCTCAGTGCATCAGACGATAAAACAGGGACCTTGAACTTAATTGAGAAAAAAATTGCAAAGGTTACAAGCATCCCACGGAGCCATGGAGAGGTACATTTTCTTTTTCGGCTAAACTATCATTTTTGTCTTATATTGTTAGTTGAGTTAGTCTCTACAACATTACTGGAGAGTGTTAAGCAAAATGGACATGGTGGACAGTGGACACTCTTTCAGTGGTTAGCCTTTTCCAGTTTAATTTATTTCCCCCCATTTCATTTGGCTGCAAAATTAAGGGAGTTATAAACTTACGGCAACTGTATGAAATGGGCCGTGGAGTATTGTGAATGGATCTTTGAAGAAAATTTCATTCAATTTAAACTTCCAAAGACAGTTTAATCACAATTTTGTAATCATCACACCAAATCAATTGTTAAGGCTCGTAAATCTGCCACCTTATTGTTTGTGTTTGAAATTTCAGATATGGACTTCCTTAAATGTATTCTGGCATCTTTGGCAAGAGTTACCATATCATGCTGCAAAGATTTAAGTTGTTTGAAATTATATACTTGTACCCTACGACAGCCATCTTAAGCAAACTTTTCCTAGAAAGATTCTTGGAACCATATATCATAGTTAAGTGTGGATTGGAAAACACTCTTCTATCATCGTATCACCCACCCCCAGGGATATAGGTAAATACACGTTCCACATTGTTTTTGAACTTTAGTGGTTTTATTGATTTAAATTGCCTGCATGTTGAAAATTACGTAATTGATATGGCAATATATATGTTTGTTGATTTGAACCGATTTCACAAACTTACGAATTCTTAGTATTTAATGATAAACCAATACTCTGCTGATACCATCTTGGTATATTTCCAGTTTGTGTTGAAATTTTGCTATGGCAAATCTTTCCTGTAGTTTAGTTTTGAACTGCTCTAAGTTGACATTCACATATTGCAGTCATTTAATATTTTGAGGTATGAGATTGGGCAGAAGTATGATTCTCATTATGACACATTCAATCCGTCTGAATATGGTCCACAGTCAAGCCAAAGGGTACGGTCTTATACGTGAACTTCATCATTACATGCTTATTTAATCTCGGTTTCTGGACATTTTATGTACAATTTGTGGCAAACTGAAATGGTTATTGTTCTCTCTGCCTGTAAGTATAGTTGGATGTAGAATCCGGTTAGTTTTTTTATTTTTTAATATGACTTCTAAGTTCTTTCTTTTTTTTTGGGAGAAAACAATACCTAAGTTCTATGTTTATTTATAACAGATTGAATGATAAAACCTTATAAAATAATTAGCTTTGCTGGTCTCACTGTAGAGCTTTTTAGTTCTTCTTGTTGGGTTTTAGTCTCCCGAAAACATATATTCTTCCAAATCCATCTTCGTGTTTCCTATAATTTTTACCAAACCATTGTGCAAATGTATAGAACTAAAACAATGCATAGTTGACATTAAACATTCTTTTGCAGGTTGCATCGTTCTTGTTGTATTTATCTGATGTAGAAGAAGGTGGAGAAACAATGTTCCCTTTTGAGGTAGATTCGGAAATACTAACTTGCTTTATCTCTCCCCCGTTTTATCATGGTAAGTATTGTTTCCAAGTTTTGGTACTGATCCCATTATTTTGCTTGCAGAATGACAGGAGAGTCGAAGGTTACGACTACAGACAGTGTGTCGGTTTAAAAATAAAACCACGAAGAGGGGGTGGACTTTTATTCTTTTCGCTCTTTCCAAATGGCACGATAGATCCGGTAAATTTCATGTTTTCAAATCAAACTTAAAGCACGTTGGATTGTTCTCGCTTCGAGTGTGACGTTTAAGAGATTTCTGAAGTCGATCTGTGCTAACAGTCTAAAGCAATGTGTGTTTTGCGTATTGCTGATGTATGTTGTTTCTCTGCTTCGAAACATTATTTGCAGACATCTCTTCATGGAAGCTGTCCAGTGATCAAAGGGGAGAAATGGATTGCTACAAAGTGGATTAGAGACCAAGACCAAAATGGCCAATCGAAGTAGTTGTAAGAATTTACAGATTAACAGTGTTTTTTTTTTGGTAATAATCAAACAATCTTCCTTTTTGGGAAGGATAATTCTTTACGAAATCACGCCCATTTTCAACTTGTTCCTCTTTCTGTTTTTTAACCTTATTGCCGTCGGGCAAGTTCCGACTAATATGATTTCATGAAATATTTGTTCCGTTTGTAGTACACGATAAAACTTTTGCATACTTTGTAGACAAAACTATTTAAATTTGGATTATCTAAGAAAAACATCATCTACTTTTTCAAACCCTTGCGTTTGTGATGCTAAAACTTTTAAATTAGAAGTCAATAAATCAAATATTATCATTTTATTTAGGTGGAATGTTAAAGACACGTTGTACTTTAAAAAATGAAGGGTAATTATTGTATACATAAGCTTTTGTGGAAACTTTATTTACACAAACGCTTTAGTTTTAGGGGTTAAGGACTCTATTTAGGTTTTAAAATTTACGGGTTTAAGTGTAGTAGTTTTGAATTTAGAGGTTGTTGATAAAATTTTGGGTTTAGGGTTAAAATTTAGGGTTTTTAGGTTAAAACCTAAATTCCTACTCATATTAACCTAAAAGCTAAACCCTAATCTTGAACTCTAAACCCTAAACTATAACCATGAACCCTAAATTCTAAATTCATACACAAAACCCTTAAACTCTAAACCATAAACTAAAACTCTAACCCTAAAATTGAGGCGCTTGTCGAAACAAAAAGTTTTCACCACGTGTGTATAGAATAATAATGCAAAGTTTAAACTTAAAATTTAAAGATATTTGTTAGGAATTCGGTACGCGGCAAAATAACCAAAGCGATAACGACATAGAGAAACTAACAATCCACTAATAACGTAGAGAACCTGAAGAGTACAAATACATGATAACTCGTATAATCCCAAAACTCGGTGTACAAATTTCATGACCCGGTGGAACCAAAGTACTCTTCCCAACATCCCTACAATACCATCTCTACAATGTAGCACAATAGTTGTAGAGATCCTAAAAGTGGTTATATATCTCCAGAGTAATTCCTCCTCTCTCTCATTCTCTTGTTCTCTCATAATTCAAAAGGTTAAATCTAGTCTATATTTATAGAACAAATACTTGGTCACCAAGAAACCTTATTCAATAAGATCTCCTGCCTAAAATAGATATTTACTCATTAAAGTAAATCCTAATTATCAAGTAATCTTCAACCACTAGAATTACAATAAAATCTAACTTAATTACCAATTAGAATTCGAGTCAAAATATAACAATATTGTTAAAAGGGACAGACACAGATCTTAAATATGAATTGTCAAAAATATTATTATTATTTTCCAAAAATATTGATGTTGTTAAAAATATAAAAAGAAATATATGGGTAGAATGTTAAAGCACGTTGTACTATAAAAGAAATTTTATTATTGAATTTAGAAGGTTATATTTTTAAAGAAACAATAAGGACTCCGAAATACGAATTGTAAAACAATCATACAAATTTTCAATCGTAAAAATTTTCAAAAAGAAATTGGTTTTGTTAAAAATATAAAAAAAATCTGTTTTTAAAACACAATTTATTATGAATTCATTCAAAATGGATAGAATTTAAATAGAAAAAAAGTATATCTGAAATACAAATCAGTCTGACCCACAATTTAACGACAAATTATTAGATGAATTCGGTTTAACATGTCATTCGTGATCTCAACTAATAAAATTCATTTATGTTAGGCTCTATTTTCCGTTGCTTTTGAAAAATAATTTTAAAAGTGTTGTTAGAAAGTGATTTTAAAATGATTTTAGAAAGTTAATTGTAAAATTTTTAATATTTGGTATTGCTGCAAAAAAGTATTTTTGAAAACATAAAATGTTCATTTTAGACATAATATTGTAAAGTAAAAATAAATGAACGTAAATGATGTTTAAATTCGTTCTCATAAAATTTATTAACATTATTTTTTTAAATATTAATTCAATATATTAATAGTTATTATATTAATTCAATATATTAACATTATTAACTTTTTAATATTGTTTTACAATATTAAAGTTTTTTATTATTTATTTTTATTTAAAATATTATTTTTTTTAATATTATTTTAATAATTATTATATTTAATATATTTAATAATTAATGTATTTACTATTAAAATATTAATTTAATATAATTATTATTATATTTAATATTATTTTAATATATTAGTGTTAATAATTAAGGGTAAGAAAGTAATTTTACATCCAAAAATAATTTTTCACGCCACAAATTTGAAATTTTAGCTTTTAAGGTTGGGTAAAAAATTATTTTTTTAAGTTATTTTTCACTCCCAAAATAAATGGTTTGACATTGTTTCTGATTTCAAACTAACTTTTAAAGCCAAAAGCTAATTTGAAAAGCAACAAAAAAACAATGCCTTATTTTAACTTCTAAACAATTACCAACTTTCTATAAAAAAAAATTATTAGATAAATCTAACTTAATACGTCATCCATAGTCTCAGCCAATAAAATTTACCTACCTTAATTTAACTTTCAAATATCTATTCACTTCTCAAAACACTTGAAATCCCATTCGATCGAAAACCTTTTTCACCAATCATATCAATCCGCCATGGGAGGAGGAAATGCCCAAAAATCCAAGATGCCTCGTGAGAACTTGGAAAAGCAGAAGGCAGCCGCCAAAGGTTTTGCAAACTTTCTCCTTTTTTAAATAAAAAGAATTGCCTTTTGATTAGATCTATAAGCTTTTCTTTGTTTTACTTTTGTTTTGATAGGAAGCCAGCTTGACACTAACAAGAAGGCCATGACCATCCAGGTAGTATTTTGGCTTACTCTGCTTTCACTTTTATTTCTTAAGATTTAACACTGTTTTTTGCTCCATCTGTTATTTTCCCCAGTAATTTATGTTTTTTTTTGTTTCCTTGTACATCTAGACCAAAATTCAAAATTTGGTTTGAATTTCTTTTGGCTATGTTGGCAGGTTCCTTTACTAAATTTCTTTGAAGCTTGCCTGGGTTAATATCCATTTCCTTGTAGTTGGCTTTTGTATCTGTAGTTGAACCCTTCTTTTATTTACTGGTTCTTAGATTAAACTGTTTAGCTGCTGGAATTTGTTGTCTGGATGCCCTGCTTGAAATTATACTTGTTATATTACCTTTCGATGCTACGTTGTTGTTAAATTTTGCTCGATTTTCTTCTTTTTGAAAACCATGAGGAATCAACACTTGAGTTTATATTATCCTGCATGAGCTATTGTAAATTGTCGAATTTTTTATGGTAAGAATCTGTGTGATTGTGTTTGCCTTCCTGGAAAAGATTACTGCTGGCACAAACTGTGGATGGTGATTTTTATGAAAATTTATTATCGCTGGATACTTTCTTATTCTTCGGTTTATGTGGTGCATGATGATAAAAGAAGACTCGCAGCATGATGGAATCCGGTTACTTGTTCTATCGTTTTTTCTTAGGCTCAATAATCTTTTCTGAACTGTGATGACAGTTCCTCAAATAGGCTGTGAAGATTGCAGAATTCTGCAAATCAAGTTTTTATACCACTCCTGAACTTTTAGCTTTCAAATAATTTTTCTTATCTTTGATTTTTCGTTTAGTCATCGTATATTTAGTTTTATACTATTGAATTGAGTTGGACGCATTTGATTAAGTCCATTGACATAACTGTTACTCGTGTTTTGGTTGTTGTTCCCGTCACTGTTGGCCTTCCCATTGGTTACTCTGATATCATATCTGGTCGAATATGGTGGTTGAATACAGTGCAAGGTTTGCATGCAAACCTTCATGTGTACTACAACAGAAGTGAAGTGCCGGGAGCACGCTGAGGCAAAGCATCCTAAATCCGATCTATGCGCATGTTTTCCTCATCTTAAAAAGTAGCACACCGAACTCGATAACGAACTGGGGAAGTTGAGACAGCTTGTAGCATGCATCTATCTTGTACCTTGATTATGTATGAATTAGATCCTTAAAATCTCTTTCACAAGCCTGTAAGCTCGCTCGATGATTGTAATGGTGTAATTGTCGTGTTGTGTTCGGTCATGGGTGTCGGACTTGATACTTGCTTGATTGGGATTATATAATTAATGGGGTGAAGCTTGCATCATTCGTGTTTGTCGCGACCATTTTTGAAACCGTGTGTAAGAAATAACCTGACGATTAATCTTTTGTAAAATTAGGGGGTTTTTTGGCCATTTTTAATTTGATTTTGAAAATTTAAGTTTTTTTCCCATATTAAATTGGATTTTCCTTTATTTAATATTGAAATTCAATTTGGAGTTGCTAGTGATCACTTCGTGGTAGATCGAACACCGTAAAAACAAACCAGAGATTCATTTCTTAAAAAATTAGGTTCGGGAGTCGGTTACGTGTGGGGAAGGATTAGCATCCCACAAATGCCCGTTATCGGTACTTTAATTTTACGTGGCATTTTGGCATTTCGAATAATTATTTAAATTTAATTTATTCATAATTATTGAATGAATTTAAATTCCAAAGGCCGATATCTTTTTATAAGGAAATTCATTTTATTCAAATATGAGATTAAAAGCACCTCGTTAAGTGGTACACCTATTCATATTTAAAAATAAATTTCCAACATAAAAGGTTTAAAATGTATGATTTATTATTATCTTGTTTATTTTAAGTTCTAACTTAAAGGGCTCTAATTAATTGAATTATCTAAACTATGAATATTATTAAATTTAAAGGCCATTATGAGACAATACCAATTGCTTGAATATCGTCCATATTAGAACCTCTAAATTTCTTATAATATTCCTTAATTAATTTGTCATTTACTAATTAATTAAAGTTATAGTCCTAATTAAAGCTCTAATAATTATCGAAGTCAATATTCAATTATAAGTGGAAATATATATTAAATATACCTCCTTAAGACCAATATTGAGATAACACCCCATTGTAAGCAACGAAACACCATCCAAATTTGAATCTTAAAGTTTCTATTTAATATATATTTAATTTCTACAATGATCTTCCTAATCTATTATTTAATCCCTAATTAAAGAATCTAAGAACTAAGGCTCTAACAATTAATTAATCTAGGTGATTAAATTATCTAGCAAATAGTCCTATATGCTCAATTTAAAACATGTATCACACAATTAAATTAATTGCATTTAAATAAAATAATTAAATAAATGACTAGATTGAAAACAAATTGAAACAAAGCTTATTTTTATTACTATAGGGACTAAATTGAACCAATTACAAAATAAAGCCCAATTACAAAAAGGTCCAGTGACCCAATTGAAACATTACAAACCTAAGGGGTTCACTTATGGGTTATAGGGGACTAAATTGAATGAATTACAAAATATGGGGTCAATTTTAAATGTATAGGGACTAAATTGAAAGAGGGGCAAAGCTTTGGGCCAAAACCCTAAGGGTTCTAAAGTGGGCCGCGGATCCTAGTCTGACTCGAGTAACAATGCGCGGACCCTGGCCTTAACCCGGTGCCAAAACGGCACTATTTCACTCGGGCTATAAAAAACCCAAAACCAAGTTAGCTCGGCCATTTCACCCGTACTCCCTCTTCTCTCTCACCCCTCAAAATCCTCTCATCCATAACGCCCCATTACCTAGAAAACATACCCAAATCGGATCAAAATTCACTATTTTCAATTGGTGTTCGTCCATGTTCATGATGAACACAAAGAACACTCAAGAGTCCGGCAACTCTCTGCCGCAAGCCCTGCCGCTCAATCCATATCCGCCAACCTCTAACGACCCTCAGATGTTTTTCGACCACCGGCCGGCCGCCGGCCGAAACCCTAAAATACCCAAAAAATCCCATTTTTCATTCTAAATCTAGATCTAAGCCTGGATTCAATTGAATCCTCCCTAACTTCTCCTGATCTAGACCTAGGCTACCCAAACCCAATTCCTCTTCAACCCCACCGAAACCCTAACACCGGACACCACATAATATGAGTTCAATCTCTATTTTTCTTGTTGTTTATTTTAGTTATGTTTTTTAAGAAAACTAATGATTTTATTGTTCATTTTTTTTTGCAGAAATCAAATATGCTGAAAGAAAATACCTTCTCGAAGATAGTTCAGCAATTTCGAACTTCGATGATTGACGAGCTTCTCCGGTGGCTTTTCAGCTTTCAGTGGTAATTTAGCTCTCAGACGACCGATGAATTTCCTGGCGACCTTTCATCTTCGGCGGTTCTATTCCCGAAAGGTCTTCTCTCTCCACCATTAATTATTATTATTTATTATTATTTATTGACTATTAATGATCATTTTTTTCTAACATACTCTCTCTCCTCCTATTTATAGGTGGTGCAGATGATGACGTCACATGGCCAGCTAAGCGGGAGAAAACACGCAATTCGTGTGAAAGGCTTTTGGATGAATGGCATGTTGCCACGTGTCTTTTTGGATACTAATTTGAGCGGGAAAATGGATATTTTGTATTTGTTGGACTGACAGTGGGTTATAAGATTAGCTGTAATTGGGCTAGTTTGGGCGGGAAAGGCAAATGTAATAGGGTCTTGAGCTTCAATTTGTAATTTGGGCTTTTAATTTGTAATGGACATTATTTTGACATTCGGACTGGTTTTATTTATTTATTTAATATGTATTTATTTAGTATTTATTATTTTATTTACCATATTTATTATCCTTATTTATTTAATATATTCGAATACTCTAGAAAAATACAGGTATTATAGGTACCCCTATTTGCTCATTGATGTAGAACAGGAAGTGGGCAAAGACTGAAAAGACATAGATTTTGTCCGAATCCACTGGCCATTTTCTAACCTACTGAAGCTTGAAGCTATTCTTCTCATTTCGAAATTCTTCAACCTTCCGCCAAATTGTAGAATCTGAAGATGTTCTTCTTATTATGAAATTCTTCATCTTCCAAGTCTTGGAGCCACTTTTGAAATTCTTCATCCTCTGAGGTTTAAAGTTTTTCTTCTTATTACGAAATTCTTCATCTCTCTGTCGAATAATCCACCTCCTTGCAAAGGTGTTGAAAAAGCGAACTCTTCTTATTATGAGCTCCTCATTCTTCTGTTAAGGTTAACCGCAAAATCTAAACTAGTTCTTCTCATTACGAACCCATTCATTCCTATTGATCATGCCGATCTACCTCTCTACAAAAATGTAAAAAAAACGAGCTCTTCTCATTTGGAACTCCTCGTTCTTTTTGAAACCATTGATCCGTCTCTCTATAAAGGCGTTGAATAAACAAGCTCTTCTCATTAGGAACTTCTTCTTCTTTCAAAAAGGCGAACTTTTCTCATTATGAGCTCTTCATTCTTTGCTGGACGAACTCTTCTCATTAGGAGCTCTGTGACGAATTCTTCTTATTAGGAATTCTTCATTCTTTGCTGGGCGAATTCTTCTTATTAGGAATCCTGTGGCGAATTATTCTCATTAGGAATTCTTCATTCTTTGCTGGGTGAATTCTTCTCATTAGGAATTTTGTGACGAACTTTTCTTATTAGGAGTCCTTCATTCTTTGCTTGACGAGTTCTTCTTATTATAAACTCTGAATTTTTTTATGGTTGAGCTCTTTTCATTGAGAAGTCTAGATTCTTTACTAGAAATGATGATTCTCCTCTCTTCCGGGGAACAATTAACCCTGCAAAAAGAAATATCATCGATTAATTTGAATTCAATCTGAAACAATATGTATATTCTCAATTTCTCACTTGAAGCACTGAGTCCTTTGATGTCATTGCTTTTCTGTCTAAGGTGTCTTGATCTTTCTATCTGAAGCTCATATTGGATCTCATCTCTGTTTCATCTTCCTTTGTTGATCAATTTCTTCTGTGCTTGAAATATATGTGACTGATTAAACCAGACATCTTCCTCATTTGCCAATTGTTGATCTATCAGGCCTTTCAATCAAGTAATATAAATTTCTCCTTTTCCTTTTTTTTCTTTCTTTTCCTTTTTCTTTCTTTTCCTTTTTCCTCTATTTTTCTCTTTTCTTTTTATTTTTCATTTTCATTTTTCCTCTTTTTTTCTTTTTTTTGAACGATCGGCCCAAAAACTTGATGTTTACCAATAACATGATCCACCATTTCATTTTGATAGCCCTTGAAAAGTTCTCATCATTTTCGAAGATGTCAACCCAAAAGTCTTAACATCATGCCTACAGAACTTACTGATGACCCAAAGAAGTTAGGCTCATAATGCACTTCCTTTCCTATGTAAACAACCGGAGCTTTTGCTGAAAACTACCCTTTATATCTTGCTGAATATGGCTCTACAAACAGCATGTCTTACTGAAATCTGCTTCTATAAATAGAATATTTGTTGAATTCCTTCTCTGTACACGGATCCTCTTGCTAAAATCTACTTCTATAAACAGAATGTCTTGCTGAAATCCACCTCTGCAAGCGGAATACTTGTTGAAATCAGCCTCTGCAAATGGAATATCTCGAGATATTCCTCTATAAATAGAATATTTTGGAGAAATTTGCCTCTGTAAATAGAATGTCCTTGCTAATCTGCATCTGCAAACAGAAAATCATGGATTAATATATTTGTTTTCTCACAAACACAATTGAAACATTTTCTAGATCTATTTCTCTAAGATCTATGCTCGCTCTTTGTTGGATTTTCTTCTATAAGGCTTTTGTTCATTCATTGCTGGATCTTTCTCTTCAAGATTTTTATTCATTCCTAATTGGATCTTTCCTTCGAGATCTTTGCTTATTCTTTGTTAGATCTTTTTCCCCGGGATCTTTGTTCATTCTTGATTGAATCTGCTTTTTTCAAAACTCAAAAATGTATATTGATGTTTGCTTTCCTTGGCCGATCTTGTGAATTCCTGCCAAAATATGCAAAAAATACTTTGAATGTATGAGTTAGCATGCTCTTACTTATGGATGCCTGACTATATGATGTATGAATGTTGTCAATTGAGGACTATTTGGGCAAACTTTCATCTTCGGGGAATCTCTAAATTTTTTCGCTCCATCTTTCATTAAAACTCCTTCTACTGACAGCGTTACCCATCCCACACTCAGGTTTAATTTTCAGGATCTTTGTATCTTTTGCTCTAAAACGCCCTTTCAGGTTTTCACTTTAGCTTTTCTTTTTTTTTTTCAAGGCACCGTCTCGGGTTTTCACCTCATTTTTTAGAAGTGCCCTTTCAGGTTTTCACCTCGGTTTTTCTTTTCTTTTCTTTTTTTTCTTTTCTTGCAACATTGTTTTTTATGTTCGTTCTGATGGAGTTTTTCTTACCTTTCATGGATTGAGCACATGGACCCCCTTTTTTGCCGCATCTCACCATGTATTTCTCACGATTTGAATATCGGGGATTACTCTTTTCTTAGAAAGTCGCTCTTGCTATATCTTCATTAAGCTTCTTTGACAAAATTATTTCTCATAACTCTAAAAGAGATCATGATTCACTGTTGTTCTAGCTTGCAGACTTTATTTACCAGCTTGTGATGTTCCGTAAGGTTCTTTTTGCAATATTGCCCCACTCCATCTTGACTTTAACTACTATCTTTGCTCACATTCGCCTCGCTTTCTTACTTTTGAATAGCAAAAACCCTCAACGGATTGATCTGGCAACATCTTTGCTCCCAAAAAATAGCTCATGCTCTTTCTTTTTGCCCCAGAATCACTTGTGTCACTTTCTTGCAGCTTTGTTTGACTGTTACTGACACTTAGAGTTGTGTCTTTCCCTCATCATACTTTCCATCATTAAACAAGTATCGAGGCTACCTCCTGTTCTGACTGCACTTAAAGGATTAATACATCATAGTAAAACCCACGAAATCATTTACTTTTCTTGTATCTAATCAATTTATCTACAAGATGCTTGTTGAAAAGATAAATGAATGGCTCGAAATATTATTTTACTAGTTTTGAGAAATTGGAATAATTTGATAAGTCATGGAAAACATGAGAAAACAAAAACAAAATTAAGCCTCAAAGTACCAAGTGCAACAGAGCCTTTGAACCAAACTGCAAAGATCAACTCCAATGTGACCCTTCTAAGTTATTAAACTTCTGGGAGAAACATTTCCCATATACCTAATTCTATTCCATTTAAGGTAGCACTCTTTACCTCGCTAACTCACCATGCCCAATCCTTCCCTATTTTCTTATCTCAATCAAGCATTAGAAGTCTGGAAATCCTTGAAGAAAGGTTAACCCTGATAGGCGGGATGTATTCCGAAGACAAACTCACCTTGCTCCAATACCCGTATATGGTCAAAATGGTCTTTTGAGGCTTGTAATGTTGGCTATGGCTCACGGCTACCAAAGAAAGGATATATAGGCTCAAATATATATTTAAGGGTGATGAAACCAATGATCATTTCTTCCAAGTGAAATATCATTTTTGCACTGATCTGAATATATTCGGATAAAATACTCTTTTCTTTCCTTTTCCTTTTCTTATATCTTTTGCTTTTCTTTTTTTTCTTTTTTTTGTGTATCGCTCTAGACTGCCCATTTTTGGGTTTTTACCCTGGAGTTCATTTTCTTTCCTTGAAATAATCTTCCACAACTCCTTTAGATAGAAACTTATTTGAATGAAAAATCTCACATATATGTATTACTTTTCTTTTGCACTTTCCAAATTTAGTGCTTTTTTCAGTTGCTTCAGCTTGATTTAGCTGACTTTTTGAGCACAAATTTTCCACTATTTTTTTCTTCCTTCTTTTCCTCTTTTTTTGACCTGGTTCAGAACATTCTTCCTCGTTCCTCATGCCTTTTTGGCTTTTGTGTTTGATATGTTCACTTTTGTTTCTTTTGCCCCTGATTCACAAGGCATTGCTATCATAGCATGATCAAAACCGGACACTTTTCACTTGCAAACAATCTTTCATCCTCTTTTCCCCCCAGTGTAGGGGTGATCCTTGGTTTGGGTTGGATCGAAAGAAAATCTTCAGGCTCAAAGGGGACAACAAATGATATTTTTCTTATTCTCTTTCTTTGTGAAGTGATCCTCCTATACTTGGATATCTTCG
Source organism: Hibiscus mutabilis (assembly GCA_019671005.1). Taxonomy (NCBI): domain Eukaryota; kingdom Viridiplantae; phylum Streptophyta; class Magnoliopsida; order Malvales; family Malvaceae; genus Hibiscus; species Hibiscus mutabilis. The sequence goes on along the minus strand of CM033747.1, from coordinate 29,915,510 downwards.
ATGAAAAGCAGTCTTCAGGTGAAAGATGTTTTGGGTTATCACTTCATTGAAAGACCTTAACCAACAATGCTTGAGAGGAAAATTCACTCAAAGCTTGTATTTGGGATTTCCCCGTGATTCCTGAACACTTATTAATTTTTTTCCCGTTGTTCCAAATAAAGTAGAAAAGAGTCACATTTCTGAATTTGATCTCTGAATTTGATTCAAAGTCACCCTTATAATTAATATCAAGGGACCTGAGAGAAAATGTTATTGAAGATATATATACATATATGCATGTGAGAATAAAACTAACCCATAACAAAAATGAATGAAATATTAAAAGAATCAAAGAATGCAAAATGTTTGCCATTTGAGAAAAATATATAGGAAACAAACATCATAAACAAATAAATCGAAATAGCCTCCTTTACAAATGACCCCAATGCTCGCGAGCAAAAACGATTGGGATGATTCAGGGTATTACTCTGCAACGGTTTTAAAATTGCAGACAAATCTCATGTGGTTCACTGTTGACCGTTAATCAAGAAAAACCTGAGTTAATTTTGGTCACTTCACTTCTATTGTCAATTCTTTACTTTCCTTCATCATTACAAAGACATGCCCATTCTTGCTCATGCTCTGATGCTCTCATTCTTTCTGAACGGATTTTTTAATTCTTCAGTGATCAAATTCCTCAAGGACGCTCTACTAGTCTCTTGCCATATTAAGTTTGCCCTCTATTTATTATTTAGGGAAAAAATACTCCAAGTCCTTGGACATTTCAAATTCTTGAACTTTCATCCAGTTCATTTTTACAGAACCACCATAACTCAGTGGCAAAACTTGCTAAGTCCCTGAACTGGCTGATATATGTATTTCATCATTACCACCATGACCTCTGATGGGCAATTTTTCCTGAATAAAGAAATACCAACTGAAGATGATTGCCCCATACTCAGCCATATACTCCCCATGAGTGGTCGAACATTTGCAACCATGGCCTTACATTTTGAAATCATATCTAAAGTAATACAAGATAATCATTGGGCTTGAAGTAATAGAGTTGATTTCATATACTACTTCAGAAATAATTCTTGCAAGTTGTACCCCCTTGATACATAGACATGAATGAGACAGACTTCAAAACTCTAGACAATTTTGAAAGCATTCATTCTGGATCTCCGACTAACCTTCTTCTTGATTTCTTACATTAAGGGCCTACACTTCTTAGCAGTACATCCTGGTTACCCATGTGAAACTTGCAAATATTATCAGGATCATAACTATGGGCAGATGGGCTTGATATCTTCTTCACTGGCCTAGGGGTAAAATAAGTCTGAAATTAGCATTTCAAATATATCAAAATTTACATTTGTCCGAGGAATATTCCATGATAGTCATGTTGAGTCAGTTGACCTTTTCCTCTTACGACCTCAATGAGTCTGATCATTGCATTCATTCACTTCTTTCTCTCTTTTCACTTGACATTTTTCAGCATTTGTTTTCTGAGCAATCCAATTGCATCGTCTCCAATCAGGGGACTAATTACATATCTTAATGAACTGACATTCCTTGTCAACTTCCAAAATCTCTCACTGAATGTAGCAATCTTCAATGTCTCACTCATAACTCACAGTAGTCTGGATATTGTAACAACTTAATTAATGGGGCTCTAATAATTTCTCATGATACGACGAAGCTTCAAGCAGTTTGAAATATATCTTTCAATAGAAAACATGAATGAGATCAAGTTTAGATTTTGATTTTCCACTGATAGGAACATCTTGAGTATCTAATCTTGGAGCATACTTTGGTAAAGGCAAAGTTGAAGGGATAGATACCAAAATATTACTCTAACTCTAATAGACTCCAGACTGCAATGAATTATTCACAAAAGTTTATCATAACTTCTGTCATTTTCCTTTTATCTCAACTACTTTAGCAAATGATAGTCTTTGATTGAATTGGGCTCCTTACTTTAGGAACATAAATACCCATTCCCGATGAGACCAAAAACTTTAGTGAAACATTATCAGAAAGTGATTTTGTATAGAGTAAAGCCACAAATCTGAACATGACATTAAATAGGAATAATTTTCTCCCTTTCCTAACTGAACTCTTTAGCTTATTTGTCTCGTATCTGTATTCTACTCTTCTTGCAACCTATTTCTTTGTAAGCAAACCTCTGTCTTCAACTAACCTTGGCATTCATCGCTTTAGAGAAAAACTTTTCTACCCTTCATCTCTGTTAAGATCATTATATTCTCTGACTGTCACTGAACCATTGATCGGTAAGATTTTTGGTTGAACTCCAGAATTTGAATTCATTCAATCTTCTTATGCATGTCCACTGAGCTTCCTTCGTTTTAGCATTTTCAAAATCCACCAGTGCCTCTAAGTCAAGCATTCCACTATTCTTTTCATAATCCAAACTCAGATCTTCTAGATTCTTTACAGATGTCCTCGGCTAAATTGATCCGAGCTTACTCATCTTTTCTTTTTGTTTTGGCCTTTTATTTTCATCTCTCTCATTTTCTTTTTCTTGACTTTTTTTTGACTTTTTGACTTTTTTTTTACTCTTTTCTTTTTTTTGACTTTTTTTGCATGAAGAGTCATTTCAGACTGAACTTTATGTGAGATGAGTTTCTATCTTGATCACCCATGTTGATATTTCATCTAGAACCTTTCCTTTCTTGACCTTTCTGATTCCAAACAAAGTGATAACTTATATTCCATATCGTTCTCGGATTGATCAGTCTTTTCTTCATTCGATCCAAGTGGCCCTCAATAACTTTTGTAAATGCTCAACCTTAATAAGATCTGTTACCCATGCTTTTTTGAACAAGAATTTTAACTAGTGTAATGTTACTTTTTTAAACAAAATCAATATTTCTTATTTTACATAATGTTTGAATGATGTAATGCATGAATGCACGAGGTATCGATTTCAAGAACTAGTCATTAGAACAACACCCATTTAACTAAAATGTCGAATACAAAGAGAAGGCAATATGTTCACTAGATTCAGCTCTTTGGTTGATCACTTTGTTCAGCCTTTGAGTCAACATCTGTCCTAGTTCGGTGTCAATATCAGAATGTTGTTGTAAATTCATGACTTTATCGAACAAAATCTGTACATGTCAGGCAACCCCCGCACTTGGCTCCTAAAATTAATCATTTCGCCACTCTGTTTCTGGATAACCTGGATTACTGCCTCGACTTAATTTTTAGTGGCTTGCTTTTCATTTGTGGTACCTCTTCAAAACTTAAGGAGCCAATCTTTCAATTGTTGTGCTACGTTTTCTGATTCTGCCACTTTTCTCAGCTCCTCATTTTTATCGACATTTCCCTTAATTATGGTATCCTTCGGTAACTTTCATCACTTGTGAAACTTGGATCTCTGAGTTCAAAGCTTTCTATTCTCCCTTAGATTTAGAATAGCCCTTGAATGCCCCTTCAATTTACTCATCTCGAATGCCCCTTTCAATTTATTTATCCTATATCATTTCCCTGGTTATCATTGTCCTTTCGGATACTGCATCTTGTTTATCTCTGTAACCGCCACTGACTCTATCTTGAAACTTGAACTATTGTTAAGCCTTGTATAAACTTTGTCCTTTTGACCACTGGAGCAATGTAGTAATACCTCGTATTTCTCTATTGTTGGTGTCACATATATCCTTTGAAAAGCAAACAATTATATCGGGCTTCATAAACAGGTCATGCCCCTAAACAACTCTTGATCCATTTGACTGTCTAACAACAATGCTATAATTCAGAAATCTTGTTGAAAATGACTCTTTATATTCCCAACTTATGGATCTCAAATTAGACTTGGCTCTGACAAACCTTCATTATGCTCAGAAATTTCTGGTACAACCTTGCATTAATGACACTTGGCCTCCACGAATATTGTCTTCGTTCTTGTATTGAATCTTCCCGAATTAGGTATACAATGGCATATTATCATCCACTTGTCTATCAGACCCTTCAGTTCTTATGACCACTGCCTACTCAATTGATCCTCGAACCGATACTTCTCATGAATGCAATGTGATGCAACATTTAAGAGATACAAAACAAAACAAAAAATTGTGTCAGTATGGTGAAATAATACTGTAAGCAAAAATAATGGTTACAAAAAAAACAATTTATATTGCATAAAAATAACCAGAGAACAATTTATTTTGCACACAAAAATAACCAGAGAAATGTATTTAAATCAGCAACACACTGTCCTAGGTCCATGTCTGGCTCTAATGGGGTGGGCTTCTATTACAGTATGTGGGTTTCAATTTAGACTTTGGGTACCTGAACTGTCGTTACTGGACTACAGTAAAACATCGATTCAGGAGTATACAACCCCTTATAACAGAGGTGTAACCTCACGGTGTATAAGGTTGGTATACCGAAAGGAGGACAAAGTTTTGATCACAGAGCTGAATAACTCACATAAGATCATGCCTCACTCCCATTTAAAGGCTAAAAGTTCGGGTAGAAAGCTTATGCATGAATGACAATTTATATCCCACAAGAAAAAGCTATCTCCATTCTTTCTAAAAATTCATCCAATAATTATGGAAAAAATTAAATTCAAATTACTGTCCTAAAATGCCAAGTAAAATTAATTAGGCTTGACTCTCAGTTTTTAAAAAATCCCCATCGGAGTAGCCAAGTTGTCGCGACCATTTTTGAAACCGTGCGTAAGAAATAGCCTGACGATTAATCTTTTGTAAAAATGGGGTTTTTTGGCCATTTTTAATTTGATATTGAAAATTTAGGTTTTTCATATTAAATTGAATTTTCTTTTATTTAATCTTGAAAATCAATTTGGAGTCGCCATCGATAACTTCGTGGTAGATCGGACATCGTAAAAACAAACTAGAGATTCATTTCTAAAAAATTGGGTTCGGGAGTCGGTTACGTGTAGGGAAGGATTAACACCCCCACAAACGCCCATTATCGATACCTTAATTTTACGTGGCATTTTGGCATTTCGAATAATTATTTGAATTTAATTTATTCATATTTATTGAATGAATTTAAATTCCAAATGCATATATCTTTTTATAAGGAAATTTATTTTATTCGAATATGAGATTAAAAGCACCTCGTTAAGTGGCACCCCTATTCATATTTAAAAATGAATTTCCAACATAAAAGGTTTAAAATGTATGATTTATTATTATCTTGTTTATTTGATGTTCTAACTTAAAGAGCTCTAATTAATTGAATTATCTAAACTATGAATATTATTAAATTTAAAGGCCATTATGAGACAATATCATTTGCTTGAATACCATCGATATTAGAACCTCTAAATTTCTTATAATATTCCTTAATTAATTTGTCATTTACTAATTAATTAAAGTTATAGTCATAATCAAAGCTCTAATAATTATCTAAGTCAATATTCAATTATAAGTGGAAATATTTATTAAATATACCTCCTTAAGATCAATGTTGAGATAACACTCCATTGCAAGCAATGAAACACCATCCAAATTTGAATCTTAAAGTTTCTATTTAATATATATTTAATTTCTACAATGATCTTCCTAATCTATTATTTAATCCCTAATTAAAGAATCTAAGAACTAAATCTCTAAAAATTAATTAATCTAGGTGATTAAATTATCTAGCAAATAGTCCTATATGCTCAATTTAAAACATGCATTATGCAATTAAATTAATTGCATTTAAATAAAAAAATTAAATAAATGACTAAATTGAAAACAAAGCTTATTTTTATTACTATAGGGACTAAATTGAACCAATTACAAAATAAAGCCCAATTACAAAAGGTCCAGTGACCCAATTGTAACATTACAAACCTAAGGGGTTCACTTATGGGGTATAGGGGACTAAATTGAATGAATTAACATGTACGAGCTCAATTTTAAATGGAATGAGGACTAAATTGAAAGAGGGGCAAAGTTTTAGACCAAAACCCTAAGGGTTCTAAAGTGGGGCACGGATCCTGGTCCAACCCGAGTAAGAATGCACAAACCCTGGCCTTGACCCGGTGCCAAAATGGCACATTTTCACTCGGGCTATAAAAGCCCAAAACCGAGTTAGCTCGGCCATTTCACCCGCACCCCCTCTCTCTTCTCTATCACCCCTCAATTTCCTCACGTCCATAATGCCATATTACACAGGAAAACATACCCAAATCGGATCAAAATTCACCATTTTCAATTGGTGTTCATCCATGTTCATGATGAACACCAAGAACACTCAAGAGTCCGACAACTCTCAGCCGCAAGCCCCGCCGCTCAATCCATATCCGTAACCTCCGACGACTCTCAAATGTTTTTCGACCACCGCCCTCCTCTGGCCGGCGCCGGCTGAACCCTAAAATACCCTTAAAATCCCATTTTCATTCTAAACCTAGATCTAGGCCCGGATTCGATTGAATCCTCCCTAACTTCTCCCGATCTAGACCTAGGCTACCCACCCAATTCCTCTTCAACTCCACCAAAACCCTAACGCCGGCCACCACATAATATGAGTTCAATCTCTCTTTTTCTTGTTGTTTTTTAGTTCTATTTTTAAGAAAACTAATGATTTTATTGTTCGTTTTTTGTAGGAATTAAAAATGGGGAAAGAAAATACATTCTCGAAGGTAGTTAGGCAATTTCGGCTTCCGACGACTGACGAGCTTCACCGATGGCTTTTCGGCTTTCAGTGGTGATTCAGCTCTCGGACGACCAATGAGTTTCCTAGCGACCTTTCATGTTCAGCGGTTCCACTCCCGAAAGGTCTTCTCCCTCCACCATTAATTATTATTATTATTATTATTTATTAACTATTAATGATCATTTTTTTGACACACTCTCTCTCCTCCTATTTATAGGTGGTGCAAACGATGACGTCACATGGCCAGCTAAGCAGGAGAAAATACACAATCCGTGTGAAAGGGCTTTTGGACGAATGGCATGTTGCCATGTGTCCTTTTGGATACTAATTTGAGCAGAAAAATGAATATTTTGTGTTTGTTGGACTGGCAGTGGGTTATAAGATGAGTTGTAATTGGGCTAATTTGGTCAGAAAAGGCAAATGTTATAGGGTCTTGAGCTTCGATATGTAATTTGGGCTTTTAATTTGTAGTAGACATTATTTGGACATTTGGACTGGTTTTATTTATTTATTTAATATGTATTTATTTAGTATTTATTATTTTATTTACCATATTTATTTGGCCTTATTTATTTAATATATTCGAATATTCCAGACAAAATACGAGTATTACAGTGTTCACCTTTTCCTTCTCTGTTTTCTTTTCTTACTTGCATCTCATTGCCCCTGCAACTGTAAATGAGCGTTTTGGAAATGCTTAAACTGAAAGCATGCAATGCAATGCGCCCTCAATCCCCAAAATTTTAAGGGTAATGACCTTGTAAGTTGTATCTGAACACTTGAACTCGACTGATTTAAATTATTTTATCATCCTTGAATCTGATCTAAGTATCTAACACCAAACTAAAAGCAGATTTAGATTTGTTGATGCCTAAAAGATCCGACACCAAACAAAAAAGGTAAAGAGGTGGACCACGGTGATTGGAGGCGATTTTAGACCTTTCACCCCGATTGATTTGAGACGAAGAATCGCAGATAGTATGATGATTGGAGTAAATAAGGAAATGAGAGTCGGAAGAGGAGGAGGGGAACTTGTTTCGGTTGTCCTCCTTCTTAGGGGTGTTTAATCGATCTGTTCGGTTAACCGATCGAGCCGAACTATAAAAAAATCATTAACCAAATTTTTTCTTATTAACTGCTAACTGAATCGAATTTTTTTCGAAAATATTTAACCGAACAAAAAAATCAATTAATTCAGTCGGTTTTCGAATTAACCGATTTTTTATAAAATTTTCGATAAATTACAGACATGGTCACTAAACTATGTTAAAATGATCTTTTTAGTTACTGAGCTTTCAGAAGTTATAAAACAACCATTAAACTTATCAAACTATTGCAAAATGGTCATTGATTCATTGTACGTTGTAAATTATTGATAGATATTGAAAAGTTTAATGATTATTTTTTAATAATTTAATAAATTTAATGATCATTTTGTGCTAATTTGATAAAGTTTAATAATCATTTTGTAATATATCAAATAATTTAATGATCATTTTATAATTTTTAAAAGTTCAATGACTAAACATAAATATATGTAATATATATAATATATATAATATATATAAAAATTTTGGTTAATTCGGTTAATTAACCGATTTCGAACCGAATTAACCGATAACCGAAGTTTGAAAAAATCATTAACTGTTAACCGGCCGAACCTAAAATTAACCAACTGATTAACCGGAAAAATTTCGGTTTTGTTCAATTAATTCGGTTAAAACTGAAGTTTGAACACCCCTACTCCTCCTTGACCTGACTCCCCTCAATGTTGATTATGTGGAGTATTTATAATGAGTTCACGACCTTGATCGGTAGAGCTATCAGGTTTAGCGTCATGATAGCTATTGATGGATGACAAAGTAAACTCAGTTGTAGACTTGATAATTGTCACGTCGAGATACGATCACCGAATATGAAGAACTATCTGAAAAATAAAATTTCAGAGGTTATAGCGCCTTACATGCTGAGAAATAGTATAGATACTAACAGTTTCAGAGGAACTGTAGTGGAGGCTTTCACATTTCATGAATTCAAAAGTGAGCTTTAGAAAGCTTCGAACCCAGATGCATATATCGAGAGCATGACAAGATTATTTTATTACCCCTAAATTAAAAAAAAAAATCCCAACACTAGAACGGAAACAGGAAAATATATGGGGCAACGATTTCAAATAAACAAAAGCGGAGGGACGTAACTGCAAAGGTCGGCTTTTTGGACACAAACTAGCTTTGAAGGTTGACTGGTTGTAATTGGAAAGACACGTGGCATTAAAAGAAAGGGAGAAGCGGTCGTGTCAAAAAAAGTAATTAATTAACGTGCCAAACTCACGGAGAGTAGCTGAATATGTTCCAACACGACAACCCTTCCTCTACGCGCTGCACCTTCACTATTTTAAATAAATATATAGAGTTATCATTTAAAACTTTGTCTACTAACATAATTTCTTATCGTAAATTTAATTAGTTTTAAATTAAAAGATACAAGATAGTAATATATGTAGCTACTTTTTTCTCTTATAAGTTTCATACACAATTTTTAGGTCTGATAAAATATTATGTAAGTATACTATTTGTTATGCGTTCGGTAACATATAAAATTATCATTTAAGACTTTGTGTAGTAACATATTTTTTACCATAAATTTGATTAGTTTTAGATTAGGAGATACTGGGTAATACTATGTGTAGCTACCTTTCTCCTTATAATTTTCATACAAATTTCTACAAGTCTTGTAAAATATTGTGTAGGTACCCTATGAGTTATGCGTTTGGTAACATATAGAGTTGTCCTTTAAAACTTTCTGTAGTAACACAATTTTCTACCATAATATTGGTTATTTTTAGATTATGAGATATGAGATAATAATTTGTGTAGTTACATTTTTTTCTTATAAAAACCTTAAACATTTTTGTAGGTCATATAAAATATTGTGTAGGTACTTTATTTGTTTTGAGTTTGGTAACATATATAGTTATTCTTTAAGACTTTGTGTACTAATACAATTCCATACCATAAGTTTGGTTGATTTTAGATTAAGAGATATGGAGTAATAATTTGTGTAGTTACGTTTTTTCTTATAAAACCTTAAACATTTCAGTAGGTCGAATAAAACATTATGTACGTACTTTATTTGTTATGAGTTTGGTAACATATAGAGTTAACTTTTAAGACTTTGTGCAATAACACAATTTTCTACCATAAGTTTGGTTGGTTTTAGATTAGGAGATACGTAGTAATAATATGTGTAGCTACCTTTTTTCTTATAAGTTTCATACACATTTTTGTAGGTATGGTAAAACATTGTGTAGTTACCCTATTTGTTATGTGTTTGATAACATATAGAGTTATCCTTTAAGACTTTGTATAGTAACACAATTTCTTACCATAAGTTTGGTTGGTTTTAGATTAAGAGATATGAGGTAATAATTTGTGTATTTACGTTTTTTCTTATAAAAACCTTAAACATTTCTGTAGGTCTAATAAAATATTCTGTAGGTACTTTATTTATTTTGAATTTGGTAACATATAGAGTTATCCTTTAAGGCTTTGTGTAATAGCACAATTTTCTACCATAAGTTTGGCTGGTTTTAGATTAAGAGATACGGGGTAATAATATATGTAAATATCTTTTTTCTTATAAGTCTGATAATACATTGTGTAAGTACCCTATTTGTTATGAGTTTGGTAACGTGCAGAATTATCCTTTAAGACTTTGTGTAGTAACATAATTTCTTACCAGAAGTTTGGTTGGTTTTAGATTAGGAAATACGGGGTAGTAATATGTATAGCTACATTTTCTCTTATAAATCTCATACACATTTTTACAGATCTGGTTGGACATTCTGTAGGTACCCTATTTGTTATGACTTTAGTAGCATATAGAGTTATCTTTTAAGACTTTGTATAGTAATACAATTTTCTATCATAAGTTTGGTTGGTTTTACATTATGAGATATGGGCTAATAATTTGTGTAATTATGTTTTTGGGCATTTTAAGGCAAATATTGCCTTTTGGTTTAATAAATAGGGATATAAGGCACACCGTCCTATAATTGGGGATCTACGGCAAAAACTATAATAACTTGAAGACGCCACCTGCTGGTGGTGTCTTTTTGAATTTTTTAATAATTTAAATATAAAATTCAATGGAGACGCCACCTGCAGGTGGCGTCTTGAGCCAAATTACGAAAATTGAGCCGCGAATCAGCAGCTGCACTAAAAAGAGTGGTCAGCTGTGTCAGCCAAATAAAGCTGGCTTGACAAGACGCCACGAGTAGATGGTGTGCAAGTCTGGCAGATTCCTATTGGGACGCCATCTACAGGTGGCGACTTATGGCTTGGACACCATCTGCAGGTGGCGTCAGGATGTCGATATATATACACCACCTGCCCGGGAATTTTTGTTCTTTTGTTGTTCATTTAAAAAAAATTCAGTTTTAAGGAGTTTTGGGTAGAGTTTTTGGTAAATTAAGAGAGTCAGTGGTGTGATTGAATATCACGATGGATTGTGACACCGAAAACATTTATGGTCGTTGGTGCAGAAATAGTTGATGATTTCAGTGAGGACGACGAAAATGTTATACTATGGCAGAAGATGATGATGTCGAGTTGCTTGATGTTGATGATCTTGATGTTGAGGAAGATGTTTGGGCAGTAGCGTCTGCTAGATATAGATTGGCTGATGAGCCATCAGTTTGGGGTTATGTTCAACCGGAGCCACAGCAACCAGAGCCCAATCTTCCAGCGTACGTGCCTCCAGTCCACATGTATGAGGTAGACTATGCTGTAATGCGGGATCAAGAATATGAGGCACGTGTATTTTGTCATTCTTCAGCCTCAGCCTCAACCGAAGAGGAGTTGAAACTTGGAGGTCAATTCGATACAAAGAAAAATGCTCAGTTAGCAGTCAATGAGTACTGCGTCAGACGTCATATGCAATCTTATGTTGCTGAATATGATAGCGGAACATATTGTGTAAGGTGCGTGAATTGGAGTAGCAAATGTAATTAGAGGATAAGAGTTTCGTATATGAAACGAAAGAAGATGTGGGAGGTCAGAAGGTTCATTGATCAACATTAATGTACCATGACTTCAATCTCACATGACCACATAAACCTTGACTCTGATTTGATATGCGCTTACACAAAGTTGTTGGTTGAGGATAATTCGAGGATCGCCATTGCAGTGTTGGTAGCATCGATCCGTGCACAGCTTGGATACATCCTATCTTATTATAAGGCGTGGATGGCGAAGTAAAATGTGATGGCGTTAGTTTACGGCGATTGGGATAAATTATATAATGAGCTACCGGCTCTATTACGAGCAATGCAAGTATTTATCCCCAGAACTACAGTGGAGTACGAAACGTTGCCAGCGGTAACACTACAAGGTGAAGTAATTCTCGGAAAAAGAATATTCAGTAAGTTATTCTGGGTATTCCAGTCGTGCATCGAAGGATTCACATTCTGCAAACGTATGATTCAAATTGATGGTACATGGTTGTACGAGAAATACGGGCAAATATTGCTTATTGTTGTGGCGCAAGACAGAGACAATAATATATTTCCAATAGTCTTTGCTATAGTTGAAAAGGAAAATGCCGAGGGATGAGAATTCATTTTGAATAATTTACGCCGACACATAATCAAATAGGACTAGATTTGTGTGATTTCTGATAGAGGAACTGCTCCCTTATCAGTAATTGATAGGGTCGTAAGTTTATGGAGGCTGATATTCCCAAGGAATGATGGTCACAGGCCTATGATGAAGGTCGACGTTACGGGCATATAACCACTAACCTTGCTGAGGCTATTAACTCTGTGTTGAAAGAGACGCGCCATCTACCAATTGCCAGTATTGTTTGGGAGACGTACTTTAGACTGGACAAAGTATGGTGCGACAAAGGGAAATAGGTCAACTCTCAAATAAATAGGGGACAACAGCGGTCTGAAACCCTCAAGAGTAGTATGGAAAAACTTCAAGAAGATGCAACTGCCATGAGAGTGGATTCATTCGACCCCAACGATGCTGAATTTAATGTCCAAGCCCTGGTACGCCCGAACGAGCACAAATTGTTCCGAGTAAACTTGCGTGTGAACTAGTGTGACTGTGGCTATTTTAAGGCATATATATACCCGTACGCTCACGCAATCGCCGCATACATACATGTTTGTATAGACCCATATGCATTGGTGGACGATTGTTTTAGGTTGGAAACAATGGAAAATATCTACAGGTCTATGTTTAGGACGATTCCAAATCATGAATATTGGCCAACAGATCCAGTATACGAAGAATGGTTACCAAATCCCAATCTTCGAAGAAAGCTAAAGGGTCGACTGACTTCCTCCCCATTCATATTTGTATGGATGATCCAGATGATCGAGAGAGAGTTCAAACTAGGCATTGTGGACTTTGCCGAGCGGCCAGTCACGCGAGAGATAAATGTCCTAATCGTCCTAACTATCGTGCCGGGTCGTCACAGCAATTTTGAATGAGTTTGTAAACTTTCATTAATGAAGTAGCAGAACATTTTTAAATTAAGTGTGTTTGTTCCAAATAAAAGTAAAAAATGACAATTATTAACAACTGTAATCGTTCCAAATAAAAGTTTAAACATTAATATGAAAATTCCAAATAGAAAAATATCCTATCTTCTCCTCCTCCTCGGCAGCTATTGTCTATGCAGGGAATATGTCTGGTTGTACCGTCATGGGGGTTGAGCCATCCTCTATGGTGATTGGTGGTCCTCCAAATCCTACACGTCTTCGCCTGGCTAGTCATCTAAAATCCGCATAGAAGGTGGTGTCACGTACATATCTTCAACACATAACAAAGTAAAAAAGGGCGAAGTAGGCAAGTATGGAGGTGGTTGTTGAAATGCACTCACTCAAGATGATCCAACATCAGTGTGCTGCGAATGGAACATATGGGATCTTTGTAGTACTCTATCCCATGGATCATCATAATCGTATGTTCCCCCTACATGCCCTGAGGGTACACCTGAACTCCATGATGACCACTCCACAAGATTAATTGGTGGCGGCTGCCATGAATAGTTTTCTATTATTATAAAACCATACCATGTAAGCCGAATTGTCACAAAAACCATCTTCATGGAGTGGAGTCACATTAGTTAGCACATATAAGTTCCGGCTGTTCCAACGAGCAATGAAAAACTTTCTTGCCTGCGCCTCCAGTTATCATCAAACCTAATTTTTTATTCTCATGTGTAAATATCTTTGAGATCAATCGGGAACCAGGAACGGGTTGATGATACCAAAACTGTCGCAAGACTCTATCAATGCACTGGAACTCAACCACCGCAAAATGGATCAACGGTACAACTGCACCCCAAAATGTAGCATCTTCCCACACATATTGGGGTACGCAAGACTGTACATCCGCATCGTCGTACGGCGTCCAAATGAACTGTCAAAAAAATTAATATTAACATCAACAAATATTTAGGTATGCAAGACTGTACTTTAAACCAACTTTAATACCTGATTTTTCCCTTCAGATTCAATCTTCAGTCTCACGTCAACAACATTGTTGTGCACCACCATCACATTTCTCAAATCATGTCGCCACCTGCATTGAAAAAGAAAAAATTTTATTTACTAATTTAAAATAATTTTAATAAAAAAATACACATTATACATTTTGATTTTAGTATTACCTTCTAGCAAGTGGAAACTCAACTGGGTTATTGACTATAGGTGTCAAATATGGCAGTCGATACCACGCCCAAGACTGAAGTAAGATAAGGCATCCACCATTATCGAATATCTTGTTCCCATTTCTAACAATAACAGCCTTGCACATTTCATGGTATAAGACCGCCTATATCGCAGAGCCCCAACTATACGAACGAGCTTTGCGAAAATTTTTCAGCAGTGGCAAATACTGCGTGTGCACTAGATTACCAGATTTATCTGGCATCAATATCCCACCAATGCACTGCAGGATATAAGCACGTGCTGCGCAAGCAACTTCTTCATCGGTTGAGTCATCGATTACCCTGAATGCATTCTCCAACCAGGTTACCTTCACACGTAACCCTTTCGTGTCGTTTGTGAAGGGATTTTCCTGAGGAACTGGTTGCACATCGCATATACGTTGTAGTTATTCTACCCCATGACCGCATTTCCATTTATGGGGACACCGAGCTGTAAAGCTACATTTTGCAGGGTTATCGTGCACTCCCCGACTGGAAAATAAAACGTGTGAGTCTCTGGTCTCCAGCGTTCAATCAACGCAGTTATCAATGCCGGGACCACCTTATAGCCACACACAAATGTCGCATTATAAAATCTCGCCTGCTGTAAGTGACGAACAATGCGAGCAGATGGCTCATCCGTCATCGTCCCTCGACGATGAAAGCAATACTGATCGTCATGCATTTAATAAATTAAATTTAATTAATAACATTGTACAACTAACATACATTTCTTACTCGAAGATAAATAAATAAGTTACAAATTACTTACGCTGATATAAGATGAAATGTGCATATGGTCCAACTGCAACAATTGATCATACGTCATATATCAAATTTATCTGCACATCAACTACTTTAACTAAAAAATATTTATTATTTTATTCGAATATACAATAATTATATAACTAAAAATGCCTTCATTTCATTTTTTCCCTTAATTTTCCTAGAATTATTCGAATATGGTTCCCTTAATTTTCCTACAATTATTCGAATATGGTTCCCTTAATTATACTAATTTTTTCTCTCGAATATACGTAGAATTATTCGAATATGGTTCCCTTAATAATACTAATTTTTGTTCTCGAATATAGCTAGAATTATTCGAATATGTTCCCTTAACTATACTAATTTTTTTCTCGAATATACGTAGAATTATTTGAATATGCTTCCCTTAATTATACTAATTTTTTGTTCTCGAATATAGCTAGAATTATTCGAATATGTTCCCTTAACTATACTAATTTTTTCTCGAAAATACCTACAATTATTCGAATATGGTTCTCTTAATTATTTAATTTTTGTTCACGAATATACCTAGAATTATTCGAATATGTTCCCTTAATTATACTAATTTTTTATTGAATATACGTAGAATTATTCGAATATGGTTCCCTTAATTATACTAATAATTTTTGTTCTCGAATATAGCTAGAATTATCATTCGAATATGTTCCCTTAATTATACTAATTTTTTTCTCGAATATACCTACAATTATTCGAATATGGTTCCCTTAATTATACTAATTTTTGTTCTCGAATATACCTACAATTATTCGAATATGGTTCCCTTAATTATACTAATTTTTGTTCTCGAATATACCTATAAATGACTAATTTTTGTTCTCGAATATAACTATCTTTTAACAACATTCTAGTTTATTCATTGTTTTTAAACTCTGCAAATTAAAATTATTCAAATTAATAGAATATATAAATCAAATAATTTATAAAACAATAAAATATCTAATATACCCTACAAAAATATTTAAACTCTACATAGCTACATTAATAAAAATTCTAATTCAATGCTCAACTTATTTAATTTATATAAATTAGAAAAATCTTAAATATCAACAATATTTATATTTAATTTATATAAATTAGAAAAATAAGTACCTAATCAACGAAAATGTGCTCCAAATGCTTCCCTTAAAATCTCTTCGCCTACTGCAATAAAAAAATAAGTAAGATTAATAAATATATAATAATCATATAATTTATAAATTAACTAAAAATTTACATACCCAATTTGATAACTCAAATTTCTCTAAACTTTCTACACAAGAAAAACCTTTCCTTCACTCAATTTTTTACCCACACCTCTCTCACTCAATTTTTTCCTCTGCCTTATACTCTTCACTCAATTTTTTTCACTCCCACAACTTGATATGCGTTCTAATTTATAGGCACACAGGTGGCGTCCTCAGTTAAATACGCGAAACTACCACGTTTTTACCGCTGTCCAAGTCAATGCTGCAGTAATTGGCTGGATTTATCGTCTCAACAGTCACTCTTTAATGAAGACGTCACCTGGCGTCTTCAAGTCACTGTAGTTTTTGCCGTAGATCATTAATTATAGGGCAGCGTGCCTTATATCCAAAAATATCAAAACAAAAGGCAATATTGCCCTAAAAATACCTATGTTTTTGCCTATAAAAACCTTAAATATTTCTCTAAGTATGGTAAAATATTGTATATGTATCCTATTTTTTATGAGTTCTGTAATATATAGAGTTATCATTTAAGACTTTGTGTAGTAACATAATTTCCTACCATATGTTTGGTTAGTTTTAAATTATACGATACGTGATAATATTTTGTGTAATTGCTCTTTTTCTTATAATTTTCGTAAATATTTCTGTAAGTATTGTATTATATTGTGTAAATACTTTATTTGTTATGTATTTTGTAAGAAATAATATAAGAATCAATATAACCAGTCTACCTTCTTTTAGCTTTTTTTTTAAGACTGTCTTACAGCAGAACTACCCTGAAAGAAAGAAAAAAAGAAAAAAGCACAATGAGCGGTTATTTGCGTAGATTTGGTACTTAGCTGACCCGATCAATAGAATCCATCGGTTTCTTAGGAACACAACGCAGACGCAAACCAGAGTATTTTCGGTTCCCATACGTGGTACGGAAAGCGAGAGAATATGAGATACCACATTCGCTTCTCACTTCTTCTTCGTTTTCCACGGCGTCGTTTGGGAAGGTCGGGTTTGTTGGATGGTATTTAGGAATGGTGAAGTCGTGGCCCTTTTTAACAAAGAGCGTCACTTCCTCGGCTATTTATATAGCTGCTGATTTGTCTTCTCAGGTAATCTTTTTTGTTTAAAAAGATTTAAACATGGGGGGTTTTGTTGATTAAAAGGTGAAAACTTTGTATTTGCCTTCTGTTTGGCTGATGAGAAAGTGGAGGAAAATGAAAGAAAATCCTCTGGGATGTCTGGAAACTTAACTTTCTTTTCGCAGAAAATAAGCATTTAATTTCTTGGGGGCATTTAGGGCATACAGGGATCACAATTTATTTACTTATGTTTAAACAAATGCCATGTAGTCATTCATTATAAAAATGATATATTGATTTATTGGGTATTTTTGTTGTCTAATTATCATTTGAACTTTGTTTTGCGGTATCAAGTATAATTCAGTTTAGTTTCATTTTCAGCATTTCTTACACATTATAATTTGCTTTGTACGGTGGCCTATTGGCTATTGCTCATCGTGAAAATTAACCATTATGCTACTTCTAAACTTTTGTTCCATGGACAATACTGTTGAAAAACTGGAAGGAAAATTTTATTTCCTTGCCTGTTTGAATTTGTTTCATCCAAAATTAGCTGCAGTTTGTTGTCTAGTTCTTTCGGTAGTTGCTAAACAAGCAAATATGCATATAACATTATGAACTATTGTCTGCCTGCATTTGATTATGAACTATACATTTAGCCTTTGTAATTACTTGCATCAGGAGTAGGAACCGGCATCTTTTATTATGTTTTTAATATGGAATTCTATGGTCAGACAATTTCGAAGTCATCTGCGGATCCTTACGATTTGGTGAGGACGTCACGCATGGCTGGATATGGATTGTTGATATTAGGACCATCACTGCATTTCTGGTTCAACTTGATGTCGAAACTCTTTCCAAAGAGGGATTTAATCACTACTTTCAAGAAAATGGCCATGGGGCAGCTAGTTTTCGGACCTTTCATGACTGTTGTTTTCTTCTCGTTGAATGCTCGTCTACAAGTTATGTTCCTTACATGTCACAAGATGAACACAGCTTTGCAGTTCATTAACTACTTCTATTAAGCTGCCTTACCTTGCAAGTCGTCCTGATTCTTTAGTTACTCTATTATGCTGATTATTCTGTCACAATATTTATTTGCACTACCGACTTTTATATTTGAAAAAACAACCGAATTGCATCAATGTATGATGTTTATTACTTGTGCATAACGTTTACCATGCACATTCAAGAAATAATAGATGTAAGCACTTTGCTTCTTGTTGCGGATGGTTGAAGGTGAAAGCGGTGAAGAAATCATTTCCAGGTTAAAGCGAGACTTGCTTCCTACAATGCTAAATGGTGTGATGTACTGGCCCTTTTGCGACTTCATCACTTTCAGGTTCATCCCAGTTCATTTGCAGGTATGGTTGATTCTTCTTTCCTCTTTCTTCCTCCATGTGGCTCTGATTCATGAAAATTATTCCTGATGACATTCATTTCGACAGCCGCTGGTGAGCAATTCGTTTTTGTATTTATGGACTGTCTATATGACATACACGGCAAGTCTAGAGAAACCGGTTTCAGTTACCTGCTGATTGATATGCAACTGTTGATTCCATGGTGTTCGAGATTCAGCTTCCTAAGACGGACTAAAGATCCGATAAGAACTATTCGCTCACTGGAATCCGGTCCTTCTAACCTTAGTGCAAGTATGCTTGGGGGCAAAACACGAAGGGATGAATCAATTAGGGAATCATCTTGTTTTAGTTGTTAAATTCTGGTTCCCGCTGTTTCTTCTTATTCTTACACGCTACTTGTTGTAAGCTTAAAAATTGATGAAAAATCTAGTAATAGTCTATTAGAAAGTATTTCGGAGCATTTGAAAGGACTCCATTTGTTGTAAACTGAAAGATAAGACAATAGGTTCTTTAAACAAGATCAAAGTTTCGAATATTGGCGTTTTGAATGATACAAACTAGATTGAGAGGAAAATTGAAACCAGATTGTAGAAGTTGCTTATTGTCTCTATCCAACTATTTAAATCACCTAGTGACAAGGTTTTTCGCTTGCAAGGAACGTGCAGATCATTTTAAACAAGTTTTGAGGTATATTTTTATCTTCTCCACACCCCAATATCTGGTTGCAAATGCCGAGTTAAGAATTTTGGATGTTGCCTTTGGTTTTATTTTATTTTTGTTGAAAGATTGCCTTTGGTTTTAGATTGTATGGTTAGAGGGACGTCTTTGGGCATTTTATCCGATCCGGTCGGGTCAGATTTTTTAATAAAAAAGTCGGGTTCGGGTCGTGTTTAGTTTTAGGGTGAAAATATCTGGCCAAACCTGACCCGGGACTAAAAATATAATTTTCTCCTAATTTTTTTAGGAATATTTGTAATAATACCCTCTTTGTATATTTTTTAATTAGATCCTTAAAGTTAAATTCTTATTTACAATTTAGTCTTTAGAAATATTTTTTATAATTAGGTCCCTTAAAATTATTTTTTTGTAATTAAGTCTCTAAAATTGATTTTTTTCTATAGATTGGGTTGGGTTAGGTCGGGTTTAGGGTATTTATTTTCGGGGCAGGTTCGGGTGGGGCAAAAACTCGACCCATGCCCATCCCTAGACGTCTCATCTTCTGCTTCACACCCCATCCATCCTTGATATTTTTAAAAAATTCATATTAAGCTTCAAAATTTTTTAAATTTTTTAGTTAAACCACTTCTCATATTAACCGCTCAAAAATTTAAAATTTTTAGTTAGACCTTTTTTAGAAAAAAAAGTTAAATTAAACCCTTCAAATATTTTAGTGTAAACCTCTAAATTTTTTAAAATTTTAAGTTGTCGTCAAACCCTTTAGAATGAGATGATAGGTAACTTAAATAACATTCAGGGTTCGAATTTTGATGTAATGAATAAAGTAAATCAAGTTGGGATTTGATCTCAATAAATCGAATATTGATAATCATACAAAAAATATTTATTCTTTTCCTAATTTATCATTCTAAAAAATTCAGCTCGATTTCATTATTTAAATTCCTTTAATTTGTTAATGTAATCGGTGTTTGTGATTTTGATTTAGACATAATACTCATAATAGTACAGTGACTAAATCCTGAAATTAAGTAAAGTACAATGATGAAAATGCATATTTGACCAAAAGAAAACAATCGGGGTCAGAATGTTGAAACTAGGGTTTCTGGAATCCGTCTATAAATGTCCTCGTTTTCATTCTAGCTTATTCAATAAGCTCGCAAGCCTCCTTTTTGCCTTCCAGAGTTCTTGATCGATCATGGGTCACTCTAATGTCTGGAATTCTCACCCCAAGACCTACGGACCTGGCTCTCGCGCCTGGTAACTTCATCTTCTCCCATTTAGTTATTCTTTTGATTGCTTCAGAATTTCAATTAGGTGACTACTATTGTTAATTTTTTATTATGTTTGACTTTAACATTTTATTTGTTTAGCATATATCGCGTTTAAGATTAACGAGCTGAAATACTAGTTTAGGTTATTTATCATGTTAATCTTTATGAACAAGGGTTTTAATGATCTGGGTTTTTTTCTCTTAGGTTGAGATTGTTATGAATCGTCCTTTAAGTTGCATAGAGAAACATTCTGCTAGGTTTTTCTTGGTTAATTGATTCTATTTTGGTGTTTTAATGCTCTCTTTTTTCTTGTAGTCGTGTGTGTGGAAACCCCCATGCCATCATAAGGAAGTATGGACTCATGTGTTGCAGACAGTGCTTCCGTAGCAATGCCAAGGAAATCGGATTCATTAAGGTAACACGACGACTCTTCGGAATTACTCATCTGATGATTAATGTTATCTGAATCTTCATATTTCTCTCGTCAGCATTTGTTAACCCCTGGTTCCTCTCTGTCTTCCTTTGCAGTACCGCTAAAGGATTTATATGGTGCGGAGTAGGATGGAATTCATTCGAGTATGAGCAATTCTAGTATTGTGTTTAGAATTAGAAGATAATGTTTTTGATGAGTTTATTCTGGGACCTTTGAAGTGTTTTATGAGGAGTACTTTTGTTGTTTCTTAATGGAAGTTTATTGTTAGTTTGCTATTAATTGTCTACTCAATGTGAATGATCCTGTTGGTTACCGGCATTTCATGTGTTATGAAATACGTTTTTGAAATATGAGAGTGAAGTTTTTAAGTCTATCTACTGCATTTGATCCTTGTTGTTATGGTGTCGTGTCTTGGTAATGCTCCAAGGAATGGTTATATATGGATTCAATGCGTCAAAATCTTTCATTGTGATTCTGGTGTTCTGAAGCCAGCTTTGTTCCTATCCATGTTGTGCCGTCTCGTCTAGCACAAGAAAAGTGTCCTGCAATGATCTATTTCACCAACTTTCTTGGCTAGTTTTCTTCTTCAAGCAATTTTCTCCGATGCCCTCCATCAATTATAGTTACTTCAGACTTCAAATTATGGAAGTCGTCTCAGAGATGAGAAATGGGTCGTTTGGTCTGACTGCATTCGGTTTGGGTCATTTTGGGTTTGATTGTATTCGGTTTATGTCATTTTGGGTCCGATTGCATTCAATTCAGGTTTTGTTCGGATTAGTTCAGATTTAGTTTAGGTCTATGGTGATTTGGGTTGGGTATCGGGTTAAGTCAGTTAATATTGGTTTGGTTGATTTTGTGTCGGTTTAATAAGAGATCGGCCGGTCTCATTTGAGTTTTCAAATTTGGTGAGTTGTGTTGTAATTCACAACCCATCTTTCTTTATTTCTTTTAGTATTTTTTTATTTGGGGTTGTTTTTGGTTAGAGTGAAATTTATTCGGGTTGTTTTCGGTTCGAGCCCATTTGATTTGAGATGACTTCAACTAAAATTTGGGTATATATCGTTTTGTTTTATTTCAGTCTTTTGGATCAAATTTAAATTACCATATTCGAGTTGATATTGGATCTTGGGTTAGATAAATCGATTTGAGTTTCGGATCAAGTTTACTTGTCTATTGAAACCTCATAATTGGTAGCAAGCCATGTAAAAAAAATTCAAACATGCCATAGGTCTAGAGTTTAAATCTTAATATTTAGAATTCTTTCTTTATCACATGATAGCAACTTTCTTTGTAAAATCAGATATTTAATCTCAAATTTGAGTTTTAATATATGTAATGCTTTCTTATCTCGTGATAGCGGCCTTCTTTGTAAAATCATATCGTGAGTCTTTAATTTGAATTTTAATATTTGTAACTCTTTTCTTATTGCAAGATTGTAGCCTTCTTTGTAGAAACCGTAACTTTGGGAGGGACAGTGGAAAGGAGAAGCAATGTTGGGAAGGAATAGGCGCAGACAAAAGCATTCTCTTTTTTTGAAGTGGGATGTTTTTCCTTTTGGACCAATGGAGTACGTTTTAGGGTACACAAGTTTCCAACTAGCTCACCATCATTCCATATTTCATACCTTAAACAATACGGTTCCTTTCTATTACTTGGGTGTTTATGATGTCTGCCATTACTTAACTTTTTACATATTCGATAAAATACATTTAAACAATCGAATTAATCTGTAAAAAGTTTTCTTGCATGATTATACCTAGTTTTTGCTGCTGAGAATTCAATGCTCTTGCAAATATTGGACCTTTCCTATGCCTTGGAAACAAGGGAAATTGAGATTTTAAGAGATGAAAAGAGACATTGCATCTTTATATTAAACTCTAATTAAACAAATGGGTTATATTATCTAACTTTGCTTCCAACAATCACAAGCCATTCTTTTTGTCTTCACTTTTTTTTTAATAATATTATTATTATATTTAAGTCCTTTTATTATGTTGAAATTTGATATTTGATCTTTGTATTTTAGTTTGGTACTATTTGGTCCTTTTTTGTATAATGTTATTGTCATTAAAGTGATTATGTGAATTTTTTTACTATTATTTGGTGATACAATCAATCACATGAAAATTCAGTCAATCATGTTCAACTAAGAATAAATTTACATCACAACCAAATGATTAAAGTTGTTTTAAAAAAGGGTAAACTACATCAGTAGTCGCTGAACTATGATTTCTTTCTTATTTTGGTTACCGAACTATTTTTTTTTGACACGTGACACCATCCTTTTAGTTTGAATAAAAATATTATAAAATAACATATATTGCTTACGAGGAGAGAGAAGAAATGACATGGAAAATTAAAAAAATAAAATAAAATTCCACATCAGCAAAACCGTTAAGTTTTTAACAGCCGGTGACCAAAATAGGAAGAAAACATAACGTTAGTGAAGTTTTTGCCAAAAAAATAGTTCGGTGACCAAAATAGGAAAAAAATCATAGTTCGGTGACTACTAGTGTAGTTTACCCTTTAAAAAATCATCTCTCCCTTTAATGTAACAACTAATGATTTTATTAGTTTGGACTTACTACTGACATTGCATTACAAGAATAGAAGGATCAAATTATGTCAAATTAAAACAAATGTATTAAATCCGATATTTAAACATAATAGGACGATAACTTGGCTTATATTATACATATCTTTTAAGATTTGAAGTTTGTTTGCTATAATTTTTCATTAGATACCATCAACTTCTTTGTTGCTTGGAAGCTCTTTTCATGTCTCTCCTCTTCCTAAGGTTCTCTCTCTAACAACAATAATTAGGACAAAAATCCTTCGTTTTTTTTTTGTGACTCTTTTTATGTCTTGAACACTAAAAAAATTTAAGCCATAACTTTAAATTCTAAACTATAAACCCTAAATCATAAAAATACACCTTACTCATAACTCCCTAAACTTGAACTCTGAACTCTAACTTAATTTTTTAGTGTGGGACATAAAAGGGTGCCGAAAAAGGCAGAGAATTTCTATTCCAAAAATTACATATAAATCTGGTCATCTGATTGTTTCTAGAGAAAGTTGATATTTTTCCTTCCCTGAAATCTAATATCAATTGACAATTGGTTAATGTTTTTTGCTAATCATTGATTTGATTCGTGAAAGCTTAATTAAAGTGATATTAGATCTATAGATTGTGATTATAACAAAGGGTCTTAATCTTAGTTGTAAGTAATTTATTCCTAATTAATTTACTTCTTTTCCCTTTTATTTCCCATTAATTGTTGTGACATTTATATACAATCTGATGCTTGCTTGTAATGGAAGTTGAAGGAGATTGTAATATGATTGGAAACTACTCATTTAATCCTATAATTTAATATGTACAACAATTTTTCAAACATCATTTATAGATTTGTTTAAGGCTCATAAGAATATACCTAACTTATAAATATTGGACTCTAAATGTAAATTTGGATCTATTTTATTTTAATTATAAAATATAAAAATATTTTGTTATTATTTTAGACAATAAAACGGATCATCGATGCATAGTTTGCAAGACGTATGTTTCTAAAAGGTTAAGAGTAAAAAATAAATAAACTATATAATCACACAAGAATATTAAAATAACATAACCTAAAATAGATTTTTTTAATATGAGTACGTCAGTTTTATTTAAAGATGAAAAATCCAAGACTACGAAGAGAGTTGACAACTTAGGTAAACTAACTTGATCCGATCATATTCCTAAAAACACGAAAATTAACGTCTTTAGATCATAAACATAACCATAGAAAGAAAATGTAAAAATCCTAACTCAAATACTCGAAGTAAAATAGATACAAATGTCACCAAAGTTCGATGATGAAAGGTAAAAACGAACAACAAACAACATTAAAAAATGCATATTACAGTGATAAGGCACGCTGACAACACTGTCATTACCGCAACTCAATCGCGAACAAGAGCGGTGACTGAGCTCTTATCCAAATCCACTTCAAGGGTCCAAAACATGAAAATCAACAGGGTAATCAAAAGAGCGCCATCTTGATCAGTCGTGACGACGTCAAATCCAACTCTAATGGAAAAACAAATTAAAAAGAAAGCGGCCAAATGACTAATTAAGAGAAGAAAAGTGTACCAAAAGACAAAGAATGCGTACCAAGAAATAGAGAAAAACGTGTCACGAAAGTAGAATTATTAAACTAGAAACATATAAAATAAAGAACGAAATCAAAAAAATATTACCGACGGTTGACAACGAGCATCAAAACCGATGCTGCCGTTGACTATGTAAAAATAAAAAAATAACCTATAAATAGATGTATTGTCATTAAATAGTTAAAAGTATTTCTACAAATATCATTTAAAAAAACAACTAAAAATTAACTTTTAACATTACTTGACAAGTGTTGCATTGTCGCAAAAGAGATTCACTTCTAATTATTGTTTTAGATAAACTACATGATTGATTTTTTTTCAGACTGATTTACTTTTGTTATTGATTTTATTATTTCTAAATTCATAAACCCTAAATATTTCTAAATTCTACATGCGTCACTAAAACCCCATTATAAAAATGATCATTTTATTTGTTGTTTCTCTATAACTAACTCTTTTTAAAAACTACAATACAAACTATTTAAATTGTCATGAAATATCAATGGGTGCGCCCATTTTGTAAGAAAATCAAAGCATGAATGTCTCGTTTGAAACATTTTAAAGAGTCCGGTTAAAGTTAAATTTTTTCTTACTCTTTAAAAAAAACTATAAACTTCCGAACAATTAAATTTTGATATGGGGATTGATTTTTTTTTAATAGAAATGTATGTTATTTCCTTAAATAATCTTGTTCGAGTGTTATATCTTTAAAAAAAATTCAAAAAAATATTAGGGTAAATTAATCCATAGTTTATGAAAACCGTTTAAATCCTAAAAAAATCATAGGTAAAAATGATTTTTCATTGAAGCCAAATCAATTACAGAAGGACTCAATTTACTCTTGGTTATAAAAAATTCAAGTTTTATGTTAAAAAATAAGGCTTAAACCAAAAAATAGCTCTCAAATTATGCTTTTTTTTCTCTGCTTTTAGCCCTTAAACTATGATTTAGTTAAAATAGCCACTTAAACTATTATTTTTGGTCAAAATAAGTACCTAAACTATGCCATTTTCTTCTTTTAGTCCCCAAAACTATCAATTGGTCAAAAAATCTTTGTGATGTGTCAACATTTTATTAGTCGAAATAATTTTCTTTTGACTTAAATAACTATCGGACTTAAAATGACCATAAATGATAGTTTAGCGGCTTATTTTGATTTATGATATTTTAAAATTTAAAAAGAACATAAATATTTATATATGTTAGAAAAGCCTATAAAATGATATTTTTGTAACCATGGACTTAAAATGACCAAAAATGATAGTTTAAGGGCTTATTTTGCCCAGATCATAGTTTAAAGACTTAAAGTGACAAAAAATTATAGTTTAAGGGCCTATTTTACCCAAATCATAGTTTAAGGGCTAAAAGCAGAAAAAATGCATAGTTTGAGGGCTATTTTTTGTTTTAAGCCAAAATATAAATAAAGGGTAAACTACACTGGTAGTCACTGAACTTTTAGAGCGCTTTCAATATGGTCACCGAACTTTTAAAACTTTCATTACAGTCACTCAACTTTTAATTCGCTTTCATTACGGTCACTACCGTCAACTACTGTTAAAAAGCTGACATGACATGTTAAATTTAAGGGTTAACTACATTGGTAGTCACTGAACTTTTAGAGCACTTTCAATATGTCACTGAACTTTTAAAACTTTCATTACAATCACTTAACTTTTTATTCGCTTTCATTACCATTAAAAAAAGCTGATGTGGCACATTAAGTTTAAAAATAAACATTTTCCACACTATTTTCTCTCCCCCCTCTTATTTTTTTTTCATTTTTCTTTCATCCAAACATGTTTATCTTTCTTTTCCATCCTTCTCTTCCTCCTCTGTAATCTTATAGTTTCTGTTGGGTGAAATTGTCCTACTACTTGGACCATTAAGAAATCTCTCAAGGCTATAGCTATCCTAGAGTTTTTTTTCACTGTAACAATCACTTAACCTGGTTTTAGTGTTACCAAAAAATTCCATCCCGCCTTTAGAGTATACAAGTTGCTCATATTTTTTTATTTTTTTCAGAGTATACCTGTTCGAAAAATATTCTAACAAGACATGAAAATATGGTCATCTAAGATCATCCCAATGCATTAAAAAAGTGACATGCCAATATTATATATACTCATATCTAATTTCACTCCCCAATTTTAAGTACCTTAACCACAATGATAGCAGCATAACACATAATCTTTATTTTTGCATCATTTTCCCCAAAACTTTAG
Organism: Hibiscus mutabilis; assembly: GCA_019671005.1. NCBI lineage: Eukaryota > Viridiplantae > Streptophyta > Magnoliopsida > Malvales > Malvaceae > Hibiscus > Hibiscus mutabilis. Next base: position 29,887,971 of record CM033747.1, on the reverse strand, counting down.
GATAGCTATAGCCTTGAGAGATTTCTTAATGGGGCAGGTAGTAGGACAATTTCACCCCAAAGAGGCTATAAGATTACATAGGAGAAATGAAGGATGAAGAGGAGGAAAAAAAGATAGACATGTTTGGATGAAAAGAAAATGGAAGAAAATAAAAGGGGGAGAACATAGTGTGGGAAAACGTTTATTTTTAAACTTAACACGCCACATCAACTTTTTTAACGGTAATGAAAGCGAATTAAAAGTTGAGTGATTGTAATGAAAGTTTTAAAAATTCATTGACCATAATGAAAATGCTCTAAAAGTTCAGTGACTACCAGTGTAGTTAGCCCATAAATAAAAGATTCAAGTGTTAAGAAATTGGATTCACCAAAAAAAATTGTCTAACGTCCTACAGAGATTCATAAAAACCTAAAGCAAAAATCCCAGCTGACTCTGTCTCTCTCTGTTCCCAAATCTCGCCTTACCTACTCTTCTCTCCATCTCTGAAAACCCAGAAAAAGTGTGTGGATTTCACTGTTTTTGAAGTAAAATGGAGGATTCCTCAAAAAACCTTCATGGGTTCCCCTCCATACTCCTCTAAATCACCTAAAATTCCTTCGTTTCCGCCATGAAAATGGAGACACTCATCAGTAATTAATATACAAAATTTCTTTCAAAACAATGTGGAAAAGAAAGTAAATTCCTTTGCAGTCTGTGATGATGGTGGCTGCATTGTCTCGTCCACCAACTCCTTCACAGTCCCAAGTTGAAGAAGAAACAAATACCCATCAAAGAGAAAACCCAAGAGCTGCAACAGCTAAAAGGCCTCCTCACAAAGTTAATGGCTCAACTGTTACGAGAAATCCCAAAGGTAGACAAGTTTCTTCCAGGTATTTGTCTCCATCTCCATCTCCTTCCACTTCCTCTTCTTCTTCTTCTTCTTCTTCGGCAGTCAAAACGCCGGCTAGATTTCCTTCACCGCTTATCTCTCGTTCCACTAATACGATGTCGGCGGGTAACAAAACGGCTACGGGATTTCATTCTCCGCTTGTTTCTCGTCCAACAAACGCTACATCTACTTCAACGACGTCGTCTTCGCTTCCCAAACGGTCTCAATCTGTCGGCCGGAGCCGGCTAGGGAGTCAATTTTCGCAAGGAAATAATGTCAATGGCACCACTGAAATGTCAGCTGCTACCAAGATGTTGATTACTTCAACGAGAAGTTTGTCGGTTTCTTTTCAAGGTGAGGCCTATTCCCTTCCGATCAGTAAGACGAAGGCTCAAGTGGGTTCTACTTTGATAAGGAAAGCAACTCCCGATAGGCGCCGATCTCCTCCGGTGAGAGATCACATGGAGAACTCGAAACCGGCGGATCAGCAACTCTGGCCAGGGAGAACACGGCCGGGGACTCCGGGTTCGGGTCCGAATCCGTTGTATAGGAGCTTGGATTGTAGTGGTGAAAGGAAGGCTTTTGGATCTGGGGCAGTGTTGGCTAAGTCATTGCAACAATCAATGATGCTAGACAAGAGTAGCAGGAGGGTTTCCTTTGACGGTGGTAGTAGATTGAGTTTGGATTTGGGAAGTTCTGAATTATTAAAAGAAGCTAACAAGCAAAATTCAGATTCCAATTCATTAAATGAGGCTCATTGTGAACTTACTGCATCTGATACAGATAGTATATCTTCTGGGAGCACCAATTCTGGAACTGGAAGAAGTGGGGATTTGAAAGGAAAGAATGGACCCCGTAATATTGTTGGGTCTGCAAGGTTTTGGCAGGAAACTAATAGCCGGTTAAGGCGGTTGCAGGACCCGGGTTCGCCTTTGTCTTCAAGCCCAGGGTCTAGAATTGGTTCTCCAGCTAGGTTTAGTCAATCAAAAAGGGTTTCTTGTGATGGTGCAGTGCCTTCTCCTATGAGGGGTAGTATAAGACCTGCTTCTCCTAGTAAGCTTTGGACATCTTTGACTTCGTCTCCATCAAGGGGGCTAAGTCCTGGTCGCGTTAGAAATGCAGCCGGCGGTAAAGAGGCGATTGGTAATGCTGTTAATACCCCTTCAATTCTTAGCTTTTCTGTTGATATACGGAGAGGAAAGAAGGGAGAGGGTCGAGTTGTTGATGCTCACATGTTGAGGCTTTTTTATAATGGTTATTTGCAATGGAGATTTGCAAATGCAAGGGCAGATGCTGCTTTCATCATGCAGAAACTGAGTGCTGAGGTATGGTTGCCCTCCCTGTCCATCTTATAATCCTCAATATGTTCAATGTTCATGCCTACTTGATTTCCGTTTGTCTATTTGATGAATGCTTCAATTTATTTCACCAATATTGGTTTGGCAAATAAAGATTGCCTATGATGCAAGTGGCACCTTAGTTCTTGCATTATGATATCCCTTTGAGTAGGGATGGACCGAAGGGGCGGTGAAAAATTTGAAATTATTATATGATTTAGAAATTTTCTATCTATTTTCTATTCTCCTAAAATTTTATATGTTCCTCCCCTAGAATTTTATAGGTTCATCCCAACATAAAATCTTGGGTCCGTCCCTGCCTTGGAGAGTGTCATGTACTGTTTCCATGTCCAGTTGTCCTTTTTATATTTGCTAAGAGACTAGATTTAGTGACAGAAGGATTTTAAGGCAATATATTGGGTAACTTTGCACAAATATACTTGTTTTTTTTTTTTATTTTCACAAATGTGGTTCTTGCTTTTTTATTTTCAGAAATATAGCACTTTCTACAGTGAAAGTGAAGTTGGAGGGAACACAAAATGTTTTACACTGAAGTCGGATTATAGACCTACCGTCTTCAACATATTTTAATTAAAAAAAAGGATGCAGAGTGAAGTCGGATTGTATTCTCACCGATTTCACTTTTACTGTAGCAAATGCTATAGATTTGAAAATAAAAACAAGGATGCCATATTTCTGAAAAAAAATTCCCCCCTGCAATATTGGTGCAGTTTTCCCAATATATTGTCATGCTTTTGAATGGTAAAAATCTTTGATGTGACCAATGATCTGTGAGTTGGCTCCGTGCTGAAGATAAGATATAGAACTCTAGGAAGCTTCGGCATGGTACTGGATACTCAAGATGATGTAAAATCATTGAGAAATACATACTTATGAATGTTATTTAGAAGCCTCTTTTTCTTTCATTCTCTCACCGTTACAGAGAGGCTGAAGATGTAGAAATTTTATCACTTTGGGAAGATAAGCTTACTCTTTGGAAAGCCTATGTTATTCAATAATGGACATTGTACAGTTATAGTCATTGGGTCGGATTCTGATAAATGTTTTACTCCGGCCTTATTGTCATTGTGTCACTTCCGCTGTAGTCCTTTTTTCTTTTCTAAGTTTGAGGCAAAGAAATGGTAATTATCAAAAAAACTAAAAGCCTATTCTGATGATTTGAGTTGTTATATGGGGTCAATATGGAGCGAGTGTTTGTTGTACAACTGTATGAATTTGATGTGAGATCAAAGTAGATAAATTGTGGCTGATCTTGTGTGTCATTCTAGTCGTAATTCTGAACTTATGAGGAGATTTTCAAGCTGTTTCGTTCTTGCTCTCACTATTTGCTGTTGTAGATTTGCTTAATGGAATGCCCAATGGACATACATACTGGAAAAAAGGCAGAAATTAAAGATACACCCGGCAAGGAAGTATTTAAATGATATATTGGATTCCATTAGTGTCTGTTGTCAATTGGCCATGATGCTCGTATTCTGTTCTTTGCAAGAGACAAGTGAATGATGCTGACTGTACATCAGTTAAAGGGCATATTCAAAGATTTGTATTAACTGGTTGAATTAGAAAAATTGCTCTGCTTCTAATATTCTTTAGGATGTCATGTCAGCACTTCTTTGGTAACTACAATCAGTGTTGGGTCAAAATTGGTCTGCAGGGTTTTGCTATATAATAATATACATGAATGGTTATTTTTTTCAGCTTTATTCTCGAGGTTTAACATTATCTCTACTAAGTCTGGAATGTTCATCTCCAATGTTTTCTTATTTTGCATCAGCAAAATCTGTGGAATGCATGGGTAACAACATCAGAACTGCGGCATTCTGTCACCCTCAAGAGAATAAAGTTGCTATTGCTGAGGCAAAAGTTGAAATTGACTTCCATCCTGAAAAGACAAGTACGTTGGAAAACTTCAAGTTTCTCAAACTATTGAACCAAATACTTGTAGACTTTTTCGCAGACAACTGTTTCAACTATCTGATTATGGATTTACCTTCATATTTGTCATATCATACATGTAATTCATGACTGTATCCATGCCTTCATTTAAAAAAAAAGACAACATTGTTAGGGATACTACGATGAGAATGAAATTATCAACTGGGGACTTGATCTTATAATGAGGATTTTTTAGTTTTCTGCAGTGGTCAAATGGCGCCTTTAATATTTAATAATCCACTTAGATACCTGCTTACAAGCAGTCATAATTCACTTTCATCATAAAATGAGTAACTACTCAATATTGGTACACGTAACATGGCAAAAAATGGAAAATTAGTTTTTATTCTTGCATGCCGTAGAGAACAGGTCAATGTTTGATTTATACGAGTATCGTGCACCATCGTGCACCTTCTGGAGGTAGAGGACGTCAAAAAGCAAATAAGAAGGGAAGTCAAGATGAGACAAATTTTGTACTGTTATATTTCTTTCCCAAAAGGAAAAAGGCTGTTGATGATTTGATAATTTGACTCTTACTTAGATCCTCCGTTGCCCTCCCTCACTTCTTACTGCATGCTAGTTAGAATAGGCTTAATCCTTTCCACTCTCCGATACAAGATGCTGGCTTTTATAGCATGAATCCTCTTCATGACTAAAAACTTTTTATAATTGGTGAATGTAGATAGCTCATTTAGAAGCCTGGGCACTCCTCGGAAGAGACCACTCTGGCTCTTTGCTAGGAGCAACTGAAGCTTTAAAGGCTAGTACTCTTCGACTTCCAATTGTTGGAAAAGCCACAGTAAGTTTCTTCCCTTTTTTCCTTCCACTTTTCAATGTGCACTGTGTTAATGATTCAGTTCATGAATATTGGTGTGGTTTAAAATGTTGCTCTTGTTCCTCTTTGTCGTCTCCATTTTCTCTTATAATAGGTCGATATCCAAAATCTGAAGGACGCTGTTGGTTCAGCAGTTGAGGTGATGCAGGCAATGGCAACTTCGATATGCTCACTATCATCAAAGGTAAATTCATTAATTCAATTTTCTGGAACATTAGTCTTCCAAAATAAAAAATCACTAAGTTATTTTATGCGGTAATTGTTTGTAATCATTGAGTTCTTTACAAGCCAGTTGTAATTTTATGGTCTCGGGATGCGGCTGGAGCCATTGGGCGATTAACGAGAACATCGGAAGTGATTTCCTTAACTTTATCCTTAGAATGGCCTATGATGTTGGATAGATCAGCTCGTTGAAGGGAGACCGGAACCTTTTAGCTCATCAATTGAAAGACTTACTAACCAAGTAATCCTACGAAGGAAATACTTCTAAGAAAGCAAGAAATACTCGTGATTAAAATTTCAATATTTTCCTAATAATGATAAAACTGATATCTCCTAAAATAATATTATTCTCTTTCCTAAAAAGAAAATATTCTTTCCCCTAATAATTAAGGATTTATATCCAATACATTGGCGGTGGAAATTTTTAGTTTCCACAAGCGCTTAGTTTTAGGGTTTAGAGACTCAGTTTAGAGTGTGGGGTTTAGAGGTTTAGGTGTAGGGGTTTAGAATTTAGGGGTAATGGTTAGAATTTAGGGGTTAGGATTAAAATTTGGGGTTTAGAGGTTAGGGTTTAGGCTATAGTGTAATATGTTGAAGATTTAGGTTTTAACCTATAAACCCTAAATTCTAACCTTGAACCCTAAATTATATTCACAATCACTAAATTCTAAACTACTAAACCTAAACCCCTAAATCCTACACCCTAAACTGAGTCCCCAAACCCTCAAATTAAGGCGCTTGTGGAAACTAAACGTTTCCACCGCCAGTGTATCATATAATTATCCAATAATTAAACCTAATAACATTACTCACCTCCCAAAAAAAGAGCTTGTCTGCAAGCTAGAGATTGCATAGTTTGTATTTTGTCCCTCCTCGGGTCCAGTTCAGGGTCCTCTTCATCTGTTACCTCTAACCAGGATAGTCTTTTGCACTGATGTCCTTTTAAGTAGGGTTCATCACAGTTATAGCAAAGACCCTTAGTCCTCCGTTCTACTATCTTTGAATGATCCAATCTTTTGAAAGCATGCAGATCTGCTCCACTGCCATTGGGGCCCTTATCAAGGCTATGCATCCCTTGCCCTTCGTAGCAGCTAAGGTGGATGTGTTTGACATTATTTAGGAATTGGATCCCAAATTCTTCCAAGTAGTGTTTTGGAAGCCTGTATCTCGGGTTAGCTGATATTTAGTCTCAAAGATTCACGCAAGCCTAAACCAAGTCCCCAGGTTGTTGCATACATCAATTTGGGTTGAATTTGACAATCCAACAGTGAACAAATTAATTTGTTGACCCGTCCTCATCGAGTCTACGTGGTCCAACAATTCTTGAAATTGGCAAAGATAGTCTTCCACCGATCCCGTTTGATTCAATTTCACTAATCAAACAGTTGATGCCAACAAATTTTTTTTGTCGAATCTTGACTCCATGTTTGATTTGAACTTGTCGAATTTCTTTCGGTTGATCGAATCGGCCATTGTTCTTAGCTCTGAGGCCAAGCTGTTACAGTCCCTGGATACATCTTGAGTCATTGGGCGACTCTGAAGTGATTGCCTTAATTTTATTCTTAGAACGACCTATGATGTTGGATAGATCAACTCATTGAAGGGCTCATTAAAGGGAGACTGGAACCTCATGACTTGATAAAAAGACACCAAGGTCTTTTAGATTTTTTTATAAAAATTCTGACTTGTTTTATTCAATTATCAGTTCACCTCTTATATAGAGGTTATCCAACTCAACTGAAAGACTTACTAACCAAGTAATCAAGTATACTCATAATTAAAATCTCAATATTTTCAAGATCTACTAATTAGCCCAGCAGTTAAGGATGCTCCTCTTGTCACATATTGTATGAGTTCGAATCCCGGTGCGGGAATGTAAAGTGCTCTGAAATGAGAGATTAAAGCACTCACCCACAAATAATAGCCGTGAAAGTATATATGTTACCATCCGTAATGGGCCTTGAAAGCAGTGATTTGATATTCCAATTCAGTTGCTTACTGGAAGGTAATGCTGAAAAGAGGGGAAAGTTAATAGAAAAATCCTTTGCAGATTGCAGCAGCTGATTGGATTCTTTGCCTTGCTTTTACTATCTAAAAATCGGATTAGCTGTTTTTGTTAATAGGAACTACTATCGTTCCTTATCAAGAGATGCTTAGTAATTTCCATTTAGAAACAGATTATTTGTGTTTGGCCCTGACCTTGCACTTTGGAAAGGGCAAATCTGCCTCATTATCTAAATATCATTTGCCCCTTGCAGGCGGAGGAAATGAATTACTTGGTGGCCGAACTTATGAGCTTGGCTGCAAAGGAAAAGGTTTTGCTTGAACGATGTAAAGACTTTTTGTCGGCATTAGCAGCCATTCGGGTAAATACGGTGTTTTGTTTAATGTTCCAAGCTTTTTTCTGCTCATCTCATTAGGACTGTTTTCAACAGGTTAAAGACTGTAGCTTGAGGTCACATATAATACAACTAAATCGACCAGCAACCTGACGACACGTGTGTAGAACTGATCTTATTTGATAACTCATCCTAAACGCTAACATTACACCCGAGCTCATGTTTCTTGCAATAGATGGAGGCAGCACCGGGAAAAATCACAGCGGACTGGTTTGTCTTCTCATTTTAGCAGTTTTAGAACCAGTTGTCTTCTTTCCTCGTCAAGTGGCTTATTTATGTATGCAATTTCCCCCCTTTTAGGTAAAAGAAAACATTATATAAATACGCAAGTTATCGATAACCGATTATCATGTATTTCTCGGCCTACATCGATTAATCATCTTAGTATGATCTTGTCTATGCCTGTTAAATCACATGCCATCTTTTTTCTCTCTGAATGCATGATCCAAGCATAATAAAAACTGAGTGCACGAAAATGAATCATGTTTCCTCTCCGAATTGAATAAGCCAGATAAAATCACCATTTTTAAGAGATTTTAAGTTGGATATTTACTTAACATGGGAACTTTCTTGCATAATGAGCCTTCAAACACAAATAAATGAGAGCACTGAAGCAGCTACCATGAATGGCTGGCTGCCTGCTCTTTCAGTAAGCACCCCTCGATCAAGTTCATTGTACAGTAACTTCTTTTTTCCTTACAGCATTATGAAATTTCAGCTAAGTTTGTTTCATGACCATATATGCTTTCATTTTGCTAAATTAACATTAAACTAGTTCTTGAATTTAGTAAAAGCTCCAAAACACCCCCCAACTACAACGTGTTCCTTGCATTTCTACTTTAAGAAACAGAATGCCTTCTGTTTCTGGATGGTGTTGATTTGGCTTCTTCAGGGTTGGCCAAACCGAGACTCTCCGATGAATCCGAACCACTGTTTTCACCTTGGGTTCCTTTGCTTGACCATATCTTTGAAAATATCCTCTTGGACTTGAGTAAACCTTTCATTTTACTAATGGCAGCTCTGTCGACGCTCATTCTACTATCTCCCCCGGTTCTTTCGCTCCCTCCTATCCTGTTTCCCGTCCTCAAGGCAACTATTTCCCCTTTCAGGACCTTGAGTTCCTCGGCTGTGGCCACTGTGTCCCAATCTTCCTCTGGGTTGGTTGCTGCTGACCTTGAGCTCCCGTGAGATCCGATATTTAGATCCTTTAGGCCTCTAGGTAAGTCAGGAGTGCTACTCCCCGATGAAGTGGTAGCCCTTACCTGCTCAAAAAACAGAACCTGCACAACCACACGCAACGGGAGCCTCTCGTTTTGTACAACGTGCATACATGCATCAGCTGATAGTTTCTTGCAGTCCATTAACTTGCATATTCTTTTCCTCTCACTCTTACTGATCCCTGGATGCTCCTGCATTGAAGTTGAGGAGAGTTAAAGAGGGGGTGTGTGTGTGTATATATATATATGCGAAGTCCGAAATCAACAGTATCGTTTTTGCCTTCATAATAATAATAGTCAAAAGGTTAATGGTATCACTTCTTCATTTAGGTAAAATTTTAGCAAAAGCTTTCCAAAGCCAGAATTTGTATGCTCAAGTATAATGTAATAACAATTTGATGTGAATTGAAAAAAAAAAAATTACTTCGGCAAGATTCTCACCTTAAGAAACGTATCAATGGCTCTGTAAATCCCATCGTGAGCAGGCCGAGAGATGCAGGACACCATTTCCGCAAGGTCTACAAACTTTGACAGGGGTAAGTTGGGATCCTTGGCAATTTCAGCAAGGTATGCATCTATCAATTTTGCCACCATCAGTTTGGAAGCATCGGTTAAAATTCCCGGTCTTCGTATCTCGTGGACCTCATTCTCTTCGGATTCGAATCTAGCATTCTGATTTTTTGTCAGAAACTCTTTCACCATTTTCTGTACCATAACAACATCATACATTAAATCTTCTCCTTCACCTGCTCGTATCAAAAGATCGTTTACAGAAGCCTCCTCCAGTTGCTGTCCTATTCTCCTTACTAGCTGTTCCTGAGCCATTTCTCCCGAGTCGACAATGATGGCGGCTTTCAATAACTTCAGCAAGAAACTGCAAGATACACTTCCTTTCTCTGCAGGTAACAGCCAAACAATTGTATCAACCATTGATCTATACTTAAAGATATCCCCAGAATGGATCACACCCTTACTGAAACCGGGCAACCTTCTGTAAGAATAAGCTTTCAAAGCTTCTCCGATCACTTCATGAGACAACATTCCTTTGGTTTTAATATTCAGTATGACACGCTTATACAAATCTATTTCAAGTTCACACAAATCCTCGACCCACCAGTCCTTTTGCACAGGTCGGCTTCTGAAACCATTGGAGTTTGGATCGTTCCCGTTTTCCTCTGGGAGCTTCCTTCGGTTATAAGTGTAGGACCAATCAACCTTGGAAACATCAATGCAAGCCTTGGTAGCTATAGCATCAATGCAAAGACCAACCACCTTCAATTCCTCGGATAATGGTAACACAGATTTCGTGGCCTGAAGAACAATGATCGAATCCTTCCAGCTGTGGAAGATGCTGGAGTTGAGGAAGACATTGATCTTGTAAATTAGGTTCCCTTTTTCAATGGTCTCATGCATTCCTAAGTACTCGGCTGCACATCGAGCAGCGACAACATTGTAAGCGTTAAGGGTGACAGTCATGCCGTAACAAAATTTGGCACATATCTCGAAGGCAGCTGGACCTCCAGGAATGTCGGAAATCTGAACTTCATCATTGTTTTCCTCATTACCACTTGCAACCAACTTTTGCAAGCATGCACTTTTCGAAAGAAGAGGAAACTGCATATATGTTCATGAAGTTATAAGTTCCGATTTCATGTAAGGTATACTGTAATGCATCCTAGCAAGGAAATTACGCTTAAAGACAATGCTTGAACATAGACAGATATTTACGTAGACAGGAAGAAAATGCATACCTTATGCAGATAAAACTTAACATCCCCTACAGTAACCGTGACATCGGTTGCCAGCTCACTTGCCGCGTACCTGACATGGAGATATAAGTTTAAAACATCGGAACTTCAAAAATTGCACACAGGTCGGACAAAGGCAAAATTATATATATGCATATAAACTCCACTAGGATTTTCTCATTTATAATACCCAAAAGTCATTAGGCTTCATGTTGCACCCAAGACGGTGTCCTACACCAGAAATCAAACACTAGCCCATGGTATATTTATCCATTTAAGAAAAAGTGAATTGCATTGGCGTTAAGCTGCAAAATGAATACGTGTGATGTCTGCGGTGCTCTGATGTATAGGCTACAGAGTGACGATTTACAAGATATATTCAACATATCTGTGATATTAAGAAACCTAGAGCTGTAGAACATGTCAGGGTCGAACACATCACTGTCCCCAATGAGATAGAATACGATTGTAGTAACTATTTGTATCACGCACAATCAGATTTAGTATGACCCGAATGCGAAGAAGGACAGAACATAACATAAACACAAGGAACCATAGAGGATTCAAATGAAAGAAAGAAAGATCAAAAGTCAAAACCAAAGAAGATTAGCTAGATTTTCAAGGATATCCACCAATTCAGATAGAAGACACTTGAATGACGAGATGAGAGGAGCATAACAAATCAATGGCCTACAAAAGCTGCAAATCACATCAAACATTCCACGGTATACCAATAAACGGTCGTCTAGAAAAGGAAGAAAAATTTTCACAGTCCCGAGAAGATTCCTAGTTTAAGCATAAACCACAGAGCCAATGTTACCACAAATCAGAATCGTAAGATTTCCGAGTACGCAGTAGAAATGAACAATAATAATTGACCAATGCAAGAGATTATCACTTAATGGACTTATGCAAGAGTCAAAGGATTGAACAACATAGTGGACAATTATTAAGGGGAAAAAACAAATGATAGATTGCAAATAAGGGTCCAAGAGCTCTTACCTCACATTGTTCCCGTCACTCTGAAAGGTATCCGGCTTCGATCCAAGCTTCATAAACTTCATATTGGCAAACAAAAGAATCCCTTCACTCTCTAAAACCTCAAAAACTATATTCTCAGCTACTCGATCGGATCACAAATGAATCAAATACCAGGCACACAGCTACTCACATAACCAACAAACATAACACCAACTCGAAAATAAAGTTGCCAGAAGCGGTAACCAATACCACAACTGTGGGGGCCGAGCTTTCCGAATTCAATCAGCTGATTCAGAAGGGAAGGGATATATGCTACGAAAGAGAATGACCGATCTTGGCAGCGATCGAGGCAGGGGAAGGTGTGAATAAGAGAGAATAGATAAGTGGGGAAATGGGGGATTTTGAGTGATAATTTAAGAAAAGGTTCTCTTGAATGGCAAGAGAGCCACGGAAGAGGCTGTTTCCTTTGTTGACGGCAAAGCCCACCGAGTCCGGGCGCACTCGGTCAGCTTAGGGGACATAAACAACAGACTCTTTACACTAAAATAATTCCCAAAACCAGACTATGACAAGCACCAATCTGACTTCACCTCCACACCCCCACCATTTCTTTATTTCTCACTGATTACTCTGTTCAGTTGTCCCCCCCCCCCCCCCTTTTTAAAGTATATAAAAGATTCATATCACCAGGACCTTTTAAGACCCTTTAAAGCTTCAAGTTCCAAACTTGACGTGTACAAATTATATAACCGTTGAAGTCTGAAATCCTGCAATGGAAAACAGCATCTTGGTATCAGTTGAAGAAACCACCAAAACGGTAGACAACAAGCATCTACCTTTATTATTATTATTATATTTTCTTTCAGAGTATGGGAATCAATGAGAAGGGATAACAAAAATTATACAGGTATTATAGTAACGAACAATCAAATATCAACTACCAACAACAACAACAACAAATATCATTCACAAATTGAAACTGAAATCTGAGGAATCTACCTGAATATATCACGTAAATCTAATTAAATAACGAAATTCCAACACTCGAGATCAGGCTTTTGATATTTGCTGTAAAAAATCACATATACCCCACCACACCACATGAATGGGAAACTGGGAATATGCCCACAATCAACTTGGAATGGAAAAAAGAGAGTAAAAAAACAATCCCCAAAAGATGCTTGTATCAAATCTGCAAACAGACAACCAAAAGATGGCAAAACCAGAAATTACCAAGGAATTTACACCATCATTGCAACGAATTTGTGTCAAATGCAGGAGGTAATGAAATTTATACTCGAAACCCGCAAAAAAGAACCAGAAACTATGAAAAAAACAGCATTCAAACAAGATTCAGTTTTGGAGAAAAAGCCAAAGATGTTGGCAAATGTGTTTTTTTTTTTTTAAATCTGGGTTTTATTTGTACCGGCAATACTATGACTTTCCTTTGAACAGAAACCGAAAAACTTTAACTTTGTTGCTTTGGTTATTTCTGTGTATCAATATTGGTGAAGAAAGTAGTTTGGTTTCTTAGAGATTTGGGGAGCAAGGGTAAGCATTAAAACACTCAACATCTAGATCAGTAAAGCACGCCAAAAGGATGACACTCGGCTTTCCTGTTGCCTTGCCTTGCCTTCCCTGCTTTGCCACCCTCTTTCTTACTAAATGCTTTTCTCTTTTACTTGCGTCCTAATTAACCTATCATTCTCTTTTATTATTAATCAGGAATGTATTATATTTTTAAAATAAATAAAGTAGAAAGACTATAAATATCCTTAATTACCCAATAAACTAATGAATCTTAAACTATCATTCTCTTTCTTTACTCTATTCAAGACTTGTTCTTACAAAATAATAATTTATGTTTATCGGCGGTGACCGGCTTGTCTCTCCTCCGACAAAATAAACCCGTCCATATATTGGGTAGTCGGACCCTCTTTCGTGTGGTACTCTAGTCGTTATGGTTTTCCTCTTCACCTTCTTGTTCTGAGTTTTGAGAGGAGTCTGCCGTAGTGTTTTCTGGCTTCTTTCTCAGTCTTCGGTGGGTGTTTTGTCTCGATGAGGGTTGGGGTGAGGCGGTGCCACCAGACCTTTTGTCATTTTATTTTTGTGTTTTTTCTTCTTTTCTCTTTGTGTTTTCGCAGGTCTCTCTTGTTCTTCAGAGGTGGTCAGGTTTCGATGACTCCACCGACAATCGTCCGTTGGTTTAGTTCTCGGTCTTCTCCTTTATTTTTCTGTTCTTCTGTTGTCGACGAACCCTAAATCTGACGCAATGATGGTTGTTTAGCGATCTTTTTGCATTTTCCCTCAAGAGGCATGTTCGGTGCCCCAAATGACATGCAGCTTAAGATGGTGATGCTGGCTCCTGTTGTGTTTCGGTTCTTGTTGGCCATGGAGGCTTTGGGTCTTCCTTCGCTCCTGTGCGCTGCTTTGTTTTGTCTCTGCTCTTTATTTTTTGTGCTCGTCTTTTTTTTTTTTTTTACTTTTTTTTTGTGTTATTTGTGTTTCTGTTGTTGTTTTTGGGATTTTGTTCCTCTTTTTGTTCTTTTTCTGTTTGTCTTGTATTTGTTTTTTTTTTTTGTGTTTTAATGAAGCCAATTTTATTGTTCAAAAAAATTTATGTTACTATTTAAATATTTAATTGAATTAATTAATGAAGCTGGTTTAAGTGATAAATAATTTTGTATCAATCTCAAGTATTGTGTAATTAAATTTTTTTTGCTGATCAAAATCTGATTTACCAAGTGTTAATTGACAATTAATATTTATTTGAGAAGCGTTTTTGTTTCTTTATACTTTTCTACGACTAATAAATTTATATATAAATCTTTTAATATTTTATTTGTAATGATTTGTTAATATTTTTTAAATATATTTATTGACATAAAATCTAATAATAATGATAATATCAACTTTGTTGGCAGGTGATCGATACTTTATAAATCTTTTAATATTTTATTTGTAATGATTTTTTTAATATTTTTAAAAAATATATTTATTGACATAAAATCTAATAATAATGATAATATCAACTTTGTTGGCAGGTGATCGATACTTTTCAGGCAAGATGTTGTATTCAAGTCTTGTGAATATCGTTAAAAAAAAGTCTTGTGAATAGAAAAACAATAATAAACATCTCATTAATTTAAATATTCGATCAATTTTACTTCATATATATATATATATTAAGATTTATATAATTTAACAACATCAAAGAGTCTCTTATCAACCAATCAAAATTGGTTTAAGTGGTAAGTATTTTAGACATAAAAGTCTTTTGTTTAGTGAAATTTGTTAGTGTTAGATTCACAACTGTGTAAATGAGAACTGTATTTTTTTATTAAATAAAAAAACATTATATTTTTAATACAAATGTCGAGATTTGAACTTATATAAAATGGGACAATATAAATATTTTTGACCACTCAATTAATTAGTGAATCGATCAAATCGGAACTGCATTAGCTTAGCATAAAAATGGAACATTGACTTTCACAGTTAGTTAACCAATAACCAGCTAAGATGCCAGGGAATATACTTTTTCTATGTGTATATTCATATTATAATTCGTATCAAAATCATCTTTAAAATCATCATATATATAATTTTTTATATGTTCTTGTTATTTTTAAATATCATATTTAAATCGGATCATGATATTTCCGACCAAAATTAACAAGGAAGGTAGCATGGCTCAATATAAAATTGGAGTTTAGAACATTTCATATTCCCCGTTTGAACACTTCCCTATAAAAGTGCTAGATTTCTTTGACATTTATAATCATCTCACACCACATTTTGAGGCTTTTGATTTCCCCTTTTTACTTGGTGAGTTTAGAGTGCACGAGGGTTAAGCTGCGGTTATTCTGCGACATCAACTGAAATATTACAAAATACAAAATCTAAAATGTTATCGACTAACTTAAAATATTATATCTTTTTATAATATTTTAGGTTGGTAGTTAAGTATCAAAACTTAGCTTAGAGTATTGATACTTATCACTTCTGATAACATTTTAAGTTGGTGATAAGTATCAAAACTTGTCTCTGAGATCGATACTTGTCGTGTATCAAAAAATATAATATTTTAGGTTGGTGGGTAATATTTTAAGTTCCATGATTTGTAACATTTCGGTTGGTAACGCAACGTAACCATGTTGTACGTTAAATTCCCCTTTTTACTTCTTTATAAAATGCTGATAAAGCATCGACCGCTTGAATAAATTCAAACAAATTTCAGATTCGAAGGTTTTAGAATACAACACCATTCAATACTTGATGAGAAAGTTTTAATGTCCATTGCAAAGATATTCGACTCGAAGGGATTGATTTTTAATTTAAATCGTTAAACGAATAGAAAAAAAATCGTGATTCACAAATAAAATAAAATACTAATCAAGGCATAGGAGAGGTATCTATATGAAAATCCCACACATGTTGCTGACTGTATCACACTGTATATAATATATAAACCCTAGAGCTAGTTCATCTCAAATATTAAAAAATTGGGGTTAAGAGTTTCTTAACAAACACTTGATTCCTTTCTAATTTTTAATTTAACCA
Source organism: Hibiscus mutabilis (assembly GCA_019671005.1). Taxonomy (NCBI): domain Eukaryota; kingdom Viridiplantae; phylum Streptophyta; class Magnoliopsida; order Malvales; family Malvaceae; genus Hibiscus; species Hibiscus mutabilis. The sequence goes on along the minus strand of CM033747.1, from coordinate 29,871,845 downwards.
AATCCTCATAGGTAGAATCTTTACCAAAAGTCAATTGTGTGGTTGGGGATTCCGATGAGAAGATCTGCCGAACTTTGAACACAAACGGGTTAATTCAACCTATTTAGATTTTAAAATTTTTATTAAATAGAAAGGTAATTATATTTACAAGATAAATGTATGGATTCGAACTCATACAAAATGGGATAATATAAGCATTATTGATCTCTCGGTCAATTAAATGATATGAGATTTTACAATTATTTAATTGAATTTTTAGGGTATTAATATCGAATCAATCATGTTGTTCCAAATTGTTAATGTGATAAATACTGATGTGTTATTGTTCTAAATTTTTTAAATATACTCTATGTCAAATTAGAACTAATATTTGATGGCCAAACTCAAAAACATGATCGATACAATATTAATATTTTAAAAGTTCGATCAGAATATTATGATATTTTAGACTAATTTAAAATTTCCACATATATTATGTTAAAAAGGATAAAGTTGTGTAGCATATGGCCCTATGCTAGGTGTGGAAAAAGAGGTCCCCAATCTCTCTAACTTTGACCCACCACATGCTTTTACAAGTTTGTTTGATTTGCTTTCTCATATTTGCCGAACACCAGCTTTACTTGTACATTATTCATTCCCATCTCTCCGTTTTATATATTTCTTAGAATTTCTGTTATAGAATTTCTGTTATACCGAGATATATTAAAGACGAACGATAACAGCTAAACAATGTAGATAGTGATCGCAAACAAAATAAAAAAATAAAGAACATCAAAGTTTATGTACAAAACTCAAAAGGGTAAAACTACAAGCAGGGGATGAGAACTTTCACTATGATAAAGAGATTATAAGTAATTTGCGTCTTAACGCTCTGTAGAATATATTCTACTTGTATTTAATGTTGTGTCTAAAAGTCTAATCTGTAGTAAACTTGTATAATTCTAGATTTCGTACCTTCAATCAATGTAAAGTAAATAAGATCTACCAAAAATAAGAATCTAACATTAAATCAAATCTTAAAAAAATTTGGATCACAACTCTAACTATTTCAACCTAAAATAAAGATAAAATCCCAAAAGTTTATTGTAGGACCATGGAATCCGATGGGGACAAGACAAAGGGATATACGAGATATAGACATGGTGATCTAAACATACTGCTAATACAACTCATATGTGTACTATACGTTAAGGGGGAAGGGAAATAATAATAATAATAATAATAATAATAATAATAATTAACAATAGTAATTGAAAGGGATTAGTCGGTCCACGACTAACGCAAATGCACATCACATGCACGTCCTAAAAGTTTATAATCCAAGTGGAACAAATTTGCTTACTTTTCCCATATCAAGATTCATACCCCCATCTGATCACTCTTATGTTCTTTTGCCATGCATCATGACATACGTCATCCACAGTTGTTTATACATAAAAAAGAAAGTATATTATAATTATCGGTTAGTTTAGAGAGATAAAATAATAGACGTTGTAAATAAATTAAAGTGGGTTAAAAAATCATCCTATAATGATTAATTAAGGGTTAAATACTCGTAATTATATCAAAAAATATTGTATAGGATTGATTAATTATTGAATACGACATAAAAAAAGGTTACTTTGTATTGAACTAGTTTAGTCACATTTAAACTATCTATTCCTAAAATTCTATATTTTCATAATGCTCCTCGTATCATCATCTTTCATCCAATGACATAGATTTAATCTTGAATTAGTAGTTTACCAACTTGCCCTTGTGATTTTCCAAATTACGATCTTGCCCTTTTTCATCCAACGACTCATATTTAGCATGGAAAATCAACTTAAATCAAAGGGTTCAAATTCTTCCAACACAAAAAATATCTTAAACATGTAAAATGACATAATCAACCTTGGCTTATTATCCTTCAAAATATCCTGGATATTCGATTCGATCCGAATATCAGAAATATTGTTTCAAACTTTATCGTTTTATAGCCAAAAATACAAGCCCCGTATGAAAAATTCGAGTAACACGGAAAGGTCACTCTTGGGGGTGAACTATTCATTAACGGGGTTAAAATACATAACTTTTGAAAATTATACTTTGGTCCCTAAACTTTTCCAAAGTTTACACTTTAACCACAAAACTTTCAAAATTTTCATTTTGGTCACTAAATTTTAAACTAAGATAACTTTTATGCTATTATCTTAGTACTGAATGATCCTTAATCAACTTAGTAAAATTTGGGGTATTACAATTCTCTCCCCCTTAAGAAAATTCGTCCTCGAATTTTCAATGCGTACCTGATTCAAAAAGGTGAGGAAACTACTTTCTCATATCCTTTTACTCTTTCCCAAGTCGCTTTTTCGACTTCAAAATTTTTCCAAAGAACTTTAACAAGCGAGATCATCTTATTTCTTAGTTCTTTGACTCCATCTGCCAAAATCTTTACCGATTCTTCCTCATAAATCAAATCTGGTTGAATCTCTATTCCCTCGGAGCTAATGATATGTAAAAAATCTTATTGATATATTTTTTGAGCATCGATACATGAAATACATTGCGAATCTTATCCATTTCCGGAGGTAAGGCTAGCTAATAAGCCACCGGACCAACCCTTTTTACAATCTTATGTAGTCCAATAAATCTCGGACTCAGCTTCCCTTTTTGTCCAATGGTTGAGATTGATTTTATCATCAATCATAGGACCTCCATTAATATCTCTCTGAAAATCTAGTGCGTCAGAACTCTCAATTCTTTTGCAATCAGTGCCTAAGTAGGCTGATTCAAGATCAAATCTAATGTCTGGAAGAAAAATCTTAATCCAGAACATACACATCACGTTACCCTAGTGCCGCTGCACCATTCTAAGCTGAGGGTAAAATATTATCATTAACCTTATCATATTCGTGAATCTCTTATTGATTCACTCGCCTAAACATCTGACATGATTCGTTTACCCTCACACATTGGAATTTAACATTATTATCATAATAAAGTAAGCAATTGCATTCATTCCAACAAGTAAAATCATCAGTAATTCTGACATCCTAGTGACATGTATACACTTTCGACCTTTACCATACTTCGTTTAATCTCCAGAACTAGCTAAACCTGTAGCTCTGATACCAATAAATGTAACACCACCTTACCCCTATCCGTACACAAGTTACGAGTCGAAAATGCTACGACTTCTTTATTCAAAGATCAGAGTAATTTAAATTTTTTAAAAAATTTCTCAGTGGTCATCCATACTGAAATTTCTCTAGCCCAAGCACGCTTAACTTTATTAAAAATTGACTTAAATTATTTACTCGAGTTTCTAATGTAACACACCTTCCTGTATCCATAATTGAATATGAGACAGAGATGTCACAAAATATTTGTAAAACCATAAAATATTTATAATTCGATAAAAAATTATTTTGTAAGGAAAATATTACAATTTAATCTTTATTTAAAAAAATCTAATTTATCGCGTAAAGTTAAAACTTTATATTTTCACCTTCAAATCAAGTTTAATTTCAAGCAACAATTTATCAATTTAATTTGACTTATATAATTAGCGAAATTGCCTAAAAACTGCATGATTTTGAATTTATCCAGATTCTACATAAAATTCAATTTATATCAGAGCAAGCATAACCTTTTTAAATAACATGCCAACTAGTGAATATCAAACAATCTCAACTACTATATTACTGATACTGATGTACCTGTCCTTGATAGATGATGTCCACTAGTACTCCTTTCTCCAAACGCTTCTCTTTTCCTACGCGTGAAACAATCACACGCTAAGTATTTACATAGTGAGGCAATAGTTCGAATTTAAGTGCAATTGTCATAATATCAATATCAATATTAATGATTAATAATGCATATGATCACCTTACCATTACATGCTCATTAACATAATTAAATATGTAATAGCATATATGTATATCAAAGTGTTAAGATTAGATCTTACCAATATCGGTGCCATTTCCATCTGTAAGCTTTCAATGCTTACCAATACCTTTTTCCAACTCTGTCTGCAAGCTTCCAAGCTTATCATTCTATTTCTTTGATTTCAATTCAATTTACTTAGCCCAAGGCATCGAATTAAGAGATTCGATGTACACGAGTCATCCCCCCATACCCAACCTTTCTTGAGTATGTATATTATTTGCACCGTAGTGCTTAGCACCCTAAGTGCTTCCGTATACCCAAACCTTGGATGAGTATACCCTCATTGAGTATTAATAAAATTGCACCGTAGTGCTTAACACCCTAAGTGTTTCCGTATACCCAAACCTTGCATGAGTATACCTTCAATGAGTATTTATGAATATTGCACCGAAGTGCTTAGAATATTTATACAACTGTTTATGACCCTATGGATATCCAACTATACCATCGAACCTCTATCATACATTGGGATTTATTTCATCATTTAAGTTATCAATGGCAACATATATATATATATATATATATATATATATATATATATATATATATATCAACATTTACCAGTTCATAACCGAAATAACATTCATATTATACCATCATCAATAACTAGTGATCAATGCATTTATTTTCAACCTTTGACATATTTAAAATATTTCAAATATATGATCAATGACATAATTATCATGACAATATATAAACCATGTAGACTCATCGCAAGTCCTACCGGTGATGTATGAAACATCCATGTATAATGTTATGTATGCATTGCACTCACCTGTGCCATTTATTAGTATGCCTCACTAAGTCCTCCTTGATCATTTCCTTCATTGTATCTCGAACCTCCCTTGATTCGAACTTAACTTCATAATTCAAATAAGTAAAATATTTGTTAGATCATAATCTAACAATATCTTAGACATATTGTCCAAAATAATCATTCGAATACAAAATCTCCAAACATTTTCCTTTCTTTCTTGTATCGTTCAAAAATTCATTATGGTCCTTAGTGACCAATTTGAACTTCCATTAACCCTTTTCAAGCTTACTATTCAACCTTAGATACAAAATGTATCAATTCTCATTCTCTAGCAGTTTGCAGTACCTCCAAAGAATTATTTCTATAAAATAATATACAACTCAGAATTCAAATCCGTTTATTCTAAAAGAAACTAGATTCAATAAGCTTTTCAACAATATAAATTAATAACCCAAATTCAACTTGTACGATTTATGGCGAATTTTCAAAGTCAATTTCTAACATTGAATTTCGGAAGAGCCTACTATACTATTTTCCGACCTTTTACCACTTAAAAATTCATATCTTTTTTACTCGGAGCTCAAAATCAGCTTTCGTTTGTTGGGCACGAAACTAGACGAACAAATCTTTACATCGGTATAAAATTCACCATCTAAACATTTTTGTAGAATTTATGGTGAATTTTCAAAGTTACTGCCATAAACCAGTTTTTCTACACAGCTTCCATAAACAACTTCAACTTTTATACTAACTTCTCCTTACTTATCTAGTTTTCAATATAGTCCAATTAATTGCTTTAAACCACCATCTTCTGACCTTCTTCATCAAATAATTATTCACAATAATTCTCCTTAATTTTCCTTCTTTACCGAAATAGTCACTAAAATGCAAAGATAAGGATTCAAGCTTCTTAACTTTGCAGATTAGTCCTCAATTCAACATTACTACCTTAATTCCATCATTACAACCAAAAATCAGATTTAGCCCGCATACAAAACTTCAATTTCGATTTGGTCACTTAACTTTGACAAATTGTCAAAATGGTCACTAATTCAATTCAACATCAATTTAGCATTCTAACTTCATTTTCTTGTCTCTAACATCATTAATAACATAAATACACTCCAAATTCTAAAAATTCAGATTTGGTCCTTCAACTTTTTAATTTGCCAAAATGGTCCCTACACAATTTAACTTAGGGTTTTGCTTCCAAACAACAATTCAAGCTTAGTAGATCATTATTTCAATATCACAAACCCTAAATTAAACTTGAATCCATAAACCCTAATCATCTTCATAAAAATAAAAACATGTAAATCTTAAATCCCAACTCAATATCATGATTTTAACATCATACTAGCTTAATTCCAACTTGAATTCAACCATGGAATCATAAAATCTCAAAAGCCCCAATTTGATCCATAAACCCTAATTTCTTTCTCATAAAATTCTCATCAACCAAGCATGTATTCCATGAGTTATTGATATCAAAAGATAGAGCTTGAAGAGTAGAACAACTTTGTAGTTGAAGAGATTACCTGAAAATCGAGTTTGGGCTTAAATCGAGCTTGGAAAATTTTCTTCTTCTTTCCCCTCTTTCTCCACGTTTCAAGGCTGGAAAAGATGAACATTTTTTTTCATCTTTTCACCATTATTTTAAACATATATCTATTAAATGAATATTAAATTCATTTAATAGTGAAATTACAATTTTGCCCTTTTTATCCAATGGTTGAGATTGATTTTATCATCAATCAAGGGCCATGATTTAATCTTCCATTTCATCTTTCCAAAATTGCCCTTATAACTTTTTAAATATTTCAAAATTGCTATTGGGGCTGAACAACCAATTTGCCCTCCAACTAGTCTTTATTTACTAGTTTGTTTCCAAATTGCCATTCCATTAAAATCTAACTAAATCTAGTTAGAATTCAACCAACCATAATAAAATATTCATAAAATAACATTTTATGAATTTCCCATAGCTTTTGGATCAGTCTCCAAAATTTCCATTCGATCCAATATATCGATAAATAATCCTTTACTCAGAAATAAACTGTAGGATTCATCTTGAATCAAACTAAAAATATTTCCAACACTTGGAAATGACTTTTATAACCTTTCTCTATTATATGGAAAAATTTCAAAAATTTCCAGTTCGATCCGGGTATCCGAATTCCACTTAAACTTTAATTGCGATTTTCTCAATAATCAAAATATCAGATCGAACCAAAATCTTCACATTCGATCCACACCCTTAGGTGATCTATTTATTTATGAAATAAAAGCCCTTAACTTTTAGGGAATTATAACATTAGTCCCAAGCTTTTCCAAAGTTTATACTTTAGCCATAAAATTTTCAAAATTTACATTTTGGTCACTAACATTTTAAACTTCAATTCCTATTCCAATTTTCCTTGAAATTCAACCAAACTTTAAGAATACCTTATTCAATTTACTATCTATCACACGAGACATTTAAACCTTAGAAATTTCCTTTTCAAAACCCATAATTAAAGAAATCCTAACTTTTGCATTGTTGTCATTTTAGTCACTAAGTTAGCTTTTAAGCTATTATCTTAGTATTAAATGACCCTTAATCAACTTGGTAAATTTTAGGGTATTACAATTCTCTCCCACTTAAGAAAATTCTTCCTTGAATTTTTAATACGTACTTGGTTCCAAAAGGTGAGGAAACTATTTTCTCATATTTTCTTCTTATTTCTCTCAAGTCGTTTCTTTAACCTTATGATTTTTTTTCAAAGAACTTTAAGAAGCGGGATTGTCTTGTTTTCTTAGTTCCTTTACTCCATGTGCTAGGATCTTTACTAGTTCTTTTTCATAGCTTAAATTCGGCTGAATCTCTATTTTCTCCGGAGTAACAACATGTGAGGGGTCTAATCAATATTTCCTGAGCATCGATACATTATGAATCTTGACCATTTCCAAAGATAAAGCTAGCCATTAAGATTAACTATCAGACTAACTCCTTTCACGATTTCTTATAGCCCAATACATCTTAAACTTAACTTTCTTTTTGTCTAAACCATAACACCTTCTTCCGAGGTGAAACTTTTAAGGAATACTTTATCCTTAACTTCATATTAAATATCTTTTATTTCAGGGTCAACATATAGTTTCCATCATTGAGATAGAAACTCTTCCTTGATAATACAAATATCTATCAAACCTAACTTCCAAGTTTTCAGTTTCACTCTTTTCCACTTGTTTGAACATTGACAACATTTCTCATCCTTTCTTTAAAGATATCTTATTTAATCCAATACGGTAAATTTTATTCTTAACTTGACAATCAAAACATCATATCCTTTTAATGCAAATCTTGCATTCATAGCTCTTAAGACAACAATTTTCTTTCGACTGAGAGCGTCAGCTACCACATTAGCTTTTTCTGGATGATAGTCAATGACCATATCATAATTCTTAAGAAACTCGATCCAACTTCTTTGCGTCAAGTTCAACTCTTCTTTAGTAAGCATATACTTTAAACTTTTATAACCTATATAAATATAGCATCGTTCACTGTATAAATAATGATGGGCCTTTTCCACATAAAAAGGGAATCTTTTGTTACAATAGAAGCAGAAGTGATGTGGATTATTCAAGAATCGAAGTCGATTTGCTTTATAAAAAGAATATATCAATGAACTGCTATATCTTTTAAAGCAAATACAACCATTGCTAGCTCCAAATCCTAAGTAAGATAATTTCTCTCATATATCATAAGTTGTCTCAAGCATAGACCATTACTTTTCATTCTGGTTGTACTGGTACCGTGGCTTCTATTAAGATCTTCCTTAATGTCTCAACGTTTTCTTGACATTTATCTGTTCAATTGAATGGAATTTCTTTCCTGAATAGCTTGGTCAATGAGGAGGCAATCATCATGAAATTTTGAACCTCTAAAACATTCTTCAGAGGTTTCCATTCAACTATACTTTGTGCTTTCTTGGGATATACTCTTATTCCCTCTGCCAAATCCATATAACTAATAAAACAGCTTTTGACAACCAAATTCACACTTTAACAAATTAGCATATAGCTTCTTTTCTCGAAAGGTCTGAAGAACAATGCAAAATGAGCATCTTGTTCTTCATTTTTCGTCGAATAGACCAAAATATCCTCAATGAACTCTACCAAAAATTGGTCCAAGCAAAATTAGAATACTTGGTTCATTAGGTTTATAAATTCCATAGGCATCATCACGAGCTCATAGTATTCATACCAAGTCCGAAAAGTTGTCTTTAGAATTTCTTCTTCCTTGATATTTAGCTAATAATATTCCAATCGAAGGTCTATTTTGGAAAACATAGCTGTGCTTTTTTTTAACTGATCAAAAGATCATTAGTCTTTGGAAAAAGATATTTATTCTTTACCATCACCTTATTTAGCTGACGGAAATCTATACTTAATCACGTAGATCAATCTTTCTTTTTCACAAATACACTGGTGCACCCCAAGGTAACACACTTGGCTTTATAAAACCTCGACCTAACATTCCTTGCATTTGTACTTTTAAATTCCGAAGTTCGGTCGAAGCCATTTTATACGGGGGCATTAATTTAGGCGCAATGCCTGGTAACATCTTTATTTTGAATTTCACCTCTCAATCTAGGGTAATTTCGAGTAACCCATCTGGAATACATCCGGATATTTTTGGACACTTGAGTTATTTTTCAATTTAACTTCAACAGCCCGAGTCTCCACTACATTTGCTAAAAAAACTTAACAACCTTATAACAACAATTTCTTTAATAAAACAACTGAAATTACATTGGAAAAGGGATTTACCCTTTTATTAACTACTAATATTTTTGTACCTTCCGTGTTTTTTAATACTAATCGCTTTATACGACAATTCATCATGACTTGATAGGAAGGTAACCAATTCATGCCCACCATCATCTTAAACTCCTCGAAAGATAATTCCATTAAATTTATCGGGAACTCTATTTCTTATATTTTTATCGAGCAATTCCAATGTTCAGCTCGCCCTTACATTACAAACCAACAAATTTATGACCGCTACATTACTTGAAATGGGTTCTAAAATGATATCTCCTTCACCATTCAACTTCGTATATATATACGAATGTGTAAAGCTAGGACTCATCAACATCAATACAAGTTTATCCAAAAAGATGAGATATACCTTCTATGATTTTCGGATCATCCCAATCTTTATCAGTCTTGATGTTATAAACTCAGACTGATACGTGCAATCCTAGCTGCGTAACAATTTCAAATATTTCCCCAGCTTTAACTTAACATCAGAGTAGCAATACAACTCCATCCAATTTCTCAGTATCCAAACAGTGGAATCCGTCCAGTGTAATCCTTAGGTTATTCAGTTATAAATCAACAATCACTGGACCTTAATTTGCTTTTCCTTTCAATTCAGGTGCTTCCGAACTTTTCAATTCCTTAATCCGGCAAAGGCACTCCTTGTTGTACCAGTGCCCCTTTCTTGTTCTGATTTATCCGAAGTGTTATCATTAACCTTATTGTTACTACTCTTGATTCCTTCCAAAGCTTCCAATTTACTAGTTCATCACGCTTTCTTGACTCAAATATTTCTTATAATTCCTCTCAATTTACATTAGTAAGGAGCGGCATCAATCATATCATAAAAACATCAGATCAGTAATATTGATACCCTATGGCATGTATACTCTTTTTAACATAAAACCACTTCCATTTAGGCTGAGAATCGGCTAAACCTGTAGCTCAGATACCAATAAATGTAACACCCCTTCCCGTATCCATCATTGAATATGAGACAGAGATGTCACAAAATATTTGTAAAAGCATAAAATATTTATAATTCGGTAAAAATTTGTTTTGTAAGGAAAATATTACAATTTAATCTTTATTTAAAAAAATCTAATTTATCGCCTAAAGTTAAAACTTTATTTTTTCGCCTTCAAATCAAGTTTAATTTCAGGCAAAAACTTATCAATTTAATTTTACTTATATAATTAGCGAAATTGCCTAAAAACTGTCTGATTTTGAATTTATCCAGATTCTACATAAAATTCAATTTATATCAGAGCAAGCATAACCTTTTTAAATAACATGCCAACTAGTGAATATCAAACAATCTCAACTATTATATTACTGATACTAATGTACATGTCCTTGATAGATGATGTCCACTAGTACTCCTTTCTCCAAACGCTCCTCTTTTCCTACGCGCGAAACAGTCACACGCTAAGTATTTACTTAGTGAGGCAATAGTTCGAATTTAAGTGCAATTGTCATAATATCAATATCAATATTAATGGTTAATAATGCATATGATCACCTTACCATTACATGCTCGTTAACATAATTAAATATGTAATAGCATATATGTATATCAAAGTGATAAGATTAGATCTTACCAATATCGGTGCCATTTCCATCCGTAAGCTTTCAATGCTTACCGATATCTTTTTCCAACTCAGTCTGCAAGCTTTCAAGCTTATCATTCTATTTCTTTGATTTCAATTCAATTTACTTAGCCCAAGGTATCGAATTAAGAGATTCTATGTACACGAGTCATCCCCCCATACCCAACCTTTCTTGAGTATGTATATTATTTGCACCGTAGTGCTTAGCACCCTAAGTGCTTCCGTATACCCAAACCTTGTATGAGTATACCCTCATTGAGTATCAATAAAATTGCACCATAGTGCTTAACACCCTAAGTGTTTCCGTATACCCAAACCTTGCATGAGTATACCCTCAATGAGTATTTATGAATATAGCACCGAAGTGCTTAGAATATTTATACAGCTGTTTATGACCCTATGGATATCCAACTATACCATCGAACCTCTATATCATACATTGGGCTTTATTTCATCATTTAAGTTATCAATGGCAACATATATCAATATATATATATATATATATATATATCAACATTTAATAGTTCATAACCGAAATAACATTCATATTATACCATCATCAATAACTAGTGATCAATGCATTTATTTTCAACCTTTGACATATTTAAAAATATGTCAAATATATGATCAATGACATAATTATCATGACAATATATAAACCAGGTAGACTCATCGCAAGTCCTACCGGTTATGTATGAAACATCCATGTATAATGTTATGTATGCATTGCACTCACCTGGGCCATTTATTAGTATGCCTTACTAAGTCCTCCTTGATCCTTTCCTTCATTGCATCTCGAACCTCCCTTAATTCGAACTTAACTTCATAATTCAAATACGTAAAATATTTGTTAGATCACAATCTAACAATATCTTAGACATATTTTCCAAAATAATCATTCGAATACAAAATCTCCAAACATTTTCCTTTCTTCCTTGTATTGTTCAAAAATTCATTATGTTCCTTAGTGACTAATTTGAACTTCCATTAACCCTTTTCAAGCTTACTATTCAACCTTAGATACAAAGTGTATCAATTCTCATTCTCTGGCAGTTTGCAGTACCTCCAAAGAATTATTTCTATAAAATAATCTACAACTTAGAATTTGACACTGTTTATTCTGAAAGAAACTAGATTCAATAAGCTTTTCAACCGTATAAATTAATAACCCAAATTCAACTTGTACGATTTATGGTGAATTTTCAAAGTCAATTTCCAGTATTGAATTTTGGAACAACCTACTATACTATTTTCTGACCTTTCACCACTTAAAAATTCATATCTTTTTTACTCGGAGCTCGAAATCAGTTTCCGTTTATTGGGAACGAAACTAGACGAACAAATCGTTACATCGGTATAAAATTCACCATCTAACTATTTTTGTAGAATTTATGGTGAATTTTCAAAGTTACTGCCATAAACCAGTTTTTCTACACAGCATCCATAAACAACTTCAACTTTTATACTAACTTCTCCTTACTTATCTACTTTTCAATTTAGTCCAGTTAATTGCTTTAAACCACCATCTTATGACCTTCTTCATCAAATAATTATTCACAGTAATTCTCATTCTTTACCGAAATAGTCACTAAAATGCAACGATAAGGATTCAAGCTTCTTAACTTTGCAAATTAGTCCTCAATTCAACATTACTAACTTAATTCCATCATTACAACCAAAAATCAGATTTAGCCCCCATACAAAACTTCAATTTCGATTTGGTCACTTAACTTTGACAAATTGTCAAAATGGTCACTAATTCAATTCAGCATCAATTTAGCATTCTAACTTCATTTTCTTGTCTCTAACATCATTAATAATATAAATACACTCCAAATTCTAAAAATTCAGATTTGGTCCTTCAACTTTTCAATTTGCCAAAATGGTCCCTACACAATTTAACTTAGGGTTTTGCTTCCAAACAACAATTCAAGCTTAGTAGATCATTATTTCAACATCACAAACCCTAAATTAAACTTGAATCCATAAACCCTAATCATCTTCATAAAAATAAAAACATGTAAAACTTAAATCCCAACTCAATATCATGATTTTAACATCATACTAGCTTAATTCCAACTTGAATTCAACCATGGAATCATAAAATCTCAAAAGTCCCAATTTGATCCATAAACCCTAATTTCTTTCTCATAAAATTCTCATCAACCAAGCATGTATTACATGAATTATTGATATCAAAAGATGGAGCTTGCAGAGTAGAACAACTTTGTAGTTGATGAGATTACCTGAAAACCGAGTTTCGGGGCTTAAATCGAGCTTGGAAAATTTTCTTCTTCTTTCCCCTCTTTCTCCACGTTTCAAGGATGTTAAAGATGAATATTTTTGTTCATATTTTTACCATTATTTTAAACATATATCTATTAAATAAATATTAAATTCATTTAATAGTGAAATTATAATTTTGCCCTTTTTATCCAATGGTTGAGATTGATTTTATCATCAATCAAGGGCCAAGATTTAATATTCCATTTCCTCTTTCCAAAATTTCCTTATAACTTTTTAAATATTTCAAAATTGCTATTGGGGCCAAATGACCAATTTACCCTCCAACTAGTCTTTATTTACTAGTTTATTTCCAAATTGCCATTCCGTTAAAATCTAACTAAATCTAGTTAGAATTAAACAAATCATAATAAAATATTCATAAAATAACATTTTATGACTTTTCCATAGCTTTTGGACCAGTCTCCAAAATTTCCATTCGATCCAATATACCGATAATAATCCTTTACTCAGAAATAAACTGTAGGATTCATCTTGAATCAAACTAAAAATATTTCCAACACTTGGAAATGACTTTTATAACCTTTCTCTATCATATGGAAAAATATCAGATCGAAATATCAGATCGAACCAAAATCTTTATCTACGATTTTCCCAATAATCGAAATATCAGATCGAACCAAAATCTTTACATTCGATCCACACCCTTAGGCGATCTATTTATTTATGAAATAAAAGCCCTTAACTTTTAGGGAATTATAACTTTAGTCCCCAAACTTTTCCAAAGTTTATACTTTAGCCATAAAATTTTCAAAATTTACATTTTGGTCACTAACATTTTAAACTTCAATCCCATTCCAATTTTCCTTTAATTCAACCAAACTTTAAGAATACCTTATCCAATTCACTATCTATCACATGAGACCTTTAAACCTTAGAAATTTCCTTTTCAAAACCCATAATTAAAGAAATCCTAACTTTTGCATTTTTGTCATTTTAGTCACTAAGTTAGCTTTTACGCTATTATCTTAGTACTAAATGACCCTTAATCAACTTAGTAGATTTTAGAGTATTAAATCTAATCCTAAATCAATTATCTTAGTATGCAACTCATCACCTAAGGTTATTCTTAACCTTGAATCTTTCTAGAAACGCAGTCACACTCAATAAGCTTAGTAAGTATACATGCCACTATAATATTCAAACTGTAATTAGGATGTCATTACTGTGATTACCTGTTGAGCTTTCCAATATTGATGCAATGCTTTTCTCCATTTCACCTTGATTTACCTACGTGTGTACAATCAAACACACGCTAAGTACGAACTTAGTGAGGCAATAAAGGAAATTAATAACAATAATTTAAACTTTATTCAAGATCATGACTACATTTATATAACATGATATATGCCAATGCATTAGCTTTCACACTGCATTAGTAATTATTTACTACATGCCAATGTCATCAGATTTTCATGTTTGCCCGGTCATCATAATATGCCTCATATGTATAAATGCATCACGATCACTAGATAAGTATACCATCATACTAATCATGTATCAACATAATATATACCGAATATAAATTTCTTACCGATATACTTGCCATTGGTCCCGAGTGTTCATATAAATATGCCCCGAGAGTTCATATACTCTCTAACCTGTTTACCATTTATTATCCCTTTATTTATAGCCCGATTATCAATGATTTCCCAGCTTCCCAATTTCATAGCCCAAATATAACATTGAGGACCATGGGTACGCGAGTCAAATATGCATCGAAGTGCTAACCCGCATGTTTATAAAGCCGTGCTAACCATTATCCTGCACGTTTATAAGGTCGTGCTAACCATTATCCCTCACGTTTATAAGGCCGTGCTTACCATACACTAAGTATACTTTTAACACTATAGTGCTATCCCGAATTCCCGATTATGCAGCGTGCTGCTGGACTCTATGACATACGAACTATACCCTGTCCCTCAATGACTCATTTGGGCAAAATTCCCGAATTTGTTCCATCCATGGTAGTGTATATCAATATAATTTAATATTGGGCAGTTCATACCCGAAATAACATTCATAGCATACCATCATCAATAACTAATGATCAATGCATTTGTTTTCAACCCTTGACATATTTAAAATATGTCAAATATATGATCAATGACATAAATATCATGCCAACATATAAATCAGGTAGACTTATCGTAAGTCTTACCAATAATGTATAAAACAACCATGTATCATGTTATGTATGCATTGCACTCACCTGGGCCATTTATTAGCATGCCTCAATAAATTATACTCAATCCTTTCCTTTATAGAACCTCGAACCTTCTTTGATTCGAACTTGACTTCATTAATCACATGAATAAGATAAAATATTTGTTAGATTCAAATCTAACAATACCTTAACCATACTGTCTAATATAATCATTCGAATATAAAATCCCCAAATATTTTTCCTTTTTTCCTTGTATTGTTCAAAAACTTATTATGGTCCCTAGTGACCAATTTGAACTTCCAATAATTCTTCCGAGCTTGCTAACTAACATTTAAACACAAAATGTTTCAAATTCCATTTTCAGACCGCTTGCGCTATCTTCAAAGATTTACTTATACCGGGCAGAATACATAGAGGATCTTAATTTCCTTTATACTGGAAAAGATAGATTCGATAAAGGTTCTAACGGTATAAGCCACATAAATTAATAGAATCTACAAAAATTATGAAAATTCCCCAAACTCCCGTCACAGACAGAAACTGCTCTGTAAATTTTCTAACCTTCATTCGATTAAAAATTCATATCTTTTGACTAGGAACTCGAAATCAGTTTCCGTTTGTTGGATACGAAAATAGACGAACACATATTTACAATGATATAAAATTCATCATCAAAACATTTTTGTAGAATTTATGGTGAATTTTCAAAGTCACTGCCAAAATTCAATCTTCATCATAGCCTTCCATAATCAACTTCTAATTTATACTAACTTCTTCTTATTTTTATACTTATCAATTTAGTCCCATCACTTGTTTCAAACCATCAATTTATCATCTTCTTCATCAAATAATTATTCAAATAATTCCCTCTAATTTTCTTTCTTTGCCCAAAATAGTCACTAAAATGCAAAGGTAAAGATTTAAACTTCTTAACTTTGCAATTTAGTCCTCAAATCAACACTACTACCTTAATTCTATTATTTTAACCAAAAATCAGATTTAATCCCCATCCAATAATTCATTGCCAATTTGGTCATTTGATTTTGACAATTTTGTCAAAATGGTCCCTAATTCAATTCAACATCGGTTTAGCATTCTAACATCAATTTCACATTTCCAACATCATTAATTACATAAATACACTCCAAATTCATAAAATTCAGATTCGGTCCCTTAACTTTGAAGCTTGCCGAATTGGTCCCTATAAGTTTTAACTTAAGGTTTTGCTTCCAAACAACAAATCAATCTTACTAGATCATTAATCCAACATCACAAACCCTCAGTTAGACTTAAATCCATAAACCCTAATCTTCTCCATACAAACCAAAATATGTAGGGTTTAAATCCTAACTCAATAACATGATTCAACATCATATAAGTTTGATTCCAACTTAAATTCAACCATGGAATCATAAAATCTCAAAAGCCCCAATTTCGTTCATAAACCCTAATTTCCTTCTCATGTAAAATTCCCATCAATAAATCATGTATTCCATGAATTAAATACATCAAAAGATAGAGCTTGAAGAGTAGAACAACTTTGCAGTTTAGAAGATTACCTGAAAATCGAGTTTCGGGGCTTGAATCGAGCTTGGAAAAATTTTCTTCTTCTTTCCCCTCTTTCTCCACGTTTCAAGGCTGGAAAAGATGAGATTTGTTCACCTTTTAACTATTTGCAACTATTAAATGAATTTTAAATTCATTTAAATAGTAAAATTACCAATTTAGCCTTTAAATCCAATGGCTAATTTAATCTCATCTAAAATCAAGGGCCAAGATTAAATCCATGTATATTACATCTTCCAAAAATCTCCTCAACATTTCAAAAATATTTCAAAATTGCCATCCTTGCCAAATGACCAATTTGCCCTCCAATTATTCTTTATTTACTAGCTTGTTTCAAAATTGCCATTCCATTAGAATCTAACTAAATTAGTTCCTTCTCAACCGACCACTATTCCATAAATATCATGTTATGATTTTCCATGGCTTATGGAAGAGCCTCTGAAATTTCAATTCAATCTGATTTCTCGATATTCACAAAATACTTCTACTACGATTTTACCTTTATTGAGCTATCAGATCTATTCTGACAATTCCATATTTCCATAATGCTCCTCATATCATCATCTTTCATACAATGACATAGATTTAATCTTGAATTAGTAGTTTACCAACTTTACCCTTGTGATTTTCCAAAATTACAATCTTGCCTTTTTGCATCCAACGACTCATATTTAGCATGGAAAATCAACTTAAATCAAAGGGTTCAAATTCTTCCAACACAAAGAAAATATCTTAAACATGTAAAATGACATAATCAACCTTGGCCTATCATCCTTCAAAATATCCTGGATATTCGATTCGATCCGAATATTCTTCCAAACTTTATCGCTTTATATCCAAAATACATGCCCCGTACGAAAAATCTGAGTAACATGGAAATGTCACTCTTGGGGGTGAACTATTCATTTACGGGGTTAAAATACATAACTTTTGAAAATTACACTTTGATCCCTAAACTTTTCCAAAGTTTACACTTTAACCACAAAACTTTCATAAATTTCATTTTGGTCACTAAATTTTAAACTTCAATTCCCATTCCAATTTTCCTCGAATTTCGACCAAACTTTGCAAGTACCCTAATTAACTTGTCCTCTATCATCTGATGCTTTTAAATCTCAGAGATTCCTTTTTCGTAACCCATAATCGAAGAAATCCTAAATTTTGCATTTTTGTCATTTTAGTCACTAAGATAACTTTTAAGCTATTATCTTAGTACTAAATGATCCTTAATCAACTTAGTTAAATTTGGGGTATTGCAGGTACAACAAATCAAACAGAATGTCTTAAGTTCAAAATCAAAATGACACAAAAAGAGAGAAAAAGAAAGAAAAAGAAGGAAAAAAAAGGAAGAAATGAAAGCTAAAACATGAAAGAAAAGAAAATTCAAAACAAGAGAAAGACGTGTACGAAATCCTTCAAGTGAGACATGTTCCAGAAAAGGAAATGACCTCTAGGGTGAAAACCAAAATGGGCAGTCTAGAGTGATCCAAAGAATAAAAGAATGAAGATTTCATCAAGAAAGATTTATCCTTGGTTTAATCACCCTTAAGCATGTATTTGGGCCTATATATCCTTTCTTTGTAACCTGAGCCTAGCCTACATTACAAGCATTTAAAGACCATTTAGATCACACATGAATATCTAAGAAAAAGAGTTTGTTTTCAGAACACATTCCACCTAATTGAGTTAACCTTTATTCGGGGACCTCAAAACTTCTAATGTCTGATTGAGATTAGAAAAGTGGGAAAATTAAAATTTGGGGAATTGGTGAGTTAATGAGAGCCACCTAAAAAGGGATACTATCCAGTTGAGGGATTCATGAATCATTCATACTATGAATTTTGGGGCATCTGACTTTGCTCTTTTCCATGTTTGCCATGAATTTTTCCTTTGAACCCTCTTTTCTCGCCTTTATTTATGGTCCTTTATCTTTCTTTAAATCCTCATTGCCAACTCTTTTCTTGCATCTTACAAGTGAAGTAACATAGATTCATGAAAAAAACAAAGGTTTCTTGGTATTGATTCCAAATCCATGAGCAATTGTTCACCATCACATTAGAAAATAATAAGGGCAACATGTCTTCATTAACTCGTAGAATAGAAGTTGTGTTGCCAATCGAGGTTAGAATTCATTCTTTTCGAGTATTGATGGAAGCAAAACCAGAAGAAGCAGATTCGATCCAAGCAAGATATGATAAGTTTAGTTATCCAATGAAAAAGGTGTTGAAAGTCATCTGCCATGGTCAGATGAATCAGAGAAGAATGACATGAGCTCACGACAAAAAGTTTATTCAAGAAAAAAAATTTCGTATTAGGAAAAATTTTGCCAATTCAAAGATATTCTCATGGATAATGAACGACTAACTGGAAGAATGCTTTCTCAAAAAGAATATTGGTCTTGGTTGAGATGGATAGAGATGAGCTTCATAATCTGATGAATTAAGAATTTTTATGCCTAAAAAAGAAAAATGGAAAAAAGAAAAAAGAATAAAAAGAATAAAAAAGAAAAGGAAAAAAGAAAAAATAAAATTATCGAAAGGCAAAAACCCGCAAATGGCGTCTTAGATACAAAAAGAAAAAGAAAAAGGGGGGTTCAAGATAAAAACCCGCAAAGGGCGTCTTGAAACCAAAGGAGGATCCGAGTTGAAAACCCGCAAAGGGCTACTCGGATAGTTTATGGATTAGGCAAGAAGCAAATGAATCTCTTGGAAACTTGGCATCTTCGAAAAAATTTCGTGTCCTCATACCTCGTCGACTTGGAAAAGGAAGCACAGGGCAATTTGCATTGGCCAAAGATTTAAGGCCATCAAGGTTAATAGGCATAATAGGAAAATAAGAAGAAGCCAATATCATTCGAAGACATTCAAGGTAGAAATAAGCTTTGCTGCAATGATTTACATGCAAACGCTTCAAAGAGCCCTGCATGGGCAAGCATCTGAGAACTCACATGAAGCTTTGAGGATGCTTGATATTATTTTAAGGTAGCATGGTTGATAAACCTTCTTCCAAAATGAGAACAATTTTACAGATATTGAAGGAGATGTCCAGTGATGTTAAAGCTTTTATTCAGACTTCTGGAAGGATGTGAGAGATTTTGTTCTCTCAACTAAGCAAAGGCTAAAAGAGTGTTGAAGAATATGAGGATAAAAAGTCAGCACTCCCAACCAGGAATACAAGATAACTGGATTGAGGGAGCAAATGTGCAAAGCTCAGATGTTTTCTCTGAAACAAAAAGATATAAGAATAAATAGCTAGCATGGTTGTCTATCTGGGTTGAACAAGCAAATGCGCATGGAAGCGAAGGGGAAAAACCCTGGAAAGAAAAGGAAATGATGAAAAAATAAAAGAGAAAAGTTTAAAAATAAAAAAGAAAAGAAAATACATGAGAAAAGAACATGCATTCATTTTGTTAGGCATCCCTAGGAGCATGCTCATTATAATCATAGCATTTGTTAAATTTGACAGGTATAGAAGCTGCTTATCTATTCGAGCATGAGGAGAATAAAACCCGGCTATCCATTCGACCATGAGAAAAATAGAACCTGCTTATTTATTCGAGCGTAAGGAGAATAGAACACGCCTATCCATTCGGGCATGAGGAGAGTGAAACATGACTATCTATTCGAGCATGAGGAGAATAAAACCCGCCTATCCATTCGGGCATGAGGAGAGTTGAACCTGCTTATCTATTCGAGCATGAGGAGAATAAAACCTGCCTATCCATTTGGGCATGAGGAGAGTGGAAATGCTTATCTATTCGAGCATGAGGAGAATAAAACTCGCCTATCCATTCGGGCATGAGGAGAGTGGAACCTGCTTATCTATTCGAGCATGAGGAGAATGAACTTGCCTATCCATTCGGGCATGAGGAGAGTGGAACATGCTTATCTATTCGAGCATGAGGAGAATAGAACCCGCCTATCCATTCGGGCATGAGAAGAGTGGAACATTCTTATCTATTCGAACATGAGAAGAATAGAACTCGCCTATCTATTCAGGCAAGAGGAGAGTGGAACCTGCTTATCTATTCGAGCATGAAGAGAATATAACCCGCTTATCTATTCGGGCATGAGGAGAGTAGAACTTGCTTATCTATTCGAGCATGAGGAGAATAGAACCTGCATGTCCATTCGGGCATAAGGAGAATGGAACCTTGTTTGCAATGGGTGAAAATTAGTGCATTTTGTTCTTTGCTCTATCCCTGTTTTATTGGAATGAGCAAATAGGGGCAGTTGTTGTCACTAAATTTTCACCCACCTTTTTACTATTTATTTATTTTCTTTTTTCCTTTACTATTAGGGTGTTATTATTATATTAATTATGTATATATAATATAATAACTAGTCTTGTTATTAGATATAAAACCCAAAAAAGAAATAAAAGTCTTCATTCAATAAAACTCATTTGGCCCAAATAAAAACCCCTAATTAATTTTTATTTTCCCAATTGAAGTCAATTATTAACCGTTAGATCCAAATAGGATCCAACTGTCCAGATTGGATCAAAAAAAAAAGAGCCAGCTTCACCATGTGTAGCCCCCACGCGTAGGGCCTACTTTCCCCAACAGCTTCACCCGCAATGAAGAAAATGGAAATCAAACAAGCAATTTAAGGTGGTAAATGTGTAGGAAGGGAAAGAAATCAAGGCTTGGTTCGAATATGAAAAAAAAAAGGAAGAATCAGCCCCAAATTTGCTTCGATTCAAACCAAAATTGGAAAAAAATCAGACCCAAAATCTGGGTGATATCAAAACAAGCAAAGAAGGAAGAAATCCACTTAAACATGGCAAAAATTTCAACAAGATTCAAGTGATTTTTTAATCCGTTTTTTTTTTTGTATTTTAGGCAATGAAAAAACCTATATAAGAACCTCTTTTTTCTCTTGTAATAGACACCCACAAGCATCCAAAAAGCCACATAAAAATTCTTAAGTTTGTATTGGCATTTTCAAGATGAATACAAGAGAAAAAGCTTGGTTTTTAGGTATATCGCTCTTGTTCTTTTGTTCTTTATTTGTTTCTTTTTTTCAAAATTAACTATAATTGGAGCAATTCTAACCTTTTTTTAAGTTTTAAAGACCCTTGTTCTTCATTTTCAATCTTTTTACATGAACACTTGATGAATTTTTAAAATGTATTGTTTTGGTCTTTATTTTAAAACAAAAGTTGAATAATAGTGTTTTTGGGCTTTATGCTCATTTCAAATAAAGTGGGCCATTTTAATTTCATTTAATCCACATTTTTATATGAAATTTCTTTAATCTTTTTAATCGGGCATATAATTTCAATTCGTCACTAATTTCTTTTCCTTCTAATTTTAAATTTGAATATTAAATTCATGTTATCACATTCTTTAGTAAAGAAAAATAAAGTTAATTTTTTTCTACGAACATGGTCCAAATATGGTGTGTTGACTCAATCATGAGAAGGATGCACATGTTTTTTTAAAGTTATAAAATTTCCCACCTCTAATTGTTTTTATTAAATTTTGAAAATTAAATTAATATAATCTTTTTTGTATTAACTCATTCCGTTAATTAAATTGCTTGCCTTTATTTATTTCTTAGCTTAAATAATGCCCCTAAGATTAGGATAAAGTCTTAGTTAAAGCCTTGAAAGTTTAATATAAAACTCTTCTTCACACCAAAAATCATAAAATACTCTTAATTATATTCTAACCCCAATAGGTAAAATTCACCTAGATATTTTTTAGGGTTAATAATCACTAACTTAGAATAATAAAATCTTCAACACATTAATTGTCTCTGTTTGTTTGTTAATAAAAGTGAAACATAATTAATGCGACGTCTTATCAAAAGAAGGTGACGGGTAAGCGCCAGAAATGTTAGCGGTGATTAGAGTTCATTCTTCGGATGGTGGGGCCGTTAAAATGAAATCATACTCATAAATGGACAATAAATTAAGTTTCATATGAACTTGCAAATTTTGACATCAAAACAATTTGTAATCGGCTGGGTACCAATTTTTGGGCGTTGTGGGGGTGCTAACCTTCCCCACGCGTAACTGACTCCCGAACCCTTTTTTGTGTTTTTCGCAAACTAAAACCGTTGTTTTAATAAAATAAAATTATTTATTAAAATAACCCATTTTTAGGTGATCAAATCACACCTTTTATAAAGATTGGTGGCAACTCCGTTGTTTTGACTTTATTTTTAAAAAAATCGTCAAGACCTCCTTAAAAAGGTTGCGACAACAGGCATGCAGGGCTGAAAAAAATAAAGCCTGCACGGCAAGGATTCCCTTAATTATCGTGGAATCTTACTGCATGCAGGGTATGCCTTGGGTTCGGGAATGGGTAATATTTTTGTGAATTAGGCTTGAGAATAGGGTGGGTAGTGTATTAAAAATATTTAAAAATATTTTAAATTATGTAGGGGTATTGAATTTGAATTTTAAATGGTTATTAAAGAGATTGTAGGGGTAAATAACGAGAAAAAAATCATACGCTAGGGGAAAAATCAGTAAAAGCGACCGTGGCGTTTGGGATACTGGTTCCACAGGATTGATGAGGCAATGTCGTAGTCTTCCGTGCGTTTGTTTTTCTCATACGTTTAGGGAGGCAAATTGTATTGCGAATGCACTTGCTAAAAGAGGTGTGGATAAGGCGGATTGGATGCGTGTTTATCCTTAATATGCGAGTTTTTCCCTTTTTCGTTTTCCATTTTTTCACAATACCATGTTGTGCTCTTTTCCCCCATTTAGGTTAGGGGGGTTTTAATGAGGCACTTGGTAGTGTTCCTTGTATGATTTTCACTTTGAATAAAATTATACGCTTTGATAAAAAAAATAACAGGAAAAAAATTTGTATTGTTTTGTGTGTTGAGTTTTTTGTGTTAAATAAGTGAGGTTAAAGGTGAAATGTGGAAGAAAATCTAAGAAAAAATTTGAGTAAAGAAGGAGAAGGACAAAGAGAAAAAAAGAAGGAGGAAATTTTGAAGAAAATTATAGCAAGTTGATTTTTAAATTTTGTTTTTAATATTTAGATTGTTTATTTATTTTTTATTTTAGAATGTTGTTGTTATGTGTAGATATCCATTTATAATTTTAATTTTATGTTATTGTTTAGTGAAAAAATTTGTAGTAATATAATATAACAATATGATATTTTTATTTCTGCATTTGGATTCAAAAATATATATGTAACAGCCCAAAATTTTGAGTCAACGGTGGGATTGACCCGGTTCTTGGACCGACATGTGGAGTCGGATGTTCGAAGCTTCTCGCGCCGAGATGTTGGGCTTTATGGGCCTCCATGTGTTGTTGGGCTTGCTTAGTGAATTTGGGTTTGGGTTAGGATGGGTTTTGAGGAGGGGTATTATGGTAAAACCATAAATAGAAGATAAATGATGGTGAAGCCTTAATGCTGCTGCAGAAAAAGTTGGGTGGTGATATCACCTTGGTCTCTTTGTCTTCCTCTTCCATACCCTCTCATTTCTCCTACCCAATAACCAAAAAGCAAAGGTAGAATCCTTGAAGTTGTGGTGAGAATCTCGGATTGGCCATCAAGAGGAAGTTTTTCAGCATGCAAAGATCTGTCACTCAAGGTAAACATCTCAAGCATTGGTGGAAGTTAGGTTTGAAGCTTGGATAAGGGAAAAGAGGAAGAAGAAGATTGGTTGTTGTTTTATTCGGGGAATTTCTTGCTTAAGGTCAATACATTTCCGACTCCTTCATTTCATGAGGATCCTAAAATGATTGCTTTGTGTGATATATGATTTTGGGTTGTAAAGTTTGGGTTTTAGAAGCTTTAAACCCCTTTAATGGTAAATCAAGAATTAAGTGTTGTTAATGTGTAAAACTGGTAGCAAACCACCAAATAAACCTTCAATAACATGAAAGAACGTTTTGGGGCTTAACCATTTAGGTTAATGGCTGGGATTGTGAAATCCCGAGCTCTAGGTTTTGAAATCTAGGCTCGCGTACCGGTACGGGGTAGCCCGTATCGGTATGCCTTTGTATGGAAGAGGGGCGTATTATGACGGGCATACCGGTACAATTGGTCGCGTATCGGTACCCCATGCTTGGTAGAAATTCCAGTGGCATTTTCGTGTATCGGTACGCTAGGGGGCATATCGGTACCACTATTCCATTGCTTGAGGAAGGCTTTCGCATACCGGTACCGAAAGTGGGAGTACCGGTACGAGTAGATATCAGTACAGAGTGGATCATGTACCGATGTTGAGTACCGATACAGGGGTGAGCATATCGGTACTGCTTAAGACACCAAATCTTTTGAACCTAATTTGAGTATTGGTACTCAGGGAGGAGTACCGATACCTAGAGGGGTGTACCGATACCTATGTAGGTGTATCAGTACTCGCAGAGCAATCTGTTCAAGAATTTTGAGGTTGCGTTTGGGGGTTCTATAATTTGTGGTAAAGGGTTTATAACCCACATGTGGAATAAATAGCTAATGGCTTAGTAATTGTTGAGAGGATTTCTTACATTAATAATCTATAAGGATCCATTGTGGATCGGTTGATGCTGTGTGGAAAATTAGGGTCCTTGCTATATGCAGAATGGATGCCTATATAGGCTAGCTGTAGTGAATATTGAGATGATCTAATGAGATTATTGTGAATGGGCTAAAAAGATATAGATTAATTATTATAACAAATGAAATATGCCTTGGGGCATTTGTAATGGTTGGTTTGATGCCTTTTATCTCTTGGTGAGATATGTGGATGCTCGGGGAGCATATGTTATCTTATGTGTCCAGCTCAGGAATTCGGATGTCCTAGAGTCAGTGCAAGGGCACTTGAATAAAGGGATGTGTACTTCGGGATGTATGATCTAGTACATCTGACGTATCCACGGGCTATATGATCTGGATGCAGTTAGAAACCTATCCTTGGGCTATGTGATCAGGATAAGGAAACATAACTTAGGGGCTGTGTGAGCTCGAGTAACTCGATGGGCTATCTGAACTCAAGTAACCTGATTGGATGAGTGACCTCAAGTAAAGACTGCTTGTGGCTATTGTGATCCAAGTATATCTAGGACGTATTTGTGGATATGGTGATCTGAATATGGTCCATTAACCCGATGGCTATATGATCATGGGTAACCCGATAGCTGTGTGAGCACGGGTATTGTAGGGCTTCGTTGGCCCTTTGGGTTATGTGATTAGGGTATGGAATGCTCTAACTCGGTGGGCTGTGTGAGCTCGAGTAACTCGATGGTCGTGTGACCTTGAGAATAGTAAGCCTGGGATGGCATGTGTGACTCATTATATTCTAGTGGTATCTTGAGACATGTTGTGATCTCTAGCTAGGGTAGGCAAGAAGACGATCCTTATATTGAAAAACCTTTCTGTGCACTCTTAATTATATTATCATGCATGCTTGTTTTATGAATTCATGAATTGCGGTAGAGTAGAAATGTACCATTGAGCTTTGTTAGCTAAGCGTGCGAAATTGTGTTTTTTTCATGCGTAGGTTAACAAGTCTCTTTTGGAGGAGCACATCTAGGTGGATTTCCCAGCACCGAGCCAGCTTCAAAGTATAGTACTTGATGTTTTGGTTTGGACTGATTGTATTCATAGGACCTTATCACAATCGAGTCTGTAACTTTATTTGATTTACTACTTATTTGGTCAAACAGTGTATTTTAATTGGGATTCTTATTTTGTAAACTCTTTTAAATGTTATTTATTTATATGGATTTATGAAAATGGATGCTTTGAGAAATATTGACTTGTGGTTTTAAAATAAAAAAAATTGACGGGTCAGTTTTGGAAGACCCGAATGTAATACATTGGATTTGGATCGAGATCGGGATCGGGGTGTTACAATATATGCATGCAGAGATAATGAGCAACGTGTTTATGGTCGTTGGCCATAACGATGGACAAATTATGAAAACTAATATCGGTGTCACATTTAAATCCGAAAGTACTAGAAATATAAGGTTTTCAAAGAACATTTCCCTTCAAAAAATGAAGCATGACATAGAAATGAAAATAGGAGCTGAGAGTGTTGGTTTACGGTACCGGTGGAAGACATGTCAAATATTATACAATAGTTGTAATATCCCGTTATTGGATTAGTGATCAAAACGTAAAGAATCAAAAGTTGATGGTTCCAGTTCAGTGACAAATGAAAAAAATTCAAAGTTTGGTGGCTAAAGTGAAAAGTTGAGAAAAGTTCAAGGACCAACATGGTAATTTTCCCAATAAATATTTTTATGTCATAATTAAATAGATCACTTAAGGGTGTGGATCGAATATAAAAACCTTGGTTCGATCCGATATTTCTATTATTAGGAATTTACGGTTAAAGTTAAAATGGAAATCGGGTAACCGAATGAGCTCGGAATCTTATGAAATTTTGAAGGGAGTCTTAGAAAGACTCGAGGAATATGAATTTGAAATTTTGAATCTTTTTGAATCGATTTAGATTCGATTCTATCCAGTATTTTGTATAGGTGATGGAATGGCATTTTGGTAGATATATAGATTCATTAATGGTAATTTGGTCATTTCACCTATACTTTTAAGGTATAATTGATTATGGAAGAAGATAAATTATAGGTGTTGGATGGTAATTGGTCATAATCCAAGGGTAAAGTAGTCATTTGACTATTTTAAAGATATTTTTTATTTAAGGATTTATAACCATTTGTCATCAAAATAAAAGAAAGAAAAAGTTGAAATATTTGGTTCATCTTCTCCAAGCTTGTCGTGAACTCCATAGCTAGGTAAGAAGAAAATTTGATTCAATTTTTTTGGCTTGATTTAGTTGGTTTTTGGATTGAGACTTGAAATAAGAAATTGATCTCCCTTGAATTCTTTTTCTTTTGATATAAGTTTTGATTAGTTTCTGTGTCTCTAAGTTGAGGTTTGAGATTAGGGTGGATGAAGGACATGTTTTTTTTCATGTTTTAAGGTTCAAGCATGTAAGAAATGATGTTGTAATATTGTTATCATGCTTGAAATGATGAAAAATCAATGAAGAAAGCAAGAGGGACTATTCAGCAATTAGAGGAAAATTAAGGGAAAATTTATGAAAATTATTTTGATATTGGAAATGAGTAGAATGATGTTTTCTAAGTTAAATTATGTCATTAGAATGAAGAAAACATCATGTTGGGACCAATTTGTAATTTTTACAAATTTGGTGAAATAGGTGAGAAATTGTGAATTGTTCAAAAGTTGTAGCTATTTGGTTTGCTATTGCTCAAGGATCATTTTGATATTACAATTTTTGGATTTGGAGTTCAAATGTGAAAGTTCCTAAATTTTATATTATAAACCCTAAGAGAGAGAATTTAGGGTTTGAGATGGAATTATTAATTTAGTGATTTCAATGTGCAATTCAAGACTAGAATCAAGTGTTGGAAGCATTGTTATTGTAAAATAGCCTTTAGTTGCAAAACTTGAATTTTCCAACTTGGGTTGTACATGTGTTAGTAAGGCTTAAACATGTACTAAAGATTGCTTGTGTTATGTATTTAATGTACATACAGATAACAAGCAATTACGAGATCAACCGGGTGAAGAAAGAAGATCGAAAGTGTAAACCGAACTTAGTGAGGCTAGTAAAATTCTATTTCTGTAAAGTGTCAAGGTGAGTACAATTGCATACATATCATGGTATTATTTATGTTATTGATTATTTGATTATTACATTGGTGAGGATTGAAAGGTTATTTCGGGTATGAACTGCCCCATATTGATATAAAATGTTACATGTTGCCATTGATGATACATGTGATGATATTAAGCCCAATGTATGATATAGAGATTTAAAAGTATAGTTGGATATCCATAGAGTCATAAACAGCTGTCTAAATATTTTAAGCACTTCGGGTGCTAAACACTACGGTGTATAAATTTCAATGAGAAAGCACTTCGGGTGCTAAACACTTCGGTGTAATATCATAAATTCTCATCGAGGGAGCACTTTGAGTGCTAAGCACTACGGTGCAAATAATACACATACTCAATAAAGGTTGGGTATGGGGGATGACTCGTGTACATAAAATTCTCTTAAATCGATACTTGGGCTAAATGAATTGAAAACAGGATGAAAAGTTTGAAAGCTCGATGATAAATATGGCAATGGTATTGGTAAGAATTAAAGTTATTACCATGTAATATGTTGTTATTATACATATCATGTCATATATGCTAGCAAGCATAAAATGAAAGTGATTATATGCATTGTTATTTTATTATATTGATATCCATGTTAAGGCATATTTGAATTAAATGTTGTTGCCTCACTAAGAATATGCTTAGCGAATGATGAATTTCATGCGTAGGTTTTATAGAGCTGCAAAGGAAGAGTAGCCGAGCATCACTTGCTTATTTTGGGAGGTATATCTCCATACTCATAGTAATGTATTGACATCTATGCTTCCTTTTGGAAATGTACTAGATGGCATGTATAATTAGTGGGGTTTGTAATAACTTATTACCAAATGTGGTTGGTTAATAGTTGTTATAATGTGGATAATGTACCTAGTGAGTCCTATTATGTCTATAAATGATAATGGACTAAGTTTTAGTGAATATGGGTTTTAAGATGGAAATATTAAAAATCTGTCCAGAAAAATGTATGTAAAAGCAGTGTGTTTGAAAAATCAGCATAAATTTCAAAATTGGAATTAGACAGTGAATCTTATATGTATGAACTAGAAATTTTGTCTAATTTCTTAGAAAATTAACAGTGACTAATTTCGAGTTATATGTAAAAAGTTATGAATTTTTATTCGATGGAAGGTCATAAAACAGGGCAGCAGAATTTCAGTATTTTAGGGCTGTGTCGTGAATTCAAAGATTTATTTGAAATTTTATGTAATGAGTTTAGGTTAATAATTTATATGGTTAGAAAGCTTAATGAATCTAATTTAATTAGAAAATTTCAGAATGAACTTTCGATGTCTATAAAAAAAATTTATAAATTTTTAAGTAAAGTAGTGCAGGCTGTCTGTTTTCTTAAGGAAAAGAAATAATATGGTTTAAATTGGTTAATAACATCAGTGGCTCGTATTTGGTGATAAATATGGGAAAGGGATGTTACATTGATTGGTATCAGAGCTTCAGGTTTAGTCGATTCTGGATAGAAATTGAGTTTAAAAATGAGTGGGAATTGTATACATGCCACTAGGATGTCATAATTACTAATGATTACGTGTAGATATTCTGATGCTCTATAATTAGTAATGCTACTCTATATTAAGAAATTTGTTAAAAATGTGTTATGTTCAGATGTCAGACCATCAGGGTTCTAGACATACATTTGAACCGGAGGTCCCTGTGCAGAGGGGGAGTGACGAGGTAAATCAGAATGTACCTCATGAGCAATATCGAGGTCAGGCACCTGCACATGGACATCAAGACATGCCGGTTTAGGATCGTGGATTGTTCCTGCAGGCGTTAGATGATATTTTAAATAGACAAAAACCAGTATTTGTGCCTAGGGAGCTGAAGGCATCATAATTTCAAGGTGTTTCTAATGTTGACCCGATGTATGCGGACTTCTGGTTAAATGATATTAAGATTATGTTGGATACTATCTGGTGTGATGATCAAGGAAAACTTGAAGGTGTAACATCACCTTTGATGGGACATGCTCGAATTTGGTGGACCACTATTACTGCTCAGATTCCTCAAGAACGAGTTACTTGGGAATTCTTTCTACAAGAGTTCCGAAACAAGTACGTTGGGGATGTTTTCATCGAGGATATGAGGAATCAATTTCTGAATTTGAAGCAAGCAGACAAATCAGTATATGAGTATGAATGTGAGTTTAATAAGCTTACCCGGTTTGCTAAAGAATTCTTTCCAACCGAGAAGCACCGAGTTACCAGATTTGTGGAAGGCTTGGATCCCGATCTCAAGAAATTTTTAGTTGCTCTTGATTTATCTGTATTTTAAGAAACAGTAAACAGAGCTAAAGGGATGGAAAGAGTGGATCAAGAAGAAGTCTCGGAGATGAAAGCCCAGTCAGCCAAGCGATCTAGAGGTCCTAGTGCTTTACCATGGTCTAAACGTGGTAAAGGATTTCAGCAGCAACGATCGGTCGGGTCAATATCGTCAGTTAAGAAGAATTCTTCTACTAGTAAATCTAAAACGAGTGGTGCTAAAGGTGATGAAAGTCAGATTAAAACAAAATGCAAACTTTGTGGAAAAAGACATTAGGGTCGATGATGGTTGGCACCAGAGATAACTATTATCAATGTGGGAAACCGGGACACTTCAAACGCGAATGCCCAGAACTACGGGAAAATCAATCGGTAGTTGTTTCTCAGAAAAATAAAGGAAACCGAGGTTGGAATTATCATCAAGGTGCATCAGAAGTTGCATCCAACCTGAAAGGAAAAGCTCCTGCTTGTGTATATAATATCAAGACCACCGAGAGTAAAGATGATCCCGATATGATGTCAGGTATGCTTGAACTCTTTGATAGACCTATTTTTGCACTAATTGATCTTGGTTCCACTCATTCATATATTAGTTCTAGAATTATACTAGAAAGAAACATTCCAGTGGAACTAATTTCAAGTGAGGTGGTAGCAACCAATCCGTTAGGCCAGAGTGCTAAGGTCAAAAGAATTTGCCGTCAATGTCCTATTAGAATTCAGAATGTGGATTTCCCCGCTGACCTTATGGAATTACCGTTTTGTGAATTCGAAATAATATTGGGGATGGATTGGTTATTCGCATATGATGTTGTGATGGAATGCCGATTAAAAAGATTAACTTTAAAGGCACCAAATGGATCACGAATATTATTCGTGGGTGAGAAGCTGAATCATCGTATTGATGTTATTTCGGCTGTTGTTGCTAACGAGATGTTGATGGATGGCTGTGAAACCTATTCAACTCCTAAAAGTGATATTTTGAAGCGGGAGGTGAACATAGAAGATATACCTACGGTACAGGAATTCCAGATGTATTCCCAGAAGAATTACCAGGATTACCTCTAGATAGAGAGGTAGAATTTGGAATTGATGTATTACCTGGTACTACTCCCATATCGATGGCGTCGTATCGTATGGCACCTGCTGAATTCTGGGAGCTCAAGTCACGGCTGCAAGAATTCCAGGATCAAGGTTTTATACGGCCAAGTATATCCCCATGGGGAGCACCTGTATTATTTGTAAAGAAGAAAGATGGATCGATGAGATTGTGTATTGATTATCGTCAACTTAATAAAGTGAGGATAAAGAATAAATATCCATTGCCAAGGATTGATGATCTTTTTGATCAATTAAAGGGGGCAGCAATGTTTTCTAAGATTGATCTTCGATCGGGCTATCATCAATTGAGGATTAAAGAGCGGGATATTCCAAAGACAGCTTTCAGGACTCGATATGGACATTACGAGTTCGTGGTAATACCGTTTGGAATAACTAATGCCCCAGCAGCATTTATGGATTTGATGAACTGAATTTTTCAGCCATACCTGGACCAGTTTGTAGTGGTATTCTTAGATGATATCCTGGTCTATTCTAAAACCAAGGAGGATCACGATGTCCATCTCAGAATAGTTCTTCAAATCTTGAGGGAAAAGAAGTTATATGCTAAACTATCTAAATGTGAGTTTTGGCTTTCTGAAGTGACATTTCTTGCTCATATAGTGTCGGCTGAAGGAATTCGGGTTGATCCTCAGAAAATTCAAGCTATCATGGAGTGGAAACCTCCTAAAAATGTTGCAGAGGTTAGAAATTTTCTCGGATCGGCAAGATATTACCGCTGGTTCGTGAAAGATTTCTCGATGATTGATGCACCTATTACCAAACTGCTCAAGAAGAATGTATCTTTTATGTGGACTAAAGAATATTATGAAAGCTTTGAAAGATTGAAATCTTGACAGAAGCTCCGGTGTTAGTTCAACCTGAATCGGGTAAGAATTTTGTGGTGTATAGTGATGCATCATATAATGGTTTGGGCTGTGTACTTATGCAAGATGGGAAAGTGGTGGCTTATGCTTCTAGGCAGCTTAAAACTCATGAGAGGAATTATCCTACTCATGATCTGGAGTTAGCTGCGGTTGTTTTTGCTCTAAAAATTTGGTGCCACTACTTATATGGTGAAAAATGATATATATACACAGACCATAAAAGCCAAAAATATCTTTCAACATAGAATAAGCTGAATTTAAGACAAAGGTGATGAATTGAGCTAATTAAGGATTATGATGCAATTATTGATTATCACCCGGGAAAGGCTAATGTGGTGGCAGACGCACTTAGCCGAAATATGTTCTCAGCTCTACGGATATCAAATGCTCAATTATCAATATTGGATGATGGTGCTTTACTTGCTGAGCTGAACATCAGGTCTACCTTGATAGACAAAATAAAAGAATCACAAGAAAAAGATGAAAATTGTTTGGAGAAAAAGAAGGAAGCTGAAATGGGAGAATCTTCAGACTTCGAAGTGAAGTACAATGGATGTTTATACTATAAAGGACGTGCTTATATTCTTGAATATGATGAATTGAAAAAGGAAATCCTTACAGAAGCACATTATAGTCCTTTAACGATGCACCCGAGAGGAAATAAAATGTATCAGGATTTGAAGAGCCGTTTTTGGTGGCTGAGAATGAAAAGAGCTATAACGGAATTCGTATCCAAATGCTTAACTTGCCAGCAAGTTAAAGCAGAACATCAAGTGCCATCAGGGTTACTTCAACCAATTGCTATTCTAGAATGGACATGGGAAAAGTGATTATGGATTTTGTAACCGGATTACCAATGACACCGGACAGGAAAGACTCAATCTGGGTGATTGTGGATCGATTAACCAAATCATCACATTTCCTACCAGTCAGAACAAATTTCTCTTTGAGTAAATATGCAGAGTTGTACATTCGGGAGATTGTTAGATTACATGGAGTTTCTATTTCTATTGTATCTAACAGAGATCCAATGTTTACTTCTAGATTCTGGAAAGCATTACAAGAAGCATTGGGTACTCGACTGCATTTTAGTACTACCTTTCATCCGCAAACTGATGGACAATCCAGATTTTGGAGGATATGCTTAGGGCTTGTGTTATCGAGTTTGCAGGCTCATGGGAAAAGTATCTACCATTGGCTGAATTTGCATACAACAATAGTTATCAGTCGAGTATTAAAATGGCACCTTATGAAGCTTTATATAGAAGAAAATGTCGGACACCATTAAATTGGTTTGAGTTGGAATATCGCAAGATTGTTGGCCCTGATTTGATTCAAGAAGTAGAAGAAAAAATGAAGATAATTGGCGATAATCTAAGAGCAGCTTCCGATAGACAAAAAGCTTATTCAGGATCAAAAAGAAAAGAAGTTGAATACCAAGTGGGAGACAAAGTATTCTTGAAAGTTTCACCATGGAAGAAAATAATGAGATTTGGAAGAAAAGGGAAGCTTGGTCCCAAATTTATTGTTCTGTATGAAATCTTGAAAAGAGTTGGACCGGTGGTTTATCAATTGGCTTTACCACCAGAAATGAGCAAGATTCATGATGTTTTTCATGTATCAATCCTCCGCAAGTATAGGTCGGGTCCTTCACATGTCATTTCACCTGCTGAAGTTGAGATGCAACCTGATTTGACATTTGAAGAAGACCAGTAAAGATTTTAGCTCATGGGGCGAAGAAATTGAGAAACAAATCGATTCTATTGGTGAAAGTTCTCTGGAAGAATCACAAAGTGGAAGAAGCCACTTGGGAAACTGAAGAGCGAATAAAAGAACAGTGCCCGCATTTGTTTAATCTAGGTACGTTCTAAAAATTTGAGGATGAATTTTTTTAGGGGGTGAGAAATTTAATATCCCGTTATTGGATTAGTGATCAAAACGTAAAGAATCAAAAGTTGGTGATTCTAGTTCAGTGACTAAATGAAAATTTTCAAAGTTTGGTGGCTAAAGTGAAAAGTTGAGAAAAGTTCAAGGACCAACATGGTAATTTTCCCAATAAATATTTTTATGTCATAATTAAATAGATCACTTAAGGGTGTGGATCGAATATAAAAACATTGGTTCGATCCGATATTTATATTATTGGGAATTTACGGTTAAAGTTAAAATGGAAATCGGGTAACCGAATGAGCTCAGAATCTTATGAAATTTGGTAGATATCTAGATTCATTAATGGTAATTTGGTATAGGTGATGGAATGGCATTCTGGTAGATATCTAGATTCATTAATGGTAATTTGGTTATTTCACCTATACTTTTAAGGTATAATTGATTATAAAAGAAGATAAATTATAGGTGTTGGATGGTAATTGGTTATAATCCAAGGGTAAAGTAGTCATTTTGCTATTTTAAAGATATTTTTTATTTAAGGATTTATAACCATTTGTCATCAAAATAAAAGAAAGAAAAGGTTGAAATATTTGGTTCATCTTCTCCAAGCTTGTCGTGAACTCCATAGCTAGGTAAGAAGTTTTGATTCAATTTTTTGGCTTGATTTAGTTGGTTTTTGGATTGAGACTTGAAATAAGAAATTGATCTCCCTTGAATTCTTTTTCTTTTGATATAAGTTTTGATTAGTTTCTGTGTCTCTAAGTTGAGGTTTGAGATTAGGGTGGATGAAGGACATGTTTTTTTTCATGTTTTAAGGTTCAAGCATGTAAGAAATGATGTTGTAATATTGTTATCATGCTTGAAATGATGAAAATCAACGAAGAAAGCAAGAGGGACTATTCGGCAATTAGAAGAAAATTAAGAGAAATTTTGTGAAAATTATTTTGATATTGGAAATGAGTAGAATGATGTTTTCTAAGTTAAACTATGTCATGAGAATGAAGAAAACATCATGTTGGGACCAATTTGTAAAATTTACAAATTTGGTGAAATAGGTGAGAAATTGTGAATTGTTCAAAAGTTGTAGCTATGTGGTTTGCTATTGCTCAAGGATCATTTTGATATTACAATTTTTTGGATTTGGAGTTCAAATGTGAAAGTTCCTAAATTTTAGACTATAAACCCTAAGAGAGAGAATTTAGGGTTTGAGATGGAATTTTAATTTAGTGATTTCAATGTACAATTCAAGACTAGAATCAAGTGTTGGAAGCATTGTTGTTGTAAAATAGCCTTTAGTTGCAAAACTTGAATTTTCCAACTTGGGTTGTACATGTGTTAGTAAGGTTTAAACATGTACTAAAGATTGCTTGTGTTATGTATTTAATGTACATACAGATAACAAGCAATTACGAGATCAACCGGGTGAAGAAAGAAGATCGAAAGTGTAAACCGAACTTAGTGAGGCTAGTAAAATTCTATTTCTGTAAAGTGTCAAGGTGAGTACAATTGCATACATATCATGGTATTATTTATGTTATTGATTATTTGATTATTACATTGGTGAGGATTGAAAGGTTATTTCGGGTATGACCTGCCCCATATTGATATAAAATGTTACATGTTGCCATTGATGATATATGTGATGATATTAAGCCCAATATATGATATAGAGATTTAAAAGTATAGTTAGATACCCATAGAATCATAAACAGTTGTCTAAATATTTTAAGCACTTCGGGTGCTAAACACTACGGTGTATAAATTTCAATGAGAAAGCATTTGGGTGCTAAACACTTCTGTGTAATATCATAAATTCTCATTGAGGGAGCACTTTGGGTGCTAAGCACTACAGTGCAAATAATACACATACTCAATAAAGGTTGGGTATGGGGGATGACTCGTGCACATAAAATTCTCTTAAATCGATACTTGGGCTAAATGAATTGAAAACAGGATGAAAAGTTTGAAAGCTCGATGATAAATATGGCAATGGTATTGGTAAGAATTAAAGTTATTACCATGTAATATGTTGTTATTATACATATCATGTCATATATGGTAGCAAGCATAAAATGAAAGTGATTATATGCATTGTTATTTTATTATACTGATATCCATGTTAAGTCGTATTTGAATTAAATGTTGTTACCTCACTAAGAATATGCTTAGCGTATGATGAATTTCATGCATAGGTTTTATAGGAGCTGCAAAGGAAGAGTAGCCGAGCATCACTTGCTTATTTTGGGAGGTATATCTCCATACTCATAGTAATGTATTGACATCCATGCTTCCTTTTGGAAATGTACTAGATGACATGTATAATTAGTGGGGTTTGTAATAACTTATTACCTAATGTGATTGGTTAATAGTTGTTATAATGTGGATAATGAACCTAGTGAGTCCTATTATCTCTATAAATGATAATGGACTAAGTTTTAGTGAATATGGGTTTTAAGATGGAAAGATTAAAAATCTGTCCAGAAAAATGTATGTAAAAGCAGCGTGTTTAAAAAATTAGCATAAATTCCACAATTGGAATTAGACAGTGAATCTTATATGTATGAACTGGAAATTTTGTCAAGTTTCTTAAAAAATTATTGGCGACTAATTTCGAGTTATATGTAAAAATTTATGAATTTTTATTCGATGGAAGGTAAGAAAACAGTGCAGCAGAATTTCAGTATTTTGGGGCTGTGACATGAATTCAAAGATTTATTTGAATTTTATGTAATGTGTTTAGGTTAATAATTTATATGGTTAGAAAGCTTAATGAATCTAATTTACTTAGAAAAATTCAGAATGAACTTTCGATGTCCATAAAAAAATTTATAAATTTTTAAGTAAAGTAGTGCAGGCTGCCTGTTTTCTTAAGGAAAAGAAATAATAGGGTTTAAAATTGGTTAACAACACCACTGACTCATATTTGGTGATAAATACAGGAAAGGGATGTTACAATAGCTCTTAAAGATGATACTGATGTTGGAATCATGATTATAGAGCATGCTTTAACAAATATTCGAAGTGTTGAGTTGCATGATGATGTGCGTGAGAGATATAACATTTTGGGCTCATCTAAAAAAATATTTGGAAGTACTTTCTCAAATGGGTTTCGATAGTGGGGTTGAGCACCAGCCATATAGGTTTGGAGACAATTTTTTTGCAATGTTGGAAAGTGGGACATCGAGTGCATTTCAAACATATGTCGGAGCATCGATGCTCTCGGCTGTTGATCCGAGTTTAGGCATTGACATTGAAAGTCTCCAAGGTCGATGGGGAAAAACGCTTGCTGATTCTAGTAAAGATGAAAAAACTGCAGATCTTGATTTGATTGGTGATGACCTTGGTAATGAGCCTGCTTTTGGTGGTGGTGAATTTGTTTCGGTCGGGGATGACATTACATGGTATGAACCTCCTGCTCACATAAACTTAATAGATTATGATACGATGAGGGCACCTGAATTCCTGGTATGCCATAATTAAGTTCGAGTCTCTCTGATGAATTATCGATTGGGATTCAATTTGAAGAAAAGGAAGAAGCTATATTGGCAATTAAAGGTTATTTCATCATAAAGCATGTAGATTTCATTGTTAAAGAATTTAGTCCGAGAACTCTGTTTGCAAAATATGTTAAATATGGAGAAGATTGTAATTGGAAGATCTAAGTGTCTAAAATTCAGAGGAAAAATGCTTGGGTGATTAAAAAGTACAATGGTCGCCACACTTGTTTACGATATTCCATCAACCAAGACCACCGCCAATTAGACTCGAATGTAATAAATAGCCACATGAAGATGTTGGTTGAAGCAAATCCAAAGGTTACTATTTCAACAATTATAACATCTATTAAGCAATAGTTTGAATATCAAATAGAATATGTCAAAGGTTGGTATGCAAGGGATAAGGCACTGACAAAGGTGTACGCTAATTACGAGAAGTCGTACAATAAGCTACCTGCTTTATTACATGCAATGGTATTATTCATTCCGGGGACCATAATGAGGTATAAAACCTTGGATGCTTGCAACCAAGAAGATTAACTTCTTCAAGGGAAGGAAATATTCCACCAACTATTTTGGGCGTTCAAGTCATGCATCGAAGGCTTTCCATATTGCAAACATATGGTCCAAGTCAATGGCACGTAGTTGTACGAAAGATACAAACATGTAATGTTGATGATGACCTAAATATCTTTCTGATTGCCTTCGTAATTGTTGATACGGAGTCAGCGAATTTTTGGAAATTCTTTTTGAGTAATTTATGTGAGCATGTCGTCCGAGAAGATAGAGTTTGCTTGATTTTTGATAGAGCAATAGACATATTAGCAGCAATTGATCGACCAACGAGCCGATGGACACCTCCATACGCATAGCCCGCATACTGTGTACGCCATATTGGCAAGAACGCTATTGAAAAGTAGAAAAATCCCCACATTCGCAGTGTGATTGTAGGCATGGGTAAGTAATTTTTATTTTGTCAAACTCGATTTTTTATGTGTTATGATTTTTTATGCTAAAAACGTATATTATGAAACATGATACGAAATATTGCAGCAAATTTTTTAGAGAAAGTTGGCAAATTTGATGGAGTACGACGAAGATGTTTGGGCGTGGACAAACAATATCAAGAGGGGATGATGGGTTTAATCGTATGATGAAGCTTGACGATACGGGCAAATAACAACCAACCTTGTGGAGTACATAAATTATGTATTAAAAAGAACACGCCATCCGCCAATAGCAAACTTGGTGAGAGAGACATACTACAGGTTGGCTAAGGTTTAGTCCGATAAAGGGTCGAAAATCTTAGCTATGATAAATAGGGGACAAGTTTGGGATCCTGATCTTGCAAAAAAATGAAAAAGAACGTGGTACCGGCAAGATCGATGGTTGTTTACAGGTTCAACCTAAATCAACAAATTTTTGATGTTGTTGATTCCGTACGCAACAACGAAGAAGGCCACCGCCAAATATTTTGAGTCGATTTTAGGCAAAGATGGTGTGACTATGGTGAGTTCCATGCATGGCGATATCTATTTAGTCATGTAACTTGCAGTATGTATGTCTAAAGGGGTTGACCCGTGCACCTCTGCGGATGAATACTTTAACTTGCATAGGATAATTAATATTTATAGATGGGAGTTCCCACCGATCCCGAATTCACAATATTGGCAGCTAGTGGAGCATGTAGAATAGTTACCGAATCCAGCACTCCGTAGAGAACCAAAGGGCTGACCTCTATTGATTCGCATCTATACCAGTATGGATCTTCAATACAGGGAGGTAGGAGAACAAAGGAAATGTACGAGATGTAGGGTACATGACATTCCAAAAACAAATGTCCAAATCGATCGGCTTACATGGCCATGCCTTGGTGATTTTATTTCACTGTTCATGTTAAAATTAGTTTCTTTATATTTGTATTCGAATGAACATTTAAATAGTTTTTATATTTGAATTGTTCGTATTTGAGGGATGTGTATTGAAAATAATTTTTATTTGGAAATGTTGTGTCATGCTTATTTTATTAAAATGCTAGTTTTAAGTTTTGAAACGTAAAAAAATTCAGGGACTTAGGCATCTGAACATGACAATTTCTGATAATTCAAATAAATATTTTTTTATGTTATACAAAAATTTAGGGGCTTATTTTTATATATGAATATGGGTTTAGTCCAAATCAGTATTATATATTAATAATAATAGAATATTTTTATGTTAATCTTGCAAATGGAATTAAAAGCCTATCATGTATCGAAAATAATAATATTCAAATTCAAATATTTGTATACATAGAATCACATGAAATTATTTTTATGCAATTTTTGTCTATGTCGGGGTGTCGTGGAATAGTAAGACCGCAGCGGTCGTCGATGTTGTTATAGTCTTTGCAGTGCAACGTGTTCCTCTTCATCATTGTTCACATCATCTTCATCAATGCTTACCCCATCTTCGTCATTGTTCACCTCATTAATCACCGGAGGCATATGAGGTGGTGTTGTAAACATATAGTCACCACTAGGCCCTCATATTTGTGGTGAAAATATGGGACTGTAAAACAATGTATTCAACATGAAATCTGTCATCCCCTAACAGTTCTTGTTTTCGCTAAAGCTTGAGTAAATAGGTGATTGTAGATGATAAAATTTGGGTATGTATGCTTCAGAATCATCCGCTACCAAGCTTTCGCCCACTGCTGGATGTACATATATGGTTGGAGAAGTATAAGCATACATATGCGTGTATCAGATTCACTTTGATATTCATCAGCTGGACCTGAGGAAAGTTCGCTGCACTCTTAGATGATTGACCACGACCACCATATTTTTATAAATCTTTAGCATTCTTCCCCTTCTTCTAGAGTAGTCAAGTACGGTTTTTCATTATTACAATAGTAGAATATGTACTTTAAATCATCCGCGTCCAAATCATCAGCTTGAATTAGAGTGCGATATGGAAACAATACATTTCTATTGTTCTACATATCAACGCAATGGACATGTATGATTCCCTAATGCTGAATATCGTTGCTGCGAAAGTCAAGAT
Organism: Hibiscus mutabilis; assembly: GCA_019671005.1. NCBI lineage: Eukaryota > Viridiplantae > Streptophyta > Magnoliopsida > Malvales > Malvaceae > Hibiscus > Hibiscus mutabilis. Next base: position 29,830,404 of record CM033747.1, on the reverse strand, counting down.
GGTGTAGCAAGTCATGATTTGGTGAATTTACCAGAATGGGCTGGTGGAAGCCAAACTACCTCAGCACACCGTCTTCGTACTAGAACTCCACAAAAGCAAAATGGTCATTGGTGTAACCGTACACCAGATATTTGAATCCTTTATCAATTCATTCGGTACATTTATGCGTGCATCGGTGTATGGCATCTAAATAAACTGCAAAAAATTTATATATGATTATAATACATCAGAGTAATTAATTGCTTAAAAATAACATGTAAAACTAACTTAATTATGATACCTCATTTTGGCAAGACAAATCAATCTGAGCTCTAAACACTCTTAAATTGTTGTGTGCCAAACTCGTATGAGCTTTTTCGCATTCTATCTGCATATACATCCAAATAACATTCCTTTGATTATTTTTAGATAAAATAAAAAATATTTTAAAATTGAGTAAATTTAAACTTCCAAATCAAAGTCAAAATGTTACCTACTAACAAAAGGAAAATTCCCTTAACTTTGAGTAACCAGTATAAAAAATAGAAGTCGTTCCCATGCCTAAGTTTGCAATAACAACAAACATCCACCAACACCCTTTGCCTTCTCACCGTTATCTAATAGAGTGGCCTTGCACAACTCACGGTACAAGAATGCCAATATTGCTAATCCTCAACTATAATTAGCAGCTTCTGAAGACGTGACAAATATGGTAGATACCGTGTCTAAACAAGATTGTCAAATTTATTCGGCATCAATATCCCCCAATGAGTTGTAAAATATATGCTCGACTTGCACAACTAATCTCTTTCGGTGTATTACCGCCAGTGAGCTTGAATTCTCTCTGCAACCAACTCAATTTGATACGAGAACATTTCACATAAGTTCCAGATGGAACCTTTTTGAGGTATTCAAGGCAAAGACTTGCAGGTGAAGCCTCACTATGCTTAACAAATGGACTCCTGTTTACCGGGATCCCGATTAGCATGACCACTTTTTTCAGGCGTAATGGTACATTCTTCACACGACATGTGAAATGTATGTGTTTTCGGTCTCTAACGCTCAACTAGTGCGGTAATCAAACCAGGAAATAGCCTGTAGCTACAAATAAATGTGGCATGATAAAATCCTGCACGTTGCAACCATAGAATCATATCACTGTGTGGGTGATTATTCCCCATGCTTCGATAATGTTTAAAGGTTTCCTCAGTAGCCTGAATTAATTTAAAAAATTGTTAATCAATATATTAAATATTTACATAATGGACATAATTGATTCATTTTCTAATAATTAAATTCTTAAAAAAAATTGTACCATATCATCAACCACAACACTAGTGATGTGTTGATTCTGTAATCTCAATAGAGGATCGACCATCCTTCTAACAAAGCTACATACATGACAAGTAAGAAAATATTAGTAATAACAAATACCACTAAATCTAATCGTAATATTACTACTTTACAATATTAATAAATATAAAATATTCATAATAAAAAGCCAACTTACTAGTTTACAATTTGATGTTAAGAAATTCTACCAAATTTGCTTGAAATCTTACTTCCTTCTACTTTTTCTTTTTGGCTCCAAATTTTTACAATTTACATGCATAACATTAAAATTATATCAAAAATCAATACTAAACAAAATTTATTAATAAACCAACAATAACAAAAAAAAAAATCCAAGTGCAATATTTGACTAATTTCTCCAAAAATAACTAAATCTAATTATTTAATTATAAACAACAACATATAAATTAAAATGTAAATAATTATATTTATAAATTATATAACTTAATAAACCAACTTACTAGTTTAAATTTTGATGACACAAACAACAATTTCACCTAGTTTGCTCCAAATCTTCCTTCTTCTTTTTTACTCAGCAATTTATTAATCAATCTTCATTATCTTGCAAACAACTACTTAACATACTATACATTAAAAACACATACTAACAATAACAACTTACTAATAAATTAAAATACTAAAAAAGTTAAAATGAATAATATATTAAAATCATCAATAATAATTTAAACAACTAAAATCAAATAATTTTCTTACAAAATATTTATAACATAACATACATTTTAAAAATTAAAAAAATAAATTAAATAATATTATTAAATTTAAAAATAAAACCTCAAACCTTCTTCTTCTTCTTTACTCAATCTCCTCACAAATTTTCTTCTTTAACTTTTACCTTCAACACCCTATTTAACACAAAGTATTCAAACCTCAAACATTAAAAATCAAATTATTTTCTTACTGTAATATATACAGTTGTGAAAATAAAAAATAAAACTATTGGAAATAAATTTAAAAACAAAATATATAAATTTTAAAACTTACTATATTTTCTCCAAACCTCGTGAATTTGTTTCGGCCGGGGATGACATTACATGGTATGAACCTCATACTCACATAAACTTAATAGATTACGATGCGATGAGGGCACCTAAATTCCTGGTCATGCCATAATTAAGTTCGGGTCTCTCTGATGAATTATCGATTGGGATTCAATTTGAAGAAAAGGAAGAAGCTACATTGGCAATTAAAGGTTATTTCATCAGAAAGCATGTGGATTTCATTGTTAAAGAATTTAGTCCGAGAACTCTGTTTGCAAAATATGTTAAATATGGAGAATATTGTAATTGGAAGATCCAAGTGTCTAAAATTCATAGGAAAAATGCTTGGGTGATTAAAAAGTACAGTGGTCGCCACACTTGTTTACAATATTCCATCAACCAAGACCACCGCCAATAGACTCGAATGTAATAAGTCTCCTCGTGAAGATGTTGGTTGAAGCAAATCCAAAGGTTACTATTTCAACAATTATAACATCTATTAAGCAATAGTTTGAATATCAAATAGAATATGTCAAGGGTTGGTATGCAGGGGATAAGGCACTGACAAAGGTGTATGCTAATTACGAGAAGTCGTACAATAAGCTACCAGTTTTATTACATGCAATGGTATTATTCATTCCGGGGACCATAATGAGGTATAAAACCTTGTATGCTTGCAACCAAGAAGATTAACTTCTTCAAGGGAAGCAAATATTCCACCAACTATTTTGGGCGTTCAAGTCATGCATCAAAGGCTTTCCATATTGCAAACGTATGGTCCAAGTCGATGGCACATAGTTGTACGAAAGATACAAACATGTAATGTTGATTGCCATTACACAAGATGATAACCTAAATATCTTTCTGATTGCCTTCGTAATTGTTGATACGGAGTCGGCGAATTTTTGGAAATTCTTTTTGAGTAATTTATGTGAGCATGTCCTCCGAGAAGATAGAGTTTGCTTGATTTTTTATAGAGAAACAAACATCTTAGCAGCAATTAATCGACCAACGAGCCGATGGACACCTCCGTACGCATATCCCGTATACTGTGTACGCTATATTGGCAAGAACATTATTGAAAAGTAGAAACCCCCCCCCCCATATTCGCAGTGTGATTGTAGGCATGGGTAAGTAACTTTTATTTTGTCAAACTTGATTGTTTATGTGTTATGATTTTTTTGATGCTAAAAACGTATATTATGAAACAGGATACGAAATACTGCAGCAAAATTTTTAGAGAAAGTTGGCAAATTTGATGGAGTACGGAGAAGATGTTTGGGCGTGGGAAAACAATATCAAGGGGGAAAGATGGGTTTAATCGTATGATGAAGGTTGACGATACGGGCAAATAACAACCAACCTTGTGGAGTGCATAAATTATGTATTAAAAAGAACAGGCCATCTGCCAATAGGAAACTTGGTGAGAGAGACATACTACAGGTTGGCTAAGGAAAATCTTAGCTATGATAAATAGGGGACAAGTTTGGGATCCTGATCTTGCAAAAAAATGAAAAAGAACGTGGTACCGGCAAGATCGATGGTTGTTTACAGGTTCAACCTAAATCAACAAATTTTTGATGTTGTTGATTCCGTACGCAACAACGAAGAAGGCCACCGCCAAATATTTTGAATCGATTTTAGGCAAAGATGGTGTGACTATGGTGAGTTCCATGCATGGCGATATCTATTTAGTCATGTAACCTGCATTATGTATGTTTAAAGGGGTTGACCCGTGCACCTCTGCGGATGAATACTTTAACTTGCATAGGATAATTAATATTTATAGATGTGAGTTCCCACCGATCCCGAATTCACAATATTGGCAGCTAGTGGAGCTTGTAGAATAGTTACCGAATCCAGCACTCCGTAGAGAACCAAAGGGCTGACCTCCATTGATTCGCATCCATACCAGTATGGATCTTCAATACAGGGAGGTAGGAGAACAAAGGAAATGTACGAGATGTAGGGTACATGACATTCCAAAAACAAATGTCCAAATCGATCGGCTTACATGGCCATGCCTTGGTGATTTTATTTCACTGTTCATGTTAAAATTAGTTTCTTTATATTTGTATTCGAATGAACATTTAAATAGTTTTTATATTTGAACTATTCGTATTTGTGGGATGTGTATTGAAAATAACTTTTATTTTGAAATGTTTGTCATGCTTATTTTATTAAAATGCTAGTTTTAAGTTTTGAAACGTAAAAATATTCAGGGACTTAGGCATCTGAACATGATAATTTCTGATAATTCAAATAAATATTTTTTTATTTTATACGAAAATTTAGGGGCTTATTTTTATATATGAATATGAGTTTAGTCCAAATTAGTATTATATATCAATAATAATAATAATAATTTGTTATGTTAAGCTTGCAAATGGAATTAAAAGCCTATCACGTATAGAAAATAATAATATTCAAATTCAAATATTTGTATACATAGAATCACATGAAATTATTTTTATGCAATTTTTGTCTATGTCGGGGTGTGGTGGAATAGTAAGACCGCAGTGGTCGTCGATCTTGTTGTAGTCTTTGCAGTGCAACGTGTTCCTCTTCATCATTGTTCACATCATCTTCATCAATGCTCACCTCATCTTCGTCATTGTTCACCTCATCAATCACCGGAGGCATATGAGGTGGTGTTGTAAACATATAGTCACCACTAGGCCCTCATATTTGTGGTGAAAATGTGGGACTGTAAAACAATGTATTCAACATGAAATCTGTCATCCCCTAATAGTTCTTGTTTTCGCTAAAGCTTGAGTAAATAGGTGATCGTAGATGATAAAATTTGGGTATGTATGCTTCAAAATCATCCACTACCGAGCTTTCGCCCACTGCTGGATGTACATATGTGGTTGGAGAAGTATTAGCATACATATTCGGTGTATCATATTCACTTTGATATTCATCAGCTAGACTCCGAGGTAAGTTCGCTGCACTCTTAGATGATTGACCAAGACCACCAGATTTTTTATAAATCTTTATCATTCTTCCCCTTCTTCTAGAGTAGTCAAGTACGGTTTTTCATTATTACGATAGTAGAATATGTACTCTAAATCGCCCGCGTCCAAATCATCAGCTTGAATTAGAGTGCGATATGGCAACAATACATTTTTATTGTTCCACATATCAACGTAATGGACATGTATGATTTCCTAATGTTGAATACCCTTGTCGCGAAAGTCAAGATGGTGTAGCAAGTCATGTTTCGGTAAATTTACCAGAATAGGCTGGTGGAAGCCAAACTGCCTCAGCACACCATCTTCGTACTGGAACTCCACAAAAGCAAAGTGGATCATTGGTGTAACCGTACACCAGATATTGGAATCCTTCATCAATTCATTCGGTACATTTACGCGTGCATCGGTGTATGGCATCTAAATAAACTTCAAAAAATTATATATGATTATAATACATCAGAGTAATTAATTGCTTAAAAATAACATGTAAAACTAACTTAATTCTGATACCTTATTTTGGCAAGACAAATCAATATGAGCTCTAAACACTCTCAAATTGTTGTGTGCCAAACTCGTATGAGCTTTTTCGCATTCTATCTGTATACACATCCAAATAACAGTCCTTTGATTATTTTTAGATAAAATAAAAAATATTTTAAATTTGAGTAAATTTAAACTTCCAAATCAAAGTCAAAATATTACCTACTAACAAAAGGAAAATTCCCTTAACTTTGAGTAACCAGTATAAAAAATAGAAGTCGTTCCCATGCCCAAGCTTGCAATAACAACAAACATCCACCAACACCCTTTGCCTTCTCACCGTTATCTAATAGAGTGGCCTTGCACAACTCACGGTACAAGAATGCCAATATTGCTAATCCTCAACTATAATTAGCAGCTTCTGAAGACGTGACAAATACGGTATATACCGTGTCTAAACAAGATTGTCAGATTTATTCGGCATCAATATCCCCCAATGAGTTGTAAAATATATGCTCGACTTGCACAACTAATCTCTTTCGGTGTATTACCGCCAGTGAGCTTGAATTCTCTCTGCAACCAACTCAATTTGATACGAGACCCTTTCACATAAGTTCCAAATGGAACCTTTTTGAGGTATTCAAGGCAAAGACTTGCAGGTGAAGCCTCACTATGCTTAACAAATGGACTCCTGTTTACCGGGATCCCGATTAGCATGACCACTTCTTCGTGCGTAATGGTACATTCTTTACACGACATGTGAAATGTATGTGTTTTCAGTCTCTAACGCTCAATTAATGCGGTAATCAAACCGGGAACTAGCCTGTAGCTACAAATAAATGTGGCATGATAAAATCTCGCACGTTGCAACCATAGAATCGTATCACTGTGTGGGTGATTATTCCCCATGCTTCGATGATGTTCAAAGGTTTCCTCGGTAGCCTGAATTAATTTAAAAAATGGTTAATCAATATATTAAAATTTACATAATGGACATAATTGATTCATTTTCTAATAATTAAATTCCTAAAAAAATTGTACCATATCATCAACCACAACACTAGTGACGTGTTGATTCTGTAATCTCAATAGAGGCTCGGCCATACTTCTAACAAAGCTACATACATGAAAAGTAAGAAAATATTAGTAATAACAAATGCCACTAAATCTAATCGTAATACTACTACTTTACAATATTAATAAATATAAAATATTCATAATAAAAAGCCAACTTACTAGTTTACAATTTGATGTTAAGAAATTCTACCAAATTTGCTTGAAATCTTACTTCCTTCTACTTCTTCTTTTTGGCTCCAAATTTTTACAATTTACATGCATAACATTAAAATTATATCAAAAATCAATACTAAACAAAATTTATTAATAAACCAACAATAACAAAAAAAATCCAAGTGCAATATTTGACTAATTTCTCCAAAAATAACTAAATCTAATTATTTAATTGTAAACAACAACATATAAATTAAAATGTAAATAATTATATTTATAAATTATATTACTTAATAAACCAACTTACTAGTTTAAATTTTGATGACACAAACAACAATTTCACTAGTTTGCTCCAAATCTTCCTTCTTTTTTACTCTGCAATTTATTAATCAATCTTCATTATCTTACAAACAACTCCTTAACATACAATACATTAAAAAAACATACTAGCAATAACAACTTACTAATAAATTAAAATACTAAAAAAGTTAAAAATGAATAATATATTAAAATCATCAATAATAATTTAAACAACTAAAATCAAATAATTTTCTTACAAAATATTTATAGCATAACATACAATTTAAAAATTAAAATAATTAATTAAATAATATTATTAAATTTAAAAATAAAACCTCAAACCTTCTTCTTCTTCTTTACTCAATCTCCTCACAAATTTTCTTCTTTAACTTTTACCTTCAACACCCTATTTAACACAAAGTATTCAACCTTCAAACAATAAAAATCAAATTATTTTCTTACTGTAATATATACAATTGTGAAAATAAAAAATAAAACTATTGGAACTAAATTTAAAAACAAATTATATAAATTTAAAAGCTTACTATATTTTCTCCAAATCTTCTTCTTCTTTACTCAATCTTAACAAATTTTCTTCTACAATTCCTTACCTTCAACCTCTATATAACAACTAAAAATTTAAACCTCAATCACTCAACCACCAACCAACCATCCAATCAATAAATATTACCCTCACACCTATTCCCGAAGCATATTTTTTAATCCTACACCCCATGCATGCCATGCCTGCCGACTGCACCCTCACACCGGCTTGCCATAAAGCCTGCTTCCCTGCCACTTGCATGCATGTTGAAGGCGGAAAGAAAGTAGTTGGTCTTCATCTTTTTTTCTTGAAGACAGAAAGAAAGCAGCCGATATTTATCCTTTTTTAATATTAAATTGGGATATTGTAGCAATGGTGGAAGCATTGCACTGTGTTGGGATGCTCGAACGATCAACTGAATGCCAAGAGTGAGTGAATTAGATTTTGGGTGTTTATGATGGAAGCAATGGGAAATTAAAAATAGACACAATGATTTATAGTGGTTCAAGCTTCTAACCAAGCTCTACATCCACTACCTTAATTTCCCACTAAGGATTTTTCCAAATTCACTATGAATTTCTTTCCTTTTTCTAGGTTCAAGAGGAAACCTTTATAACCTCAAAGCTTATACCACAAAGCTTTGAGAAAACCTTCTCTTACAAGAGAAAAACAAATAGCAAACAAGAAAACCCTTACAAGGTACAATGTTTGCACAATTAAGCTCTCACCCAAAACCTAACACTTGAGCATATATGACAATTAAGCTCGCAAGTGTGTTCTACAAAGAAAATGACAATTAAAAGCACAAAACACTTTTCTTAATCATAGAATGTTGGCTTGATGTTTCTTGTATGTCCATGGTTGCTTGATTGAGTCTTTTAAACCCTCTAATGTGTTCATGACCGTTACTAGCTGTTGGGATTGGTTTGGAGCCGTTGGGAAGTCATAAATTCGAGCTTTAAATGCTCACCTGCACAAAGGTTTCAAAAATATTGTAGGGCTTTTGAAACCATTAGGGGTTTTTAAATTAAAAACTAGCCGTTACAGGGGGCTGGTATAGAAACCATGAGGGGGTTTCGAAACCTGCTAAGGGCTTTCGAAACCAGGAAAGGGCTTTCGAAACCTGTTTCCCAGGCCTTATTGCCTCATTGGTTTCGAAATCACTTATAGGGGGTTTCGAAACATGCATTAAAAACTTGTAAAATTGGCTAAAAATTGACTTTAAAAGATATATTCGATATATGAACAAAGTCAAAACATTTTAAACATATTTTTCAAGTTTTGTGGACTTTAAAATGTTTTTGCAATATTTGAATTTAGTCCAAAACAAATTTTGACTTTGTTATATCAAAATAAGCATCTCAACACACTGTTCAAAGTGCTATAAATTGCAAAATAATAAACCATGTACAATAGATTTAAATTTTTTCCCAACACAATATTATGCCAATTTCGGCGGAAAGAAGAAATAAAATTTTATCGTAAATAAATAAATAAATTTTATTTTCTCAGATTACAAATGGCGTGATAAACTAAGTTCGTCCAATAATTTTTTTTCGAGAATCGACCATTGTAATGGCTATGAAGTGTGTTGGTATGGTTTTTAGGTTAAACGTACATGTTTGGCCGTGATTAGGATGTGTGGCAGTGAAGAGACTTATAACAAAAGCTGGTATAATACTTTAATAGCACGAGCTTTTGAAAATTTTATGGATAATTATTTTTTATGTATGTAGTAGAAAAAATATTTTATAAGTAAGATTGTACGCTTGTTAGTCAGGTATATAATTTCACTTGTGGAATATTTTTTTTCCAGCATCATACATGAAATAATAATCTAATTTTAATATGGATAATTATTCAATACACAGGGTGGAAACAAAAGGTTTCCACAAGCGCCTTAATTTAAGGTTTAGGGTTAAATTTTAGGGTTTAAAGGTTAGGAGTTTATGTTTAGTGGTTTAGAATTGATGAATTATGGTTAGAATTTAGGGATTAGGGTTATAATTTAGGATTTATAGGTTAAAACCTAAATCCCTAATCATATTACAATAAACTCTAAAACATAACCTCTAAACCCTAAATTATAACCTCAATCCCTAAATTATAACCACAATCCATCAATTCTAAACCACTAAACATAAACCTCTAACCTTTAAACCCTAAAATCTAACCCTAAACCCTAAAACTAAGGCGCTTGTCTAAATTTTTTGGCCCTGTTTGGCAATTAGCGGATAACTAATAGTGGATAGCGGATTATATTAGCTGGTAGTGGATAGCTGATAGCATTAGCTGATTTGACTAGCGAATTACATTAGCTGAGTGTATAAAACTGTTTCGTAAAATTAACTGATAACTGATAGCTGTTTGATTATTTGAACAAGCAAAGTGATAATATAAGGACATGATTATATTAGATACTTGTTTGAATAATTTATTAGCTACTGACGTTTTGTATCTATTAATATTAATTAGATTATAAAAATTATTTTTTAATATCATTACTAAGCATATATGAAGGATGTACATATTAATTTTTTAATTTTGAAATTATCTTTTTAATATAATTTTAATAATTATAAAATTTAGATGTATATATTAATTTCTTATTTATGAAATTATATTTTGAATATAATTGTATTAATTATTAGATTTATATATATATATTAATTTATATATTAATTTCTTATTTATGAAATTATTTTTTAATTTTATTAGTTATTCAAATTTATGTTATTTAGAGAATTTTTATAATTATCAAGGACAAAATAGTCTTTACAAGTCTTTTATCCAAACCTCTAACTCAAAAAGTTCCTAAAAGGGGCTTTTTCAAAATGAGAGGTTTCACTTAAATCTGCTATTACAATCCTCTATTTACCAAACATCCAAATTAGCGGATTTGACTGGTCAAACCTCTAAAAAAGTTTCAAACCTCTAATTTTAGCTCATAAATATAACAACCCAATTTTTCCCCAATTTGAAAACCCCAATTTATAAAATCCCTAATTCCTAAACCCTAATTTTTGGGAATTTAAAATTTGAATTCCTAATTGAATTCAGTGACCTAATTGAGAAAATCGGAACTTTTGTGGCATGTGTGCAATGTGAGGGAAGTTAGGGGCCTTTAGTTGTAATTTACCCCTTTTAGGCAAGGGTTTTTCTACCCTAAATTAACACCTAAAATCTTTTCAGCTCCCATTTTGAGAAACCAGCCGCACCCACTTCTCATTTCCCCTCAATCTCTCCCTCGAAAATAACACTCCTCTCACTCCCTCATTTTCGGCGAGTTTTGTCGACCCTCCGTTCATCGTTTGTGGCTTACTCGGCCACCAACATCGTGACCGGCGTTGACCCGCGAGTAAGCCCTGTTTCGACCGTCCATCATTGTTGTCTGTTGCTTTGAAGCAATATTGAAAACCATTCGGTTTTCACTTGGGTGGTTGCTCTGCCGTCGCTTCATCTGTGCGGTCGCTTGCCTTGTCCACTGTTCGTGTGTGTAGATAAGCCTTTAACCCGGATTTTCTTAGTTTTATTTCGAAAACCTTGGGTTGTGGTTTTTTGGATAGCGTTCCGTCGAAAACCCTTATTGCCACCGAGTTGTTACGTTGCCGCCGCCGTCATGTTGTGGCTGCCGCCGTTTGGGGTCTGAAACCCTGGCCGCCAAGGTGCTGAAGGAACCCTAATTGCTGCCTGTTACAATGATGGGTTGAGGCGGGCCAGTGAGAGTGTGAGTGTGGGGAGTGAAGTTTGGGTTTAGCCCAAACTGGTTAGTGAGCCATTGAGAAGGTTGAATCGGGCCCAGAGCTGCTGGTGGATGTTGTGGGAGTTATTGGGCTGAATCTAAAGCCGAACCGGACCAACCAGCTAAATCGAACCTGAAACGGTTAGCTTCAGACTGGACCAGTGAACCGAACTAGAAGGACCAACCCGACCCCACCGTTGACTGACCCGTGACCCGTTAACCGACCCATGGTCGTTGACCCGACCCGAGTTGACGTCAGCGTTGCCTTTTTGATGATGTCAACGTTAACTCTTTTGACCCAAGTCAACTTTATGTTTTTAAACGTTTTGATTCCAAATCTGCTGCTTGTTTTCCCAAATAAAAACTTGAAAAACCGATTTTCTATCTACATTTAATTGTAGTCAGTATTTTGAGAATTTTAAATATCGGATTCTTATCGAATATTATTGTGTTCAGGTGACGTTGACTCAGAGCCTGAGAACTTCCTCATCCTCCACCTGTTCGACCTCCTTCTGCACAGCCTGCGAGTTCTGCACGTGAGTATGATTTCGCTTAGTGGTTATGTTAGTTTGGCACAGTAGTAATAAATAATTATATTTTGTTGACGTCGTAGGTGTTGACTCCTTCTGACCTAATACTAGAGCTGGGCGTGGGATACGTCACTCTCGACGTTGAGTTATTTAGCTGCCTAAGGTGTATCTCTTCCTGTGCTATACCATTTTTGTGCTCTATGTTATGCGTTCATGTTGTATATGTGACTGACTAAATGATCTGTGAATTGTGGTATGTTTTGTATGATGGCATGACAAGCATCGGATATCATAATCGGACTTAAATAATATCGGACATATATCATATGCACTCGGATTAAATTAATAGATAGGACATACTCTTGGATTCAAAAAATATAAATCGGAACATGTCATATTATTTGGGTTGGGAAATTGTACGGGGAAGTTCAGTGGGTTCACCCTTCGGGCTGAATTTCGATTCGGATCAGTGGCTCCACCTTCCGGTCGATTCCACTTCGGATGGTGATGATGTAGTTAGAGTGGTTCTGGGGAACCTTACTGTTCGGACGGTGTATGGAGATGGGTGGATGACATTACATTTTATCTCTCTTGTTAAATGCATGTAATATCCTAATTTTTGGATTAGTGACCAAAATGTAATTTTTGAAAGTTTAGAGGTTCAAGTGTGAACCTTGGAAAAGTTTAGAGACCAAAGTATAATTTAAAAAAGTTATGTAATTTAACCCCGTAAATGGATAGTTTACCCCCAAGAGTCGTATTTTCGTGCTACCCGAATTTTTCATATGAGGCTTATATTATTCGAATTTGGATCGAACTACAAAGTTAAGCGTGCTCAAGCTAGAGTAGTATTAGGATGGGTGACCTTATGGGAAGGTCTCATGTCAGTAGTTGAGACTAATAAAAAGGAGAATCAGTTCGAGTTCAAATTTTTTTATGGATATCTGATAAAGGATTATTAAGAGAAATTTATCCGATTAAGATTTCGGGTAAATTATCAATATATTGGACTGAGTCAAAATTTTAAGATTTTGATTTTTACAAAAGTATGGAATATTTTGTATGTAAAAAATATTTACATATGGAGATCAGAATTGTGAGAATTTCAGATTTTACCTGATAGTTTGGAAATTAGAAAAAAATCGTAGAAAGTGAATATCGGGTAATCGGATCGAATTGGAATTTTAAAGACAGTTCCAAGGATTATGGAAAATTCGTAAAATATTATTTTATGAATATTTTATTACATTTGGTTGGATTCTAGCTAGATTTAGTTAGATGGTGATGGAATGGCAATTTTCAAGTCTTGTTAGTAAATAAAGTCTAGTTGGAGAGTAAATTGGACATTTATCATAGATGGCATTTTTGAAATATTTTGAAATGTTGAGGCCATTTTTAGAAGATGAAAAACACATGGATTTAATCTTGGCCCTTGGTTTATGATAAGATTAAATTTAGCCATTGAATTTGAAGGCTAAATTAGTAATTTTACTAATTAAATGAATTTAAAATTCATTTAATTATTACATGTGAATTAAAAGGATAAAAGATGAACTAATTTGTTCATCTTTCTTGGGTATTTTCGAAACACAAGGGGAAAAAGAAAAAGAAAATTTCTTTGGCAAATTTGAAGGTTCTAAAGTTAGAATCAAGGTATGTTGCTTTGAAATAAATTGATATATGCTTCATGCTCTTTCTTTTGATAGTAATTTTGCATGGTGATATGAAGAATAGTTCATGTTCTTGAAGAGAGAGAAATTGAAATTTCATGAACCATGTTAGAATTAATGCTTGATTTAAGTAATTCAAGTGTTGTAAACATGAAAACAAGCTTGAATTTAGTTTAATTCTATGTTCAAGGTTATAAACCCTAACCCTAGAATTTGGGGATTTGGTTAAGGAATTGAATAAAGGAGGGAAATGACTGATTTGTGATATTAGAAGCCTTAATTTGATGTTAGAATGAAAATTTTACCTTAGGAAGAATAAAGGACCAATTCGGTTAGAATTGGAAATAAAAAGGAAATTCTTGTGAAAATTATTCTAGCATTAGAAATGATGAGATTATGATCAAATTAGCTTGATTTGACAATTTAGGACCAAAATAGAAATATTGGAAAGCAAAGGACCATTTCGGTCAAGGAAGAGAAATTAGAGAAAATTATGGAAAAAATTTCCATAAGATCGGATATGATGAAATTATGATTTTACAAGCTTTAAAATGTCATTTGGACCATTTTAGAAGTTTGTAAAAACATAAGGATCAATTCAAAAATCTTGGAAAGATTAGGGACCGATTTGGCATTTTGGGGAAAATTAGGGACTAAAGTGAAAAAATTGTTTTCATGGAAGCATTATGCTTAAATTGTTATTAGAATGAAGTTTTGATCATTCTTTGATTAAAAGTTGAAGAGAATTCAAGGTATTAAAGGTATAATAACTTATGTCATGGATCTAAGATTGGACAATTATAGGAATAATTGTAGGAAAATTATTCCTATTGTATTTATGTGTTAGTATGATACTAACATATAATTTGAAATGTATTTGTGGCATGTTGATGTACATATAGATCGTGATCAAAATCGAGATCGAACTAACGTTCAAGGAAATGACATAGATCAAGCTGAAGCTTAGAGAGGCTAAGTACATATTGGCAACTTATAAAGTGTCAAGGTGGGTGCATTACATGCATGGAAAATATTGTGTTTGATTTGAAAGACTTGTGACAAGTCTGTTATAATTATATGCTTGAAGATTATATTTAGTTTGATATTTGACATAGTAGAAAATGTCAAAGGTAGAAGGATTACATGCATTGATCACAGGTAATTTGATTATGATATGTTTATGTGATATTTAGGGTATAAACTACCCAAGTATTCGATTATAATTGCCATGGATGAATTAATTACAAAAATTGAAAAGTATGTCCAAGTAAGTTATTGAGGTATAGAGTATAGTTGGCATGCCATAGAGTCCAGCGGTTTAGCACTTCGGTGCAGTATATTAGCACTTAGGTGCGGTTATTTAGCACTTAAGTGCAGTTCTTTGGTACTTCGGTACAGTTTTTGACTCATATACTCAAGTCTTCAAGTTAATTTGGGCTATAATTACTGTATAATAAATGATATATTGGTTAGAGAGTAGATAAACTCTCAGGAAATGGCAAGGAAGTTAACAGGATTGTAAATCTGGATTATATTATGTTAATATGTGATTAACATAAGGGAAATAAATGATTAGTGATCAATCTGCATGATTATCTCATTATTGTTATAATTTAAGCATATTAATTTATATTGAATATATATATATATAATGCCTCACTAAGTATATACTTAGCATGTGATGGTTTTTCACGCGTAGGTAGGAAACCCGGGTCGGAGTAAGGAGTAAGACATCATTATCAAATAAGGATATATATATATATATATATACAGTATCGGTAACTACATCTTTGATGTATTTTGATATTTTCTAGTTGGCATGTATGAATGAATATTAGCTCTTTTAAACTAGTCTAGATGTGGATTGTAATATTAACATCTAGATAAGTGGTTAATATATGATGTTGGATTTTGTTAGACTTGATGCTAGTTTAAAGAAATTACTAGTAATGTAAATGGGGTAATGTTATAAAAATAAAATTTTAGAGTAATCAAAATGATTTTTATTTTAGGCAGTTTTGTTAATCGTAAAGTATAGTTATAAATTGCCAAGTTGCTGCCTGAAATCGGGGTCTATCTGATTGATTAAAAATCGGAAATAAATTTTACGCGATTAAAAGGAAAAAATCAAAATCGTCATTTTTGACTTGTACGGATAGCATAAAATGTGGTTTAAACATCATGTGGCACTCTATACTAATATTGGGTAATAAATATCGGTAAGGGTGTTACAATGCATATGTGTATTGAGATGATTGTTGAGCTATGCTTGTCATTCGAATTTTTGTTATGTGTTTTATCTGCACTTTAGAGATACGCTGAGCTTCATAGCTTACTCCCCTTTAGTTTCTCTTTCAGATACTCAGGCTTAGGCGTACGGTACTTGGAGGATTTCATATCATCAGACTTTACCTTATTTTTACAGTATGATTATTCAGACATTTGAGTTTCTCTATTATTATTATTATTTTGGGCGATTTTGTATTTGGGACATTATTACTATTTTGAGACTTATTGGTTTGACATGCATTTATTATTTGAATTTCTTTCGGATTTTATAATGTCTTTTAGAATTTTACTAAATGACTACGTTTTATTTAAACGATATAATTTTGTGGTTTGATCTTTATAATTAAGTTGTAATTTAAATTATTAAACCTAATAATCCTTCTTGAGGGACAAGTTTTTCAAACTTAACTTTTAAATTTCGATTTAAGAAATTATGTCAAATTTAGGAGGTTACAATAAAGTTGTTTACCAAACGGGGCCTTTGTTTCCACTGCTTGTGTATTGACTATAAATCCTTTTAATATATGATTGGTTAAAACATGTATTCAGTTTAAATTATGTAAAATGTGTAAAAAGGTGAAAATATAGTAAAACATACTTTTAAGAGATTAAAATTAGTTGTTGTGGTTAGAGATGGAACTCAATATTATTTGTTAATGAAGTCATTTAAAATATTTTGAATTTAAGAATCCAATAATAAATTATATATATTTTTTAGGGGTTAAAGAGTAATTTTAATGTAGATTATATATATATATTAATATTTATATGGGATCATGACTCCAGTAGTCTGTGTTTAGTTATGTTTTTTTTTTTGTTTTGATAAAGGAAGAAAGATTAATCAAAGGCAGAATTATAAAACGGCCGCAAGTTCACTGAGCACAAAAGAGACTTAGTTTTCAGGGCAAGTACATGCACGAGTGGTTTTAGCCACCCAGTCCGCTGCGCGGTTACAAAAACGACTAGCATAGGGAAAAGAACAAGAGAAAAATATCAGATTTAATGAGAGCGGATTCCCAAACAAAAAATAAAGATGGGAATTTAATCTCAAAATCAAACCAGCATTGTCGGATTCAACAATGATATGAGAAAATCTTTGTCGAAAGCGTGGAGAACGCCCATTCTCACCGCAATAACTTCAGCCATGGTAACTGAGGAGGCTCGAAAAAAGTTTAGAAGCTCTATCCATAATCAGACCTTCGTTGTTTCAAAAAATGGCAGCAGCCGATGCCTTATCAAAGGAAGCATCACAATTAATTTTGATAGAGTCAGAGGGTGGAAGATTCTATTGTGGAAGATGGACTGGACCTTGAGGTTGGCTAGTCGAAACTCTTTAGTTCGCCATTGAGGATTCAGAGAAAGCAGTTTGAGCATTAAGCCAAACAGAGATGGGATCCGAAGTCGTACTTGAAAAAATAAAAGCGTTTCTTGCTTTCCATAGATGCAAGCAAACGAAGGCTAACAGATTAAGGCCGTCTCCAAAGTCACTTTTATTGGCAAGATAACTCAATTTTGCCCACCATTGGCAAAAGCTAGGAAAACCAATACTGTCAGGGTTATAGCTAAAATTAGATGCCTTCCAGACCGTCTGAGCAAAGGGGCAAAAACATAAAATATGTTTCAAACTTTTCTTGTCAGTAACGCAACGAGAACATTCATCAAGGCCTTTTAAATTCGTGATTTGATGTTGATTTTAAAAGCAACCGCATTACGACAGTTTCTCCAAAGGAAGTGTTTAATCTTGGGAGGCACTTCCAACGACCAAATAGATTTCCATAACTAGCATCATCTTGTGGATTCGAGCTAGCGGATGGAGCACCGAAAGAGATATTTTGGTCAACAAGGAAGTGGTACCCAGATTTAACTATATACTCACCATTTGTGTTAAAGGGCCATATCAGTCTGTCGCCAGAAGCTGGTCCTCCAATAGGAATAGTTTGAATCTTTTCTCTAACCTCTCTGGGGAAGAGTCTCCTAATTTTGTTTATATCCCATTCTCGACTATCAATGTTAATGAGCTTTGAAATATAGAAGTTAAGACATCCATCTGGTCGTTGAAGAATAAAAAAGAGCGAAGTGAAAGAGATCCAATTATCAAACCAAATTTTAATATCTTTACCGTTCCCCACTCTCCAATTAGAACCCTTTTTAATAGTATCAGCGCCATTAGTAATGGGAGCCGAGCCCATGAAGGATTTTTGTATTGAGGAGCTAAGAAAATATGCACATCGAGAAAGTATTTTCCTTTAAGAATTCAGAAGACAAGAGATCGTGGATTGTTGATAAGTCTCCATGCTTGTTTAGCTATATTGATACAAGGGTAAAAATGTGAAATTTAGTTTTGGTTTTGGTTTAATGGGGTATTAAGGAAACTTTTGGGTCCACTGCATCTTAAAATACAACATTACCTACGTAATTGTTGTACCGGGAACCTGTTTGAACAAGGGACACCCAGTCGTTGAAGTTAGTTAAGGTTTCGTTTTTCATTGCAGTCCCCAAACCTTAGTTGGAGCTACAACGTTCGTTTTTAAAAGTAAAAAAATTAACTGTCAGTAAACGCTCGTTTGAGCGCTAAAAACGGCAGGCAAACGCCCGTTATGTGGCCAATGTTGACTATTTGGCAAGGAAAAGCTGGGCAAATGCCCGTTTGAGTCGCTAAACCCAACCAAAAATGCAACCTAAGTCTACTACGACCACATGGCAGGAAGTTTCATCTTCAGCAAATCGCGGCTGCGATACAATGGATCATGATTTAAAGATTTAGGGGTTCTGTACAATTTATTAAAATTGAGTCGTTATTTAAAAAAATTAATTGTTTGTTAACTTTATATGTATGTTGTATGTTGACTTTTGAATAAAGAAAATGAGTATAATATGACTAAAAATCTATCAAGTATTCAACATTTTATTTTTTCTATTGTATTTTACGACTAGTTTATAACTAATCTTTTATTTTTCTCTTGTAACCATTTAACTAAACTCATCTTAGGGTTCTTTTTTGTGATAGAATCTGTGCAATCGCTCTTATTGCACATATTTAGAACCACCTCTGTACGTATGTAAAGTTGATGGTATTTCAAAGAATTTAATAATCTCTCGTGAGTATTCTAACGTCACGAGTACAATAAGATACACAAATTACTTACATTGTGTATTGACAGTTGATTATGCGACTCGAATTCAAAAGTTGCAAAAGTTTAAAATACTCGAGTCCAAAATAATTTGAACACGAAAAATCTGACACTTCAATAATTGTTTTCCTTAAATGAAAATAATATGACACATAAATTGCTTAAATTAAAGTTTATACGACTTTGTTTATTTTAGAATCTAGTAGTCTTATTCATAATTTAAGATATAAGACTTAAAGTTTAAATTTTAAGGTTTAATTTATATTTTAATATTCAATTAGACAGATTACATAAACTTTAATTTATATAACATATGAATAAAAAAAATTACACCTTCCTTGAAACCATTGCAACAGTATGAACATAATTTTATTTTAATTTAATCACAAAATATATAAAACCAAGCCCACTTTCAATGTTATTAAAATACTCATATTGTGATTGGGTTTTTCTTAAAAACTTATTTAATTAAGGATTATTATTTTATACATTGGCGGTGGAAAACAAAGTTTTTACAAACGGGGTTATTTAGGGGTTTAAGGTTTTAGTTTAAGGTTTAGAGGTTAGGTTGTAAGATTTAGAATTTAGGATTCATTGTTAGAATTTAGGGTTTAAGGTTTGTGGTTAGATTTTTATGGTTTTAAGGTTAAAAATTTAAATTTAAGCTTAAAAATATGCATGCTTGTGTAAACTTTTTTTACACTGACAGTATATCCAATATTAATCATTTAATTAAAGGGATTAAAAAATGAAATGTGTTGGTATTTTCTAATTTTATTAAAGACAGATATTTAATTTTCTTTTAGCATGTATCACAGGTATTCCCCTTATTTATAATCTAAACAAAGATTAATTCAATTGAATCAAGTAAGACTACGAAGACGACAGAACAGATTTTTAATTTTATTGCTAGCAATTGGTACAACTTTTTTCATAAATGCATTTTTTTGTATATGACTGCACATTGTTTTCTACCTACCAAATTAGTTTGTGGTAGAAATCATGTCCAATTTAATTATTTCAGCTTTATTTTGGAAATTTAATATCCAACTTATCCAAAGAACTGTTGCACGAATACTGATATTTGAAAACAAGTGTATGATAGCACTTATAAATACTTACCGTCATGTGTCGAGATCAAAATGAATAAGACTGCAAATAATGTAACACAAAGGACGTCCGACGATGAACGTAATAATATACGTGAATCATAATACGTCGGACAGCCCGTGAACTACGCGATACCATTCGCAGACCAAGACTGTGCGAACGACCAATCACAGCCCTTTACGAATTCGACATGCGAATGCTACCCGAAACCACGTGATGACGCACGTGATCTATGTCGACACTTGAACCACAAAACTCACCAGAACACTTGTCTTCTTCTATTAACATATATTCTCACCTCATTCAACCCTTTATAAAGGGCCATGCACCCCCAAATAGAATCTCCCTTTAATTAAATCCACGCTCTCCAAAAACTTCACTAGAACTCTATCATCTCCGCTATCCAAATGACCATGAACCATCATCCAAAAGTGTTATATATTTTTGTGATTAACAATTGGTATGGTGAGCGTGGACTCTCAACTCTTCATATCTTTAGTTCAAGTTGGAATTGCTTCCGCTAACCGCAAGTAAACTTTTCCTCTTACAAACTTCCCGATTTGCAGATTGAATGGTGTATTTCTCTTGTTGGGATTTTTATGTTTCTGGAACTGCATGTCAAGGATCTGAATATACGGAGTTAATTTTAAACCAAATCCATGTTTTTTGATGTATAAACTGCCGATTGTTAAGCATCTTCTTGGTTGGTATTTAAGAATTTTGCAATTAATTTATTTATTGAACGGTAGTTGTTTCTAGTCAAGTTGCCTCAACTGTTTTTGATATATATACTGGGGACGGTATTGGGGGTGAGTATCGACATAGTGAAATCGCTAGGCTCAACCCGAGGGACTGCTGGTACTGGTTGTCTAGAAACTGTATTAATCTGACCTGTGGTTTTCGGACCCTCCGCAAGGGCTGTCTAGATTGGTTGAAAAATCTATTGCAAAGGAACTTAGTTTTTACCAGTCAAAGAATTGGTGGGGAAGATGCAATGTCCATCTGCCTTGTCAGTCACTGTGTTCCTACTGCTCAAGAAGTAACTCAGAAATATCCAATAGCAATTAGGGTAAAAAAAGGTAAACTATATCAGTAGTCACCGAACTATAGTTTCTTTCCTATTTTGGTCACCGAACTATTTTTTGGCAAAAATATCATTAACGTTATGTTTCCTTCCTATTTTGGTCACCAGCTGTTAAAAACTTAACGGTTTTGCTGACGTTAAATTTTATTTTATTTTTTTAATTTTCCATGTCATTTCTTCTCTCTCCTCATAAGCAATATATGTTATTTTATAATATTTTTATTTAAACTAACAGGATGGTGACACGTGTCACTGCCTATTAGAGGAATAAAATGAATGAAAAATCAAGCCCCTTATGCAGCCAGGAAGATGGTGACACGTGTGACTGCCTAATAGGATGGTGACACGTGTAACTGCCTAATAGTCGAATCTCTCTAGCTGCATAAGGGGCTTGATTTTTCATTCCTTTTATTCCACTAATAGACAGTGACATGTGTCACCATCCTGTTAGTTTGAATAAAAATATTATAAAATAACATATATTGCTTACGATGAGAGAGAAGAAATGACATGGAAAATTTAAAAAATAAAATTTCACGTCAGCAAAACCGTTAACAGCTGATAACCAAAATAGGAAGGAAACATAACGTTAGTGATGTTTTTGCCAAAAAAATAGTTCGGTGACCAAAATAGAAAAAAAACTATAGTTCGGTGACTACTAATGTAGTTTACCCAAAAAAAATTGGCTATAAACGGCGAGGTTTAGAGAGATGTAGTTTTGACTTTAGATTTAGAAAACGCTTAAATGAAAAATAAGTGCTTAAAGTATACTTTTTTAAACTTTAGGTGCTTAAAGTATTTTTTGTAAAAATAGGTGCCTAAAGTTTTTAAAGTTATAATTTTAGGTGCCTCGATGTTAATTGCCGTTAAAAAAGTTTTGGTAGCCAATTATAATGTGACACGTGGCAAGTTTTATTTTTAAATTTTTTAAATATTTTTTTAAAAAAATTAAAATTTTCAAAAAGCCCTCAAATTTCTAAAATTCCAAAAAAGCCCTAAATTCATAAATTCCTAAACCCCGAAATACCTAAATCCCTCAATCCGGCCACTTTCGCCGCCGTTGGCGACGATTCCGGCGACGGAATGGAGCGTCATCCCCTCTCCCCAAACACCCATGCACCAATCATCGTCGTTCAGCCGCCGCTCATCGCAAATCGTTAAAATGAATTTTTGAATGTTTCGCCCTTAGTCTGGCGTTTTGTATTACTTTCGGTCGATTTTTGGTGATGAGAGGGTAAATGACCGTGGTGCTCCGGCGACGGATGTGGTCGGCGGCGGCGTGGCCATCGGCGACGAAATCGACCCAAATCATGATTTGAGTTTTGGTGAGTTAGGGATTTTGAATTTGGGGACTATTTTGTGAATTTTGAAAATTTAGGGTTTTTTTAAAATAAGTTTAAAAAATAAAAGAAATTAAAAATAAAATAAAAAATATTTTTTTAAAAAAATTAACAGTAGTTAACACCGAGGCACCTAAAATTATAATTTTAGAAACTTTAGGTACCTATTTTTATAAAAAAAAATACTTTAAGCACCTAAGACTAAAAAAATATACTTTAAGCACATATTTTTCATTTAAGCCTTTACAAAAAGATGGCTACGAACGGCTTTTTAATATGAGGGATCGCTTGGAAGGCTTAGCTGCATTTACTGAATAGCATAAGTCGGAATATGCTGGAGAGTAAGAAAGACTCCGAGTCTTATTGAAAAGCAGCTTCTTAATAAGCTCTTTACATCAACTATGATCGCCCAAGTCATTTTTATGGTGGTTTGAATTTATAAGCAAATCATTGTCCTTCATGGTAGTTGTTTCAAAGATCTAAATCCTTATTTCTGTTACCAAGGGGATGTTCCAAGGGCTTTGAAAGCCATGGCTGCTATGGAAAGGCACGGCCTTTATGCTGACTCCAGCACCTATTCTAAGTTAATCAAGTGCTGTTTAGCTTACAATGCTATCGAACAAGGCAAGCTGGTCCACAAGCACGTTTTCTCCAATGGGTATCATCCGACAAGGTTTCTTCTCAACAATCTCATCGATATGTATGGAAAGTTTGATAATATCTGCTTATGCTATTGCCGGGCTAAGTGGCAAGGCGTTGGAATGCTTTGTTTTAATGCTTAGAGAAGGCTTGCTGCCTGATAAGTTTACTTTCTCTTCGGTTTTGAGAGCCTGTAAAGGTTTAGCTCTTTTAGAAGTAGGGAGGCAATTCCATGTTCATGTGTTGAAGTTTGATGTGGATTTGATACTCAACAATGTACTTCTGGATATGTATTGCTATGGTTGCATTATTGATCTTCTTGGAAGGGCCGGTAAGCTGGACGAAGCCGTGAGTTTGGTTAAAGAAATGGAATGTGAAGCAGATGCTGCGACATGGAGAACATTGCTTGGTGCATGCAGGGTTCACCATAATGTGGGCCTGGCGATATACATTGCTAAACAAGTTCTAAAACTATCCTGAAGATGCTTTGACGTATGTATTGTTGTCCAATATTTATTCAAATTCTAGGAGATGGGAATATGCTGAAATTCGCAGGCAAATGAGAGACAAAGGCATTAAAAAGGAGAGTGGCTGTAGCTGGATTGAAGTGAACAAGCAAATTCATGCTTTTATTTCAGGGGATGCTGCACATCCGAAGATCAAGGAAATCAAAAGGTGGCTAAATCAGATAAAAGGGAATTGGTTATTTTCCAGAAACGAGTTTTGTTTTGCAAGATCTTGAGGGGGAATGCTGGTTTTACATGATAACTACTCTTGGTCTCTCCTTGTGAATTCTCTAATCTACAAGAGTTTTTTCGAATCCGTATGACAACCTTGCTGTAGCTAACGGATATACTGAATCAATTGCTGGGAAAATTCCAGTTGGTCTTACCCTCTGCAAGAAGATGCGTCATTGTCCCATTGGTGAGAGATGCCACTTTTCTCATGGGCTAGTAGGTATATATCATGTTAATATTCTTGTTCATGCTTAATTGATAAGATTGCCTATACGTTGAGATTAATTGACATTGAATTTGGGTTTAAGTACATGATACAGTACTTCAAAACTAAATTACATAATTTAGCTACTGGAAATTAAAGGATTCATGTGATTTTACTTAAATTCGTGCCGTTTTAATTGTCTGACGGGCATCGATTAAATGTTCAGAACAACGCTTTAATGGATTGCTCTGTTCGGGACTGTTTATTGCAATTCTTCGTTAAATGAAGTAAATTATAGTAGATAATTGTTGTTGTAAATGAAGTCAATAATTAGCTCTGTTTCAAGTAAGGTTTAGGCTGTTTCGTAATGTGAAATAATGGAGTTTAGGTGCTGGAAACTCAGGTTGAATGTACCTTGCATTGCTACTTCTGTGCTGCCCAGATTTTTCATGACCTTTTTAAACTGAAATTAAATGTTAGTACTGTGCTAAATTAGCATTTAAAAGTTGAGAATAAGAGGTGATATGTTGGCTAATACGTCAAGTAGATTACAGGTTGTTTTTGGCTTGAAAATAATGCATCAAACTGTTTGCTTTGGTATTGTATTGCCTCTGAAAATGCTTGATGTTTCTCTTCTATCCTGTTAATATCCCTGTTATATGACTAATGTAAATTGGATTTGTAATGAATTGTTATTTTCATTGTAATGCGTAACAAACTTGATGAATGTGGATGAAATGATAGCTCGAAAAGGAAAGCCGGCAGATAAATGAACAGTATGTGAGGTCCAGAATATCCCGTAACTTCGAGATATAAGGTGAGCATAGTTTTAACATTCACAATAGATATAATACCTTCCCATATAGTAATTCATATATATAAGTCTATGTGCATCGTTTTTCAACTTAAGTGGAGCAACATATGTGGTTAGGATCTTTGATATGGTTATATCCACAACCGGTGTGAAAGAACAGTGATATGATTCAATATGGATTTCTATGTTATAGCCGAATGAAAATTTACTATGATATGATTAAGTGGAATCATGCTATCTGACATTAAGTTTCAAATGGTTTCAGTTTTGATATGTGGTAACTCGCAAGGTTTATTATTCAAGAACATGTAAACTTTAAGATCTTTGGAGCTTCAAGCTAAATTATATGCTAAGGATGAAATAGAATATTAAAACCTTGGTTTGATCATGCTATTTTGGAACCTTTTCATCTTGCTTTCTTAGAGCATTGTCCATCATGGATTTTCTACAGGAGACAAGTTCCTAGTTAACTATCACTTCAATCTTTTCTTGCCATTATTACTTTTACTTCCTCCCCTTTTTCCATTCACAAGTAGGCACAAGCAGAATACATGAATATATAGTTGAAGAATTTTTTAAAAATTCCCATATTGTTGCTTTGCTGAGCTCAAGTACTCATTGTTTGTTGGTGTACGTGTAACATATTTGTCTTTCAGCATTGCATTTGTAACTTCTTGTGATATATGGTTTCAATGTTCATATCATTTTCATACTTCTAGTGTTACGAGGTAATCACCACATATTACTAGTCTGGAAATAGCAAGAAATATGAGATACAAGTTCTTGTCCTTGTACTCTCTATCCATATAATTAACATTGAGAATAATGATGATATAACCATTTAATGTTGTGCTCTTCACAGTTGTACCCAAAAAGTTATCCACCTTCATATCCCAAGTCTGACTGCTGGAAAATTAATGGAAAATGAAAAACTCTCCTACGGCTCTAGGTAACGTAGCAATGAAAAGTAAAACACAAGGTCGTTTAAGCATCCGTCACTTTTAAGAAGTGTGCATTAAAGAATCAGCTTATTCCACCGTCGCTTTTAAAAAGCGAGGGAACCACAGGGCCGTTTAAGTGTCTGCCACTTTTAAGAAGAGTACATTAAGGAATATTTTTTTCTGCCACCGCTTCAGAGAACCACAGGGCCGTTTAAGCGTTCGCCGCTTTTAAGAAGTGTGCATTAAGGAATCAGCTTATTCCGCTACCATTTTTAAGAAGCAAGAGAACCACATGGCCGTTTAAGCATTCGCCACTTTTATGAAGTGTGCATTGAGGAATCAGCTTATTCTGCCACCGCTTTTAAGAAGCGAGAGAACTACATGGATGTTTAAGCGTTCGTCACTTTTAAGAAGTGTGCATTAAGGAATCAGCTTATTCCGCTACTGTTTTTAAGAAGCGAGAGAACCACAGGGTTGTTTAAGCGTCCGCCGCTTTTAAGAAGTGTACAAGCGAGAGAACCACAGGGTCGCTTAAGCATCCGCCACTTTTAAGAAGTGTCCATTGAGGAATCAGCTTATTCCGCCATCATTTTTAAGAAGCGAGAGACCCACAGGGCCGTTTAAGCATCCGCCACTTTTAAAAAGTATGCATTGAGAAATCAGCTTATTTCACCACCGCTTTTAAGAAGCAAGATAACCATAGGGTATTTTAAGCGTCCGCCACTTTTAAGAAGTGTGCATTAAGAAAATCAACTTATTTCGCCACCGCTTTTAAGAAGCGGGAACCACATGGTCGTTTAAGCGTCCGCCACTTTTAAGAAGTGTGCATAAAAGAATCAGCTTAACAGTCGTCACTCCCAAGTGAGTGAGAAAAAAGAAATAATGGTCGCCTAGGCCTCCGCCACTTTTAAGAAGTAGCAATCAAAGGTTTATTAAAATCCACTCAGCCTAAAATATTAGCGCGAGAATTAAAAACTGCTAAAATGACAGCTCGCGAATCAAAAAGAACGCCACATGAACAATGAAAAATCTGCTTTAAAGAGAATAATGCTACAAGGTCATGAAAGCGCCCACTACTTTGAACAAAGTATGCAAAAAGGAATCACCAGCGAATGTGCCAAAAAATACAACGAATGATTACCTTACTTGGGGGGAAGAATTCACATATCTAAAAAATGGATATACGAGCATGCAGGAAAGTATAGTTCCCTACCTGTCTACTTCACAAGTTTGTAATATCAGAAGTTTATCTTTATATTCAACACTTTCAAAGGAAAAATGTTTTAAGAGTTCGTACAAAGTTAAATGATGAGAAACAATAATTTCCATTCATATTAGAAAAGAAAAGAATCGCTAGCCACTTCCAAGTAAGTGTGCATAATAAAGCGACTGATCACCTAGATAAGGTTTGCTAGCCGCTTCCAAGTGCGCGATAAAAATATGCGGACAATTCCTTAGCGATCAAAGTTATCTCACCCGAGGGACAAAAATCCTTCCAACTTAAGATAACTACATAATCTGCTCTGAAAGAGATATCTCATTCCATGAGACATGATATAAAAGCAAGCTCTCTTGCGAATTATTTTCGAAATCGGGAGCAAGCATTCATTATCTACTTACCTTACAAATCTACAAATATTGGAAGTTCATATTTATGTATCGCCATTTTAAAGAACAAGACGAGTGAGAAAACAAAACACTTCCAAAGTAAGTGAGTATAAAACAGATCACCAAAACATCTGACACCCTCAAGCTAAGCAAACTTAAAGAAAAACAAATCATCTAGGGATGGGCACGGGTCGGGTTTTTGGCCCACCCGAACCCGACCCGAAAATAATAACCCTAAAACTGAACCCGACCCGAAAATAAATGCTCTAAACCTGACCCCGACTCGACCTATAAAAAATTGAATTTTTATGGACCTAATTGTAAAAAAATAATTTTAGGAGACTTAATTGTAAAAAATAATATTTTAAGGACTAAATTGTAAATAAAAATTTAATTTTATGGACCTAATTATAAAAAATTATATAAATAGAGGGTATTATTACAAATATCGTTAAAAATTTTAAGAAAAAATTACACTATTAGTCCCGGGTCGGGTCGGGTCGGATTTTTTCCACCCTAAATCCGAACCCGACCCGACCTCAACCTTGGCAAAAATCCGACCAGACCCGAACCTGATTTTTTTACAAAAATACCCGATCGGGCCCGAGTGAAATGTCCATCCCTAAAATCATCTAAGCGTCTGCCACTCCCAAGCGAGTGCGCATAATATCTAAAAATAAACATTCGCTAGCGATCTCTCACCCCAGAAAAGTAACGTATGCCATCACAATAGAAATTAATATTACTTCCAACATCTACATAAAGTCAGAAAAGTCGCTCATATTTAAATAAACAAGCTTCCACGGAATATGCTAAGCAACAATGTAAGTCCCACGAATCATTCTTATAGGGGGCAAGTGTTCACGACAACAAACGAGCATGCACAAATAAAATGATAATTAAATTCATTTCATTTGTTATAGCGAACTCTCCTACCGCTCTTGTCGTTTTACAAGAACGAGAGCGAATAACACCACTTATAAACAGTAAAGAGCTAAACTATTTGCACAAAAGAAAAGTAAATATTAGCTCTAGTGAACGCATTATATTGATCGACTGCCCCTCCGGGTTACACTGCTAAGTGTTCACCGCTACCAAAGTAAGCCCATGATAAAATAATAAATTAATGAATATTCGAATAAGCATATAGAGATCAAAATTATCTCACCCGGAGGGCAAGAATGTCCCCATCTAAAATAAAATATGCGAACATACAAGACAATATAGTTCGCTACCTACCTATCTTACAAATTTGCAATATCACAAGTCTACATTTATGTTTCGACATTTTTAAAGAAAGAAGCATTTTAAGAATTCAAAGATAAAGAATAATAAATTTTAGGCTTCAGAGGGTCACTTTATAACCTTCCCTAGCCTGGGGGCAAGAGTTAGCAATCCCGCTCAGAGTTAGATAATGAGTTAGTAATAACGTTATGAGTTAATTTGTGAATAAAAATTTTGAAATATACAAAAACATGTCAACAACATGGGGGCAAGCATGCACGTATCATAAATATAGGTATGTTTGTTTCGATCTTTATTAACAAACTAACATGGGGGCACCAAGTTAATGATACCATTTCATGAGAATCATGTCGTTCCAAAAAAGTGGACATCGATTTGCATTGCTCATAATAACAAAAGAGCCAAACTATTTACACACAAGAAGAACAAATGTACGAATAAATATATAAGCGATTAAGACTAATTAACCCGGGGGCAGGAATGCTCCCAACTCAAAGCACTTACGCAGATAAAAAAAAAGGGAAAAGAAGAAAAGGGTTTACTTTATAATCTTTTGACTTACAAGTGTACTCCAACTAATATCCTTGAAGAAAGCATGTTGCTTCACCTATCAGAAATATTCAATCAGCTGTTAGCATCATTTTGACATATAAAGCAGTCCCTGCCAAGGGCTCTAAGCAAATTACCTCACTGGCTCATGTGGCTCCCAACCTTTGAAATGGATTTTTCTGTTAACAGTCTGAAAGGGAGCAAGCCAAAGGTTTAAGCATAGAAATCTTTTCTACAATTCCTCATCCCACAGAAGGGATGTAGCCATATCAAAACATAAATTTCATAATTCTTTGTTTAAAAATCTTACTTATCGAAGTATTCTATTTGAATCGAAGGATGCCAAAATCTTGAGCTAATGAGTTAATCCTAGCAATCCTATCCAATGGATATACTGGAGATAAGAAAACATAGAAATCCAGCTTTGCGCGAGACTGCATTAAGTGGATAACGGCCTCCGAATAGTATCATATATAATTATTATCTTCTACTCGATAATAATAAGCATCTTGGCATGAATGGTGGACTTTTATACGACAATCTGCTCTCAAAATTTATAATTTATTCTACATAAGTTCTCATCACTAAGGGGCAAGAATTCACCCCAAAAGAAAGACAATATGTCATTACGACACAAAAATGAAGTTACTTCAAACTTTTACGCAAGAACATAAAATAAGCAATAATCTACGAGCCCCTTAGGAGTAGCAACATTGTGTAAATTAACTATAAACGAACCAGTATTTACAGTGACAAGGGGATACACAGAAATATTTAGTTATTCATTAAAGAGATGATCTACAAGAACGATGTAAAAACCCGCTCCTTAATGAGTAAGCAAAAAGAATTTTCTAAAAATGTTCCCACCAGTGAACAAGCATATACAAAATATGTTAAAAGCAATAATTCGCTTCCCAGAAAATATTTTTCAAAGGGGACGCATATTTTCACACTTGCGAACAAGCAAACACACAAATCACTCCCTAGCTTGATTTTAATAGGCGCGAGGCGCAAAAGGTCCTTGGAGTCAAGGCACGAGGCGAAGCCACTCGCCTTTCGTAGGCGATGCACCCTTTTTATCCTAAAAATTTATAAATTAATCATATAACATATTTTGTACTTAAAAATATAATAATTATATTATAGATGTTAAAAGATAACAATAATGTACGAGAATTCATTATTTATCACATTGACATTTGGACATGCCAAATTGTTAAACAATTTAATAATCCCTATAAGAACTGAAAATTGTAAATTCACCGATGCTTATCTAATATAGATATCAAACAAATACCAAGTTTGGGCTTTAAAGGATCGGAGACAATTTAGGGGGAAGTCATTTGATAATTGATACTATTCCAAAAATTGTAAATTGGTTGGTAAAACAAAATACAAGCATGTTTTCAGATACCAAACATAATAACCAACAAAATCAAATGCCTAAACATGTATAAATATATCATTATCCACGAATTCATAACAAAAATCTAGTAACATTGTGTGTCTATAATCCAGTTTGGTTACATAGAATCCAATATACCCATTAAAAGAAAACAACCCATTCAAATAAACAGAAAAGGAAATTAAGCAGTGATTGGGCTGCTCACTGCGCTTAATGTAAAAATAATAGCAATCAAATAATAGAACAATCAGAAGAAAAGAAAAGAAGATAAACGGCAACTGCTCACTGCACTTATAGACGACAGTAGCTGGGCTTGCCGGCTACGGTGACTAGGGTTGAAGGGTGGTTGAAATTTGGGGGGAGGGGAAGAAGAACAATTAGGTTTTGTGTGTTTATCGTGAATTTGGGGGAGGCAAATAAAAGTATAAAACACATGCTTTTTAAAAAAAATGCCTCAGGATAAGGCGCGCCTCACGCCTCAGGCGAAAGCGCCTAAAGGCGCGCGCTTCCTGCACATCGCCCCACCTCGGCTCTCAGATGCATTTTTCCCAACGCCTCAGGCACTCCTTTTAATACTAGGCTCCCTAGTTTCTCTTAAAAGCCTCGCTCCAGTTTCCAGGCTTGCGAATGTCACTTTATAACCTTCCATCGCCTAGAGGGCAATTGTTAGCACCTATAAATACCTACCGCCACGTGTCGAGACCAAAATGAATAAGACAGCGAACAGTGTAACATAAAGAACATCTGGCGATGAATGTAACAATGCACGCGAACCACAATGCGTAGGACCGCTCGCAAACTACGCAACACCCTTCGCAGACCACGACCATGCGAACGACCAATCACAACCCTTTTCGAACTCGACATGCGAATGCTACCCAGACCACGTGATGAAGCACGTGATCCATGTCGACACTCAAACTACGACAACTCAGCAGAACACTTGTCTTCCTCGATTAACACGTGTCCTCACTTCATCTAGCCCTTTATAAGGGGTCATGCACCCCCAAATAGAGTCCCCCCACCACAATTAGATCCACGCTCTCCAAAAACTTCACTAGAACTCCATCTCCACCATCCAAACGACCATGAACCACCATCCGAGAGTGTTGCACATTTTTGTGATCAACAAGTACAAGTCAACTAGTAATATTTTTCAACGGTGTGGAAAAGAAACAATAGCCTATGATCCAGAAAATTGGGGAAAACATCCAGCGTACTTAGAAATAAGGGAAAATGAAAAAATAATTCTCTATCCATCCATTGCACAATAATTTTTCCTACTTTCTTTCGAACCACGCCATACATACCCGAAATGTATTTTCTTTCCATACTACTTTTCCACCCAACCAAGCACACACCCTAAGCACACTCTAAGTTCAGGCCATTCACTGAAACCTTACAGGTATTTAACATATTACATGTCTAAAATCACCATAAACTATATAAAGATCTTTACTCGGCTACGCTGGAGGGTTAGGGTACACTTTTGGTTTCGGCTTGACTTCGATTTCATTTACACTTCGTACAAAGATGGCATCTGGTTCATGTCTGCACACAAGAAAAGGATCAGAAATTAGAGGTCAATATGTCTGAAATACATGGTTTATTTTGAGGTTTTCATGTTCAATCGAGAGAGTGTGTAGGAGTCTTACGGTTTATCCCCCTCTTCAAACGTGTAACTTGATGCAACAGCCAACAGTCGCCCATCTCTACTGAACGAAAGAGCTGCAACGCTAGTTGGATACTTCGAATACTGCAAAAGATAATTTAATAATAGTTGTAAACTATCAGCTTTTTTTACTGTAAAATAAAACAGCAGCTCAAACCAATCACTAACCTGATACAGCCTCTTCTTATTGTTTCCATCCCACACATTAACAAAACCATCACAACCTCCTGTTGCAAATGTACCATAGCTGCAGGTTGAAATTCAAAGCAGATATTAATTATTTTCAAGCTTCCGAAAAGAATCTATTGAGCCTAACTCAATCATTACGACAAATCGTAACCTCATGTCTTAAATGCTAAAATGTAGGATGTTAATAGCAATACAGATTTTGCAACTTATTACTTCGCGGCAGCATTCGAATCAAATAAGAGAAAAACAATTAATGTATCTTGGAGACTTCCAATTTCCCATCACAACATGTGTATCTAATTTTCAAATTACTAATTGCCATCTGTCTATATCAGCTACTCAGATACAAACAGCCAAAACACTCTCAGGCAATATGCCTTATTTATAATTAAGGACAATGCCTACATACTACATCACATAGTTAATATGCTATCTTAGCATAAATAGGTTGAAGACTTGAACATAAACTTACACAGGATGGAACGCAATGGCATTTACTGGATATACAATGTCCCGTCCAGCCTCAGATTTCCGATGGCACTTAAAGGCATATCTACAGATTATCCAAAATAGCCATTAATTGAAGCAAAAGAAAATGAAAAACAGGTAGGACCAGCTGAAGAACAGTTCCAAAGTTTATGTTATACATATATGCAGCATATAACCACAAGGTATACTGCTAAAAGGAAAAGAATGATACATACTTTTTGGCTTGACTGGCCTCTGAGAGATCAAAGAACTCCATTGCCACCCGGCCTTCAACCGAACTAAGAGCATATCCTACATAAACTTGTCTAATGAGAAGAAATTTCACCAAGAAGAATGAATGGATCACACGTCTAAAAATCTAACCCTTAATTTAAATATTATTACTTTTAGAGGCTTTGACTAGTACCTGTTCCGTTTGGATAACATCTCACACACCTAGTTTGATATTTCAATGAAGATTCCCTTCGTTGCTCAGGCTGCGACATATTTCGCAAGTCGTAAACATTTACATGTCTACCAGCAGTTGCCACAACTAAACGATTTCCGACTAGAGATAATGAGTAAACTCGCTCAGGCTGCGGGTACGTGCCAACAAGAATTCGCTCCTGGCCACTTGCTCCTCTTGGGTCCCAACATTTCAAGGTCTTGTCCCAACTGCCTGTGATAACTTGTCCTGTAACAGACAGAACGAAACATCAAGAAATCAAATATCTTCTTAAATAAAACAAAAAGCTCCCAATACCATGTATAGTACATTTTCCCAAGATATATCCCATAGCACTGGCATGACACTAGTCTAACCCTCAAAACTCAAAAGTTAATTCATATGCAATGAGATTGATGTGGCATTTGTGGCTAAACATCATTGAAATATGATTCAGCTAGAGTCAATCCTTCCAGAAACATTCAGGAAATTATGTTTAACTTCAGGAAAACACCTGAAATCCGCACTAAATGAATCCAAGAAATGAGAGCAGATTTGTTATTTCAACCTACCTGCTGCATAAGAGTACTCTATACAACGCACAGGAGCATCATGTCTACCTAAAATATCCTCCTTTCCATGGCTGAACACTATCCTGCAAAGCTAAGAGCTCAATTTTAAGCTTGATTCCAAAATTCATAATCCTGAACATTCTCGAGAACTAAACAGAAAAATCAAGGGCAAAATCACAAGCTTAATTAACTAACCTCCTAACGGTATTATCAGCACTGGCACTAAACCCAGAGGAATCATCATGGAAGCAACAATCAAGCACGGGCCCACCGTGCATGAACTCTCCTCGCAATGAATCGGCGCTTGCATCATACAATCTCACAGTCTATTAAAAAAAATCCGTTAATTGGAAATTAAAGGAAACTTGAAAATTTTAAAGGTAATGGACGGTGAAGGAGCACCTTATCCCATGAGGAGACGAGTAGATGATCACTGTGGTTGGAAAATCGAAGGTTCGAGATCCCGTCCGTCGGAGGGTTGGAGAGCTCGCGTCCGGGAGCCGGAGGCGTGTGGACAGATGTCATTGCTTGAGTGGCGAACGAGAGATTTTAGGGTTTTCAGAGTGTAGAGTGTGCAAGAGAGAGGGAATGAGATTTGAAAATAAACAATAAATATTCGTAATTAAAAAAAAGGGTAAAATACACTAGTAGTCATCAAATTTTTAGGGCGCGTTTATTTTAGTTACTTAAAATTTTAAAATTTTCATTGGAGTCATTCAACTTTTAATCCACTTTCATTTTTGTCTCTCTCGTTACCTTCCACCAAAAAATTTTGATGTGACCGTTAATTTTTCTTTTATGTAATAAAATAATATATTTTGTGGGTTCTACCACTAATTAAACCACCTAAACCTTCTCTTTCTTCTTCTTCTTCAAACTTCTTCAATTTTTTGTCCTTTTTATCCAAACCATTAAAAAAATCTAAAATTAGTTATAAGCTAATGGAGGAATAAGCAGTTTATTAATGGAAATAACAAATGTCTCGCAAGAAGCCATTAAATCGTTAGTTTTTGTTAGAAAAGATTGTAATCAATGTAAAGACATCAACATTGGTAAACATAAAGTATTCCCAACAATTACAGTGCAACACTAAAGTAAATACTCAATGGTAATATTGGTGAAGAATGATAACCACTAGTGAGACTGTGAGAATATACTTTTTTTTGGCTTTCATTTTTATTTTTTTATTTAACTAGGCCATAACAAAAGATCATCCAACACATTTCTGGATAACAAATGAGTATAAGCGAATGAAGGAATAAGCGGTTTATTAATGCAGATAACAAATGGGTATAAGAATACAATAAGGAATACAATTGTCTCACTTTTTATGCCGGTCATGTAAATGACAAATCTCTAATTTGTAAAGGGAAGCCACAAAGTATATTATTTTTAGATTTTTTAATGGTATGGACAAAAAAAATAAAAAATTGCAGAGGTTTAGAGAAGAAGAAAAAAAAGAAAAAGAGAAGGTTCAGATGGTTTAGCAACAGTGAGACCTACAAAGTATATTATTTCATTGAGGAAAAGAAAAATTAACGGCCACATCAGCATGTTTGAAGGAAGGTAATGGGAGGAACCAAAATAAAAGCGGACTAAAAGTTGAATAACCCTAATAAAAATTTTAAAAGTTCAGTTACCAAAATAAAAGCGCCGTAAAAGTTTGATGACCAAAATGAACGCGCCTTAAAAATTCGGTGATTACTGCGGAGAAAGGTAGTGACTTGATCCACAAGAGGCTCAGCAAGCTCTTGAAATAGCGGAAGCTAACTTGAGGAAAGCTGAAGGCAAGAGGCAAACAATTGAGGCAAATCTAGCTCTCAAACGGGCTAGGACACGAGTAGAGACTATCAACTCGATTTTGTAACTAGCTCGTTAATCAAAAGAATTTTTGTATAAACAGAACTTTCGTTTATACATTCTATTTTAATTCTGCTGATTAAATAGAATCAAATACAATCAAAAGTGAAATCAGATTTTGATCTTACGAAAAATTTAAAAATTAAAAACGAAAATAGAATAGGATGAAAAAGATAGGTACTCTACCTTTTAAAAAAAATATTGAGGAAGTATCTCCCCTTAACCCAAAAGACCCACTTGTTTGTCAAGTAATTACACCAATGCCATTTTATTCCCCCAAAACTGAACTGCCTTTCTTTTAGGTTTGTCTAAAATGAAACCCCTTAAAATATAAGGCTAAAAGACGGCCATTATATATGAGCCGTTGGATTAAGCTGAAATTATAATAGGCGTTGGATTTAAAAAAGAAAGAAAAAAGGTAAAAAAGAAACCGGTTGCCCAGTTGCCTTTGAAATAAAAAGAATAAAACTTAAGTCTCCTTTTTTTTCTCCTAAAACACCCAAGCAGTCGTCGTTGCAAAATGTCACCGTTGATGCTCCGTCTGCCGTCGTTTCCGTAATCAACATCGCCGGACGACGCCTCTTCTCTCACTTTCTCTTTATATCCGATTACTCTTCTCGAAAACCACCTCCAAAAGCTCTGAAATCTCAGATGAAAACCAGAATTTAGATCGTTCGATACACCGTCGCCAGCCATCCGATGAGGCTCTGTTCAAGATATATGGTTCCCCTCGTACCGTTGAAGGTTTCCACCGTTGGGATCACTCGTCCGACTACCGGACCGCCGACGCCGAAAGGGAAAGGTAAATCTCTCACCCTTTTTAAGTTTCAGTTTTTTTGGGTTTGACTGATTGCTAAATGTTGACGTTTAGGGGTAGTTCGATGATGGTTAGGGTTGAGCAGTTGAAGGATGGTGATGAGTGTGTAAAGTGATTCCTGAAAACTCTTTTCTCTTTTTCCCTTGAAGCTTTGAACGGGAAGGTGATTATCCAATTTGACAGTAATAGAGTAGGTACGGGTACAAACTAAGAAGGTGATTATCTAATGAATAAATCTAAATGCAGATCCAGCTGAAGCTAAAATGATTATCTAATTTGACGTTTATGATTCTTTGGTTTCAATTTTAGAATGTGATTATCTAATTTGATTTTAATCTGTTCAAACAAAAATCAAAGATGAAGGTTGCCTTTCGTTCTATCTAATGAATAAATCTAAATGCATACCCAGCTGAAACTAAGAAGCTATTGGACAAACTCGTTGTTTTAAAGCTTAATGGTGGCTTGGGGACAACTATAGGATGCACTGGTCCTAAGTATGCTCTTGTCTTCCTAATCATTCTCTAGTAATTATTTTTATGTTTTGCATTGCTTAGTAACAAAATATCTAATTGTTCATTTGTTTGATTTTTTCTATAACAGATCTGTCATTGAAGTCCGCAGTGGGTTCACATTTCTTGATCTAATTGTTGCTCAGATTCAGGTTATAAAATTTCTTTATAAGTTATTGATTTTTGTTTGGCTTATGTTATAAGATGCAGCTCATTTAGCAACTGTCTTTTTCTTTGGTTTGATCAGAATCTTAATACGAAATATGGATATAACGATCCATTGGTGCTGATGAACTCATTCAACACCCATGATGACACAATGAAGGTCTCTTTCTGGATCTATATTTTTATTTTCATTAGCATTGAATCTAATTTTCATATAATTCTTGTTCAATGCAGATTGTTGAATTGTACTCCAATACAAACGTTAAAGTTCATATCTTTAATCAAGTTAAGATATTGAATTTCACATACTCAAGATTCAATATAGACTCAACAACATAAAACAACGATCCATTCTTATATTTTATTATCTCTGATTTCTCCCCTCATTTCTTGGATTTGCATAGAGCCAATATCCTCGCCTGGTTGCAGAAGATTTTACTCTATTCCCTTGCAAAGGCGAGCCCGAAAAGGATGGATGGTAGACTTTTTTTCTCTCTATTTGCTACTTTTTTGCTTAATCTAGTCACTCCATTAGGTAAGGTTGCACGTGAATATTAATGGTAAACTACAGCTAAAGATGAACATTAACTTAAAGACCTATTTTTTTTCCTTTAATCTACTGCTCTCATTTTATATGCCTTCATCATCAGTTGTGAATACTATTTTTGAGTTGCTTATCTTCATCTGAATTTATCATTTGCTTCCTATTTTGTAAGAACATTGTGATGTTTTGAAGTGATTTTAAAAAGGGAAGGATGTATCATAAAGGAAAAGTGGTTAGTTTGAATTCAAGAAAGTATAGGGAATTCATGTGACATTAACATTTAGAGTTTTAGAATTTTCCTACAGTATTCATATCTGAGCTAGAACCCATGCCTAAGAAAAGTGTTAATTGTGTTTGTTGTTTACAAAACTCAGCTATGAGTTCATGTATAAATTTTTTAGATGATGTATGTTTCTTTGTTTAACATATTCACAAGACAGTTGAAGAGGGTCGGAATTTTTGAAAATGAAGGATAAGGTTTTCACTGGATTCTATTTGCTGTAATGGTGGATGAAGTTATTGGACTGCTTCTCAAAGTTTCATCTATATTTTTTTAGTCTTTCCCCATATCTCCTATAGCCAGCTAAATTAATTTACCGATCTTACTGCAATACCAAGTGGTAACCTTTTTTACCATTCCTGTCCAGGTTGGGACATTTGAAATAAAATTTTCATTTTAATTAGTTAAAAGGATGTTGTATTACCAGACATAAGTCATGTATTTTCTTCAATGTTTAATGGTTGATACAGTTACGAGTCTCGAATATCGAGTGTGTCCATCGTTGCAGATGGGTTAAGTTTTTAAAGCTTGCATGTGCTCCATTTGTTCCCTACATGTTTTCTAATTTCCAAATTTTAAAAAGGAATTGTTTTGAGTTCCAAACACATTTTAGTCTTGTTAATTTGTTTGGACCCTACATGCCATTAATGTTCACTTTGAATTTTATTCTTTTGATTGCTCATTTCATTTTTGATTATCATAAAAAACTTCTGATTCAAGTTTTGTATTATTTGCAGACAATACTAGTGTCACTGGGAACCCAAAAGGAGAAATGAAAGGTAAGATGTCTCAAATTTTGATTACCATGGTGTCGAGTTTCATTTTTCTTGAAATATTTAAGTTGGGATATTTTAGTCGGACTTATATTTAGATATCGGAGTTGACATTTTCTTAATGATAAATCTAGGTTCTACCATAACTGGTCCAATTGGGAAAGAGTGTGCTGATCTATGGCCAAGGATTGCAAGTGCAGCCAATGCCATTGTTTAGGAATTGAAGTTTGTTTCTCTGCTTTGGAACTAATAATAGTTTGCTGGTTCACTACTTTGTAATATCTATTTTTTGTTTCTTCATATTATGTTTTGGATGGTTTTTTATTTGATTTTGGGTTCAGGAATGAATGGTGAGTTTTTCCATTATAAAAGTTGAGATTGTTGTTGCATGGTTTTAATAATTTTGACTTTTAAAGCTTCGATAAAAATAATATAATTATGTTTTATTTGTAACAAGGACTTACACCAGTGTAAGTCTTTTATATATGAAACAAAAGATGAGCCAACTCTCAAACTGATTTTGGTTACATATATAAAAGACTTACACCGGTGTAAGTCTTTTTATATATGGAACAAAACATAAGTCAACTCTCAAACTGATTTTGGTTACTTATGTAAAAGACTTACACCGGTGTAAGACTTTGATATATGGAACAAAAGATGAGCCAACTCTTAAACTGATTTTGGTTACAAAAATAAAAGAGGGAGCCTAAGTGGGAAATTTACAAAGATTGACAAATTTTCAAAAACAAATTTTTATCAAGTGTTTTGTTATATCTAAAAAGGGGAGATTGTTAGACTTATTTTGATTTTGATATAACCTAAAGACTAACTTGTAAAAATTTGTAAACTTCAT
The DNA here is from genome assembly GCA_019671005.1 of Hibiscus mutabilis. Taxonomy (NCBI): domain Eukaryota; kingdom Viridiplantae; phylum Streptophyta; class Magnoliopsida; order Malvales; family Malvaceae; genus Hibiscus; species Hibiscus mutabilis. The sequence goes on along the minus strand of CM033747.1, from coordinate 29,790,356 downwards.
GTATTCGAATTAAATTTGTCAAAAATACATTTTTAACTTAAATAAATATTTTTCAAACTATTTGACTTGGTACCTATATTGTACTATACTTAAAAAGTCAAGAAAAAGTCAAAATTAAGAGTTTTTAAGCATAAGTTTCGAAACCCCCTTAGTAGCTTCGAAATCACCAGGGCAGTAAGGCCTAAATCTAACATTTTGACTACTGGTTTCGAAACCCCCTTAGAGGTTTCAAAACCAGTATGGCAGTAAGGCCAAAAATTACGTATAAAGGTTATTTTGATTTCGGTACCTACCTTTTTAATTACAACAACTGTAACGAATTACGTATAAAGGTTAGTAATTTAGGTACCTATTTAAATTCTTACCATACGTATAAGATATTAGGTTATTTTGTAGCCAACTATATGTACATAATTTCTTACCATTACTTGAGCTAGTTTTGTTTTTGGTGACCACAGGTAAATATTTCGGTGCCTACCTTTATAATTACAACTTATGTAACGAATTACGTAGTAATTTAGGTACCTATTTAAATTCTTACCATCCGTGTAAGGCATTAGGTTATCTTGTAGCCAACTATGTATGTACATAATTTCTTACCATTACTTGAGCTAGTTTTGTTTTTGGTGAACACGGGTAAATGTTTCGGTACCTACCTTTTTAATTACAACATTTGTAACGAATTACGTATAAAGGTTTGTAATTTAGGTACCTACTTAAATTCTTACCATCCGTGTAAGGAATTAGGTTATCTTGTAACCAACTATGTATGTACATAATTTCTTACCCTTACTTGAGCTAGTATTGTTTTTGGTGAACTCTGGTAAATATTTTGGTACCTACCTTTCTAATTACAACTTCTGTAACTAATTACATATAAAGGTTAGTAACTTAGGTACCTACTTAAATTCTTACCATCCGTGTAAGGAATTATGTTATCTTGTAGCCAACTATGTATTTACATAATTTCTTACCCTTACTTGAGCTAGTTTTGTTTTTAATGATCTCGGGTAAATATTTCGGTACCTACCTTTTTAATTACAACTTCTGTAACTAATTACGTATAAAGGTTAGTAATTTAGGTACCTACTTAAATTCTTACCATCCGTGTAAGGAATTTGGTTATCTTGTAGCCAACTATGTATGTACAGAATTTCTTAACCTTACTTGAGCTAGTTTTGTTTTTGGTGAACACAGGTAAATATTTCGGTACCTACCTTTTTAATTACAACTTTTGTAACGAATTACGTATAAAGGTTAGTAATTTAGGTACCTATTTAAATTCTTACCATCCGTGTAAGGAATTAGGTTATCTTGTAGCCAACTATGTATGTACATAATTTCTTACCCTTAGTTGAGCTAGTATTGTTTTTTGTGAACTCGGGTAAATATTTTGGTACCCACCTTTTTAAATTCTTACCATTCGTATAAGGAATTAGGTTATCTTGTAGCCAACTATGTATGTACATAATTTCTTACCCTTACTTGAGCTAGTATTGTTTTTGGTGAACACGAGTAAATATTTCGGTACCTACCTTTCTAATTACAACTTCTGTAACGAATTACGTATAAAGGTTAGTAATTTAGATACCTACTTAAATTCTTACCATCCGTGTAAGGAATTAGGTTATCTTGTAGCCAACTATTTATGTACATAATTTCTTACCCTTACTCGAGCTAGTTTTGTTTTTAGTGAACACGGGTAAATATTTCGGTACCTACCTTTTTAATTACAACTTCTGTAACGAATTACGTATAAAGGTTAGTAATTTAGGTACCTACTTAAATTCTTACCATCCGTGTAAGGAATTAGGTTATCTTGTAGCCAACTATGTATGTACATAATTTCTTGCCCTTACTCGAGCTAGTATTGTTTTTGGTGAACTCGGGTAAATATTTCGGTACCTACCTTTTTAATTACAGCTTCTGTAATGAATTACGTATAAATGTTAGTAATTCAGGTACTTACTTAAATTCTTACCATCCGTGTAAGGAATTATGTTATCTTGTAGCCAACTATGTATGTACATAATTTCTTACCATTACTTGAGCTAGTTTGTTTTTGGGGAACACAGGTAAATATTTTGTTACCTACCTTTTTAATTACAACATATGTAAACGAATTACGTATAAAGGTTAGTAATTTAGGTACCTACTTAAATTCTTACCATCCGTGTATGTACATAATTTCTTACCCTTACTTGAGCTAGTTTTGTTTTTAATGATCTTGGGTAAATATTTCGGTACCTACCTTTTTAATTACAACTTCTGTAACTAATTATGTATAAAGGTTAGTAATTTAGGTACCTACTTAAATTCTTACCATCCGTGTAAGAAATTAGGTTATCTTGTAGCCAACTATGTATGTACAGAATTTCTTACCCCTACTTGAGCTGGTATTGTTTTTGGTGAACACGGGTAAATATTTCGGTACCTACCTTTTTAATTACAACTTCTGTAACGAATTACGTATAAAGGCTAGTAATTTAGGTACCTACTTAAATTCTTACCATCCGTGTAAGGAATTAGGTTATCTTGTAGCCAACTATGTATGTACATAATTTCTTACCCTTACTTGCGGTAGTATTGTTTTTGGTGAACTCGGGTAAATATTCCGGTACCTACCTTTTTAATTACAACATCTGCAACGAATTACGTATAAAGGTTAGTAATTTAGGTACCTACTTAAATTCTTACCATCCGTGTAAGGAATTAGGTTATCTTGTAGCCAACTATGTATGTACATAATTTCTTACCATTACTTGAGCTAGTTTTATTTTTGGTGAACACAGGTAAATATTTCGGTACCTACCTTTTTAATTACAACTTTTGTAACGAATTACATATAAAGGTTAGTAATTTAGGTACCTAGTTAAATTCTTACCATCCGTGTAAGGAATTAGGTTATCTTGTAGCCAACTATGTATGTACATAATTTCTTACCATTACTTGAGCTAGTTTTGTTTTTGGTGAACACCGGTAAATATTTCGGTACCTATCTTTTTAATTACAACATCTGTAACGAATTATGTATAAAGGTTTGTAATTTAGGTCCCTACATAAATTCTTACCATCCGTGTAAGGAATTAGGTTATCTTGTAGCCAACTATGTATGTACATAATTTCTTGCCATTACTTGAGCTAGTTTTGTTTTTGGTGAACACGGGTAAATATTTCGGTATCTACCTTTTTAGTTACAACTTCTGTAACTAATTACGTATAAAGGTTAGTAATTTAGTTACCTACTTAAATTCTTACCATCCGTGTAAGGAATTAGGTTATCTTGTAATCAACTATGTATGTACATAATTTCTTACCCTTACTTGAGCTAGTTTTGTTTTTAATGATCTCGGGTAAATATTTCGGTACCTACCTTTTTAATTACAACTTCTATAACTAGTTACATATAATGGTTAGTAATTTGGGTGCCTACTTAAATTCTTACCATCCGTGTAAGGAATTAGGTTATCTTGTAGCCAACTATGTATGTACATAATTTCTTACCCTTAGTTGCGCTAGTATTGTTTTTGGAGAACTCGAGTAAAGATTTCGGTACCTACCTTTTTAATTACAAGTTCTGTAACGAATTACATATAAATGTTAGTAATTTAGATACCTACTTATATTCTTACCATCCGTGTAAGGAATTAGGTTATCTTATAGCATTTTAGTAGGTACAAAAATCCTTACTTTGTAACGTTTAATGTATATACCATTTTTCTTATAATTTCTGTAACTAATTATGTACATACTTTATAAGGAGTTATGTACAAACTTATAACCTGAAGAACCGGTTAGGCTTAAATTAGCCTTAAATTAAAGGTTTCACCCTAGAATCTCTCATTTTTTTTTCAGTTTATAGTTGTAATAATAAGGGTAAACTACACGGGAGACCACCGATCTTTGGGGTTGGTGTCGAAATGACCACCGATCTTTCAATTTTGTCAAAATGACCACTCAACTATTGATATGGTTCCAATACAACCACCAGCTGTTAAAACCTAACAGAGAGGTTGACGTAGCAGTTAACAGAAACTTGTATAATTACACATTTAGTCCCCGCAATTTTCACATTTAATCAATTTAGTCCTAGTTTCAATTTAATAAAATAAATCAATTTAGTTAGTCTTAGTTTCAGCATTGGACAAATATAGTTGGGGGACTAAATTGATTAAATGTGAAAATTACGGGGACTAAATGTGTAATTATACAAGTTTCTGTTAACTGCCACGTCAGCCTCTTCGTTAGGTTTTAACGTGTGATGGCTATATTAGAACCATATCAATAGTTGAGTGGTCATTTTGACAAAATTGAAAGATCGATGGTCTCCCATGTAGTTTACCCTAATAATAAATCCCTTTTAATATGAAATTAAATTTGCTTGTTTTCCCCCCTTAAACCCTAAGGTAATTTTCCATCAAATTTTCACCTTAATCCATTTCTAGAACACGAAGCTTTGTTTTTGGGTATCGAACTCCAAGTGATCAATCCCGTGTTTGCTAGCTTCCCTTTGCAATGGTCGTCTGCAAATGCCGCAAGGTAATTTTTATTTTTGTCAATTTGACGCAAATTTCTTACGACTTGATAAATTCACTTCCGTTTTTGGCGCTGTAGATTTACTCCTTTTCATTTCATTTTCGTAATTTACTTTTTAGAGGTTTGTGTCGGAATTTATAATTCATTGCTGAAGATTTTAGATCTATCAAAAATTTTGTTTCTGAATTTTAGGCCTTTTTAGATCTTCCTGATCTTAATTTTTTGAGTTTCTCAATTGGATAAATGCGAATTTGAATAGTTTAGTAAATGAAACGAAGAGAGGGAGACATTTTGAGCTTGATATTTGGATGGTTCAAGTTGGGTGTAGCTTGTTATGCTGTGAACTAAGTTGTGTATTTATATGTGACGATTTTTAGAGCTGATTTGGTTGGTTGGGATCAAAGATCTACAAATGAGTTTAAACCTACATTCCTCCTTTTGGTGTTTCAGGCAACAAATTTATATTGTTTCGTGCACAAGGTTCCTGTTTGTGGAGAATGCATCTGCTTTACTGAGCACCAAATATGTGTGGTACGTCGTAATATTCTGTTCAATTTGCTATACAAAACTGTATTTTTCAAGCATCTTTACTTGATTTAAACAAAGAATGGACTAGGAGCAAAAGCAATATTAATCATATCCATGCTCAGAAAAGGCGGTGGGGTTTGGATGAATTCTAGATATGGCTTTTGCAAAATACGAACACTTTTTGTAAAATATATGTTGTGCCAGAAATTGTTTTTTGGTTGATGTACAACTGTTTCTTGCAACTATATGTCTGGATATAGTGGAGTTGTTAATAACGTTTACTCCATGATGTCTCTGTGTGAATTTTTCTATAATATGCAATATCATGAAAAAGCTTTTGTATGTACTTATTTATGCTGTTTTAAGACTTACAAAATAACTGAGTGGAGATGTCGTATAGAATGCTGTTTAGGGGCTGATATTATTTTTTTCCCTTTCCACTTTGTTCTAGATACGTACTTACTCGGAATGGGTAATAGATGGAGAGTACGGCTGGCCTACCAAGTGTTGCAAATGCCAAGTTGTGCTTGAGGAGGGAGCTAGCTCTGAAACAACTCGGTTGGGTTGCTTACGTATGTGTTTATATTTATACTGATATTGATGCTGCATCTTGTTTGTTTTCTTCCAAACAGTATTTGGACTTCTGCTGTGTACTCCTACTGTTTTTTTTTTCTTTTGCTACTTTAGATGTCATGCACACAAATTGCTTGGTCTCACATATCCAAAGCTTTCCTCTGCACACTGCACCTGCCGGATATGTGTGCCCTTCATGTTCTGCATCAGTAAGTTTTCCAAAGTTTATTTTATTATCAGCATGAATCAGCTGTTTCATGGCCTTTACTTCTGTTTGCTATTATTCAAGTGGTAAATAAATGTTTACAGAATGATGGGGACAAAGTTCTCATACCTTACTAGTAGTTGGAATATGAATGATTCAGTTTGGTTGCTGCTTTGCCTTTCCCCCTCCTTTTTCATTAAAAGTGAAAAGAAAAAGAAAACTGAGCAGAAAAGAAAAGAAGAGATAAATAGCAAAAAGCAAAAGCACCAATTAAACATACCCTATATATGTCCAGGCTTCTAAGCTTTGATTGGTATGGGATGGTTAACAGTAATAAGCCACTGCAGTTCTGCTTCTGCTTTTGAAGCTGGTCATATACTTCAGTTAATGGAGGAAAAAGCCTTTGCTGATTAGCATTTCTATGGAATTTTCCATTAACTTCATTTTTTAAGCTTTTCATTGGTCTTTCAAAAGCAGAGGGAGAGATTAATAAATGAATAACTTGTAAATGGCATCTTCTAGTTTGTGCAAATAATTTCTATGATCTGTTGGTGAAAGACTCAAAAGCTGTATAATTTGCTTGTGACATTTACTCATTTACTTGTATGATTGGATTTATGTCAGTAACTTATCTCATTTGCATCGGTCTCGTGTCCAGATATGGCCTCCCAAGAGTGTTAAAGATTCAGCATCTCGTCTTCATTCACTGTTAAAGGAGGCTATTATGCAGGTGAGGTCATGCTATATTTGGGCTGTTACAATGAACTGCATTCTAGATAAAGAGAACTTGGGATCATTTCTCTTTTTTTTCAAATAATCTCCTGCTTTTCCTTGAGCATGTCCTTTGCTTTTTTTATCATATTGCCCATGGGTACTTCAGAATTCCTTTTGTGACTTGCCAGTTTAAATGGATGGGATTTAATTGCCCCCTGGTAGAGGTTTCCAAAATGGATGGGCTATATTCTGCTAAGAAAAGCTCTCCTTTTCAATAGAATCATTTTTTTCCAATGAAAGTTGCTGTAAAATGCTGGCAATACAATTCTGCCATGGAAAACCTTTTCATTGCATGTCATCCAAAAGCATGGACCGCAAGGAAGTTTTTGAAGTCTCATTTTCCAAGTTATTTTAAGCTTATAAAACTCCACTAGAACGGTGCCAATCCCAGTTTTTGGGGTTGGCCACTCTATGTTCCTAATGCTTTGGAAAGTTAATGTTCACCAATTTCCTTTGAAATCAATCTCTAAATATGATTAATCATCTATAAGAAGTGTATAGAGAGAAAAGTAGTTTGGATTGTTTGGAGTTTTAGCATTCTTGTTACAGTTATATTGTAGTGTCCTTTTTATCATGAATACAATTCAAGTTCCATTTTAGCAGATATACATTTTAAATGACTTCACTACTATTGTGCAGACTGGCATGGAGAAGAATTTGTTTGGAAATCATCCTGTTTCTTTGTCTGCTGCAGAACATCGCAGACCTCCACCGGCATTTGCTTCAGATCCATTAATAAATGTGACCTCTACTGGAGGAAGAGAGATTGATGGAAATTCATCAGCCCCTGTGGTAAAAGATGAAGGATACTCAACTATTGCTGGCCCTTCTAAACTTACAGTGTCAGAAATAGTGGAGATAGATAGTCATAGTTCGGCTGGGAATTACATGAAAGCTTCAAGTCCTGTTGGTGTATGTCATTCTTCAGTTGGTTAATCATTGGATGTGATCTTATTTCTTCAAATCATGTTAAATTTTCCTTGCTTGTATGCGCCAATTCCACTAGGGATGGGCACGGAACCCGAATCCGACGGGTTCCGACCCGATTCGATAGGGTCTGATTTTTTTTTTTTTTAAATAGGGTTCGGGTCGGGTGGAATATGCAAATAGGGTCGGGTTGGGTGCGGGTTTAGGGTGGAAAATATTCGACCCGACTCGACCCGGGACTAATTATGTAAAATTTTCCTAATTTTTTAGGGACAATTATAATAATACCTTTTATATTATATTTTTATAATTAGGTCCTTAAAATTAAATTTTTATTTATAATTTAGTCCTTCAAATTATAATTTTTTACGATTAAGTCCCCTAAAATTATTTTTTTACAATTAGGTCCCTAAAATTATTTTTTTTATATAGGTCGGGTTGGGGTCGGGTTTAGTATATTTATTTTCGGGTCGGATATTTTAAAAAATAGGCGCGGGTTTAGGGTATTTATTTTGGGTCGGGTTTGGGTGGGCCAAAAACCCGACCCGTGCCCATCTCTAAATTCCACCCTGTAGTTGTCTGTTTTCTTATCTTGGGTATTTTTTTCAATGTTGCTGTGTAACCAGCCTGTGGCTACAACTCGAAGGAGTACAGTTCAAGTTGATCGGCAAAACTCTGAAATCTCATATTATGCAGATGATGAAGATGGGAATTGCAGAAAGTATTCTCGGAGGGGTAAGTTAAAAAAGCCTCGGGTTGTGAAGCCATTATGCTCTCTAATTGATTAGAACTTCTCCAAATTCTCCTTTGTGGACCTACTATTTTTCTTCCAAGTTTTCCTTAATATTTTCTATGCCTATATCATAATTTTCTGAATGCTCTGATCTCATGTTCAAGATTCATTTCATTTTATTTATACTTTATTGTTGTAGGTCCACTTCGTCTTAAGTTCCTCAGAGCGTTGATTCCCTTCTGGTCAAGTGCATTACCGACTCTACCGGTAACTGCACCTCCACGTAAAGAAGCATCCATCACGGATGATGCCCCAGAAGGTCGATTGAAGCATCAAAGATCAAAACGGATGGATCCGAGGAAAATCCTTCTTGTCATAGCAATCATGTGAGCCTATGCCTCTTTCTTCTTTTATGAATTATGTATAAGCATCAATGCCATCCTAAACAACCAACCTACATATGAACACCAATCTGTCTTTGGCCTTTATCTTTGTCTTTTCTTGTAACCTGTGGATATTGAAATTGATATCTTGGTGGATAACTAAAGGGAGAAACAAGTTCGTGGGAAATTTTCTGAGCAGATTCAGTTCTTTGTTGTTATTCAGATTAGTTCATTCTCCAACCGGCATGCCCTGTATGTCATGACTGGATTTTATGGGTTCCTTTATCGTAACCACTAGCATGATCATTTGCTAATTTTTTGAGAATTAAACAATGAATCCATTATACGGTAGATATGTTAGCAATTTGAAAATAATAGAAGCGATTTTTATTGTATATGGATTATATTATTTATGCAGGGCCTGCATGGCTACCATGGGTATTCTGTATTATAGAATTGCACAAAGGGCTCTTGGGGAGGGACTGACTGATGCTGAGGCTGAGGCTGAGGCTGAGCAGCAGTAAAATTAAAAAAACCGATGATGAAACTCACGATGCTATGTTACCAGTTGCTTGTTGCTTGTTGCTATTGCTTCTGTTTTCTTTGGCCCAGCCGTTGATCCCTTTCTTTGCTTTGACCTGTGACGACAGACGAGCATTGATGTAAAACAAGATTGTTGAGAATTCTTCGCCCATCCACCCTACCTTATTGTGTTTTGATTTCTCTTTTGATTGGTGTGGATCAATTCAGTGCAGCTAAAGGTGAACGTTATATGGTTTTTGTTGGCCATTTTTGGTCTTTTATGTTTTGGTTTTTAGGGTTGAAACGAAAAAAACATTTTAAAGCCAAAAATGTTTTGTTCAAACATGGTTATTTGTTGTAATTACTGGTTCAGTTAATAAATTTCTTAAACCAACAGTTACCGGGGGGATGGATCCGTTAAGATTATGGGTTCTTTTATTATTGTTGTTGTTGGATTTTATCAAAACTACGATGTGGCTGAGAAAATATTTCATATAAAAAATACTGTAAAACTTTTATAAATTAATGCTTGATAATAATCTTTTTAAAATAATATTTTTTCGGTTCCGACTTGAGCCCAAGATTTAAATTAATAAATTTGACAAATTAATAAGATAATAATTTTCTGAAATACTCTTATATAAATTTATGGTCTCTTCAATATTATAAATTGATAATTCTATAAAATTACAAATATAATTAGGACAACTTAATAAAATATGATTCTATTGTTTGCTTCTTAAAATTTAAATTTAGCTGTACTTTATCTCTAACTTTTCTTATTGCATTTAAAAGTTTCGGTATTGCGTTCTCATACTGTAACAAAAAATTGTGAAGAGTTGTTGCCGTTATGAGTGCTTCCGTCCACGTAATTGGTTACAAAGGCATTGCATCATCAATTTCATCCACAATAGGATTTTCAATAACACTACCTGCAATTTCTTCTAAACTTTGGACATATCATACGAACATGTATCATTTTCACCCGAGTAATCCAATAGGTGATTAATTGACTTCTCATTTTGTTGCGGTACCTAAGGCCATTAATCATCGTATCAAGTTCATAAATGCCTTTTTCAGTAGTTCATTTAAATTATCCAATAGGTGATTGATATTCATTTTGTTGCGGTACCCTAGGCGATTAAACATTCTCGGTATGTTTTATTCATGAAGAATAATGTAAGTTTGTTGAATCGAAAAAAAATCTCTTTAAATTAATACGTAAATTATTAATTTATCGATTAATTAATACATCTTTAAATTAATAAAATTACGTAATCCCGACATTATTAATTTATAGAGGATTTACTGTATATATTTTTAAAATTCATTCAACAATAACATGCAAAATAATAAAAAAATTTATGCATAAATCTTATGCAGGATGAGTTTGATCTTTATAAAAAATGCTTCTTTATTATTTTATTTAAAGATTAGATAAAATAATAAAAAAGTAAAATTAATATTATCTTAATTATAATTTTAAAAATTAATTAATCATTTTCAACTGAATCGACAGATATTTAATAAAATATATAGATTATTATTATTAATGATAAATTTTATTATTATTATCATCATTGTCGTCAATTTGGTCCTTTTTCAAAACTAAATTTGATCATCAAATTTCTTGTACCAGAATCAACATTAAACCTAAAATTATTAAATTTAGAAGAAAAACTAAGGATTATATTTTAATACACAATACAATACATAAAAAAAATTACACAACCCTTCTTTAAAATCTAAATCACTAACTATAACACTCTAAATCCTAAATTTTAAAACATAAATTAAACTATTAACCCTTAAATTTTACAATATAAACTTTAATTTATACAAACCCAAGCTAGACTCACCAAAATGGTTTGTTTTGAATAGCTCTCAACAAAAGATTTAGCTGACAAACGGCCTTAATGAACTTACATTATCAATTTACAAACACGAAATTTATGATTAAATATATTGCATTGATACCATGCATGAACCGAACCCGAACCCGATTCCAATTCCGGGACATGAACACCTCCACTAATAACGCATCTTAAAAGATCCACAAATGAAGCAATGATTTCATCAGTCAAAATAAAATACAAAAAAGACTCGGTTAAATGACATAAATGCAGTACACAACTTGCCACAAACTATGAGGCAAAGATTCTGGGGGGTTTTCAAATTTCTTAGATGTCACAGTTAAAGTAGAACATCCATATCCCTTATGATCTTTGCCCCAAATAACCCAAGTCGTTCCCCTACTCTCCAACTGTTATGGTCTTAGGTTATCAAGGAACAAAAACCAACTTCTAATCCAAATCTCTTTATTGTCTGACATATTTTACATATCAATAACATCCATGCTTGAAATCCAAACGAATCAGGGGTATAACAACCACATCGACCACCCTCCCTTGGATAATATTCGAGTTTTTTTGTTCATGCACGATCTTCACTTACGTGGTTTGGAACTTCGCTTTGACTATCCAGTGGCATGTACTGAGCCATTATAGCTCGGATTTCGGAGTCCATGTATGACTGCAAAAGTAACAAAACAAGTGGACATTACAAGAAAGAAACACAACATATTCAAGCCAAGCCTCCCCATCAAAAGGATTCAATGCAGTCCAAAGGTCGAATTCGTAAATAGGTTTATTTTATAATATAATGCACCAACTTACCCTTAGTCTATATTTGTAAACAAGATATGCACCACCACCAGCCATTGCCAAGCCGATTAAAATGATCCAAACAGCAGCCCATGCTGATCTTACTTCAGTACCTGTCTTATCTGTGATAGAAAAAGGAGTCGACATCAAAACACTGACAGTATATTATAGACTCGAAAGAAAATAGGTTTCGAGTAAATCCTAGGTCCACCAACTCACTTATGCAGGTATCATGGTCCCTCATGTACAAAAGATCTCCGCTGCAAGTGCACTCGTAGCTTCCCCAGGTATTTTTGCAGCTACATTCGGGGCACTGACAGGCTTTCTTCTCTTTGCATTCATCAACATCTGCAAGATGACAAATGCCAGAATATTAATCTGTTTGCTTGAATTTCAATGTATTAGTTTGAGTTCCGAATAACATCTTGAAACATAATATTTAATTGTTCGGGAATTCACCTTCACAATTTTTGACACCATCACCTTTAAACCCTGGAGGACATTGGCATTTAACATCTCCGATATCCTGTTCAAAGCATCGTTTAGAATTTGAATTGTTTTCTAAAGGATGAGAAAGAACATAATAGGAGCTTAGAAACTAACCAAACAAGCAGAGTAAGAATGCACATCCTGTGATTTATGCCAACAGCCTCCATTGTTAATAGTGCACCTTCCAGGCCCACTAGCTGAATGGCAAAATGAAAATAGCATGTTGGAGAATATCATGCAGAGATAAGATGGATCAAAGACAAAAACAGGTAAGAAGTCCCTTTTCAATGAAGTTGTCTTGCCTCTATCAGACATGCAAACATTCATGAAGGGGCTTCAAACCGAGACATAAGTAGAACAACAAATCCAGTTTGACACGATATGGAATTATCAACAATGAATGTCAATCCTCACCTTCACAGTGAGTATACCCATCTCCTTTGAATTGTACAGCATCAACCAAGGGACATTCACAGACTCTACCTCTAAAAGTATCCTGAGCATATTAATAGAGAGAGAGAGTTAATGCTGTTGTAAGCAAGTAGAGAACCTCTATCATTAAAGTTTTAATTCATGCCTTGCAAGCTGTGAGATTAGCCGCTTTATCTTGCCAACAACCACCGTTGTTATCCAAGCATTCATTCGTCTCCACATCTGCAACAGAACCCACCATCACTCTTGTTTCAAATAATAGGGTGTAAATTGAACCACTAGATTTTGTCACATCAGCCCAGAGCAGGCCTTTGGAATTCTAAGAGACTATTCCTTGCCCCTCTGTAATTTTGGTCACTCAACTTCCACTTCGAAGCTGAAGCCTACATTCTATGCTAGCCCCTTAGAGGCAACAAACTAACATATTTCCCTTGCAAGAAAAAGAAAGACGTACCACCGCTCAAACAAACAGCAGGCTCAGTAGTCTCTTCAAAACCAGAGCAGATGGCCTTTAGTACAGCACCTTTGGCCAGCTTCCCTGTACACAGATATGTCAGAAAGGAAAGCACCAAAATAGTATCTTTGAAATATAGGCATGAATGCAAACCTCTATATTGTCGATTGTTGACAACAAGAGTTGGCAATATGGTAACATCGCCCCTGGATCCTTTCCCCACCTATAGAAAACGTTTCTTTCTATTAAACAGACTTCTCACGGTTAAGAGCTCCAGAAAGGTCATGGATTACAAGAAATACATTAAAAAGGAAGTAGAAGAAAAACGTGAATATCGAGAATTACTTGAGCATCTTGTTCTTCTTTGAGAACAGGATTATCGCCATCAGCATTAGGGTCTCCCATACACTTTTCAATCTTTTTACCGTCAAGCCCTGAACGGATAGTATGATAATATCATGAGTCAGTCATAACCAATTTCATGTAATATTTTGATTCTAGAAGAAGCTATAAGTGAAATATAGGATTCTTTCAATTAACTATTTACCAAGAGATCTGATAACTTCATCAGCGCATTCCTTGTTATATTTTTTCTCCTTCATGGGGCATCTTATTTGAAAATCCGTCACATAGTCCCACCACAACCAAGCCTTATTGGACTCATTTGCCACTCTGAAAACACAAAGCTGCCTTAAGTTTTCAATCACAACGTCTTTCCCCTCATAACCTGAGGTAAAATCTTGTTCAGGATCAGGCGCACAATATCGTCCATGGTTGATGCATTGAGATCTGCACTGTTTGCTTATGGTGAAAGCCTGAGGGCAGTACCAGGTTATATAATGGGGTGTGAATTGAGTATAGCCACCTTTCTCGAGTATCTGAGCGGCACCCTTGAAATCCTTCAAAAATTCCATCAGCATATCACATTTAACTCCACATTCATCATTGCTGTTGGACCATAACTCATACTCCACACGATCATCAGGGTGTGGAACAGCCTCACGCCAGTCGAGATTAACATTGACCATATCCCCACCACTGATTGATTTCTTTAGAGCTTCACCAAAAGTTTTCTGAATAAGGGCAGACGGAATAGTAATATTTTCAATGTATCTGGCAGATGAACTATCTTCTTCGGGTGTGTCCATGGTTATTAAAGGTTCTTCCATATCATCCGCAACAAGCACAGCAGAAGCACCGGCCTTCTGCACATTCCAGACCTTTAAAGCAAAGAAGCAATCTGGGGAAATAATAAGAATACGAGGACATTAAACACTGATAGCATCAAAATAACAAGAAATAAAGAAAGTTAACTGTAAGACCATAACTTAAGTAGTAAAGTTCGAGGACAATAATCAAATTTTACAACCTTAATTGCTTCGCTTAACACAATATGAGCAACTAATATATGTGCACAAGCAATGGTAAACTGACACATGCTCTTGAACATACTAAATTATTATTGCTTAAGATTCTTCCCATCTCTTAACATTGTACCCACATCACGGTAGCATAATTATCTATGCAAGCCACATGAAAGTGAATTTCATATTCATACATCTATTGGAGAATGTATTAGTTCAATATACTCCAGGATCTATTCAAGCAGCTTATTACGAAAGAGCAAATATAGGCATGTCATCCCAAATCAAACAAAGGGTAACCTCCATTATTAATCATAAGACCAATCAAACTTAAACTATACACTCTCAAGATGTGGAAACCTTTAAAGATGATACCTTTGAAATAGCGGGAGTTACAAAGTCAACCCTAAAATTCAGCAAACAACCAGGATAAAAAGAGAAAAGGGTATCCTTCCAAGTAACTTGAAGAAGCTAAAACAGGAAAAAATATTTTTTATATTGAATCCTACAAAACTAAATCTCGTAAAAAATTGCACATTTAGGAAAAGGGTACCTCCACGATCGACCAAAACAAAAGTAGGAAGGGAACCAGGTTTGGATTGAAAGGAAATCCCGAAGTCATCGAAAGCCTTACAAGCCTTTTGGTCATCCTTAGGGTAAACCACGGTACCAGCCATGCTTCCGCCATATTGAGGTATCCCAAAGTTGCCAATTGCACTGTCGTAGGTTCCCTTTATCTTCTCCGGTGAAGTCACCCTCAAGCTGTTCTTTTCAACCACAAATCTGGCACCGCAGCTCCCAATAGCAGACAACCACACAAGACTTAGAACAACAACATGTAATAATCTTGCTAGCTCCATCTCTTCCTTGTGGTTTTTGGACACTTTTGGGGTTTATGGGTTTTGGGTATCTCAGTTTAAGAGAGAGAGAGTCGATGAGAAGTAGAAAAGAAAATCATGGGAAAGAAATGGAAACTGCTGGGGTTTCTTGGGCGTTTTTAACCGAATATCATCGTTAAACAAATGCTTTTAAGCCTAAACTTTGCTAACTTTTTATAATAGTAGATAAAATATTTTTTGATTGAAATAAATGTTAAAAAGTTTATTACCTAATTATAATTTAACACGTGATTTTTATTTAAAAAATTAGAAATAAAATAAATTAAAAATATCTTAAAATTTTAAAAATTTACAAAACAGTCTCAAATTCTTAAAACACCAAAACCCAAAATTAACGTCATTGTCGCCTTCGATAGCATCGTCGGATCATACGCCTTCATCACCGGAGTTTCCCGACCATTTCTCCCAACCACCCATTGTCTGTAACCTGCGGTAGGCGCGTCAATCGGATGAACAATTGGCACGCCTCCCGCCGGTTACCGGCGATGAGTGGTTGGAAAAAATAGTTGGGGGACTTCGACAATTGTGTGGGTGAGGTTAGACGAGGCTATCAGTGGCGACAATGACACCAATTTTAAAATTTGAGTGTTTGAATTTGGGATTGTTTTGAAAATTTTGAGAAGTTTTAAATTTTTTTAAAAAAATATTTTTTTTCAATTTCTTTAAAAAATTAATAAAATAAAATAAAAAATACGTGTTAAATTCTGATTGAGTGTTAAATTTTTTTGACGGCATTACCTTAAAACAGTAACCAAATAAAACTATAGGCACCTATTTCAGACAAAAAAACGTTAAGAACCTATTTCAACCAAAAAACATATTACAAAAAAAGAGTATAATTTGAGCACCTATTTTATAATTAAGCCTTAAACAAATTATATTTTAAATTGACGTCTATTTCTAATTAATTACTTAAATGAAATTATTTTCTAGTACAATACAAATCTGTTTTGTTCAGCGTGTCTTTATCTTACGTGATATTTCGGTCGACGAATTTTAAAATAAATCTCAAATTAATGAACGTTATCAACTACAACTTTTAGAGATTTGAAAAATAATTAGTAATTATTTAAGTGAGTCAATATGTTTATAAAATAAATAATGTTGTTGCGCGAACTATAAGTATAATACAAAAATTTTAAAAGATCATAATTTTGTGTCTATGTGTTCGATCGAAGTAATTTCTGAATTCATTTAATTTTTTAAGATCTATGTGTTGACGAGGTCGAAGATGACTTGTTGTCGTTTCGTCCCAAAGAAAACGTCGTTTAGCTTTAAATTTTTATACTAATCAATTATTTGAAATCTTTGACTTTGATTTTTTTAATCTGTCAGTTAAAAATTCATTTTTACGTACAAAAATATATCACCATGTACAAAGATTTGGTAGTGGAATTTTACCATATTCTAAAATTTTTCATTTTAATCTCCAGAATTTTAGGGTGGGTCTAAAGAAAGGCGTGTTAGTATACGGCTAATAAAATGCGGGATGTTAGAACCATTAAATGGAAATTTTTTTAATTTTGACTGTTAGATTTAGATTCCCATAAAAAACACACAGAACAAGGAAGAGGTTGTTGCCGGTAAGTTTTGATACTTCGTAAATAGTATCAAAGCTTTATGGGGATAACATTCTTGTTGCAACGTAAAATGGTACAATAACATATAACTTTTGGCAAAAGTTTGTGGGGATAACATTCTTGTTGCAACGGTAAAGTTTCGAAACTCTGAGATATGTACCGGAACCGGTAGATAAAAGTATAAACCTAAATTGTTAGTAAAGTTTGTGATAATAAACGTTGGCAAAAGATGTCTCGAAATTTGATATAGGATTCTGAAACTTTTAGCTGTGAAAGTAACATTTTAGGGTTGACGCGTAACATTTAACGTTTTTCTCTTGATGTCGAAACTTTTGTACATGCACTGGAACCTGTAGAAAATGTGTAAACTATAAATGTTTAAAGTTCCTTTAACAATACATGTTTGTATAGTAAGTTTCGGAACTTAAATATCAGTACCGAAGCCTATCGTATAGCATGTTTGATGGATAAAATTAGTTGTTGAAACCGTAAAAGTAAAGGAAGTTGATAACATATTAGGTTGAATCGCCAAGTATCGGAATTCATCAACGAGTATCGCAACCTAAACTAGATGATTATAATATTTTTGGTTTGACGATTCATATTTCTAGTTTTTTATAGGTCTCGCAACGTACTTAATCGTTTCGGTACTCGTAGCGATTAAAATCCTCCCTAGAATGAGAATTGAACCTTCGTTTGTTTAATAACATTTTAGGGTTAGAACTCATTTCCCCACTAAAAATCTAGAGAATCCTCTACATTTATAAAAAATGTTCGGCCACTGTAAAGGATCAAAACCTCAATTTAGGTATGCAACTGAATCTGTGCAATCGTCTCTATTTCGAACAAAGCGAAGGTAACAATCAAAACCCTAAGTTTGTTTATTTGTGAAATACTTGAAATCTAGGGCTTGTGTTTTGAAATGTTGGTATAGAATTGCATTTCTTGCTGGAGGAAATCTGTATAAACTGAATATTATTCATCGATTTGGGATGGAAATTTTGTCGTGTTTCATTTTTTTAAATGTTACCCTTCCCATATCTTTGAACCTAAAAAGGTTAGATTTGTTTGTAATGAGGATGAGTTTATTTATGAGTGAGTTGGTTTGTTTCTGCACTAATTTATGTGAAGATTTAATTCTTAGGATGACAACTTTAAATTTGAATCCCATTTTTGACGAAGTTGCTGATAAAGTTGCTAATAAAGTTGCTGATAAAGTTGCTAATGAAGTTGTTGCTAATGAAGTTGATGATAAAGTTGATAATAAAGTTGCTGAGGATGTTGGTGCTGAGATGTTGGCCATATGTGATAGGCCGACACACAAAAAACATGTCCTCCCTTCATTAAGTTTTAGTAAGTTGATATTTACGTATTCTTATTGCATCTCAGAATGAATGATTGAATGTATACCTTTATTATTTTAATATTTTACAGTCAAGGTGAATGTATAATGATGAAGCAAACTGAGGAAAAGTGACTAATATGGTAGGTTTTAGTGGTTTATGTTGTTTGTTAAAGGCGTATGTAAAATGTTAAATTCATTTGAATTTGTCATTCATGGGTTTGGAAAGAGTTAGGCAAAAAATGGGAGAACATGACGGAGGAAGACAAACAACCTTACAGTGATGAAACTGAGAAGGAGAAGACGACATACAAAAACTATAAATCAGGCTTTCAGAAAAAGGTAATAGCAGTATAAAGACATTATTTGTTTGATACATTATAAGTTTATATTGAGATTGACGTAACAGTGCTATCTTATCCCCTGTAGACATTTTTTGACACAAGGTGTAGTCAAAAGCAATTGTACAATTTCATAAAAGAAATGAAGACGATGATGATTGATCATGTTCTTGAAGAAATTGGTTTTAGGTCATTAGTTTTTATAAAATTGCGCATTCTATGCTGAGACCTATGTGAGGAATCGATGAAAAGTTTTGATGTTCGAAAGACTGTTATTGAGTTTGAAGGACGCAACATTATTGTATCAGTTAAAGATATAGAAGCTATATTAGACCTGAAGAATGAGTGTGTTGATGTTCATTAAGTGGTGCCGATGGAGAATGGTAGAGAACTCGGTGCAAAGTATAACCTCAGCATATTTTTAAGTTATGCAAAAATCAAGCGAGATATAGTGTATGATGCTTTTGAAGGGGATGCTTTGAAAGCAAAGGTGTTGTTGGACATTATTGGAGTTTTCTGTGTCCTACTATTGAGATACACCCATGTGCAAATTTTTTGAAGTTGTTGTACGACGATTGCTTACTGGGTAAAGTGAATTGGGACAAGTATGTTTACAATACGCTTATTTAGGCAATAAGCTGTTTACAAAAGCCGAGAAGGCATATTTACCTAAAAGGGTGTATTGCAATCTTAGAGGTAAAATTAAATTATCATTAGTTATGAGAAATCAGTGAAATCTAGTTTTGTCATATTAATGTTGTGTTGTGAATGATATGAAATTCAGGTTCAGTTGTATGATTATTGGTCTGGATTTGATAGGATAGCCGGTGCAGCTTCTAATAGTGGTGTGGCCCGCATTCTTTACTGTGTGCAATCAAAGGTTGCGTCTGTTTATTCTCGCTTGAAGAGCGAGCGAGCTTTGAATAGGCCAAAGGTATCTGTTATATTATTATTCACCTAGCATGTCAATTGCAATCGTGGTTAATTATATATTTTCACTCTGAAGATTATTGCTTGGAAGCATCCATTACTTGAAACTATTGAAGACCTAAAGTCAAGGAATCTGCGGAAGCTATAGAAGCACCAAAAGACAGGAAAGCTTAGAAGAGATGTAAGGTAATACGTTATGAGTCATTGTATTAATCATTTATTATGTGGAAGGCGAATATTTAATATTTATTTAATTTAGAATATTGTTTTCACGAAGTATGATGTTGTGGAATGCAACAATGGTGATGCAACAAGGGAAATAATGTGGAGATGCTTCAACAAGTAATGTTCGAGGTGAATGGGCTAAAAGGTGCTGTCAATACGGGAATTGAGAAGCAAATTAAAGTTGATGAGAAATTAGACAGTATGAAGGGGGTTAATGACAAGATATTGAGAGAGAAATTAAGTATTATTTCTAAAGACGTCGCAGAAGTGCTGGTCAACATGACCTACTTGAAGATATTAGAAGAGAAGATAAACAATATTGATGTCCAAATAAATGATTTTGAAGTCAAAACCGACGGTGTTCATGAGGATGTCAAAGCAATGCGGAACGGAATGAAAGGTACTTTGCAGAAGATGTCAAGAAGAAAGAAGGAAGATAAGGCCTATATTATGACTGAATTAGTATGACTGTTTCCCGTAAGTGTATGGAGACGTCACCTTCGAGAGATGATTTTGAGAGCCTTTATCCTACAGACACATACATTAATGTTACTCCTTCTTCCAAATTTAAAACACCCCAAGGCGGAGCTAAGAGCATAGATTTAGATACAAACTCTAATTGTTCAGCACCAATGAAGGCAAAAGTAAAAGCTAACTTTATTTAAAGATCATTTTTCATGTACCTATGTACTTGACTAGTTAACTGAGAAACATATATTAAATTGAAACCAAAGTT
Source organism: Hibiscus mutabilis (assembly GCA_019671005.1). Taxonomy (NCBI): domain Eukaryota; kingdom Viridiplantae; phylum Streptophyta; class Magnoliopsida; order Malvales; family Malvaceae; genus Hibiscus; species Hibiscus mutabilis. Next base: position 29,769,720 of record CM033747.1, on the reverse strand, counting down.
AGGAATGTGAAAAACATCATGTAATACTAAAGAATTATTAATTTGCAGAATTTTAATATGAGTTACTTTTACTAGATCATTATTAGGTAACCTAACATACTTATTTGTGACAATATGACAATCTTTAAAGAAATATAAAAAATTGACAATATGATCAATTGCTCCTGAATCTATAATCTAAGGGGTAAACAAATGCTTAAAGGTTGAACAAGAAAAAAACAATACTTGCTTCTTCATGTGAAATAATGTCAAAATTAGATAAAAGCATGTTTACTGTAAAATCTTTGACAGATGTCTGGACAGAAACAGTCAAAAGATTCTTTTCTTGTAGTAAATACAATAAACTCTCATATTATTTTTTAGTAAAAGTGACAGAACAGAGAGACAGTAAACTTTCACTACTAGAAGAACTAACCTGATTAGCTCTGCTAGCCTGATTCTATTCTTATAGCCAGGAGAAAAACTATATTTTCGATAGTATTAATCAATTGTATGACCATATAAGCCACAGTAAACACATAAAGGTCTTTTGGTTTCTAAAGGGAATTTTTAGCAGTAGAAAATCTATTTTTTTTTTGCCTATTAATAGCACACTGATCTCCATTCTTAAAATCATATCTATCAGCCATCAAAATATTAGGATCAGTGGAGATAATCGCAGAATCATGTTGAATAACTATGGAAAAGACTTCATTAATCTGAGGCAAAATTTAAGATTTTTGTACCAAAAAATTCTCACTTAATCCCCTAAGAAACCCAAGCACGAAATCTTATTTTCGATATTTCAAAGGAGAACAGTCACAGAAAATTAAAGGCCTCAAATTACATATCTCATCCCGACGATTTTCAATTGTGTGTGAAAGGCATTAACAGAAAGGGTACCTTGTTGCAAGGAGTAAAACTCTTGAAGCAAATCGGAGATACGAAGAATGTCTCCTTGATTAAACAAATCAGACCATAATTCGAAAGCGAGACAATTGAGGGAATTCATTAGAAATGAAATCAAAGATCGTCCACTGCTCAGGTTCAAGTTGGCGTAAACTTCAATTCAAATGAAAAAGGATCCCTAAGTTTTGAAGTTCTTCAATGTTTTTCCTTTATAAGAGAATAAAACTTATTTTTATAATATTTTAATAATTATTTTTTTAAAAACTTATACTACTAAATAATTTATGGATATATGTGTGGAATCTCCCTCTACGGCTTGACCAAATAACCGAGAACTAGAAGCTCATTGTGTTTGTAGTTGCCGCGTAGACTAGAGCCGCCCAATTGCTGATGAACCACTCATCTCATCTCATTCCTAACAAACTATGCTCCGCTGTATGAATCTAGAGTAGGATGGCAACCGGGGGCGGGTGCAGATACTCCTCGAATTATTTTATGAACTCAGCTTACTACATTATTTATGATCCTTATACACTAAACATTAATTAATTAATTTTTTTTCAGGTCATTAATTTATTCATAATCAATTTTTATATAATCACTCGCTCCCTATTTACATATCATAAAAAAGTGAAGATTTGTCTTTGAAAAAAATGACATGAAAAAAATAAATAAATTTGTTGTTTGATTTTTAGTGAACGGGACCATATAATAATTTTTTTCCCTCACCACATCCACCTAAAATTTTATATCAATGGTCTACCCACTATCTCAAGGCGGGTATAATTTTTAAATCCACATTTGTTCACACAAGTACATTTTTAAATCTATCCCCGCACCCACTACTCAGTTAGGTACCCACCACTTCGCCCATACTCGTCAAATTTGTCAGCTAGACAACCACTAATATTAAATATAAAGAACAAAACAAAATTTAATAATTTTAAGAACTTGTGAAGCTAAATTAATCAAGTTAAATATCTACAAACTTAACCATTAGAGTAGATTTCAAAGCAAATCAAGAAATTAGTAAAGGAGTTAATTTTTTATATGATATATAGTAAGGTTCATGAATGCATGGTGTGGCAGGCGGATGCGGAGCAGGATGATATGGGACGGATAAAGTTTTAAATTCATCAATTACCTACCACATATGACATGTATGACTTTTGACATCTACACCCGCCCATTACTTACTAAATTTATACACATCCTCACTCCAACTGAGATAAATACAATATAAAATTCGCAAAATTATACCCGTCTGTCATTCTTAGCTGTATCCCATCTCCTTACTTAGGGTTTGACCAATTCCAATTTCTTGGGTTTTTTTATTAATTTTGAGTTTGCTGATGCTTATCCCAAATCCCAGTAGTTTTTTAGTTTAATAACAAAGTCAAAACTATATCCACATTGTTTAAGTACTAAAATTCAAAGTTTCTGGAAATTCAAAATCAGAAACATATGTCATTCAAAACGATGCGCCAAAGAAACATCCACTAAAAACACTTTTTTTCTTTCTCAAGTTGTTGCATGGATTTTGTCTTATCCTTCCTAGCATTTAAAGTGATGTCGTCCTCTAACCTAATCTCCTTTGGTGGTATTATCATTCTATATAGGCAAGTCCAACCAAATGGAAATGGAAATGCTGCTATATAAATTCTGACAACATCATATTAACCCACATAATCAAAATCATTTCTTTCCCGACAATCAACCTCTGCTATAAATACATATTTCTCACAACCTTTTCTTCTTACAATCTTGCAATCATGGAAGGTTTAATTCCTTACCTGATCCATGCCACGACGAAGCAAAAGCCTACTCACCGTTACCGCTCAATGTCCGTTGGGTCTAGCCGTGGCTACCATTTGTTAATGGGGCAGTCACCGGCGGAGTCCCTCGAGGGGTCCTCGCATAGGCGGACGAGGTCGGAGTTTCAGCCGCCGACGGTGGAGTATTTCGAGCAAAGGTCGGGCTTTGGTTTGGTTAGCAGCCCAAAGGGCAACAACAACACCAATGGTTCTTCTTCTTTAAACTACCCTTCAACGGCTGGTGGCGGCGGCGGCTCGAAAGTTGGTTCGTATCAGCAAAACGCAAAGGTAAATAACGTTCAGGTTTCCGATGTTCGGCGACGACGATGATCGACTTTGTAAAAGAAAACATAACTGTTTGGTTTCAAAGATTTGCTTGTTTCTTTTCTTTTGATTATCATCACAGATGCTGGTTTGTGTAGTTTAATTGTATATTCAAACAGTTTTTACATTAAAATGATCAGTGATTAATGTCTGCTTTTGGATATTAGTTTTCATTTCTTATCTGAAATCCGAAACCACTAGCGTTAGGGTGAAACTACAACTAGCTTTGGCATAAACGCGTTTGCAAATTCAACGAACAAGTTTGAAAAAAAAAGTAGAGGAGGAGAATCCAAGATTGAATGTTGCAATTGTTTGACAGTGACATGAACGATTAGATTATGTTATTGTTAATATAATCCACCGTTGATACATGAGGGGAAATCTGGGACCAGACAACTCAGAGGATGGTCTGAAAAGTTTCAGTCTTTCACGGAGGTAAACAAAAGAAACCCAACGAGGATCTGTTCTGTCTTTACATTGATGTTTGAATTATCATTCCGAAATCTTTGTGCCCGGCAACAAAAATGGAATGCAAAGCAAGTAGCCGAAAAAAAGGTCGAACTGAATTAATCATGGTAGAAAAAATGAGAGATTAACTTATGTTCAATTTTAAAAGAGGATAAAACAATAATCAGGTTTCGTTTGCGGTTGAGGTTGCAAGACCAAGGTTTGGGGCAAATTAAGGTTTTGCAAAAGCTAGTTTTTATAACTTTTGACAAATCAATGTTTGAGAAGCTAGTTTGGAGGGCAAACCAAGGTTTTGACACTCAAAAGCTGTCTGTTTTTTGTTGCTTCTGGCTTCTCAAACTGGATTTTCCACCCAGAAACAATCGCAAACAGTACCTTAATTTCAAACTTGATATTTTTAAAATTTGATTTGTGCACTTTTTTGGGTTCATCTTAGTCTATAAACTTAGATTTCTATACATTTTGAGATTATATCATGTTGTCAAATTTCAAACTAATGTTAAAGGAAAATGTTTAGAGGCCAAATTAGAAAAAAAAACCGGCAAATTTAAGGACCATTCCTTTCAAAAGTCTTAGTTTTAACAAATGTTGGCTTGGAGCGGATTTCTTTTGCTTGAATTTGATTATTCAGTTTGTACTGTAAATATGTCCTTACCTTCTTAATTAAATTCACTCAATTCCCCGTCTGCCCATACCTCTTTTAATAGTCATTTTTATTTACTAAAATCATTTTTAATTTTTTGAATAATATGCCGGCCGATATTTAATAGTCAATTTTTAAAATTTCCAATGTCTTTTAGTTAATTAATTTTCTTTATGGACTCCTGCATAAAGTCTTTAATTTGATTCAAACTCCACAAACCAAACCGACCAATTATTTTAAATGTAAAAGATCGTAGGAGGGAGAATAATTCAAATATTCCATTTTAATGTTTACCCTTTAATTGAAAACAATGTAATAGTTATAGATCTACCCGATAATAATCGTGGTATTTTAAGGCGATAGACGTGTAAGTATATTAATTATAAAATCATTTGATGTATAAATTGTGTAAATTAAAATTTATATAGACCCTGTTTGGTAAATAGTAGTTTGAGCCAAATTAGAGGTTTGAGCTAATATTAGAGGTTTGATCAATCAAATCCACTAATTTGGATGTTTGGGGAATATCGGATTGGAATAGCAGATTGAGGTGAAACCTCTAATTTTGAAAAAAAACTGCTAATATGAGATTTTTGAAAATAGAGGTTTTGTCATAAGAGTTATAAAGACTATTTTACTCTTAACAATTATATAAAAATCTCCAAATAACCCAAATTTTAAACTTTTCTTTTTTAATTCTTCACCCTCATGTATTTACATTGTGACATTGTAAACTAATAGTACTTTTTATTTTTCTTTTTATTCTCACACTTTTTTTTAATCCTTCAAATATGTTTAGTAATGTTATATTAAAAAATATTTTTCATAATCAAATTAATTAAACAAATACCAAATATAATCATGTCCTTATATGTCATTTTGCTTGTTTAAATAATCAAGCAACTAGCAGTTATCAGTTAATTTTACCAAACATTTTTATACAATCAGCTAATACAATCCGCTAGTCAAATCAGCTAATGCAATCAGATATAAGCTATCAGCTAATCCAATCAGATATAAGCTATCAGCTAATGTAATCCGCTATCAGCTATCCGCTAATTGTTAAACAAGGTTATAATCTATTTTAGGGTTTAGTGATTTAATTTATGGTTTAGAGTTTATAAATATAAGGTTTAAGGTTTAGAATTAAGGATTTATATTTTATATTTTTGAATAGGAAGATTTGTGTAATTTTTGTACAAAATTTATGTATAAAAATATATAATTATAATTTAATTTCTATAGTGATATTTTTTTAATATTTTTGTGGGGTATGTCCCCATCAGTCTCCATTTCGTTTGCCATTGCCAATCAAATTTAGGGTTTATATTAAAATTTAATGTTTATAGTTTATAATTTTAAGTTTATGATTTTAAGAATTAAAGTTAAAGTTAGATATTTAAATTTTATAACTTAAATAATAAATGTTTTGTAATTTTTTTACACAACTTGTATATCAAAATATAAATATTAATTTATTAACTAAATGTAGCGATTCATATAAAATTGTAATAAATCAGATAGGGTGTTCATTAAAATTGAATCGCTATACTGTACCGAAAAACTAAAAAAAATAGACCAAATGGTAAGTAATCGTACCGTTAAAATTTAGCCAAAACGGTACAATAGCCGTACAAGTAAAATTAAAACGAGAAAGTATAAAGTAAAATTCATGCCTACCTCACCATCCAAGACAAATATAATTTTTATCTTCAGCCTCACCCCATGACCAATGAAATCTATAACCATCCTGCTTAATTGAATGGGAAGTGAGACAAATTCCCTTAAAATCCGCCCAACTAACACATCCCTACATCTATATCGTACAATTAACCATTTATTTTTTAACTATTGCAAAAAAAGAAAAATATTTCATGCACTGGCAATAGAAACAAAAATTTTCTACAAGTGTCTTTGTTTTAGGGTTTAGGAATTTGATTTAGAATTTAAGGTCTAGGGTTTTAAGTGTAAGGTTTTAGAATTTAAGGGTTATGATTAGAATTTAGATGTTAGGGGTTTAAGTTTTAGGGTAACATGGTTAGGGATTTTAAGTTTTAACATATAAACCTTAAAATTTAATCCTAAGCCTAAATTATAAGCATACCTCACAATTCAAAACTCCTATACTTAAACCCTTAAATAGAGTCCCTAAACTTTAAAATTAAGGACTGTTTTAAGAATTTTTGAAAATTTCAGAACTTAAAAAAAATACTAATTTTTTTAATTTTCAAATAAAAATTTAAGCACCTAAAAAATAAAGTAAAGCTTGAACATTTATTTTTGTATTAAGCCTATTTTATAATATGGACACGTAAGCGAGAGCATGGAGTTTGCAACTATAGAGCTGGACCGTATGGCCTCCCTCATATGGACAATTCACAAAAAAAGCATAAGTTGCAGATTCAACGACGTCGTTCTACAGCTTCCCAAAAGTAATTTTGTTTTCATCTCACAACTTTCCATCCAATCCATATGATAGCGTGTAAACAACGCGCTACATATATATCGCCAAATGTGTAAAACGAGATTATGGATTGGCTCAAGTTCTCCACTCTTCTTTTACGGTGCGTGAAAACTAGAAGGGAACATTCTTTGTCATCTTTTTCCATCCTTGATTTAACCAGAGAGGGAGCTGAATACAATCATTGAACAGAAGCGAATAAAAGGAATTCCAATTTTGTTTTGTTTTGTTTTTTTCGGCTAAAAATTTTAAACCCTAATTTCTTGAATTTCTTCTCTTTCGAAAAAAAAAAAAACAAGATATGGGATTACTGGAAGCTATCCTCAATTGGCTTCCAAGGTAAGTTTTTGTTGTTTGGTTACTGGGAAAATAAAGGGAAAACGATCTTATATCTGAATTTGTCATTTTTCTTTTAAAATTGATTTATTGCGATTGTGGATATCGTTGTTTTGTTGTTCATTGGATTTTCTTATCTTTCAATGTAGTTATTTTGGATGATAAAAGTATACGTTTTTTTGTTTGTCTATATATAAAAGTTAGTAATGTAATAATTGCCTTTTAAGTTTTAAAACTTGTACATGGAATGTTGATTATTGTGATAGGGTACTAGATTTGAAGCGATTCTTATGATGCTAATTGGTAGATTAGATAGGTAGTTAAGTGGATTACATACATGGTTGACCCTTGATATTTACATGATTTGTTGATCATTCTGTTGAAGTGCTTGATTTTGGTAACTTTTAAAAGATGTAGGAGATTGGAGAGGATGTTCTTCTCGTCTATGATTGAGGGGCTTGTTTTTTTATACTTGAATTGTGTTTAAATGGTTTTGTGGAGGTAATCAAATAATGTCAATTGTTGCTCGAAGTCCAGTTTCTTCAGTATTGCAGTTAACGAAGACATAGTTGCAGTCGGTGTCAACAGTTATAGGTACAGGGCAGTGAGAGTAATAGGGTTATCTTGCTGAAATACTAAAGATAAACGTGGTTTGTTTTACTAGGATCATCTAAATGGTGGCCGATTGACCGTAGTGTTATGGTAGCAATGGTGTTGATTGTTGAGGGGAAGTGTTAATTTGCACAATCCTCAATTTGGAGAATTAGATAAGTGACTAGGTTCTTGATTAAGGTCTAGCAGGTTTCATAGAATATGTTTTTCGTCAAATGGTTTAATGAACTATAACGGCATCATTTGGTGACCTCCTACTCTTTGTTTTCTTCTCAAGCCGAATAGGCAAGCTGCTGAAGAGTCGTATCTGTCATCTATTGCTCAAACGACATTAAATTGTAACACATGGTAACAAAGGAAGGTTTTGGTTTCCAATGGTGATTTTGGCAGGATTTTTATTTTTGGAGTATTCCCAAAATATATCTTGTTCCCTTTGTCCATTTTCTTCTCTGCATGCATTTTACATATATTCAGGGAACGCCATGCAAATTTAGAAGAGCTCTTGATGCATGTTTGTGATTGACCCTTTTTTCGACATACTAAACCGTCTATTCTGATTAAGTTTCCTGCATACTCATTCTTATTTTCTTTCTCCTCCTTGTAGTCTCTTTTTCAAGCAAGAAATGGAGTTACCTTTAATAGGCCTACAGAAGCTGGAAAAACATCCCTTGTGAATGTCATTGCAGTAAGTGAACATTTATTCGAGTTAGTAACATTGTTTTGTTTGTTATTCTTCAATCTATTTTAGCTTGGTTTTGACAGCTAGACTTCTTTTTCTGTATCTTTTTCTAGACTGATGGATATAGTGAAGATATGATACCAACGGTAAGTCATATGGAAATACCAACATTCATTCTTGAGAATTTGTCATTTGCATGAAACTCCTTTTTGGTAGTGGGTTTTGTTGCTTGAAATTTTCATCTGTTTTATTTTCAGGTAGGATTCAATATGAGGAAGGTAACTAAAGGAAATGTCACAATAAAGTTATGGGATCTTGGTGGTCAACCAAGGTTTAGGAGCATGTGGGAGAGATACTGCCGTGCTGTTTCAGCTATTGTGTATGCTATTCATACCTTTAAGCTTATTATATATCTCCGTATAATATGTATTACCTTGCAATGTGCTGCATTTTGTAACCGGTCTTATTTCCGGTGTTGAACTAAGTTGGTCTTCTTCTTTTTCTTCTTCTGTATCTGCTTATTAGGCCATTTAAGTTCCTTTTACGTGCCTTGAAACAACCACTCATCACCGTGAAGTGATTTATCAGTACAACTTCTCCTTTTACATTGAGTTGTGTATGTGATTTTGATCCTTACTTTCCCCAAATTTTACATTTCGAAATTCCACCACCCCATGCCACCCGTTTCTGTCTTAATTTCCAACAGACATTTGAAAATAGCTTTTTGATTCGTAAGACTAGCAAATCAGTGGTGTAAGAAGTATACATTAATACATGCTATCTGCCAGGTTGAGCATGCTTATTTTATTGCACTCTTCAAGTAGGTTACTTTTTATGAACATATTGTCTTCTATATTGATGATCAACTAGTTTTTAGATTGTCTGCAATTCACAGTTATGTTGTGGATGCTGCCGATGACGAAAACCTATCTGTCTCAAGAAGAGAACTCCATGATCTGTTAAGTAAGCCCTCGCTGAATGGTATTCCCGTGCTGGTACTCGGAAACAAGATTGACAAACCGGAAGCCTTGTCTAAAGAGGGTTTGACAGAGCAAATGTAAGTCGAGATTAACCGAGAATCAAGCTTGGAAACCATATTCATGTTACTAAATATTACATTACATGATAATTTCACATTTTCACTCATGGTTGAGGTGCTGGACTAAATGCAGGGGGCTCAAATCCATTACTGACAGAGAAGTTTGCTGCTATATGATTCCATGCAAGAACTCTACCAACATCGATGCAGTCATTGATTGGCTTGTGAAGCGTTCGAAACATAGTATTAAATTGCGGCCGCATCGTAACATTTTTCAATGTCACTGCGACGCATTATAAGCGCAACGCAATGAAGGAACTGCATCACGATTTTTACGGTCCATAACCGTTACGTAACCCCGCAACATGTCATATATTGAGCCGCAACGCCGCATCACCACAATAAACATCGAAAAATGATCAAAATGTAAATCTCCATAAATAAAATACTCGAATGTACTTAAATTTAATAAAATACACCTTTTAGTTTACAAAATAGAAGGGAGGGTGGTGGTAGAACTCATAGGAGGATGAGAGAATACTTTCATAATTCATTTGCAAGTTCATCATCGCATAGTCTAGCTTCTCATTCCTACCAACCAAATGCATATTATCTACCTTACCTTGAACAAAATCCAAACTATGGGTTGTCTGATTACAATTTACCATATTAGATATTTCCTCTTACCGATGCATCTTATAATGCTCACAATATGATGCCTTTTTCATATGGAATGGAAAATGATCAAGATCAAAGCAACGACGGAACTGGAGATGCTTTAGATCTTCCATGCCATTCATTTTGGTGGTGAATTATCAGAAGTGGAGTTTTTATATTTGTATGCATGTATTTTTTTAAGTTAATATTAACTAAAATTGCAGTGTTGAAATATGACACTATTTAGTATTTATATGCTTTTTAGTATGCTTTTATTTACATGTTATTCATTAAAATTACGGTTATAATGTTTATATAAATTGTATTTTTAATAGTTTTTTATTTATAAATTAGAAATTTGTTTTTAAAAATTAAATAAAACACATAAAATAATGTATTAATATTAGAATATTAAAATATAGTTGCAAAATGTACATATAAATAATATTTTAAAAAGTTGTTAATTTTTAAAAACAAATCACGAACACATCAGCAGTTATGTGTTACGTAACGTTCGCAGCGCCCGCAATCGCGATACCGCAACCGTGACGGAGACCGCAACCGCAATTTAATACTATGATTCGAAATCAAAGAACTGAAGTCTCAAAGTTGCTGTAAACATGTTATTCCCTGGTTTGTGATTATAATCAGTTAATAGTTTGCTTCTTTGTCCAGGGTGGTCAAATATGGTTTTGCTGTTAGGTCTGTCTTTGTGTCTAACAGGGTTGTCTTAATTTTTAAACTCAGTTGGTATCATCAGGTATTATTATATAATGTATTTTTTTTGGTGGCCGAGTGGGCATAAATTTGTTTTGATCCTTTATGTGTACATACATTGGGTTGTAAACATGGTGCATAACTGCATATTGTGGTTTTGAATCAAAAAGGGATGGCTTTTTAGTTGCATTCTTTTTGGTGACATGTTTATGCAATATATAAGGTAAAACTTTGGTCTAAAATTAATTTTACACAAGTTTGTATATTTATACTATAAAAACTCAAATCTTAAATTCTAAACCCTAACCTTAAAAAATTAAACCCTAAACCTTAAACTCTATACACTAAATTCTAAACACTAACCTTAAATTCTAAATCATAAAACTTAAACCCCTAAACTAAAACCCTAACCCCTAAAAATAAAAGACACATATAAACTAAAGTTTACGCGGCATGTGTATCAATTTTTTTTCATATATATACATACATATATTTGTTTGACATGTTTTTAAATCATTATATTTCTTGAAATACATATATTTAACAAGAAAAAAAATACTTTTTAACACCTCAGCTTTCTTTTTATTTATATATACAGGTGTTATATATATATATATTAGGGTATATATTATTTATTACATATATATTCCGATTTTCAGAACTTTGTCCGGATTAATTGTGACTGACCCGTCTCGCACACTTAATTTTTGAGGTATGAGTCTCACTGCAAGAATTTTCTGCATACACAACCCCTTAAACTCGAGAGATGTATATATATATTAAACACTTTATTTAGAAATTGTTGACATAATATTATATATATTTATAACATTTTTTTGAAATTTTTTTTGAATAATTTTTACCTAGGAGAGGAAAAGAGAAATTTTGTTACTACTGAGTCTTGAACCCATAATATAGAAAAAGATGAGGGTGTCAACTGTCAATTGAAAGCTTTAACCACTCACTTTAGAGATTGTTGATATATTTATAACATTTTTAACCCCAATAATTTTATAATTAAAAAATATAACACTATAAATTATTATAGTTTTTTTTTTCTGACATTTAATTTGTGAGAGCATGACGACGGAATTATTGACTTTGACTGCCAAAAGGAATGTTTGTTAATACTTGATTAAATTATTTTGAACCCCAAAGCCCAATCAAACAAGAACCTGATTGGTTTCTTTTTTTACTAAAGCAAATCACATAAATTTAACGGGAAATTACAAAAGGGTCCTCAAATTAAGAGGAACAAAAATAGCCCAGTCAGTGGGACAAAATTTAAAATATCCTCTTTAATTGAGTGTTTTTAGTAATTCAATCGGCCACTTTATTATGGTACTTAGGGACAAAGAAAAAAAAAACAACAGAGAAAAAGAAGATAAAAAAATATCCTCCTCGATTGTTGCCGTTTTTCAAACAGAAAAGGATTTGAAATTTAACCGGTTGATTAAATTAAGATTATCTAATTTAAGGATGATTTTAGAGAAGCTATTCTTAGTCGCAATGGCTGCAAAGAGGGCAAGAAAAAAAGAAGACTCATCACCAACAATTGCTCCGGATGAGTGTGGAGCAACAGCGGTAACCCCTGCCGAATCACCTTCCTTTAGAAAGAAGGTTAACTTTCACAAAATTCATATTTGAAGAAATTCATCGATCATCATCTTTTCTGGCAGAAGAAGATTTAACCTGTAAAGCACAATTAGCTTCCATATATTCAAAATAAAAGTTTTCGACTTGAAGCCAAAGTTCTACCGAGGAGTTAATATATCCTAAAAAAATAAAATTGTTTTTTTCAATTTCTAAATAAATCAATACAAAAAGACAATCAACTTATAACCCTTGGAAGCAAAAATCACTGTTATTAAGACTAAGGATTCTTTTTCCCACCATTTACTAAATTCAAGAAACCCAGAAAAAGAAAGAGAGTAGCTGAAGCCTGAAACTTTTCAAACAACTTGAGCAAAAGGACATAAAAAGATAAGTGTTCAACACTTTCAATGCTGATTGATTTCTGTTTTTTTTTTTTTTTTTTTTTACATTATAAACCTGATTGATTGTATCCAGTATGTATGTCTTACTGGCCTAGTCTTCTCTTCCTTCTTTCCGTTTGACCCCTTCTCTTGTCGGCTAAAAGCCATTGAAATTAACTGTTAAAATCTTCCCCTCCCTTTTCCCTCCATTATCCGGTCGTTTAAAATGGACCTTCAGAAGCTAACCAGTAACCGCTTATAAGTTGCTGCTATGGAGCTTGACGAGTTCCCGTGTTATTTGTTGTTTGCTAATTTCTGTTGATTTTTGTTCAAGGTATGTGACAGTTTTTCGACTGATGATTTCTTAATTTATAAAGTATATATTTTTAGAGTTTCACGAGAATTCTTTGTTTTTTTAACTGTTTCGAGCCTAGGGTTAGGCTAACTCTTAGAATTTGTATATTATCCATCCACTGCCACACACTTATAAATTTATATATCAGTATTCTCTTAATTTAAAGTTGACTTGAAGCTGGATAAGTATGATCAATTATTTCCACTTGCAAAACTTGGAAATGGGAAAAGAAGATGAAAGGGTTTGGGGCATTCAGAGATTTGAACTTAGAACCTCTCATATACGTTGTGAGAATCATACAACTAGATTACATGTTCGATTACTGATGTTTAATAGAATTTGTTTTTAGTTATTCCCTTTTTCTTCAAGACCCAGTAAAGTTGGATTTCACTCTGCTAACTTGTTTACAAGTTGAACGCTGGTAGAATTATACTAGATAAAGTGCCCAATGTTTGATGTTTAATGTAAATTCTTTTCGGTCATTAGCTTTTTTCTTCAAGAAAATGATAAATTTGGGTGTCTATATGGCTTTATGCTAAGTTGTGGGCAAGTTGAATTCTGTACAAGAGTGGTTTGAGGATGAGCTTATTGGAAAATTAGGAAGCTAGTGACTGCTCAGTCAATTCCGCGTCCCTGTAACATTCTCTTTTTGGGGCTCTGCATTGCAAACTGAATGGAAATAATCTTTAGCAGTTAAATCCTGAATGAATCTCACCTTGACCAGGTTTTGCACCTTTCCATTGCTTTGCCTCTTTTTAGTGCGTCATTGGCATCCCCCGAAGGGAAATAATGGAAGAAGAGGTTTGGTATTGATCTAAAACTGGATATTTGTCTTTCTCATTCACTAGTTTGTCTTTCCATGAACATTTTGGTCAACAAGTATTCAAGCCTGCTCCTCAAATGTAGGTTCATTGAATGTAATTGATCCTTCTTTTTGGCAGGGATGGCTAATATCTTTTATCTGAGGGCTTTGAGATCACAACTATGTATATTAGGTTACTCACTATTAAAAATATTACATATTATTTTATTTATTTTTGCAACTCTTTTTGAAAAATCTTGTCAGTAAACAATTGAAAGATGATTTTGGGCCACATTTTTCTTTTTTAAAGTTTCTAATGGTTAGAAGATAGTGAAGAAAAAGCAGTTGGGCATTCCGAGAATTCAGTCGAAACGTTTCACACCCACGATTAAAATCATACCACAAGACCAAATACTCATTTGTTTTCAGTAGTTTTTGAGAAATGATGCATGTCTTTATTTATTGATGAAATCTTTGACTCTCTGATCAGAACCGGATTGCTTGTGATCCTTTTTGCTATTGGCATTAACAGTTATGCAAGAATACTGAAGTCATATATTTTCACAAGAATGCTAACTACTTTAGATGTAAAGTCATTTTTTAATTTTGTTGATCTGGCCACCTGAGTTGAATCCCACTTTAACCTTTGGTTGAAAACTTGAATGCATATGGTGCAAAAGGAGAAAGCTGATGGAGGAGGCCCATAGCATGGATATTGGTCAGAATGACAAATGGACTTCTTTCTCAGAGGAAGAAAAAGGCATATTGCTTTTCTGTTTGCATTTCCTCTCTCTATAATTTTTTGGCCTAAACTGGTTATTGTCGGTTAACTGCTTTATTTCTTTATTTTATAGGGTTATGTAGCATTCCATTCTCTACTGACTGTTATTCCAGGTATGAGACTAGTTTGCCCACATGCAAAGATAATTCATACAGCCTAATTTATTTATTTTCCATTTATTTCTCAGGACTTATTAGAAAATGGATCAATCAGTTCTATACTCTGCTCTTAGAGTTGACTCCAATCCTCTAATAAAATATTTTAGGATATAATAAAGTGGAAAGAAATAAAAAAGGCATTGGGGCATTATGAGAATCGCACCCAGGACCTCTCGCACCCAAAGTGAAAATTATACCACTAGACCAAATGCCTAATCTTTGATGTTCAACTGAATTTGTTTTTAATTATTATCTCTTTTCTTCAAGATCGTGCTAAGTTTTTTTGTGTATCTGCCGACTTGTTAACAACTTGTTCTGTTTGACTACTACCTTGGTATTTAAACAAGTAGTTCAAGGATGAGCTTATTGGACAATTAGGTAGCTTTCAACTGATTATTAATGTTGTGTCCTAATAACCTTTTGCTTGTTGGACTTTCAAAACTGAACTCCAAAGTATGTTGATGTAATAGGTGGAGGCTCTATCTACTTTGCCCTCTAAAGCCAAGGTAATTTTACTAAGAATCCTGAAATGAATCCCACCCCTGACCTGTTTTACGCCTTTGCAGATCTTTGCCACTCTTTTCAGTATAGTAGTAGCACAAAAAGATAAAAAGAAAGAAAAATGAGGCTTTGTGTTGATTAAGGCCCTGTTTGCGGTTGAGGTTGGGTAGAAAAGCCAGTTTGAGAAGTCAGAAGCAACCAAAAACAGGCAGGCTTTTGAGTGTCAAAACCTTGGTTTGCAAAAGCTAATTTTTCTAGATTCTCAAACCTTGGTTTGCCCCAAACCTTAGTTTTGCCACCTCAACCGCAAACAAAGCCTAATAATTGAACACTAGGATTTTTCTTCCACTAGATTTTCTTGCCTTAAGAGGCAGGGGATGGGGCATTCTGAGAATTAAACTCGGGACCTCTCACACCCGAAGCAAGAGTCATACCACTAGACCAAATGCCCTATCTTGATGTCAATAATGTGTTCTCATTATTACATATCTAGGTAGCAAATCTTCAAGAAATGACACAAACCTGTAATTGTTGACGAAGTGTCTGCTTAGAACTGGATTGTTTGTGAGCTTCATTTCTGCTAGCGGAAATATGGAATACATAGTGAAGTGCTTCAGAGTTGTTTATAGAGGAGCATACAGCACAATTAGCAGTTCTTTTAAGGAATTGTTCACAAAATTACATGTCCTATTGCCTTTTCTCTGCAAGGTTCTATAAAGTAGTATATTACAGTCATCTATATGTAATAGAGATGCTAACTGTTGTAGTAGCTGTAAATTGTAAAGTCTTTCTGTAATTTCTTTGAGCTCGGTTAGGGAAAGGGTATGGAGCATTCCGAGAATTGAACTCGGGACCTCTCGCACCCTAATCATACCACTAGACCAAATGCCCTATCTTGTTGATTACGATGTTAGTATTCTCATCAGTTTCTAGGGTCCTATTAAATCTTAATGGGTAAATACAACATGGGCTACCAATTGTTTCTTCGCTTACTTTTGATGCGCTCCTAGTGTAATTTCTTTGCTACAGTCATTTTAATCTTTTGCTTTTGTTGTAATTCTGTTATAGTTTCCCTGTTAGAGTTCGATGCCACCATTGCCTCTTAGAACATGGAACTTGGATTTGATTTGGAATTTTGGATCATTATTGTAACATAGAAATGATGTTAGTTTATACTTATTCATTTCAGATTTGGGTCCACTAAAAGGCAAGATTTATGGACAATGAATTCGGTAAATACATGATTGGTAGCTAGATGGCTAGTCAGCTTTGTCACAAACTTATGGTATCCATAAAGTGATATAAAGATGAGCCTACCGGACAATTTGCCCATTATGCAGAAAGATTATCATAAAATGCTGTTCTGTTTGTCGGACCTGCACTACAAATTCAAGAGAGGCTTCCCTTGTATTGTATTTTAACCTGCTCCTCAAAAGTTTATTCATTCTATTTTTAGTATTAGGAATTTGGTATGCCGCAAAATAACCAAAGCGATAACGACATAGATCAAGACATGCACAGAAGACAAGATTTAATGTGGTTCAGCATAGCCTACCTCTACGGACGAGAGAAACGTACAATCCACTAATAACGTAGAGAACCCGAAGAGTACAAATACATGATAACCTATGTAATCCTAAAACCCGGTGTAATCACCCATATTTGTCCGACGGTCTCTTTTTCGGTTTTAAAATTTATTTTGATTTGATTTAATTTTGTTTGGAAAACCCTGCCAAGTTTTGAAATTAAAAATATGGAGTCGTCACCGATCATTTTAAAAAGGGTAGACCGGACACCAAAATAAAACCAGAGATTAAAAATTCAGGTCCGGGAGTCGGTTACGGATAGGGAAGGATTAGCACCCCACACCGCTCAAAATTGGTACCTAGCCGATTATTTAATGTCTTGAGATTGGAAACTGCGAATTTGAATAAAATTTAAAATATGGTCCTTAAATGCATGAAAATATTTTAAATATTTAAAGAAACGTTCCGTTATTTAGAATAATCGAGAAGTTCACATCCCTTTACGCCCGTGAAATGATTTTTCGATTTTCTAAATAAAAGAAAATTCCCTTAAATATTATATCCTAAAATGGTAAGAATATTCCTTTATTTAGGGATATCGAGAAAGTCATATCTCTTTATGCCCGTGACACGACTTCTCGAACTCCCTAAATAAAAGAATATTACCTTGATTCTTATCTCATCTAATTGCTATTATGATGCAAATTATAAAATGACACGTGTATATATATACTTGAAAATATATTACTTATGGTAAAACATATTAATACTTATATTTATCAAAAAATATCTATGTATATATATATATATCTAAAGTTAGTAGTTTATATATATATATATTATTTTTACAAAATAAGTATGTATTATTATTTATATATACTTAAAATATAATATTTAAGGTAAAATATATTTAATATTTATGTTTATCAAAAACTATGTATATAAAGTTAGTAGTATATATATACTCCCTCTGCCCCACGAATTTTGTCCAGTATTGACTTTTAAAAAGTCAAAATTTTTTAACTTTAACCGTTGTTTTAAATATTTGAATTAATTAATTTTTATAAAAAAATATTTTTAAACTACTTGATATAAGGGTTTTAAAACATATTTTTTCATATTTTTACCAATAATACATTTAAAGTAATAAATAGTCAAAGTTTAAAAAAAAATTGACTTAAAAAAAGTCAATACTGAACATTTTTAGTGGGACGGAGGTAGTATATTTTTAAAAAATAAGTATTTATGATTATTTTTATATATGTGGTAATCAAACAAAACACTATTTATTATTTTACAAATACATAAAACCTTGTATATATAATATAAAAAAAATTATACATAAGCATATGAACCATAGAGAAAAAAACATATATATATATATATATACATATCTTATATATGATATTAATATATAATATGTAAAAATAATCTACTTGGTATAATAATAATAATAATAATAATAATAATAATAATAATAATAATAATAATATTGCTAATGTGTAAACATGAATCCTATTAAAATGCATGGAACAACGTAAAATTAAATATCAAGGACTAGAATGCATGGATATTAAATTACATGGCATGTAATAATATAAAAATGGACTAAAATGAACAAAATATAAAATACACAGGCTGAAATATAAGCAACAATAAATAAAGGTGTTGAAATTATAAAAAAAAGTTGAAAAATAAAGGCGGGAATAAAGTATAGGGACTGAAAACATATTTGACCCTGGACAAAATAAAAATGGAATTAAAACAGAAGGACCAAGGGCGTAATTATCCTATTACATAAAAACGCGGATACTCCCCGGGCGGGTCGGGGCCTCAAAACAACGTCGTTTTGACTGTCGGTTTAAAATATTAAGATAGGTTATTTTTTTAATTTCGAAATAGGTTTAAAATTAAAAAACAAAACCCTAAACTTTATCTCCTCTCTTCCCTCTCTACTACTCACTCTAGACCCACAGCCGCTCTTCCTCGCTTCGCGCCGTTCACCAGCGTTCAAGCCTCGCGGCGAAAAGTGCAACAATGTGAGGAGATTATCAGGTACGACTCGAACCCTTCTTTCCCTTTTTTATCCCGATTCATATTGAAAATAAAAAGGATTTTGATTTCGAGCTAAAAAAACTTTTAGATTTCAAAAAGAATTCGATCAAAGAACTAAAAACTACCTTCTTTTATTTCATTCAAAGCTACCTTTTTACAGTTTTTTTTAAAATCCCTGATTTACACTTTTTTCATCCCTTTCCAAATCTCCCTTTGATTTACATTTGATTCGGTTTTATAATCGGTTTCACAATAATCACCCCCTAATTTTTTATTTGTTGCAGACGGAGAAGCTGAATTTTAAGGGATTTTACAGAGTTGGTGAGGCAGGGCATGGGGCATGGTTGACTTGGCAGAGGGTAATGGGTTTAGGTTAAGGTAGATTTAGGTTATTTTATTTTTAGGGTTAGTTTGATTCAGGGTTTTGGGATTAGGGATTTTAGGGTTTATTTTAATTTGGGTTTACTTTGGTTGCTAGTGAAGCGACAGTGACGACAGCAAAGACTGTCGGCGGCTTGGTTATGTTGGATTAGGGTTAGGGTTTATTTTAAAAATTAGAGTTTTTTCAGTTGAGGTCGGGTCATTGGGTTAATGGGTCAATGGATCCGGGTTAAGGCTTTGGGTATTTGTTTGGTTTTGGGTAATGGGTTTAGTTTGGGGCCTGGATAGAAATAGACTCTTACACCCGGTGTACAAATCTCATGACCTGGTGGAACCGAAACACTATTCCCAACATCCCTACAATACCCATCTCTACAACATAGGTAAAATAGTTGTAGAGATCCTAAAAGTGGTTACATCTCTCCAGAGTAATTTCCCGTCTCTCTCATTCTCTTGTTCTCTTATAATTCAAAAGGTTAAACCTAGTCTATATTTATAGACCCAAATACTTGGTCACCAAGAAATCTTATTCAATAAGATCTCTACTTAAAATAGATATTTACACATTAAAGTAAATCCTAATTACCAAGTAATCTTCAATTATTAGAATTACAATAAAACCCAACTTAATTACCTATTAGAATTTAAGTCAAAATATAACATATCTCCCCATTGACACAAATTCTATTCGAGCATTGGTCTTCAAGTCTCCAAAAATTCAATTTTTACGTAAGCCAAATATCTGTTGAAGCACCTCCGCCAAGTCTTCAACAACTCCAATTCTTACGTAGTATCCGTTGAAGCCCGTTGAATTTTGAGAATTACCCCCTGCAACTGAAAGCTCGTAACAGTAGTACTCCTCTGACATGTCTCCAACATCGCACCGCAAAGTCCGCAGCAAAAATTACTCCACGATCGCACAGCTCGAACCATAGCTCTGATACCATTTGTTATGAATTTGATATGCGACAAAATAACCAAAGGGATAACGACATAGACCAAGACATGCACATGAGACAAGATTTAACGTGGTTCAGCATAGCCTACCTCCACGGACGAGAGAAACGAACAATCCACTAATAACGTAGAAAACCCGAAAAGTACAAATACATGATAACCAATGTAATCCCAAAACCTGGTGTACAAATCCCATGACCCGGTGGAACCAAAACACTCTTCCAACATCCCTACAATACTCATCTCTACAACGTAGGCACAATAGTTGTAGAGATCTTAAAAGTGGTTACATCTCTTCATAGTAATTCCCCCTCTCTCTCATTCTCTCATAATTCAAAAGGTTAAACTTAGTCTATATTTATAGACTCAAATACTAGGTCACCAAGAAACCTTATTCAATAAGATCTCTACCTAAAATAGATATTTACACATTAAAGTAAGTCCTAATTACCAAGTAATCTTTAACCACTAGAATTACAATAAAACCCAACTTAATTACTAATTAGAATTTGAGTCAAAATATAACATTTAGGTTATAGCAGATCTGTAGTTTCGTGATGTTATGATAGATAAATAATGTGGTTTTTCCATCCCCTTATAGATTAGCAAGTCATTGCTGACTGAAGTTAGAAAACAAATAGGGATGAAGTCGAAAATTTTTACATTGTTCTGTATATTTTCACAAGAATGCTAACTACTTTAGCTGCAAATTCATTTTTTTTAATTCTGTTGACCTGACCACCTGGATTGAATCCCTCTTTAACCTTTGGTTGAAAACTTGAATGCATATGGTGCAAAAGGAGAAAGCTGATGGAGGAGGCCCATAGCATGGGTATTGGTCAGAATGACATATGTACCTGTTTCTCAGAGAAAGAAAAAGGCACAGTGCTTTTCTGATGGCCTTTCCTCTCTCTATTTTTTTGGGTTTAACTGGTTATTTTTAATTAACTGCTTTATTCCTTTATTTTCATAGGTTTATGTAGCATTCCATTCTCAACTGATTGCTATTCCAGGTATGAGACTAGCTTGCCCACATGCAAAGATAATTCATACAGCCTATTTCATTTATTTCTCAACAGTTCTATACTCTGCTCTTAGAGTTGACTTCAATACAAATAACTCTAATAAAATGTTTTAGGATATAATGTAGGGAACCAAATGGAAAGAAAAAAGTCTTTGGGGCTGCTCCTAGAATCAAACTCGGGACCTCTTGCACCCAAAGCAAGAATCATACCACTAGACCAAATGGCCTATTCTTGACATTTAACTGAATTGTTTTTAGTTATTACCTCTTTTTTTCAAGATCGTGCTTAGTTTTTATGTGTATCACTATCTGCCGACTTGTTAACAGCTTGATTGATAGCTAGATGGCTAGCGAGCTTTGTCACAATTTGCCCATTATGCAGAAAGTTTATCATAAAATGTTGTTCTGTTTGTTGGACCTGCACACCAAATGCAAGAGAGGCTTCCCTTGTATTTTGGCCTGCAACCCAGATGTGTGTTTATTCCTTATTTTGAGAGGTTGTAGCAGATATGAAGTTTCATGATATTATGTCAGATAGTGGTTTTTCCATTCCCTTATATTTTAGCAAGTCATTGCTGACTAAAGTTAGAAAACAAATAGAGATGAAGTTGATATATTTTATATTCTTCTGTATTTGTTCTTAAAACTTGACTTCAGTACACATTCTTCTAATAAAATACTTTAGGTTATAATACAGGGGACCAAAAGAATGAACTCAGGATCTCTCGCACTCAAAGCGAGAAGCCGAGAATCATACCACTAGACCAAATGCCCAACTTTTGATATTCAACTTGTCTAGTTTGTACTTATTAGATCGTTTCTACTAGAACTCCTATTGACTTTTAATCCCAAAATTTTCCAATCTCTCACATTTGATGTGGTTCAATGTATCATTCGCCTGCTATAACTGGTTGCTAAGGGCATTGGAAATAGGGGTGATAATGAGCCTGACCGGCTCGCGAGCTACTCTGGCTCGGCTCGAGTGAGCTCGACTCGGGCTCGGCTCGAGACCTTAACAAGCCGAGCCGACCCAAGCTCGGCTCGAAAAGCTCGTGAGCAGGCTTGGAATAATTATATATAGTATATATATATGCTACATATACACCAAAAATAATCTCTTTAGCAAAATAAAAGAAATAAAATAAATTAGGGGAAAATCCACTAAAAATAAATTGGACACTCTTTTCCCATTCCCCAATATTGAATTTCGTTTCAATGTTGGTTATGAAAGGGGTTTTTAACGAGACCTTATCTTTTATAAAAAAATTATAGCAAAATTGTCTATTTTGAGTCGAGCCAAGCCTGACGAGCCCGAGCCGAGCCTGACGAACTTTGAGCTCGAGCCGAGTCTAATAGTATTGTTTTCGAGCCGAGCTCGAGCCTAAAATTTCGAGCTCGCCGAACCTCGAGCCCGAGCTGAGCCCAATAAGACTGTTTCCGAGATCACCCCTACCTGGAAATCACATTACCACCAGGGTACAGGTATTGCTTACATTTTAATCCCAATATACTTTTATCAATTCGGAATATCGATCCCCTAGAGGCCAAAACATCTATATGTTATGAATCTTCCAAATTTTATAAATTTATTTTAACCATGAAGAGTCTGACTGCTAAATCAATATGTTCTTCAGTTATCTTTTGATCATATAAATTAGAATATTTTAATTTATACTTCAAAATAACTTAGAAAATGAAATTACTGAACAACTTGCAGCTCGTAGAAACCTAATAAACTTTTCAAGCTGGTTATCAAGGTTAGATATTAATTAGCTAGTAAAGTTGCTTGTCTATTGCATAAGGTTGTAGGTTAGGAGCGGAGTGGAGCTGAGCTAGCCCACTTAGTTTAGCGTGGTAGTTGGATCAGGAAAAAAGAAACAGTAGCAATCTTAGCAGATAGAGAATATGGAAACTCACTCAGAAAGGAGGAAAAACACTTCGCCTATTTCGTTGTCTTTTTTCTGGAAATACGTAAGGCATCTTTAGTAAAATGTTTTAGGGTCCGTTTGTTTCACTGAAATCTGTTTCCGGAAAATGAATTCTGAAAAATAAACTACATTTTCTAGGAAAACAAACTACAGAAAGTATTTTCTGATGTTTGGATGATGTTGTGTAATTCATTTTTCGCTGTTTGGTAGAGTAGGGTAGCATTTAGGGTAGCATTTAAGATTTATGGTTTAGTGTTTAGGTTAGCATTTAGGGTTTAAGGTTTAGGGTAGCATTTTTTGGTTTAGGGTTAGTGTTTAGGGTTTAGGGTTTAGGTTGGTGTTTAGGGTTCATGGTAACATTTAGTGTTTAGGGTTTAAGTTAGTGTTTAGGATTTAGGGTTTATGTTACCGATTAAGGTTTAGGATTTAGGATTTATGGTAACATTTAGGATTTAGTATTTAAGGTAGGATTTAGGGTTAGTGTTTATGGTTTAAAATTTAGGGTTTAGTGTTTAGGATTTAGGGTTTAGGTTGGGCTTAGGGTTTAGGGGTTAGTGTTTATGGTTTAGGGTTTAAGGCTTGGTAGTGTTTAGGGTTTAACATGTAGGGTTTATGGTTTAGGGGTTAGACTAGTGTTTAGGGTTTAAGTTTTAATGCATCATTTAGGGGTTAGGGTTTATGGTTTGTTTAGGGTTATATATTTAGTTTTTAAGGTTTAGGGTTTAGGTTAGTGCTTATAGTTTAGAGTTTATGATTTATGGTAGCATTTAGGGTTTAGGATTTAGGGTTTAAGGTTTATAGTAGCATTTAGGTTTTAAGGGTTAGTGTTTAGGGTTTAGCATTTAGGGTTTATATTAATATTTGTGGTTTAAGGTTTAGGGTTTAGATTAGTGTTTAGCGTTAAGAGTTGAAGAGAATGTAGTTTGTTTTACGGAAAAAAATATGGTAAAACAAACTGCAACAAAATGTAAAGAAAAAATAGTCAATTGTAATTCAAACTCCTTTGACCATGTAAAACTACATAAACCAAACACCGTAAATTACGGAAATTGAATTCTGGAATTCAAACTACATGAAACAAACGGACCCTTAACCTGCCCTTCAAATGTATATTTATTCTGTTTATTTGTGCTCTTTGGTAGTCAAATTTCCTTCTTTTTTTTTTTTTTTCTGGATGACTATATGGTTAAGGTATAGCAATTAATTTTGGAAAAGGGCAACAATCTACTTATTTTTTACGCAGTCCAAAAGAATATTGTCAGAAAACAAATAAATCTGATGTTTTACTTTTAAAGTTGACTTAACTGTTGATTCTTGATCATATATTTGAAAAATAAGGGAACATAGAAGGAAAAGGGGCTGAGGCATTCCAAGAATTGAGCTTGGGTCTTATAATGTTTATTTATTTTTATCACTTTCTCGGGTCTTATTAACTCTCGATGGGTAATACCACCCATTGCTTCTTCTCTTGCTTTTGTTGTGATACTGTTATTGTTTCCCTGTTAGAGATTGATGCCACCATTGCATGTTAAAACTTGGACCCCGGATTTTGTTTTGATCTTTTTGTAGCATAGAAATGATAGTTTTTACTTAATTTCAGATTTGAGTTGATTAAAAGGTAAGATTATGGACCCCGAATTTTGGTCGCTAGATGACTAGCAAGCTCTGTCACTTATAATGCACAAAGTTCATCTCGAAATGCTGTTTGTTTGTTGGCCCTGCTGGCCAAATGCAAGAGAGGCTTCCCTTGTACTTTAACCTGCTCCTCAAATGTGTTCATTCCATATGTGAGAGGAAGTATAACTGAAAAGAAAAATGAAGTTGTGGCATTCCAAGAATTGTACTGAAGACCTCTCGCACCTAAAGCAAGAATCATAACTCTAGACCAAATGCCCAATGTGGTTGTTACTAATGTTTTATTTCTATTATATCATATATAGGTAGTAAATTTCCAAGAAATGACGCATACCTTTGATGAAGTCTCTTTCGAGAACTGGATTGTTTGTAAGCTTTTCCTCTAGTGGAATACATAGTAAGGCGCTTCTAAGTTGTTTATAGAGGAGCGTACAGCACAATTCACTGTCTTGCAGGAATTGTTCACAAAATTGCATGTCCTAATATCATTTTCTCGTACCACTAGACCAAATGCTGAATATAAACCTTTTTTTTAAATTATTATTTTTTACTAGCAGTTTTGTGAAAATTTGTTTTAACTTCTAACGAGCTAATACCCTTTCTTTCACAGGTTATGGCAGATCTATTGTTTCCTGAGGCTTCAAAGATTACGCAGCATTCCATTTTATAATGACCATTAATTGTTCCAGGTATGGCTTTGAGGCGCTTGACCACATGCAAAGATAATTCATACAGCCTAATTTATTTATTTCTCAGGACTTCTTAGAAAACTGATCAATCTAAGTCTATAAAGTTCTGTTCTATGCTCCTAGAGTCGACTTCAGTACAGATTCGTCTAATAAAAAAAAATATTTTCGGATATAATATAGGGAAATAAATGGGCAAAAAAAGGCATTGGAGCATTCCGAGAATCAAACTTGGGTAATACTATATTAGTTGCCCATTGTTTCTTCTCTTGCTTTTGATTGGCTCCTAGTATAATTTTCTTGCTATAGGGATTTTAGTCTCTTGTTTGTGTTGAAATTCTGTTTTTGTTTCCTGTTAAAACTCAATGCCACCATTGCTTCTGAAAACTTGAACCTTGGATCTGTTTTGGTTCTTTTGTGGCATGGAAATGATAGTTTATACTTCTTAATTTCAGATTTGGGTAAATTACAATGCAAGATTTATGGACTATGAATTTTGATAAGTTATTCATACTTTAATTCTTTATTTGGTAAATATTGATTAACTGCTATATGGTTAACAAGGTCTGTCACTTATGATTCATAAAATAATACCATGAAGTGATATAAAGATGATCTTACCGGCCAATTTGGTCATTATGAAGAGTTCATCACGAAATGATGTTTTGTTTGCCAGCCCTGCTGGCCAAATGCAAGAGAGGCTTCTCTTGTATTTTAACCTGGTCCTCAAATGTGTGTTCATTCCATGTGTACGAGGTACCTTTTCTTATCTAATGTGTCCAGTTATTATGCAAGATCAATGATGTGGCTCTTCTCTTGTATTTTAGCATGTCATTGCAGATTGAAGTTAGAAAAAAAATCAAGATGAAGTCAATAAATTCTATGGTGTGCTCTCAAATTTCATTTCTGACTAGGTTCTTTTGATCAATATTTCAAGTTGTTAAGATATAACTAAAAAAATGAGTTGTGGGCCATTCCAAATATTGAGCTTGGGACCTCTCCCACCCGAAACTAGATTCATACAACTAGACCAAGTGCCCAATGATTTAGAGTAATCATGTCTGGTTTATAGTAATTAGATGCTTTTTTTCTTTCTTTCTGGAACTAACTTTCAATAGACTCAATCTTGGAAGACCAAAATTATCCAATCTCTCTCTTTTGATGTGGTTCAGTGTATGATTAGCCGGCTACAATTGGATGCTAAGGGATTTTGAAATTGCATTAGCACTAGGTTACAATTTTCATCTATATTTTAATAGCTGTTTGTAGTTTATTAATTCAGAATATGGATCCCTCAGAGGGCATAACATCTTCCAAATTTTATGAATTTCTTTTAACCATGAATAGTTTGAATGCTACTTCAGTACTTTGCTAGTTATTGTATTTAGACATTAGAATATTTTGATTTTTACTTCAAAATAATATAAAAGATAAAATTACTGAACAACTAGGCAGGTAGTAAAAACCTAATTACTATTTAATCTCCTAATAAAATTTCCAAGCTGGTTATCAAAGTCTTCGTCTGTTTGATTTCTTTTTGAACAATTAGGGGAGGGGATATTTGCTCCTAATGGGTATTAAACCCACAACCTATGGGAGAGGGGAGGGGGTAAACCGAGAGTTTTTAACCGCTTGCTCTAGAAATTGTTTACCGTTGACTGTTTGTTTTGCTTATTAATTTTGTCTTTTTACATAAAGAGGGAGGACTGAGTCCCACCTTCAGTACATACAGGGTAAAGGGAGGGGAGATTGTGGCAACTGGCAATGGGACAACTAGCCCCAACTGGTGTTGCCTGATAGATCTGTTTATTTTTTTGGAAATCTCGGATTTTTCGATGACTATAAGATTAAAGTAACAAATTTAACTTTGGAAATAGGATAGTTTATTTAGTTTTACTCACCGCAAAGGAATCTTGTCTGAAAACAAACATACGTGAATAACTCGGAACCTCTCACACCCCAAGTGAGGATCGTACCACTTGGCCAAATGCCGTATATTGATTTTATCATATTTATTTATTTGGTATAACCACCGATATCCGACTTTTTGGTCGACTATCTCGGATTGGGTACAGTAAAAGTCCTCTGATCTTGCCTAGAGAACTAACGTCTCATCTAACTAAAACAATTGATAGTTGTTGTCATATTTGTTGTTTTAACTAGCAGTTTTGTGAAAATTTGTATTTTGTTCTTTTAACTAGCAGATTTGTAAAAACTTGTATTTTCAATAGGCTAATACCTGTTCTTTCACAGGTTATGGCAGATCTTATGTTTCCTGATGCTCATGCTACAAAGATTATGCAGGCAGAGCATTCCATTGTCTAATGACCCTTATTCCAGGTATGAGACTAGCTTGCTCACATGCAAAGAGCAAAATAGAAAGTGTTGGGGCATTCCGAGAATTGAACTCAGGACCTCTCGCACCCAAAGCAAGAATCATACCACTAGACCAAATGCCCAACTGTTCATAATGATCATGTCTTGTTTATAAGTATTATATATATTTCGTCTACAATTCCTGTTGACTTTTAACTGACTCATTCTTGGGAGATCGAAGTTTTACAATCTCTCACTTTTTATGTGGTTCAATGTATCATTGGCCTGCTACAATTAGAAGCTAAGGGCATTAGAACACGCATTACCACCTGTTACAGCTTTTATCTACATTTTAATTCCGGTATAATGTTATCAGTTCAGAGTATAATCCCTTAGAGGCCAAAACACATCTATATCTTATGAATCTCCAAAATTTTATAAACTTCTTTCAACCATGAAGAGTCTGACTGCTAAATCAAAAGGCTTTTACTTATTGTACTTAGAAATTAGAATATTTTGATGCATACTTCAAAATAAGTTCAAAAATTGAGATTACTGAACAACTGGGCAGCTAGTAGAAACCAAATCAGGATTTAATGTTGTTATAAACTTTTCAAGCTGGTTATCATAGTCTTCAGATCTTAATTTAGCTGGTAAAGTTGTTTGGTTACTGCTTAAGGATGTAGGTCTAAATCCCATCTTCACTAAAGAGTTTGGGAGTCAGGGTATGGCATATAGCTCAGCAATTGGATCAGGAAAAAAGAAATAGAAACAGTCTTACCTGATAGAGAAGATGGAAACTCACTCAGAAAGGAGGAAAAATACTTGGGTATCTTCAGCAAAATGTTTTTAACTTAAGGTTGACTTAACTAGTCAAGTGTAGAGGTGTTCAAACGGTCGGTTCGGTTAATCGACCGAACCGAACTTTTAAAATTTCATTAACCGAATTTTTTTCCTATTAACAGTTAACTTAACTGAAATTTTTCGAAATTTTTTAACCGAACCGAAAAAGTTCGGTTAATTCGGTTAACCGAAATTTGTTATAAAATTTTGGGTAAATTACACAAATGGTCACTAAACTATGTTAAAATAATTTTCAGCTACTGAACTTTCAAAAGTTATAAAACAACCATTAAACTTATCAAATTATTACAAAATGATCATTGATTCATTGCACATTATAAATTATTGATAAATATTGAAAATTTTAATGATATTTTTTTAATAATTTAATAAATTTAATGATCATTTTGTGCAAATTTGATAAAATTTAATGACTATTTTATAATTTTTAAAAGTTTAGTGACCAAAAATAAATAAATATAAAATATAAAATATAAAAATTTCGGTTAATTAACGGATTTCGAACCGAATTAACCGATAACCGAAGTTTGAAAAAAATCATTAACCGTTAACCGACCAAACCTAAAATTAACCGAAAAAAATTCAGTTCGGTCGGTTAACCGAAATTTTGAACACCCCTAATTAAGTGTAGTTTCTTGATCATAGAGGGAAAAAACTGGGACATTTCAAGAATTGAATTCGGGACCTCTTGCACCGTAAGCAAGAATCATACCACAGACCAAATGCCAAACTTTGGCATTTTCAGTGTTAGGCTTTTTATTCTTATTTATTTTTAAAATAGATAGTATACATAATATTTAAATGTAAAATGATGCTATCTTGATAAAAGTTCTATTAATTTGTAAAAGTTAAATGAAATCAAAGTTTGATGTATATAATTGTATAAAACCTATGTTCATCATATTACATATGATCAAATTTCATGTGTAATTTTGATATTTTATCCCAAAACAGATGAAGTTGATGAATTTAATATTGTGCTACCAAATTCAATTTCTGCTAATATTTCAAGGTGTAAGATTGAATTAAAAAGTGACTATCCCGTTGTTTCTTTGTGGAAGTGGTATTAGTCTTCTAGCTTTTGTTGTAACTGTTAGAATTTGATTCCACCAGTGCCCCCTTGCCAAATAGTATGTAAATTGTAACACAAGAATATTAAAAATTTTAGATGCTGGGGCATTCTGAGAATCAAACTCGAGACCTCTAGCACCCAAAGCGAGAATCATACCACTAGACCAAATGCCCAACCCTTCTTTCTAAAATGCTTATTTATTATTATTATTATTATTATTATTATTATTATTATTTCTAATTTCTAATTTTATTGAGCTAAGCTTCAATTGACCTTTGGTTGAAGGCTTGTTGGTGCAAGAGAAGAGGCTAAATGGAGAGGGGAGTGTAGCTTGCTGATGATCGATTAGAATGGCAAATAGACTTACTTTCATACTGGGGAAGAAAAAGTCGTGTTTCTTTTCTTATCCCTTGGTTGTGTTTTTAACTAAATTGGTTGGCTGCTTAACTTTGCAGATTTAAGTCAGATTTCCATTTTTATCTTTCTAAGAACGATTACAGGAGTGTAGCCAGCTATGGTACGTACATACAACCTAATGTTTATAGTATTTAGAAGCAGATCCAGCTCAGTTCTTATACTTGTCTGTTTTTGCACTTAAAGTAGTGGGGAATGGGGATTGTGGCAATGGACAGCTTACCACAACTAGTGTTAACTGTTGCACATCTCCATTTTAGATGACCATACGATTAAAAAGACACCAAAAATTAACTCTATTTACTCCTTGAAAATAAATCTTGTCAGAAAACAATTAGATCTGCACTCAAGCTTTTACATCATTATTTTTCTCTTGGTAAGGTTGACTTAATGACCGATTCTGTGATAATGTAAACAGTTTATAGAAGATGGGGCATTCCGAGAATTGAACTCTGGACATCTTGCACCCTAACAAAGATACCACCAGACCAAATGACCATTTGTTACTTTTCTCTCATGGTATTGCTTTACTAAGAAAGATTTCATTTATGGAATCTCTCAACCATCTTTTGGCCAAAAATCAAACCAAAAACTCCATCAACAAAGTATCCAACCTCACTTTCTCTTTTCATTTTTTACTTTACTCCGTGTCTTTGCTTCAATCGCCAACTTCATCAGCCTATATACCGATGTCATTGAGATGGGTTTTGCGAGGATTCGTCACACTTTGCATTTAATTGAATAGAAATGGTTACTAATTTTGTGGGTTGTGAGGTGAGGACGGAGATAAAAATCAGATGCTATTATTTGTTTAAACGCATTCAAATCGCATTCTCCAATTTGGCCAAAAAAATTGCGTTCTCCAAAAATATTGTAGTTAGCAATGTAAAGCTCGACTCGGCTCGTTAAGATTTCGAGTCGATTTCGAGCTTGATTCGAGCTCAATCGAGTCAAGTGTTGACCGATCTTTGACCGTGCCGGACTCGAGTAGCTCGCCATATGTCACGTCTCATTTAAAGCCCTATCAAGAAAAAATTTTGATACACAAGTTGTGTAAACTCAAGCTTGTTAATTTTAGGGTTTAGGGTGTTAGTTAGGGTTTAGAGATTTTGATAGTTGGGTTTAGAAATTAGTATTTAGATTTTAGGATTTAAGGCTTATGTTTAGAGTTCATATTTTAGGGTTTTAAGTTTAGGAATTTAGATTTTAAATTGTAAAAAATAAAAAAATTAGTATATTATACTTTCGAGTAGCTCGCGAGCTTTTCGAGTCGGGTATCAAGTAGCTCAGCTCGGCTCGTTAAGAACTCGAGCCGAATTCGAGCTCGAGTCAAGTCCAATCGAGTCGAGCTTTGACCGAGGGGTTCGAGTAGCTCACGATCTGTCTCGTCTCATTTACGGCCCTAATTGCAGCAACATGGATGGAATTAGAATAGCATGGGGGGAGGAGTCAAATTACTTAGGGACCCTATTAAGTGCTTAAGCCAAAAGCTGGGAGGGGTTAAAGGCTTATTTTGCATAAGTTTAAACTATTAGGGACTAAGGTTGAATTAAACAAAAAGTTTGGAGTCAAGACTCCTTTAATATCAAATACCATGTTCTGCATTACTTTTCAAACCGATCATAAGTGTACTGATTGACCCGGACGGCTACAGACCCGACTGGGTCGGATCAGATTATATTTGTTTAATTGGGGATCAGGGCGAGTTTTTTTGTTGAAAATTTCAAAGTTGGGTAGGTGATATCCATCCCGGTATATTTATTAAAATACCCTTTTATTATTTTATAATTATTTTTATATATTATATTTAATTTTTTATTAATTTTTTTCAGGTCAGAACGGATTTAGTATTTTTTTGTACAATTTCAGTATTAGATCAAGATCGGTTTATGCTTCCATTATATCAAGTCAGAATCGAATTAAATAATAATAATAAAATTAAAATCGAGTGAAGCAATTTTTAGAAAACTAAGAAGTACTTACTAATTAGATGGTCTTCTAGAAAATGATTCGAATTTTGGGCCTTGTAGGTCAAGTGGTGGTTTAGGAATGTGGGTCTAATGAGTCGCTCCATAATAATAATAAATATTGTTTGGTCTAAGCCTTCATAGTTTATTAATATTTGGACCTCACGTTTTTTATTTGCAAATATGAATGTCATTTTTAATTTACAGGTGGCAAACGGCTCTTTCGGTTCGGATTCAGTTTAGGTTATTTTAGTTCAGGTTATTTACGGTTTAGACTACATTCAATTTCGGTTCAGTTCAGGTCAGATCTGGTTTGATTTGATTTTAGTTCGGATCTATAATGATTCGAGTTAGATATCGGGTCAGTCGGGTCACATCAGTTCAGTTACTTTTTGGCCCGATTGATATCGGGTCGATATTTTCGGTTCGGTTGATTTTTGGTCGGGTCAAGATCAGTTCAATAGGGGATCAATATGTTTCAGTAGGGTTTTTAAGTCGGATCAAATTTTTACACATATATATGGCTTTATAAAGCCAGTACATTTGACTTTTTAGTGAGTTATGCGACATTTCATATCAAATCTTCTTTATTTTTTAATATCTTTTTCTTTATTTTGAGTTACCTTCGGTTTGGATAAAATTGGTTAGGGTCTATTCGGTTCGCTTGAAAATCGGTTCGGGTCCATTTATTTCGGTTTGCTTGAAAATCGGTTCAGATTTATTTATTTCGGTTGAAAATCTAATCGGGTCCATATCGGTTTAACTAAAAATCAGATCGATTTCAGTTCCATTCGGTTTGTTTCAGATTTTGGATCAAATTTGAATAATCATGTTCAAGTAGATATTAGATATCGGGTTTAGGTCAGTTTGCCACCTCTAATTTCTATCGACATCGTATAATTTTTATATCTTTTTATTATCAGTGAATTAAGTGGTTATATATTATTTAAAATGAAAAATAGCCTGTATTTACTTTATTTTTAATAAAGTATTATGGTATAATTTGCTGATATTGTATAGACTTTATTTTTAAAAAATAGAAAATGATTCATAGGATTAGTGGAGAACGGCTTTCCTTTTCTCCCACGCAGTCAAGACTCAATACCCCACGTGTCGGACTTTTTCCGGGTTAGGGTTGAACCCCACTTGTCGTTTCAGGGGAAAAATATGGGTGAAATTTGGTTAATATTATTTTTAGAAAAAAAATTTAGGAGATAGGGTTGGCTTGAGATGATTTTGGTTTTTATGACAGTAAATTTAAAGAATTTTTTCTGCAGAAGACGTTCTGTAGTTTATGCATGCATGAACTTTTCCTGCAGGAGGCGTTCTTGAGGAAAAATATTAAAAAAATTACTTTTCCCTGGTGCAATGTCAAAATCAAGGAAGAAAATATTAAAATATGACAGAACTTCTCATGCAGGAGACGTTCTCAATGAGAAAATATTAAAAAAAATACTTTCCCCTGCTGCAATGTCAAAATTGAGGAAGAAAAAATTAAAATATGACAGAACTTCACCTGCAGGAGAAGTTCTTTAAATTCACTGTAGATTTTGCCATAGAAACCAAAATAATTTCAAACCAACCCTATTTCCCAATTTTTTATTTCTAAAAGCAATATTAACCAAAATTTGCCAAAAATATGGCCTAAACAAAAAAATAGCCCTCAAACTATGCATTTTTGCTTTTAGCCCCTAAACTATGATTTGGGCAAAATAGACCCTTAAACTATCATTTTTGGTCACTTTAAGTCCCTAAACTATGATTTGGGCAAAATAAACCCTTAAACTATCATTTTTGGTCACTTTAAGTCCATGGTTACAAAAATATCATTTTATAGGCTTTTCTAACATATATAATTATTTATGTTCTTTTTAAATTTTAAAATATCATATATCAAAATAAGCCCCTAAACTATAATTTCTGGTCATTTTAAGTCCGATAGTTATTTAAGTCAAAAGAAAATTATTTCGACTAATAAGATGTTGACACATCACAAAGATTTTTTGATCAATTGATAGTTTTGGGGACTAAAAGAAGAAAAATGACATAGTTTAGGTACTTATTTTGACCAAAAAATAGTTTAGGGACTTAAAGTGATCAAAAATGATAATTTAAAGGCCTATTTTACCTAAATCATAGTTTAAGGGCTAAAAGTAGAAAAAATGCATAGTTCGAGGGCTGTTTTTTGATTTAAGCCGAAAAATATTGGTTGAAATCTGTCCCTTTAAAGCTGTGTTGAGTGTGACCTAACCTTCACTTTTTCCTT
Source organism: Hibiscus mutabilis (assembly GCA_019671005.1). NCBI lineage: Eukaryota > Viridiplantae > Streptophyta > Magnoliopsida > Malvales > Malvaceae > Hibiscus > Hibiscus mutabilis. The sequence goes on along the minus strand of CM033747.1, from coordinate 29,735,418 downwards.
AATCGGATTCCCTAATTTTGATTTGTATGTGAAAATTAGATACGATTAATCTGAACATGAAATCAATTTGAGTATAAAAAGCTAATAATATTACTCAAATATAAAAAAAATGATTTAAAGTTGAAAGATTCGAGCAGTTAATTTAATTGAACCAAAATGATTTGAACATAAGGTAATCTAACTTCAAAAATCAATTAATAAACTCTAATGACTTAATTTGAAGGCCTAAAGGGTAATGCTTCTGTAGAAATTTCAAATCAGTAATTTCGTCATCCTTTTTTAATTGCATCAGTTTAGTCTTTGTAATTCTTTTAAAATCATGGATGTTGTCTCTTTTTTTTTAATTTCGTCAATTTAACAGTCAAACTCCTAAATTGCATCAATTTAGCTCTTTGATTGTCGTTAACTAATAGAATTGTTATTATCAGTCGTCTTTTGTTATATTGAGTTAACATGTTCATATGTCATTTTTTTTAATAAATTAATATCCTTCAATAAAATGATGACAACTTAATTTTGATATGTTGCAGAACAGTGGACATGTATTTTTTTTTTAAATTTATAATTTTAATTTAATTAATTAATGCTAAAACTCTCTATTCGCACTATCACAACATCAAAACTGAATCATCATCATCGACATGGCAAGACGGTATTGACGACTGATATGGAAGCAAATAATAGCCATATGCACATAATTTAACAGTCTTTAAGTCAACGATAATCAAATGACGCGATAAATTGTACAATTTAAAAATTCAAGACTTAAACTGATGAAATTAAAAAGAAAAGACGCAACATTATTGTTTTGAAACTATTACGGAGAAAAAAAATTCTCTTATACCTATTTTGAAGTATATATATATATATATATATATATATATATATATATATATATATAAAACAAAAATTGAAACCCAAAATGATAACCCATGTGAATCCAATCCAAAATCCATAAGCGACCGCACGGCTGCTTTAATACAAGGCGTAGGGGCAAAGGGCTCGACCAGTCGATGAATATACATGAGCTGAGCTGAAGGCCACGAACTTAAGTAAAAGACATTACTCAAATAAGCATGTGAGCTTTTGATTTAATCAAAAGTCTAATCAACACCCGAGTCCGCATCCAGGCCCTTCCACCACATATTTATTACTAATTCATACATGTAAGAGAAATTATCCCAAAAAGGAGAAGATGTCTAATCCTTTGAGGACCCAACACTTCAAATTGATGGTACATGTAATTTGCTATCTAATCCTTTTAGGACCCAACATTTCAAATGTAATTTGCTTACATGTTGTAATTTTCTATCTAATCCTTTTAGAACCCAATCAAATGTAATTTGCTTCCCAATTATCACTTCTTCTTCATCACCATCTATTCAATTAGGTACTTGAATTTATTTTTTCTTTAGTTCAAGTTAAATTGGTACTTACAATAAATTACTTACTTGAACCTTTAAATTAAGTTCAAATACCAATTTAAGTCAAAAAGTCAAGTTCAAGTACATAAATGGACTAAAAGATAAGCTTAGTTATTAAACTAAGGTTGCGTTTTTTTGTTGTTGCCGGCGTCCCTACGCCCCTTTGCTCCTCATTTCCCCGTCAAATGATTTTCGGTTTGGTTGCCAATTGATGTTTGCCCACCATTTTTAGCAACCAAACCGTTCTGAAAAGCTGAAAAATCTAGCCTGATTACCACCCAATGGCAAAGGAAGCCTAAACCTTAAAGAAGTTTATGTACCTAATTTGGCCAAAAAAAAATATTTTTACAATTTATTTAAATAAAATATTTATTATTGATTAAATATAGTAATTTATATTGGACCGAATCGATCACGAAACATGTTTTTCTGTATTAAAAACGTTTTTTGAAATTAAGTTGCAGTAATGTACAAACTCAAGTATACGTTATTATACTTATGTTTCTAGCAATAAAATAAGTGTACATTCATGTGATAAATCTAAATAAATTTGACGGCAAAATATTTATTTATAGCTATAATTATATATCATATATGTATATGGTACGGTAAGGTGACGATTTTAATACAGCATTTGATGCTTTAGCAGGTTCTTGTACTATTTTCCTATAGGAAGAAACATTGCATTAATAAAGCTACAAGATACTATAAATGAGGATCTATCCAAGATTTTATTTTGACTTTTTTTCGACTTAAGAAAAATATAATTGGAAACTGGAAATTTGAGATTTAATCTATCTATGTTAATTTCGTAGTACATACGGTCATTATAGACCGACCTCTTAACTCAATTTATTTCATTTATAATGTCAAAATTCAAACTTATAGTATTGTTTTTTAAGTCATAATTTATCCAAGAAGAGAAAAATATAAATGGAAATTTGAGATTTAATCTATCTATGTTAATTTCGACATAATTTAGTTTGACTATTCCAAATTGAGTAGTACAGACGGTCATTATGGACTGACCTCTTAACTCAATTTGTTTCATTTATAATGTTAAGATTCAAACTTAATAGTATTGTTTTTTAAGTCATAATTTATCCAAAAAGAGAAAACATTGCCATTTGTCTCGTTAAAAAACTTTACTACAACCTAATTGGAGGAAAAAAAGAGTACAAAATGCTAATTTCAAGGGATTCAATACAAAACAATGACCAGTACCTTAGTCATACAATTCAAATGGACTCATTCTTGGTAGTGAAAACAACTTTATAACTAGACCCCACAACAGCAAAATTCATCAGGCATCCACAAACATTGAGAACCAAAGATGGACTCCCCCTACTGACATGTATTAATCCAGATAAGAGGAGATGATCTAGAAATTACTTGTTTGGCCAATTTGTCAGCTGTTGAATTCTAATCTCTAGGAATAACCTGTATGCACCAGTCCGCACCATCACAAAGGCTTAAACATTCCATAATGTAATGTTTAAACGGTGCGGGAGTTTTTGCGGGATTCATAAGCCAAAACGGCACCAAGCTACAGTCGCCTTTGATGATCAATTTGAAAGACTTAAACCAAGCTGAAGCTCGAAATAACTTGCACGTCTTTTTAACAGTAAGCAATTCTGCTGACATTGCATCAATAATACCTGCAGCCTTAGAAAACAAAATAAGAGACTAGTTTTTATAGTTTCGCAAAATACCACCAATATCGACTTTACCGAATCCCCCAATCACTGAACCATCAATATTAAATTTTAGGGAATTCACCAGGGGTTTCAACCAACCACCAGAATTGGAGATGGGATAATTTGAATCAATAATCCTCAAAGCAAAGGGGTCCCGAACCAAATCGTTAACCGAATTAATTGTATGAGGCCACTTAGCCTTAGACCACCAACTTAAACGGAGAATGAATAAGTCGAATAGCTAATTTTCATCAGGCTTGAATCCTTTGAAAACCACATCATTTCTGTATAACCAAACTGACCAAACAAGGCAAAAGAAGCTTAGCTACCACACCATGGGGGATTTGAAGGAGCTATATATAGAACACCACCGTTACAAAAGTGCTCTTACGTTCATTGGGGACATGAAAGATATGCCCAACAAGCCAAACTAACGCTGCCACACAAGAAACAATGACAAAAAGGTGATCAACAGTTTCAACACCGGCTGAGCAAAAAGAACACGATATTGATTGATGATTCAAAACTCCGTGTTTAGACAGTTCAAATTTGGTAGGAATCCTACCATGAAGAACTTTCCACATGAAAGCTTCGACCTTGGGAGGTGCAACTTTCGCCCAAACCAGTTTCCAAACCGTATCCTTTAAGAAATCGTGATCACAATTTAAGGCACAAAAAGATTTTGCGTTGTAGAGACCATTAGAGGATCTGCTCCACTGTAAACTGTCATTCTTGGTCGATCTAGGAGAGACACAACTAATGGTATTAAGGAATGCCTCCCAAACGTCGATTTCCCAACTATATAACCTACAGCGTAGGTTAATAATCCATTGTCATCTACCATTGATAAAGCCCCTAAAGTCGGCCACAACAACAGATTTCAAATTAGCGAGGGCAAAAATTATCGGGAACGTAACTTTTAGTGATACATCCTCCGCCCACAAATCAGTCCAAAACAGAACATGCTTACCATCACCAACGGCAACTCTTAAATTGCTATTAAACCCATTAACCTAATGGGCAAGAGGTGATATAATGTTTCGCCAAATCCAAGATTTGTTAGATGGATTCACATTAGAAGGTAATAGAGACTTAGAGTTACCTTCATATTTAGCAGCAACAATCTTTCTCCAAAAACTCGCAGTTCCAATACCATACCTCAAAATCTATTTGTTCAGTAAAGCTCTATTCTTTGTCTTGAAATCCACCAACCCGAGGCCTTCACAAGACATAGGCAAACAAATGGTTTCCCAGCTAATCTAATGAATGAATCTTTGATCCAAGGAACCCCACAAAAACTTGGCCACCAATTTAGAAAGGGTAGAACTAATAGAAACGGGCATACGGAACATAGAAATAAAGTAGATGGGCAAGTTGGAAAGCACAGACTTGACCAAAGTAATTCGACCGCCAAATGATAATATTTTAGACTTCCATCCTGACAGCTTCTTCTCAACTTTGGCTTGCACAAAATTTTTATGGGCCCCCAAAGGAAGACCAATATATAAGGTCGAAAATTGTTCGCTTTGACAATGAAGTAAGGAAGCCCAGTTCTTGACCACTGATTCCTCAATGTTAATCCCAAGCAGCTTTGTTTTTCTGAGATTTAGTTTGAGACCCGATGCTAATTCGAATCCTCTTAATAACCTCACAACGTTTCTAATTTGAGTTTCGTTAGCACCGCAAAAGAGGATTAAGTCATCTGCAAATTGGAGATGGGAGACTTCCACTGGATTTTGGCCAATGCTGAAGCCACTAAAAACCCTAAGAAACAACTTTAGAAATGAAGAAGTTGAGTGCTTCCGCAACGATATTGAATAACAGCGGTGATAAGGGGCACCCTTGCCTTAACCCAATGCCAATAGCGAAAGAAACGGTGGAGGAACCATTCACCAAAACTGAAATGCGGGCAGTGGAAACACAATTAGAAATCCACTGACACCACAACGAACCAAAACCCATTTTCCTCATGATGAAGATCAAGAAATTCTAGTCTATTGAATCATAGGCAGTGCAGAAATCAGCCTTAAAAACAACTTTTTTCAACCCCTTTCTTCTTCTGTTATCGATAACCTTATTTGCTATCAGTGACCAGTCCAAAATCTGCTTTCCCTGGCAGAAAGCGAACTGAGTGTTGCCAATAAGATCTCTCAAAATGCCACCAAGCCTAGTCGCTAGCACCTTAGCGAGTAATTTGTAAACACACCCAACCAGACTGATAGGCCTGTATTCATCTATAGACTCTGGCGACTTATTTTTAGGAATAAGTACTATGAAAGAGTGATTAAATGAGAAATTTGAAACCTTTCCAGTATGAAAATCAGAGGAAAAATTTAAATACCTCATCTCGAAGTGAAGGCTAGGACTGTTTGAGGAAACTCATATTGAAATCGTCGGGGCTAGGAGCTCTGGATCCATCCATAGAGGAGAGAGCCTGCCATATTTCGTCCATACATAATGATTTTTCCAGCTTGGCTGCATTTGATGCATTCAAAGAACTAAGTTCACAATCAAACCTATTCACTAGAATAGTATTAGAGGCATTGTAGATGTCTATAAAGTGATTCACAATGATTCGTTTAACATCCGTCGGATTTTCGAACATTTTATTCCCATCTTTGAGGCTAGCAATAAAATTATGACTTCTTTTAGAAGATGCAACGAGGTGGGAAAACCTTGTGTTCTTATCACCCACCTCAAACCACTTCCGGCATGATTTTTGGAGCCATTCGCGCTCTTCTCTTTTGATGCGAACCCGCAATCTGGCCCTCAACGATTTTGGTTCAGAAGATAATTTTGGGTCATCTGTAACACCCTAATAAAAATGATGAAATGAAATAAAAATAAAATAAAATATGTGAAAGATGGAAAAAATGGGGGGTTTTTTGAAGGGGGTGCAGGTTGGGGGTTCTTGACCGGTAACCCAACCAATTAAGCCAAGGGAGCTCTTGGTTTAAAGTTACCCCGTTTTAATTTTAACCGTTATCTGACAATTCGGGAAAAATTTCTAATATATCATATTGAGACCCTTCAACTCCCACAATTTGAATATTTCTTCAGAAAATTCACTAAATATCTCTCACCTACCCCCTTATCGGCTGTTGTTTGTTCACCTACACTGTCGCACCGTGTCGCTCACCGTCAGTGCCAGAATACTCCCCTTCGAGCCCCGATCAAAACCCTTCAAACCACTCACACAATCATCGTCTCGTTCGCTGGCAATCGAAGCTTGAAGCTTTGACGAACCTAGGGTAAGAGTCATGCCATATTTTTGTGTTTTCCGGCCGCCACAGTCATCAGCTCGTGGTTTGGTTGCCACCACAACCTTCCCTGCGTCGTGACAGTCTTGGCCCAACCGTCTGATCATCCAACCCGCAACGCTCGAGCCTTCACCGATGTTTGGCAGTTTTGGCAAGTTCAGTAAGTTTCGGGCTATTTTCTATTGAGTTTTGAATGATTCTGAGTTGTGGAGTATTGTGGTAATTTACATAGGGGAGAGTGTAGAAAGAAGACCGGGGCTTGCTTTCGTTGTGGATCCTCCGATCATTTTCTGAGAGAGTGTCCGCACCCGTCTTCTGTTGGCTGAGCATCGACACAAACTCATGTTTATTCCCAGACTCCTGCTCGATCATAGGCATCCGTTCAGACTCTAGCTACAGGGCGATATCAGGGCAAAGTTTTTGGTTCTGCTGTTAGATCTGATAGTAGGGGCTGAGTACATCAGAGTGGAGGGCCAGCCTTGACTAAGGCTAGATATCATGCCTTGGTCTATGCCACCAGACGTCATGATGATAGAGACGAGCCTGATGTCATTGCAGGTACATTTACCATATATTCTATTCCATATTTTGCATTGCTTGACAACGGCTCCACCCATTCCTATATCAAGATTTGTGTCCCAAAATCTTCAGATTTCAGTTGAGACCATTGAGAATGCAGTTACTGTATGAGTCCAGTGGGTCAGTCAGTGATCGTGGATAAGATTTTTAGACGATGTCCTTTTGAGGTTCAAGAGAAAACATTTCCAGCTGACCTTATGGAGCTACCGTTAGAGGAGTTTGACCTGATTCTTGATATGGTTTGATTTGGTTAACTTAATTCACTTTTGCTTGAATATATTATTTCTCGGTTTTGATTTTTAAATTCTTAAATATTTTCATGAAAAGATTTTTGGTAACAAATATGATCTCTTAGATTTGGATTTATGCATAGGCATGTCTAGGGGGTTACATCATCATTCCCATTGGCCATAGCTTCTTTCAGTTTAGAGCATTTTCTTTCCGATTCTGGGTTGGAGTCAGTAACGCTTCCATGATTCACACGAACCCACTATTTGGAAACGGATTTACACATTCTGAGTTTTTCTCCGATGCCAACCCCTTTCGTAATCATACAAACTTGCTCGATTTGCTTCACATAGTCCTTATTTTCGGTTAGATGTTCAAACCATTTGAATGGTCGAGGGCCCTAATTAGCTTCCATAAAGGACATAGCTATCGGGTTGTGATCCGATAAACTCTTATGCTCCACACATTGAATCAGATCAGGCCACTTCAACAGGAATTCTGAAGAGATAAGGAATCCGTCCAAATGGCTAAAGGACGGCGACTCCTAATAGTTCGACCAGGTAAATTTCCCGCAAAAAAGAAGGAGCTCAATGAGAGACAGACTCTAAATAAAATCTGCAAACACATCCATAGCTCCCTTGTTGAGGCTCGCACCAATTTTCTCATTTGTAAGTGTCTTATCTCACTAGATCAATTAATTGTTGATGGTAGTACTCATACGCCGATAAATAGTTTCTTTTTATTTTATAGATATTTTTAATATGCGTGATAATTGTTGCGCGTAATAAGTGCTACGCAATTGTGCAAGTATACACGTTGCAAGTTATAGTATAAAAGATATCATCTCCACAGAGATTGGTGCCACTTCAAGAATCTAGTCTCTTGCACTGTAAAAAGTAAAAGAAAACACAAGTAGAAGATTATAGGAGTTTTAACTAATAACTAATCTAGAAAGCAAATAAGTAAAAGGTGATGTAATTAAATGAGAGAGATAGGCCAAGTTATCGTGAGTTGAGGTGTGATAGCCGATTGGATCGTCTTGGTAAAAGAGTGAACGAGCAACTCAGTTGCAGTGGCAACTTGCACAATGGGGTTGCCTTGGCAACTAATCGATGGTTGCCTGGGCGACTAGTTGGGCAACTACTTGGGCGTCTGGGCAACAACCTTCAAGGTTCGGCAGAGCGTTCTTCAATGGTTTCTTCTTATCCCTAAGTCGAAACTCTAGCTACTTGTGCATGCCTTGATAATACATCCCTGCGTGAATCAAAGGTGAACAACAACCACAAGACACAATAACCTTAGCCAAATAGATTTAGTTCATGTCTAGGTTCCAAAGAAGTACAAGATAAAGAATCCCTAGCATGAACCTAATTGAACAAGAAAGAAAAAGATGAAGGATGAAGCTTGTCGAAATCCTCCTTGCCCTAGATGCTTGTCGAAATTTCTCTCCTCTCTCTCCCTCTGGAGTTGACGGCATGGCCTCTAATTTATAGGGCTAGGTCAAAGTCCTTCTTTGAGGAGGAAGTTAAGTTGGAATTAAATTATCTTTAAAGAATATAATTCGTTATTATAATTATATTCCTTCTAGAACTTCTCATATCTTCTTGGAATTTAATTCTTCTTTAATCTCTTCATGGAAATCAAACTCCTTTGGAATTAGCTTTGCTCCACGTCATCTTGGGCTTGTCTAGTCATCAATTTTGATTACCATATCACCTTATTCTTTGTCGACAATTGCCCTGGCAACTGGCTCGACGTCTCCTTCATGCATTGCCCTGGCAACTAGCTCGGCATCTCCTTCATGCATTGCCCTGACAACTAGCTCTAGCCTTGCTTTGGCAAGTGATCCTACACATACACACAAAACACACCAAAGCAACATCTTTTCCCACAAATCAACCAAATTATGCAATCAAGCTCAACGATGGAAGGAAACATGGATTAATGCATGAATAACTAATTATGTAACTAATATGAGCCTAAGTCTAACAATAATATGAGTAAAAAGGGTAAGAAACATAGTACTTTTGAACACTTATCACACCCCCAAACTCGAACTATTGCTTGTCCTCAAGCAATGCAAACTAATAATTACCTGCCAAGACTTCAATTTTCACAAACTTAGCTTTGAACTTGATTTCAATTCTCAGAACCGGGACACAAAGTATGATTGGCTTTTTATTTTTCGGAAAACTTAGGAGTTACTCGGAATCAAACTATAATGCTTGTGAGTGTGTGCAGAGTTGTGTGCAAGTTGATTTTTCGGATTCTATGCAAACAAAAGGTTTTTAAATTTCTTCATTGGGTTCTTTTAACATGTTTTAACTAGAGCCAGTTTTGGGCACCTCTAGTGTTTTGTTTTTAGTTTTCTTAAGTTAATTAATTTATTCGACTAGAGCCGGTTTCGGGCGCCTCTAGCGATTAATTTTTTTAGCACATGCTAGAGCCAATTTCGGGCACCTCTAGCACTCATGCAATTTTTATTCTAATCCCCCAATTTGTTTAATTATCAACCTAAGTTCACTAGAATTCCTTAAATCAATCAAACCACAACAGTGTTTCATCAAATTTAGCATCATAGTAAAATTCTAAGTTTTTCCATGGTTATCCTAAAATAAAATTTTTATCAATTAAGTTCATTGGCAAAGTCATCATCGGATATTCATCAAATCTAGGCAATTCTTGTTTCAACTAAAGGCATGGCAAGCAATTTATGTATCCTAAATGCAATACTTAAGATGAATGCAACTAAACATGGTAACTACTAATAACAACCCCCCAAACTCGAGTGAGGCATTGTCCTCAATACATGCATTAAAGAATAATAAAAATAACGAAAAATAAAATGCAAACGAGGACTTACTCTGAGAGTTCGTCGTCGTGGATGATTAGTTTCCTTTTGGTCGGTGTCTTGATTCTATTGCTTGAACGCGATGATTGTTTCCTTGTTGCCGATGGTGGAATCGATCCTCGTACGAGGTTGTCCTCATCGTCCTCTTCATCATTGTCATTGGCTTTTCGCTTGGAGGATTCAATTGGTACGGTCTTTGTTGGTGCAATAGAGGACTCGCCCGAATCTAAAAAATTAGACAATGATTCCGTACGAGTTGATTCGGGCATAGGTGCTTTACCTTTGGCTTTTGCAGTGGTTGCCGGGATGTCTTTAGCTTTGGTTGCCGTGGCATCTTCAGGGTTGGTTGCCATGGCGTCTGCTTGGGCAGGCAAGGTGTAGGTTACCGCGGCACCATCTGTTGCGGTTGCCATGGCGACTGCTTCATTGGTTGCCGGGGCAAGGATCTCGGCAGAAAAGATTGGGAACGACACGCGACTGTCCGGGTACTTTTCTAGGATGACTTGGGTGATGGCATTGTTGTGCTCCTTCATGTACCGTATGAACATTAGTTACCGGTCTTCAATTTGCCTTAGGTGGCTCACCAATGGTTGCAAGAGTGCTTCAAAGTGTCCCGGGGTTGATGGCCGAGTTGCCCGGGCGTTAGGTGCTTGGGCATTAGGGATTGCCGGGGCGGCAAGATTGCTGCGGCAATTGGAGGCCTTGAGGATTTTTCCGGTGCCTCTCCCATTAGCTTTCAGATTTGTGCTTGATTCCAACCGGACTTTGGTAGGGCCTTTTCATCGGTGGACTCACTTGGGACATGCATCTCCTTGCAAAGATTAGAAATTAAGCAAGGGAAGAAAAGAGAACCCTTGTCTTTTGAGCTACATACAAAAATCTCATCACAAATAATTTTTCCAATGTTAATGATGCGATTATGCAATATAGAATGTATGAGCAAAAGACATGGTATATCAACAGTAGTATTGTGTGTGGTAGGCATTAAAGAAGTTTTAACAAACTTATTCCATAGTTTTGCCTCGGGTTTAAGCCGAAGGCGATTTACCGTCCTTCTAATGAGTTCCCGGTTGAGTGAGTTCTTGAAGCACCTTATCGAGTTGCTTGGGCGTGATTTGATCAACAAAGGCTTGATGCTCGTCCTTCTCAATGTAAAGCCCGTAAAAGGTGTTGATGTTTTCGGGGCTTATGAGTATGGCCTTGTCACGAAAAAAAACGTAAGGATTATCCAGGTTAGGTGAGTGAGCATAGAATTCTCTTACCCATGAGATGTTACCCGGTTCTGATTGATGGCAAAAGATTTGCCACTTTTGATGTGCAATCCTCTCGAAGATGAATGGTTCAAGACCGAAATCTTGATGAGAGTTGGAGTATTCAAAGCCTTGTTCTTCATAAATCTCCCGGCTTTCAAACTTGTAGTGAAATCTTTCTTGAACCACTGGTGTAGCAAACTTCTTGTATCTTGGTTCTTTGGAGGAACTTGGATGAACTAAAAATTTAATTTTGGATGCCATAGATGATCTTGGTTGTGAGTTTTGTAAAAACAAATAAAAGAAAATAAAAGAAACTAAAGAGTTGCAAGATGAAAAGTAGGAATAGGTTTCTTGGAAGTTAAGGGTGATGCGTTTTATAGAAAAGATAGGTAGTAAATATGGTGGGTGGGATTAATTTTTGGAAAGACGAAAAAAAGGGTTTCGGTTTAGGGGAAGGGTGAAGGCAATGGGGGTTTAATTAGGGTAAGTTGGAGGCTTTATATAAGCCTTAGATTCAGCCCATTAATTTCCTTGTTGAATATGTTTTCCTTCTTGGATCAAAATTCCTCTTTATCTTGAACTATTTTCCTACAATTCAAAGACAAATCAAATAAGGATTAAAATTAAAGATAAACTAATAAAAGAAAATAAATAAAGATGTGTAAAGGGATTCTTAAACTTAAAGAAAGATAAAACAAAAGAAAATAAATCTATCCTAAAAAAAAGCAAATAATCGAAAGTAATAATAAAAAAATAAAAATTAAATAGTTCAACAAAATTAAAAATAAAAATAAAAATTAAGATATCGAAAGGAGAGCATGCCCATGCATCTCCTAAGGTGACCACTTCTTTGTTACGTTCCACATGAGCACCATTGTAGTGCTTTAATCTTTGTCCATTAACTTTGAATTTATTTTTGTCAGTGATGGACTTGATTATCACGGCACCATGGGAGAATGGTTTGACAACTTCGAATGGTCCCGACCATCTTGATTTCAGCTTTCCTGGGAAAAGTTTTAGCCGAGAATTGAATAAGAGAACTAGTTGCCCTGGCGTGAATTGTCGTGACAATAGTTTCTTGTCATGCCATTGCTTTGTTTTCTCCTTGTAGACTCGTGCATTGTTATAGGCGAGTGCACGAAATTCTTCTATCTCGTTGAGGTCCAACAAACGCTTTTGTTCGGCACTTTCCCCATCCATATTCACGGTCTTGATTGCCCAGTATGCCTTGTGTTCGATTTCCACCGGTAGATGGCATGTTTTGCCATAGACAAGTCGGAAGGGGGACATACCTAAGGGTGTTTTGAATGCAGTGCGATATGCCTAAAGTGCGTCATCTAGTCTTAATACCAATCCTTCCTAGAGGGATTTACAACTTTCTCGAGTATACCCTTCAATTCCCGGTTGGAAATTTCTGCTTGCCCGTTGGTTTGTGGGTGATATGCCGTGGCGATCTTGTGTGGTACGCCGAAGCGTTGCAACACTTGGCAATAAGTCGGTTGTCAAAATGCTTGCCTTCGTCACTGATAATTGCTCTCGGCATCCCAAACCGTGTAAATATGTTTTTCCGCAAGAATCATTGCACGGTCTTGGAATCGTTGTTGGGAACTGCAGCTGCCTCAACCCATTTAGACACGTAGTCGACGGCAAGTAGAATGTAGAGGTTGTCGAATGAAGATGGGAAAGGTCCCATAAAATCGATCCCCCATACATCGAACAATTCCACCTCGATGATGTTTCGGAGCGGCATCTCATGTCGTCTAGAGATATTGCCCGTCCTCTGGCAACGATCGCATTGCTTGTAAAAGGCTTGGGCATCTTTGTACAATGTTGGCCAATACAAACCGGATTGCAAAACTTTGGCCGCGGTACGAGTTCCTCCAAAATGTCCTCCATAGGGTGAAGAATGACATTGCCAGTTCTGTTGCTTTTCTTCAGGGATACATCAGCGTATAACCTGATCTGCATATTGTTTAAACAAAAGAGGCTCATCCCAAAAGTAATGCTTAGCATCATGGCGGAACCACTTCTTCCCTTGGTGAGTAAGGCCATAAGGTAAAATACCACAAACAAGAAAATTAACTAAATCCGCGTACCAGGGTATTGCCGAGGCATGTGCTGCCGTGGCGACTGCTCCCAAAATTGCCGAGGCGTGCGCGTCAAGGGCTGCTGCGGCATCGAGTGTTGCCGAGGCATCGAGGGTTGCCGAGGCATGCGCGTCCATGGTTGCCAAGGCAACTAAAAGTTGTTCATCCGGGAATGCATCACATATCTCTCGATCCGCGTCCTCCTCTTTATTGTATTCTAAACGTGATAAGTGATCGGCCACTTGATTTTTTGTTCCTTTCCTGTCCTTAATTTCAAAATCAAATTCTTGTAAAAGTAATATCCAACGAATCAGACGAGGTTTGGCATCCTTTTTAGAAAATAGATATTTGATTGCTGAATGGTCCGTATGAACAATTACCTTTGTACCAATCAAATAGGATCAGAACTTGTCAAATGCGAAAACTACAACTAGTAACTCTTTCTCCGTTGTTGTGTAATTCACTTGAGCACTATTAAGAGTTTTACTAGCGTAGTATATCACATGAAAGGTCTTACCTGTGCGTTGGCCTAGGACTGCTCCTAACGCGAAATCACTTGCATCACACATGAGCTCAAAAGGTAGGTTCCAATCTGGTGGAACGACAATGGGTGCCAAGGCAAGCTTTTCCTTTAGGGTTTCGAATGTTTGGGTGCAAGAATCATCAAAATCGAAGACTTTATCCTATTCAAGAAAATTGCACAAGGGTTTAGTGATTTTATAAAAATTATGAATGGACTTCCTGTAAAAACCTGCATGTCCAAGAAAGCTTTGAATTCCTTTAACCGAACTTGGTGGGGGTAATCTCTCGATCACGTCCACCTTGGCTTTATCTACTTCAATTCCCTTGGATGAAATCTTGTGGCCGAGCACTATTCATTCATCTACCATAAAATGGCACTTCTCCCAATTGAGGACTAAATCAGTTTCTTCATATCTTGCCAACACATTCTCTAAATTGCCGAGGCAGCTGTCGAAGTCATTACCAAAAACAGAAAAATCATCCATGAAAATCTCAAGGAAGTCTTCGACCATGTTTGAAAATAGTGCCATCATGCATCTTTGGAAGGTTGTCGGGGCGTTACACAATCCGAACGGCATCCTTCGGAAAGTATAAGTACCGTATGGGCATGTGAAGGTTGTCTTTTCTTGATCTTCTGGTGCTATGGAAATTTAATTGTAACCTGAATAACCATCAAGAAAACAATAAAAGGGTTTACCTGCAAGACGGTCAAGTATTTGATCAATAAAGGGTAATGAGAAGTGATCTTTCCTAGTGGCTTTGTTTAGCTTTCGATAGTCAATACAAACCCTCCAACCGGTCACAGTCTTGGTTGGAATGAGTTCATTGTTTTCATTACTTACCACCGTTATACCTCCCCTTTTCGGTACACATTGTACCAGACTTACCCATGTACTATCAGAGATAGGGTATATAATGCCGGTGTCAAGCCACTTGATGATTTCTTTCATTACAACCCTTTTCATAGCATGATTCAATCTCCTCTGGGCCTCAATTGAAGGTTTGTGATCATCTTCCAACAAAATCTTGTGCATGCACACTGCCGGGCTAATTCCCTTCAAGTCGGCAATTGTCCACCCTATTGCCTTTTTGTGTAGCTTCAACATTTTGATCAGCTTCTTTTCTTGCTCAGGCTGTAACTTAGAAGAAATAATTACAGTCAATGTATTATCGGTTCCTAAGTATGCATACTTTAGTTGCTCTGGCAACTGTTTCAACTCAAGAATCGGTGGTTGTTCAATAGAGGGCTTTCCGAGCTTACATTCCTTACTTGAGTAATCCAGTGGTTCAAAGTATGTACCTGGTCGATTGACTAGCCAATTTGCCTATTCTTGTTGTTCCTCATTGACCGGTTCTTCATACTCCTCAGGTTCCTCTTGATCGGCAATTTAGTTGCCAAGGCAACTAAATTCCTCGTCGAAGTTAAACTCTGTTGTGGCATGAAGAAGTTGGCATTCTTCTGGATCATCGACATGCCTTAGTGTTTGGAACACATTTAGTTTAACTTGCTGATCATTCACCCTCTTTGTGAGTTCTCACTTTTCAACATCGATCAAGGTTCTCCCTGTTGCTAGGAATGGTCTTCCGAGAATGATAAGTGCATGCTCATCTGTTTCACAATCCAAAACAATAAAGTCAGCGGGAAAAATAAATTTATCAACTTTTACCAGTATGTCCTCGATTTTTCCCTCTGGATGCACATAGGATCTGTCGGCTAGCTGTAGCATAATTGTTGTAGGTCTTGCCTTCCCGATTCCTAGTTTCTGGAAAACCGATTTAGGCATCAAGTTTATGCTAGCCCTAAGGTCGCATAATGTTTTCCCGACATAGTGGTTTCCAATGGAACACGGTATTATGAAACTTTCGGGATCCTTCAACTTAGGTGGCATACGATTGTGCAACATGGCCATGCATCCTTCTGTTGCGGCAACTGTTTCAAACTCTCCTAGCCTTGTTCTCTTGGACACAATGTCTTTAAGAAACTTGGCATAGTTCGACATTTGTTCAATTGCTTCCACCAATGGCAAGTTGATGTGGACTTGCTTTAGGATATCAAGAAACTTCTTGAATTGATTGCTTTTGTCGCTTCAACCTTTGTGGGAATAATGGTGGAAGTCAGATATCTTCGATTCTTTCATTAGTTTGGAACCTGATTGACGGCATTGCCGGGACAACTAGAGTTTCCGAGGCATTATTAACTGGGGTTGCCGAGGCATGCTTATCGCAATTTGCCGAGCCATCCTTATCGTCGGTTGCCGAGGCATGCTTGTTGCCGGTTGCCGCGACAATTCCTGGTTCAACATCTGAGGCTTTACCGCTAGGTTCATCTTGATCTTTTTGTGGATTTTTGTTTGATGAGCGGGCTTGAGCCTATTTAAGTTGTTGGCCACTTCTAGTGGTGATCGCCTTACATTGCTCATGGCCAGTTCCTCTTGCGACTTCAGTATCGCTAGGTAAACCTCCTTGCGGTCTAGTATTCAGATTTTGAGCAAACTGTCCGACTTGATTTTCCAATGATTTGATTACCGCCTCTTGGTTTTGCAATCTCATCTCGGTCCTGTTAATAAAAGCATCATTTCTTTTTATGAAGTTACTATTCTCAGCCATATAAGATTCAGTTTTCAACATAAAAGCATTGAGAGATTTTTCCAAATAACTTGATGTTGTCGGTTGTTGCTGCGGCAACTATTGCCGTGGCATATTCTGCTGGAATCCTGATGCTTGTGCATTCTGATTGTTCTGGTTTAGAGCATTGTTGGGATTACTCCATGAAAAATTTGGGTGCTTCTTCCAAGCTGGATTGTATGTATTGGACATCACATTGTTGTTCCGATTGTAATTCCCCACATAGAAGCTGGATTCCGGATTTTGCATACATTCAGAAGAATCGTGGTTATCACCACATAACTCACAAAAAGAATCCATTACCTTGACCTCATGTGTGTTGTTTGGTTTTTGCATGTTCTGGACCATCTTGGTTAAAGTGGCCAATTGTGCCAAAATTGAGTCTGATGATCCTAGTTCATGTATTGTGGCTTGGCATCTAACTCCTCCTCTTCTAGTAGAGGGGAGTTGATAATCATTCTTGGCCAGCCTGTTTAGAATTTGCATTGCTTCCTCCGGCGACTTATCTAGGAGTATGCCGTTTGCCGAGTCATCTAGCATCATCCTTGTTGGTGTATTCACGGCGTTGTAAAAATTGTTACTTGAGTTCACACCGGGAATTCGTGTAGGGGGCATTTGTGTAGAAGTTCTCTATATCGCTCCCAAGCCTCGTACATGGATTGATCATATGCCTGCCGAAAAGAAGTAATGTCGTTACGAAGCTTATCAGTCAAATTTGTAGGATTAAACCGAGCAAGGAAATCACGACAAAGATCAGTCCAAGATCCTATTGATCTGGCAGGAATGCTATTCAACCATGCTTTTGCCCTATCCCTCAGTGAATAGGGGAATAATCTTAATCGTAAAACATCGGGGGTGACTCATTGTATTTTGAACGAGTTGCAAATATAGAGGAAAGATTTAAGATGTTGTCGTACATCTTTAGTTGCTAACCCGCCAAATTGACCAATTGTGTTGATCATATTAAACATCACCGGTTTCAACTCAAAGTGGTCGACTTCAATTTCAGGTGCGACAACTCTTGGATTAAGTCCATCAAAATCTTCTTCAAGATAGTCTCGGATAGTTCTATTTCGTGCAAGAATCACTCCTCCTCCTGTTGGAACGTCTTGATTCATATTGCCGTCTTGATTAGCCATTTCTGGACCAATGCAAAACCAAAGTTTGTTAGCCCTTTGAATCTTAAACAAGAAAAGTAAAAAGAAAGTGCAAGAAAATAAAAACAAAGTCGCTATTGCCAGTCCCCGGCAACGGCGCCAAAAACTTGTTGCGCGTAATAAGTTCTACGCAATTGTGTAAGTATACACGTTGCAAGTTATAGTATAAAAGATATCGTCTCCACAGGGATTGATGCCACTTCAAGAATCTAGTCTCTTGCACTGTAAAAAGTAAAATAAAACACAAGTAGAATATTATAGGAGTTTTAACTAATAACTAATCTAGAAAGCAAATAAGTAAAAGATGATGTAATTAAATGAGAGAGATAGGCCAGGTTATCGTGAGTTAAGGTGTGATAGCCGATTGGATCGTCTTGGTAAAAGAGTGCACGGGCAACTCAGTTGCCGTGGCAACTTGCACAACGAGGTTGCCTTGGTAACTAATCGATGGTTGCCTGGGCGAATAGTTGGGCAACTACTTGGGCGTCTGGGCAGCAACCTTCAAGGTTCGGCAGAGCGTTCTTCAATGGTTTCTTCTTATCCCTAAGTCAAAACTCTAGCTACTTGTTCATGCCTTGATAATACATCCCTGCGTGAATCAAGGGTGAACAACAACCAATCTTGCGCTCCTCGTAGCCGTTGAAATCCTTAACTTATTCCTAAGTCGAATTAATCTTCACCATCAATAGATCGAATAAAGATCATATTCATTCGTTTCTTGAATCTAACTCTCCCGATTTAGATAAATAGATGAAGTTACGAGATCATCTCCCAATTCACTCGCAAACAAGAATAAGAACCAAGAATGAATAAACCTTGAATAGAAAAGTGCAAACTCTTATTACCTAAACAAAATCCAATAGTTTCTCACAACCACAAGACACAATAACCTTAGCCAAATAGATTTAGTTCATGGCTAGGTTCCAAAGAAACACAAGAAAAAGAATCCCTAGCATGAACCTAATTGAACAAGAAAGAAAAAGATGAAGGATGAAGCTTGTCGAAATCCTCCTTGCCCTAGATGCTTGTCGAAAATTCTCTCCTCTCTCTCCCTCTGGAGTTGACGGCATGGCCTCTAATTTATAGGGCTAGGTCAAAGTCCTTCTTTGAGGAGGAAGTTAAGTTAGAATTAAATTATATTTAAAGAATATAATTCTTTATTATAATTATATTCCTTCTAGAACTTCTCATATCTTCTTGGAATTTAATTCTTCTTTAATCTCTTCATGGAAATCAAACTCCTTTGGGATTTAGCTTTGCTCCACGTCATCTTGGGCTTTTCTAATCATCAATTTCGAGTACCATATCACCTTATTCTTTGTCGGCAATTGCCCTGGCAACTGGCTCGGCGTCTCCTTCATGCATTGTCCTGGCAACTAGCCCGGCATCTCCTTCATGCATTGCCCTGGCAACTAGCTCTAGCCTTGCTTTGGCAAGTGATCCTGCACATACACACAAAACACACCAAAGCATCATCTTTTCCCACAAAAACAACCAAATTATGCAATCAAGCTCAACGATGGAAGGAAACATGGATTAATGCATGAATGACTAATTATGTAACTAATATGAGCCTAAGTCTAACAATAATATGAGTAAAAAGGATAAGAAAAATAGTACTTTTGAACACTTATCAATAATCTAGGTTGAATTCAATTAAAATTAAAATTTAGTAGTTTTTTAATAGTCTTAAAGAGATTACAAGGTAGTATATGTTCCTACTTTTCTTAATCCTTTGATAACATACACACACCTTGCAAATAAAACTGCTCGAACTCAAGTCTCTTAAGATAAACATCAACATCTTTTCCATCGGGATCACTCGTTAGGTTCTAAAAATTTTAATACTTTATTGACACACTACTAGTTTACTGCATAATTTCTTTGGGTTTAAAACATAAAATGACTTCTAAATTTGGGAAGCTTGGTCAAAATGGTTTCTGAACTTGGTAAGTTTGATAAAATTGAACATTAATTTTTTTTGGTCAAATTGGCCCTTAAACTAGATAAATTTACTCAATTTGGTTTCTGAACTTGGTGAGTTTCGTTAAATTAGTAATTAATTTTTTTTACCAGACTTATCAAGCTCAAAAATCAGTTTGACCTCAAAAAATGTTTAGGAACAATTTGACCAAACTAATTAAGTTCAATGATCGTTTTGTGTTTTAATCCATTTCTGTTTGTTTTTCTAAATTTGCTGGGTTATTAGATCCTACAAGGGTAGAGTTGAAAGCTCTAAAGGAAGCTTGCCAAATTTTCCTTGATATAAATTGGGTAGTATCGCATTCCTTAATTTTAGAATCGGACTGTAGTTTGGTTTTGGATTGGATTAAGAATAATTGTGATGTTCCTTCCTTTTTTGAGGCTGATGTCTCGCTTTGCAGAATGCTCTGGAGGTCATTTTCGTGGTCATTCTTTTATACCCTCGAGAGGCTAATGCTATTGCCGATCAGTTGGCGAAAGAAGGTATATCTCGTTCGAGTTCTTTACTAATTAGTTCGTAATAATTGTGTTATGTTAGTTGATGTTGTTTAGAGTTGGTATTATGTGTAATTGGTGAGATGTAACGTTGTAAATTCGAGACAACAATAGTTTTTATGTGTAACTATTTTTGATAATTAATAAAGTATACGGACACTCTTTTTTTTTCCGCTGATTGAATTTTATCTTTAAAATTTGATTATGAGAAAATTTTTAATGAGGCTTAGATTTCCTAAAAAAAAATTCTATTGAAAATTGATTAAAATAAAACGAGTGTAGTGAAAATTCAAGACTTCATGCAATATCATGACTCACGCCGACAACAGAATGTATGCTTGCATCACTTTGGGTGGCGGCAAAGGTTAAATCCTCCAAAAAATAAATTAAAAGTTTGGTTTAATATTTATATAAAAAAAGTTTGGTTTAATGACAGCAAATTAGTAATACAAATGGATAAAAAAATTTTTTTTTGGTAAAATGGATAAAAATTATTTAATATATAATGATATAATATTAATTTCATTCTAATAATTATTTGATAATGTTAAAAATGCTCTTAATGTTTGTCTGAATTGCCATTTTGACCTCTATTCTTTTTTAAGCAATTTAGCCTTTAACGTTTCATTTTGGGTCAAAATGGCTTCTCCGCGGATGAAAACTGTTAGTCAACCAACGGTATATGGCTTAAAATGACGTGGCAAACCTACATGGCAGTACATGCCTCCATAGCAGTGTCATATAAGCTAATATACTGACTTTACAGAATGACACATCAATCAAAAAATAATTTTAAAAAATTGTATAAAATATAAAATATTTTTTCTTCTGACGTGTCATTCTACCAAGTTATTTCAAGTTGTTTATCGTCAGTTGACTAACAGTTTTCATCCGCAAGGGGCTCATTTTGGCATAAAGTCAAAAATAGCCTTCAACATTTGACATTTTGGTCACTTTAGCCCCTACTCTTTTTTTGGTCAAGATCTACCCTCAACATTTCAATTTCGTTCAAAATTCACCCTCGATGGATGGAAACCGTCAGTCAACTAATGGTCAACACCCTTCACTGACGTGGCATATCTGTATGGCAGAACTTGCTTACGCGGCGATGGCACATGTATGGATATGCTGACATGACATTATAACTTTTTTAAAATAATTATTTCTTTTTATTTCTTTTTATATTAAATTTTAACCAACCAGATGATGACACATGTCATCATCTGGTTGGTTTTAAATCAAAGAATTAAAATTGTGATGAGGACCAAACTCGGGTCTAGTGGGTGAATGGCTTAGCACCTAACCACCAGACCAACCTCTTGATTGTATAAGTAAACACCAAATATATTATATAACCTCATTCAAATAGCATGGTTTCTTCTTCTTCTTCTTCTTCATCATCATCATCATCATTAACAATCAGAGTGCGTTTCAAACCATTCTTCTAGTAAAAAAAATTTCTTCAACAATTGATGAAGACGTGGTTTATATTATTAGAGTCCTAGTAAACGGGAATCCATTGATCGAGCGTACTCAGGGTTCAACAATTGCAATTTACGAAAAGTACCTTGGGAATGTGCCATATGGAAGTAATGTGAAAGGGTCTCGTGTCAAATTGAGTTGGTCGAAAAGTGAATTTAGACTCAATCCGTATAGTACGGTTGATGAGATTTATAAGGCTAGTCGAGCATATATTCTACAGATGATTGGAGGAATACTGATGCCTGATAAATCTAGCAATCTGGTCCATATACGGTATTTACATTTTTTGGATACTCCTTGGGAAGCTGGTTGTCAATATAGTTGGGGATTGACCATATTAGTGTGCTTGTATCGTGAGTTTTGCAAGGGTGCTATTCTAGAAAAAGGAAAGAAGGTAAGCAGTATTGGTGAATGTCTGTTGTTATTGCAAGCGTGAGCTTGGCAGCGACTTCCCTTTTTACACCGATTACTGAAACACATATACAGTTTCCTCTTGTTGCAAGGTAAATATCCTGATTTTGAGTTGAATGTTTAAATTAAATTTACTTATTTTTAAAATATTATTATGATTTATATGCAGATGGTGCGAGGAAAAATATGAGACGTGATTGGCGCACAACGACGTCAGAGTATGTAGATCTAAGATTGATTTGTATTGTCAAGATCAGATATTTGAATGGAAAGTTTATTTGGTTAAATGTATTATTTACATTTTAGTAAGATGTATTATTATAATAATAATAATTTTTTAGTTTATTTAGATGCCGTACACTAATGATCGAATATTTCTACCGGATTATTTGACCAATGATTCTACTTTATGGTGTAGTGTTACACCAATGATCCACTTTGCTATTGTTGAGTTCCACTTTGGAGATAGGGTGCTGAGGCAATTTGACTTTCACCAGCTCATTCCGCGTATTCCACTCGATCATTACTTTCTTCACGACTATGATGTACGCGGCAGGCCAAATGTTGGTTAGGAAGTCGTACATGCCAATTATATTGCTTTGTGGAATGACAGAGCTTCATCGTTACCACATTGCAGTCCAATACAAGCTGATGATTTTGATTTTGAGAGTTCAGAGTACATGATGTACTATCGTAGTAATGGAAAGCCGTACTTAACTACTCTTGAAGGACGAAAAGAATGCCGAAGGTATAAGAAAAATATAGTGGCAAATGTCAATCATCAGAAACTGCAGCAAGCGCATCTAAGAGTAGAAACGTTTGGAGTAGGAACCTTGAAGTTTGGCCAACCACGTGAGAGGTAAAAACAGTAACGCCGACAACTATATGGGAAAGAGAACTGCCTCCTATATGTGTACAACCAGAAATGGGTGTACAACTAGAAGTGGGCCCGAGCTCCTTAGATAATCTAGGGTTTGATGATGCTGGTTTATACAAACCCGAGTTTTATCCTCCATAGTCACCCATTTACTCCAACTTTGGCGATAACATAGATTTTCAGGAAATGCAAATTTTTTTGAATTCACCAGAGATTATGGGAGGGCAGAGCGGTTACATGGATTTGTTCACAACACTACCTCTTATTCCCTCGATGACTAAGGATGTGAGCAACACTGAGGATGCTGAAGAGGATCTCAAGGTAGCATAGAGGCCACAATGTGCTTGATGACAGTCGCGACATTATTATTCGACCACACCTCGTCATGGGCAGAAATTACATAAGAAATGATTTTCTATCTTTTGTGTAATACATTTGATTGACTTTGAATTTTATTGTTTTTTATTTTTCACTATTTTTTTATTATTCAACTAATCTAATTATCTTTAGTAATGAATGAATAGCTTTTCAAATTCGACTGTTTGAATTCATTAATTAGTAATGAAGTAACTTAATGATGAAAGCTAAAAATTAAAAATGGCTTAAATGTTCATGCTTAATATCGGGCATTAAGTTACCTAAATTATTGAAATTTTCAATTGAACTATGATTCACCTAATCTATTTTTTATATTTTGGTCACTATCTCATAACCTTTTCAATTTAACTCCGATTCAGTCGCCGTTTTTTTTTTTGAAGTTTAAGTTTTGTGATGAAAATAAAATTAAAAATATTTCCTACTAGTAAAATAAAAAATTTCGATGGTCTTTGAAACATTTAGAAATTTATAGATAAGTCATTGAACTTTGAATACTTAGCAATTTGGTCCATAATTATTAAATCAGAATTAAGCAATTTGGTCTATAATTATTAAATCAAAAATTTATAGATTAGTTCTTGAACTTTGAATACTTAGCAATTTGGTTCATAATTATTAAATCAGAATTAAGCAATATGATAATAGTAAAAACATAAAATTATAAATAAGTAATTAATACTGGTGCAAAGTAGAATATTTTCAAATACAAACATAAATCATTGATGCAAAGTAGAATATTTTCGAATACAGATAGAAATCACTGAGGCATATGCACGAATCTTGGTTCATTTGGATAGTTTAATCTCGAATATCCTTCAACCCTATATATGGTACATCTCTTTCGTTGTCTCTTCTCTCTCTATGATGAAGATCCATACTGGTATAGATGTGAGTCGATCTAAGTCGACCAAATGGAGTTTTAAGAGTCTAGGATTCGGTAACCATTTTTCATGCTTCACTGATGGCCAATACCTTAAATTCGTGATCGGTGGGAACTCACTTCTGTAAATATTAACTATCCTATAGAGATTGAAGCATTCATCAACATAGGTGTACGAGTCAGCCCCTACATCCATACATACTACAACTGTATGAGCACATGGATATTCCATTGCCTAGAACGCGCCA
This sequence comes from Hibiscus mutabilis, assembly GCA_019671005.1. Lineage (NCBI taxonomy): Eukaryota > Viridiplantae > Streptophyta > Magnoliopsida > Malvales > Malvaceae > Hibiscus > Hibiscus mutabilis. Next base: position 29,710,981 of record CM033747.1, on the reverse strand, counting down.
CAGTCACACCACCTACGTCCAAAATCGGCTCGAAATACATTTGAGTGCCCTGCTTCATTGTCGCGTTTGGAACAAATAACATTAAAAGTCTGATTAATTCGGTCAAACCCGTGAACATTCATCGATGTTGTATTTTGCACATTATCTTGCGTTTTTCTCAAAAGCTTGGGAGCCCAACTTTTCCCCCTATTTATGAAGGACTCAATTTGCTTCCCTTTAATGGTTAAACTTTACCCAACTTGTAGTACGTCTCTTTCACCAAGCTTGATATTGGGAGATGACGTGATCCTTTTAATACTTCATTTATGCACTCCACAAGGTTGGTTGTCATTTGCCCGTATTGTCTACCACATTTATCATACGATTGAGCCTATCTTTCCTTTTTGATACTGTTTTCCCAACTCTAAACGTGCTCGCCGTACTTTATTAAATTATCCATCTTCCTCTCAAAATCTGGCCGCAGTAGTAGATATCTTGTGTCATAATATATGTTGTTAGTATCGAGAAAAATCAAAACACATAAATGGAAATGCATATATAACGAAGTTTGAAAAAATTATACTTACCCATGCTTAAAATCTCATTGCGAAGGTATTAGTTTTTGAACTATTTGTAACTGTTCTTACCAATGTGACTAACACAATATGCTGGATATGCGTACGGAGGTGTCTAACGACTTCTATATCGATTAATTTTTGATTTGATACCTAACCCTCGATTGGATATAATACAGGCCACATATTCTCGGACGACATGCTCACGTAAATTGCTCTTACCATCTTGTGCAATGACAATCAACAGTACATGAGAGTATCTTCTGTACAGCTACGTGCCATCGACTTGGACCATATGTCTGCAATATAGAAAGCCTTCAATGCATGGCTTGAACGCCCAGAAAAGTCGATGGAAAATTTATGCCCTTCAACAAGTTGGCTTTCTCGGTTGTATGCATCTGTGGTTTAATACCTCACTATAGTGCTTGGGATGAAATGTGTCATTGCTAGTAATAAAGTCTGTAGCTTATTGTAGACTTATCATAATCACCATACACCGACTATATTGCCTTATACCTTACACGCCATTTTTTTATATTTTATCTGATATCCAAACTGTTGCACAATGGTTTCCAGAATCACTAAAATGGAAACCCTTGAATTTGCTTCAACCAACTTCATCATGTGATGACTTAGTACATTCGAGTCTAATTTGTAGTGGTCCTGGTCGATGGAAGTTCGTAAACATGTGTGATCACCATTGTACTTTGGGACCTTTCAAGCATTTTTCCTCTGAAGCTTCGACACCCAGATCTTCCAATTACATTATTGTCTATATTTAACACACTTGGCAAAGAAAGTCTCATGGCTGGATTCTACAACAATGTACTCCACATCCTTCTTGATTCTATACTCTTTAACTGCCAATGTAGCTTTATTCTTTTCATTAAATTGAAGCCCAATCGATAATTCACCATGCTAACTCAAAGTTAATTGGGGCATATCTAGGATTTGAGGTGCCCTCATCGCATCGAAATCTACTAAGGTCATGTGAGCAAGAGCTTCATACCATGTAATGTTGTTCCCGGTCGAAATGATTTCTCTAACACCGAAATCAAGGGCATTAGCTACGTCATCAAGGAATAAATCAGGATCCCAATATCTTTATCTTCCCTGGAATCTTCAAGTGTTTTCCCCATCGACCTCGTAGGTTTTCCACATCAGCATCAATAGTCGGCCCTTATGATGATGCATATGTTGAAGGCCCAGCTGGATGAAATGCACTCGATGTCCCACTTGCAACATTGCGACAAAACTGCCTTCAGACATATCAATCTCATTTTCAAAACCTATTTGAGCAGATTCTCCAACTATATTTCTAGATGGGTCGAGAACATCACGTACCTCAACAAACAACTCAATATTTCTAATCTCCGTAGATTCATGCTCTGCAATCATTATTCCAACATCAGTATTATCTTGGAGAGTGATTGCAGAATATCTGAATGGATTGTGACATGTCAACCACTGGTACCGCAAACTATGAATCTCAACTCCAATTTTTTCAGATATCTTCTCCTTCATTTCTCGAAGCATGATTTTCTTTTCAAATATCATCTTTGCAATGCTTTTAGATTCAAATACAACCCCAACATCAAATTTCACCATTTGTCCATTGTAATGGACAATCGTCATAAATATGTTGTTGCTCATTTTTTGCATGTTCAAAATACATAAATGGATTTTCAATTAGAATACACAAATCAAAATGGACATACTAAATTTTAAATTGCTGTTACTAACATTGGGGACGAGTTCTTTTCGAATATATATATTTTTATAAATATACTAAATTAATTTTTTAAATATATTTTGAATATATTTTGAATATAATAAATTATTTGTGCCTTCATTTAAACCATATTTTGAATATATTTTTCAATTCTAATTTTTAAAAAATACTAATTGGTCAAAATATACTAAAAATTACTAAATTCTAAACAACAACTTAAAATGGGAGATGAATACATAATTTAAAATTTAAAAACTAAATCAACTTACTTATTTGTTGGCTCCAAAAAATTTCACTAAATCTCTCTATTTTTTTCTCCACATATCCAAACTACATGCATAAAATTTAAATTATATCAACATACAAAATAAAACGAACAAACTAAAATAAAACTTAAAAATAAATCTTTAAAAAAATTAAATTTACTTATAATATTTTCTCTAATAATTTTTTTATTTTTTTCTTCTTCCTCCTCTTCACTCAAAATTTTCCTTTCAACCTTACCTATTTAACACAAAAAATTACAATTTTTCTCTTTAATTACCTTACCCCTCCTAATAACACTAACAAATTTTTAACCTCTACCCCTACACCTAAACATTTTAAAAGCACCCTATTTAATTTACAACCACTTCCCCACCCAACCTATTATTTTCTCTTCATGCATGACGTCTGAAACCCTATTTCCATACATGACAAAGCTGCTCCCTGCGCAAAGTTGCACCGCCTGTCACCCTGATAATATTAAGGCACTATTTGAAGTCGAATTTAATTGGATCCGTTTTTAAATAGTGCATCTCTCTTGGCTATGCGTCACATGTCTCAAAGGAGATTGTTTAAGGTTAGAATCTGATGGTGTCATCTTTGTGATGGTATTGTTTAAAATCGATACTTCATTATATCATCTTTTATTTTTTAATTCAAATAATTAAAATTTTGTTCATAGATGGTGCCTAAAGGATCCGTCTTTACTTTCACTGTAAAAAGTATAATATTTTAAAAAATAATTTAGGTCGTATGATATTTTGATAAAAAACTAAAATACAATATATATTTTTTAAATTCTCCCATTTAAAGCCCGAATAATATATTTTAAAGGAAAAATGGAAAAAAAAAAGTTTGATGAACAGTTAATCCATCAAACAAAACCATAAAAATCAAAGCCAATTACAAAACCAAATACCACTACCAATATCGACTTACTCCTCCGCACCGTCACGCCGTCATCAATGCCGCCCCCAAAGCTGATATCCCCCCACTAAACGACGTTGCCTCCGCCTTCGCCGCAGCGGCATTTTATCATACATCAACCAGATGATGTCCCTCTCTCACTCTCACTCTCACTCTCACTCAACTCCCTCTAACAACTCCTCTGCCTCTGCTGACAGTAGTAGTTCAACTACCACCATCAGCTCCGATGACGGCGCCGTTGAAGTGGTAACTCCGGAACGCGACACGCCTTCCCACTCTCAATCTCAAACTCTACACAATTATCCACCGTCCGATGAGGATACCATTTCAAAACTCATCGACTTGGAATCTCATCACATGCCTTTCTCCGATTACCTCCACCGTTGCCAACAACGTTCATCGACGTCATTGCCCGCCAAGACTCCATTAATTGGATCCTAAAGGTACCCCCTGCCCCCATTTTCCTCTACGCACACGCATATTCAATGTTTACTGATTTTTTACGCGATGAGGCAATGCAGGTGCATGCGTACTATAATTTCAGCCCTGTAACGGCGTTTCTCTCTGTTAACTACTTAGACGTTTCCTCTCTTCCCATTCTCTTCCGGTAAAAACGCTCATTTCCTACCGTTACAAGAAATGAAAAAAAAATAGTTTATCGTTTTGCCTGATTTCTTTGATTTGGTATGTAGCTAGAAAATGGGTGGTCGTTTCAGCTTCTATCAGTGGCTTGTTTATCTTTAGCAGCGAAAATGGTGGAACCAGCGGTGCCATTGTTGCTGGACCTTCAAGTGTTGGAACCCAGATTCGTTTTTGAGCCTAAAACCATCCAGAGAATGGAGCTTCGGGTGATGGCCATTCTCAATTGGAGACTACGTTCCGTTACTCCGTTTGATTATTTCCATCACTTCGTTTGCAAACTCTCTTCCTTCTCCACCTTATTACCCGATTCATTTGATTCTCTTATCTCTGCTTCTTCAGATCTCATTCTCAGCACAACTCGTGGTATATAATAATTCTATTGATCTATCAATTCAACTTCAAAGGCTTTTAATTCAATTTGTTTTATTTGTCCTTTGAGACTTGATGATATTTTTTTTTGTTGCAGTTGTTGATTTCTTGCTATTCGCGCCGTCGATGATGGCGGCAGCCGCCGTGTTTTGCGCTGCCGGGGACGGGTCACAGTTTCCTGCAGATGACGCCTTTTTTTCACGAGAGTATAAATTTTTAAAAGACATATATTTTTTTTATATAACAAAATTTAACTTTTTTAAAATAAAATTGTGATTTCAATTATTTTTTATCATCTTTCTTATACAATTTTTTTTAAAATTACGTAAAAAATCAACAATAAATATTTTAAATGAGACAAAAGAAATATTTTGTAGTATATATATATTTTTAAATCGGGCTTAAGTATGATTTTATGTTTCTTTAAGGGTCGTTATGCGAATATTTCCCTTTTTATGTGCGAGAATTTTCAAGATTAGAGAAGTATAGAAAGCTGTGTTAGAATTTTTTAAAATTTTCCTTTTTTCTTTTTTGTTTACTTCTTTTTGCTCGGGGATAGGAAATGGCGAGAAGCTGTCACCAACTAATGGAAAAATACATGATCGACACGTGTTCATCTGCTCGGCTCAAGAACCCAAGAGTCGAGCCGTCACCTCCCCCTCCAAGCCCAGTCGGCGTCCTCGATGCAGCTGCTTGTGGCAGCTGTGATACGCGCCCCGATAATCCCGGCTCAAGTAGCCAAGTCGAGCGTACAGCCAAGAGGTTACGATCTTCTGCTCCCGATGTACAGCAACCGTAGATAAGCCCCACCCCTCTCCTCCGTGTATCCTTTTTACCTTTCGATTTTTTTTTATCATTTTTATGTCATTAATTAGATGATGAACCGTTGGTATTGGATGGGTAGAGCGAATTTTGTTAGTATTTAATCAACGTTATCATTACTATGATTTTTAAGGCATAAATATATATTATACTTTTTTTGTTCTTCTCTATGGGATTTTTAGTCAAACAGCCTAAGCTGTTTCTCATTATGTTTCAATTATTCTCAAGCCATTGCTCAATCATGAGTTCCATTTAATTTTTTTTTTAAAATGGTAATTGTTAATTAAGCCGCTATTTTTTTAGTTTTGCTATGCACAACCCTGATAAGAATTACTAAATTCTTATCATTAATACTTATTTTATTTTTTAATAGAATATATTAAAATGTAATTTATATTCTTAAAAAATTAAACATAATTAGTTTATGGTGTTTTAAATCCTAACACCCTAAAATTTTAAAAACCATAAACTCTTAACCTTAAACCACGAACTTTAAAATCTAAATTATAAGCTCTAAACCCTAAACCATAAAATTCTAACCATAAATTATAAACCATAAACTATAAAGACATAAACCTTAATATCTAAAACCTTAAACCCTAAACCTTAAAAACCATAAACACCAGAAATCATAAAATACTACAACATTAAAACCCTAAATAATAAACCATAAACCCTAAAATGCTAAACCCTAAAATTATAAACTATAAACCCTAAACACCTAAACCCTTTTACATGATTATTAATTACATTAAACACCTAAATTAATAATATTTAATTTTTTAGGAATGTAATTAATTATACTCTAATAGATCCCATTGGAAAATAAAATAAGCAGTAATGATATGAATTTAGTAGTGGCTATGCGTACCAAAAAACTTTTTTTGTTGCTCTCTCAGTTCTTTAGGATTTTGTATGATTAATCTAGACTAACTCGAGTCGTGCACTTGCTTTTGGTGGGTGAGTCTTTCATCGGGGATTTTCTGCATACACATGGCCTCAAACTTGAAACTAGTTTAAGCGATACAAAGCTGCTAAACACTTGGACCAACCTTGTTGGTAAATAAACCGGTATATAATGTTGTTGAAAAATTGATTTTAGGATAAAAAAATCTAAACAACCATGAAATTTTTATAAATAAGAAATAAATAAATCATGAAACTTTTCCAATCAAGCTCTTATTTTAAATTGATCCTCAAACCTTTGAATGTTTTAATTTTATCTTCAAATTATTACTCTCTTTCTAAACTAGTCTTGAACTTTTGAATATTTCAATTTCATAAAAAAATCCCCATTCTAAATTGATCCCTAAATTTTTAAACATTCTGTTAAGATATTTGATTTTGATATAACTTAAATGAAAAATGTTTTTGAACTTAAACAGATTTACAAAAATATTTCAAAAGTCCATTAACTTCAAAAATATGTTTGAAAGGTTTTCAAAGGGTTTTTGACTTTTTTAAATGCTTTCAAAATAACTCAAAAGTAAAAAACATGCCCTGTGTACCGATACACTTGTTAGTGTATCGATACCCAATCAACCGTACCAGTACTCGGTTTACCTATACCGATACGCCCCTTTGTTTTCATAAAACTCTATTTTCCAGTAGCAAAATAGGGTATCGATAGCCATACCGATACACTATGGGGTGTACTGATACACCCACATATCGATACCCATTGCAATTTTTGCCCAACGACGCTTTCTATTTTGAGCAGGTGTTCCTTTCTATTTTGAGTAGGTGTACTAATACCAGTTGTTGCGTACCGATACGCCCTGCACTAGAAGTGCATTTAATGCTAGAAATAAAGTCCCCAATGACTCAAAATCAACCCCAACGGCTTGTAATGACCATAATCTCCTTAGAGGGTTTAAAAGACCTCTTCAAATAGCCATGCAACTATAAGAAACATCATTGCCAACATTCAATGTTAGAGAAATTGTCTTAGTGCTTAATTTTCAAATTCTTTGTAGAAAACACTAGTGAGCCAAATTTTCACATTTGCTCAAGTGTTTAGGATTTTGGGTGAGAGCTTAATTATGCGAACTTATTTGCCTTGTGAGGTTTTCTTTAGTTTGCTAAATTTGTTTCCCCTTGTAAGAGTGTATTTCAAGACTTTGGGGTATAAGTCTTGGTTGTAATTGTTATCTTTTTGAACCCGAAAAAAAGAAAATCAAATCTAGTGGATTTGAGAAAATCATTAGTGTGGATAGCTAATGTATTGGAGGTAGACTCGGTTGAATAGTCGAACCATTATAAATCTTCGTGTCACAATTTTTATAACTTAGACATTCATCCACCAAAGCAAAAATCCAATTCACCCCTTTTGACACTCAATTGATCATTTGAGCCTCATAACAATTGGTATTAGAGCTTAGTCTCTTCATTGGATTTACATCCTATAGTCAATCCTTAAAGTGCTCAACTTTTCTACATCAACCGGAGATAATGGCGCAATCCATCAACAAGCATCATTCCTTCAATGGTGTTAACTACTCCTATTGGAATAATATGATGATGTTCTTCATCAAACCCATGACTATCGTCTTTGGGATATAGTTCTTGATGGCTCGTTCTTTCCTCAAAGAAGCAAGGCAGAATGGAATGCAGAAGATCGGAAGAAGATGCAACTCAATGATAAAGCTATGCACATTTTGCTTTGTGCTCTTGGACCTGATGAGTATGCAAAGTCATCTTCTTGCTCGAGTGCCAAGGAAATTTAGGACAGGCTTGAAGTCACTCATGAAGGAACCAATGAAGTAAAGGAGACTAAAATTAGTCTTTTCAACCTTGAGTACGAGAACTTCAAGATAGACCCGGAAGAAGACATCAAAGCTATGTTCAATCATTTTCCCACCATTGTAAATGAACTTAAAGTATTCAGAGAAATAATCCCAGAGGACAAGCTTGTGAGGAAGTTGATTTACCCACTTCCCAATTTATGAGATTCCAAGAAGACCGCAATTATTGAAGCAAAAAACTTGACGAGCAAGACATTGAAGACTTGAGTGTTGCTCTTAAATCCTCCACAAGCCAACAAGAAGATTCAAGTGGAGAAGATAGTGAAGAAGAAGAGATGACCAAGCTTTTCAAAAAGTTTACTCAATTCATAAAGTGCCAAAAGGAAGAATTAAGGCATGAGTCGAGAATGAAGATGAGAGATCCCATCATATGATTAGAGTGCAAAAAGCTGGGGCACACTAAGTATGATTGCCCTGGATTCAAAAAGAAGGGATCAAGCCATAAAATAAGGCATTTATGGCTATATGGAGTGATGAAGTGGACTTCACCGATGATGAGGTAGCCAATCTTTGTCTCATGGCCATAGAAGAAGATTCAAGGGTAACTTCTAATTCATCTACTTCAACTTTATATACTTTTAATGAATTACAAGATGCCTATGATGATTTGGTTTTAGAATTTAAAAATACATTTTTAAAAACAAGAAATTAGTTTCAAATTTAAAATTTCAAAATAATTTGATTTCTAAAACCAAAGATGAACTTGAAGCAAAGCTCAGGGATTTTGAGAAAAACAATTTTGATCTACAAAAATTGATTCAAAAAGTTTATAAAGATCATCAAAGAGAGCTAGACGATCTTAGAAAAGAAAAAAGATTTGATTTACAAAAAAATTGAAAAAAATGGAGATTGCTCCAGAAACAATTTTGTAAAATCAAAATTTTATGTTAGATAATCTAGTTCCCCTAAACTTTTAAATGGTAAAATTGTGAAGAATGTTTGGGTCCCTAAGGGACATGTTTCTTTAAACAAAAGGAAAGACACTGAAAAATGTATTCCTAAGAGGACTAAGTTATTTGGGACTAATGCCATTGGATCTAAAGTAATTTGGACACCAATATTTACTTGATTGTCTACTTGTAGGTGTGCTTGAGCCATTGAGGAGAAAAGTCAACTTTTGGAAGCTCTTGACACACAAGGAGGAATGACACTTGAAGAGGGTGAGGCTTAACATCCTACCTTGGTTAAAGTGGTAAATTTAATTTCATGCAATTTGCTTGATCATGTGTTAATTGCTTGATTTTGGTATTGATCAAAGCATGTTTTGTTTGACTCTATGAAGCGTATATTGCATATAGTTAGGGAGAGTCTCAAATTGCACGAGTTACATATTTTTGGCCTAATATGTTTATCTTTATGTTTTGTGCCTTAAACTTGTAATGTTTGGTTGAATTTTGGTGAATTTCATGTTTTTTATGTTCTAAATGTTGATTATTAAGCAGCATGTGTAGCAATATGTACAAAAAGTATACCTAGAATCTCCTAAAGCCTTTGTATGAACTTAAGATTAAGTTATAAGGCTTTTTGGGTAGTTTTTGTTGAATATTTTCACCATTTTATGCCTTCGGTACCGCTACTATTTGAAAACTATGATAAATTGGAAACTTTGAGCCATTTTTTCTATGGGTAAAGGTGGAGATTCGAATGATAAATTTATTAATTCATATTCTACTCCATGAGACTTTTACAACAGTATCTCATATGCTCAAAATGGTTGAGTGATGAACGAGAAATTGATGCTCAAAGTGAGGTAGTTGTGAATTGTGGAAGGAAAATGAAAACCCCTTATCCCACATTGGTGGGATAAAAAACTTGGTAAGTGTTTAAATACACCCACCCACTTGATAGTCATTGAATAACTTGAATGGAAACTGCGCCTCGTGCGTAGGGGGTGCGAATCAAACCCATTTGGGTTAGGGCACTCTTGTACGACATGGGCGAAGCGAATGCCTGGATCGGTTGGGCCCTTCGTGGACCTGCGAATATTTTACCTACTTCGAATTAATTTTTTCCTTATAAATGGCATATCCTTTTGAAATATTCTGAATTTAATAGGATAAATTATGGCTTTCCATTAAATTCAAATATTAAAAGGTAATGACTACAATTCACGGGAATATTCTGTTTTAATATGATATTATCATATTATTACCATTTTAATTCGGTTAAATGGTTAATGAACATTAATATGGAATATTATGATTTCTATAATTTTCCTCCTCTATTCCCCTGTATATACCGTGTTATTCCTCAGTTTCAAAACACAACTCAAAACGTTTTCTTATTCTTCGGTGTTCTTTCGGTGATAGGCAAAGTCAAGAGAATTGTTCGCGATCTCTTCAGATCATGCTATAGTCGAAGATCATTTTATTGTTGTATCTTGGGAGACTGACGACCAACGAACTCAAGCACTTCAGAGTGGTCGAAATCTATCTTAAGGAAACTGCGTAGCTGCAGGCCTCATCACGTTTCTTATTCTTTTCACTCGAATTTGAGTTTGTCTCTATTTATTATATTTCCCATTTATTTAACTATATTTAAATAATATTTATTTTATTTTATCATCTCAGATTTTAACAATTTTGAAACAATATTAAGATAGATCTAATTCTACATTCCTACTGATCCAAGACGCTACGAAATTCTATTTTTTGGATCGAGATAAGCAAATAAATTTGTTTGCAGGATTTATCCTGCTGTTTCAACGGGTTTGCTTAATCTCAAAGTGGACAAATCTATTTACAAAAATTGTCATTGGAAGTAACATTGGTTACTGCTTTTGTTTTAGAATTATAATTCTATTGGATAACAAAATCAAAATAATCAAGAATTAATTTTCTGGTTATTACAAAATTATTACTAATTATGGGAAACACACTTAAAATGGATAATTGGAAATATTTTTTGAAAGTGCATGTCTAGGATTGGTTATTGAAATAATTGGTATTTAAGCGTGCTTAGTGCACCTTATCTATTTCATCCTAACCTACCCGATGCATTATTCATTATTGAGATTTCTCGTATACCGTGTGAACATTGTGACTATGAGTCATAATAGAGGTACAAAAAAAGGCTCGACAAAACTGTCAACCCTAATATTGCCAAGGCAAACATGATGGAAGTCAATAAGGACTTCAAAAGAGGCATAATGAATGAGGCCAATGTTGTGGAAGAAATTTCCAAGCAAGCATCCAATATGGATGTATGTGCTATGATTTTTGAAATCAACATGGTTAACTTGATCCAAGAGAATGGTGACTAGACTCTAGAGCTACACGTCATATCTACTGTGATGAGAACTCCTTTTTGAGCTGATATATAACGACAATGGGGGAAAGCTCTACATGGGAAATGTTGCGACTTCCAAGACCAAGGGGAAGGGAACTGTGGTCTTGAAGATGACTTCTGGTAAAGAACTCAAGTTGCAGAATATGTTGTATGTGCCTAACATACGCAAAAACCTTATTTCCGGAACACTTTTAACTGTCCACAGTTATATAATGGTTTTTGAATCCCAGAAACTAATTTTGTCAAAGGGGGGATGTTTGTGGGTAGGGGATATGTATTGAATAGAATTTTGAAACTCAATTCTATCTCTGTAAAATCCAAAATTATGAATAAGAATATTTCTTCTTCTTCCGTTTACATGCTTGAATCATTTGATTTATGACATGATAGACTTAGAAATGTTCATTGTGATACCTTGCTTAGGTTAATTAAATTGGAACACATCCCTTCGTTTCTCATTAACTATAATCATAAATATGAAATATGCATTGAATGTAACACCTTGAATTTGAGCCTAGACTTTAGCTAGACATATTTGATGGTTCAAGTGAATCGAATTAGATGATTCAAACTAGTTTTGGGAATTAATTCGTAATAAATTGTTTTTGGCTAAAATAAAATATGGAAAATGTTGGAAATTGTTTAATTAATATATTAAGGGTTTTGGAAAACTCAATTTAATGAAATAAATTTGGATTTAGGAACATTTTGGTTGGGTGACTAAAATGTAAAGATTTCAAAACTGTTTGGGTGACTAAATCGTAAAAGGGTCAAAACTTAGAATCTTTAAGGAGCTAATTTATCAATGTTTTTAATCTGAATTTTCCCTTAATTTAGGCTATTTTAAATGATTTAAAAATGGTTATTAAATGAAAATAAAATAGATTTAAGAAAGGATTTTCTAATAGCTAATTCATTTTCTTTACGTAACTATTTTTCTCTCAACTTTCTTAGTAGCCAAACTACCTATATTACTCTAAAATGATCAGGAATCACCTCCTTTTGATTTCATTTTGATTTCTCAACTGGTTCCTTTGATTTCTACATCAAATCCTATTTGTTTTCTTGGATATTTCACTCAAGTCTTGCCAATTAAGGGAGAAGTCAGCTATTAAAGGTGATTTTTATTTCTCTCCTCTAATCAAAGGTTCTTTACTAAAATTCTCAAGTTCTTGATCCTTTATAATTGATTTTCGTTATGTGTTAATGAATAAATCAAGATTAAAAGGTTTTAATTAAGTTTGATAAGGAATTTGGGAGGATCTTAGTGATAGATTTGATTTGTAGTGCTTTTAATTGATGTAAATTACATCTAAGATATGTTTTAATGTTTTGAGAAGAGATTTATAAAAGGAGTCTCAAAACTAATTGAATTGCTAATTTTCTAGGTTGTGAATAGTTAGATTTTGAAGTGATTAGGGAGTTAAAAGGTTGTTAGAGATATAAATTGAAGTTGAAAGTGTTTTTAGATGTTATTTGATGTTGATTAGATGTTAAAATCGTTAGGTTATGGCTGAGCTTCATTTAGGTTGAGTTTGGTTGTTCTTGGAAGGAGTTTGATGGTTTTTAGTGAGGCGAAGTTGAGAATAGATGTTGCTAGGATTAGAGATTCATAATAATGCATTAATCCTCTATTTATATATTGGTAAAACAAGGGAGACGGATCCTTCAGCAATTGGTGAAGTTTTGGTAGCTTCGGACGCTTGATTTCACATCGGCAAGTGGAGCTTTGTGTTGTTGTTGAGTGGAAGCGAGATTTAATGCTTATTAAAGGTTTAAAAATGATTTTGGGGGTTTAGATTAATTTTGAAACACTTTTCTAAGCTCAGAAGTAAGTATTGGACGATCTCGCTCTCGTTTTGGTTTTGCAAAATACATTCTTATGCACATGTTTATGATTTTGATTACTTACTATTATATGCATGTTTTAGAAATGAAAGATGCTGCAAATGATCATATGTTGATGATTATTGAGTATGAGAAATAATTTGAAAAAAGGATTTTGAGAATACTAAAATACATGATTTATTGTATTGGAAATTGGTTTGGTTGATGCATGTATAAAACATTGAGGTAACATGTTTTAATAGAATATATTTGCAAGTGGCTGTGATTAAATTCTATCGAATATAGTTGGCATGCCACAGGGTTTAAAGTGCACTGTAATAAGTCGCCTCATGTGTGTCGAGGAGTCAAGAGTATGCCATATCTCCACCATGAGAACCGCAGTGGTCGAAGGGTCAAAAGTGTGCCAATTCTCCCAATGGTGGATTTATACATCATAACCGTTGATGGGTAGTAGTACCATGCTCCGATTCAAGGATGTATGTTAAGTGTTCGAAGGAACCACTTGGGAAATCCGTGTACCCAATGTGTTTTTACAAATAGAAATATTTGATTTTGGGTTACTTGAATACCAACATATGAATTATTATATCATGATAAATGGATTATGTTTTGTATATTATGGTTTATACTTGTGGCGCTCTTTAAGATTTGTTACTTGATGATTTAGCATGAAAAGGCTTAAATTGAGGTTTGCATAATGGCTATGTTAGAGATCCATGATACATGTGTGGCAAAATGTTTAAATGTGCATATTTTGGAAAGAAATTAGAAGTATGAGGTGTTTTGGCATGAGAATTCATACATATTTTGAAAGCAAAATGTTTTAATGCATTGGTGAGTTCTTTGAGCATCACTCTCTAAGCTTCATATGCTTACGCTCCCTTTTCTCATCAATTCAGAGAAGTAAGCATTCAAATAGCGAGCAAGCAAGAAGAAATCCAAGTGTAGAGTTAATTCAAGTACGATTTTATAAATACAACGTAGTAATAAATGGCAATGTGACCAAGTTGTTTCCGGGACAATTTTTTTAGCTATTCCCTGTTGTAGACATGTTTAAATTGGTGTTTTGGACTTGAATGTTGGTTTATGCTTTGAATTGGGGGCTTTGGGAACATTTGAGTATGTGGGGTAGATATCATACCTATAGGTCTACCTTGAAGTTTTCTTATGCATCTATGATGCATATGTTTCAATATTTCTGTGATGTTTTATAGTTTATTAGTTGGTGATGTTTACATGCTGTTTGAAGTTTATTCGATTGAGCCTAAGTGTCATATGTTCGACCAAGAGGTCATTACATACCCAACCGTATCGATACAAGTCCTTAGAGATCAGTGCGCAGGGTCTGCTACAGCTCTAAATTGTGCAAAATTGCACAGGAGTATTGGTACGCCTAGCTCCATATCGGTATGCCCCTTAGAAAAATACACTAGGTGTTGGTACATGAGCAACTGTATCGGTACACATTTTAGCTATTGGAATCCCCTGTTTTGATATCGAGCTACTAGTGTCGGTACATATAAGGATCGTACTGATACCCTTTGCAAAATGAAACTCGTATCAATACTAGCATATTGTGTATCGTTACCGAGTCAGTTATTTCTGGTAATTTCTTTGCTGAAGTTTGAATCTATACAGTTTAGTCCATGTTTCTTATAAATACAATTAAATGAGCTTGGATGATTATTTTAAGTTGAGTTTTAACCGGCTTGCATGTAACCTGACTAATTAAGATTTGGTAACTTTGGATTTAAGTAAGTTCCCTCAATTTTCTAGAATTGCAATTTGGTCTCTAGAGTGCGATTTTGCTCAATTGAATGTCAAATTGACGCTCAATTTAGTTGTGAATTTTATCTACTGTCAGCATGTTCACCTTAGGGAATAATTTTGCATTTAGACAAGATAAAAAAAATAGACCTATTTTAAGTAAATCGTTCGGGTTTGTCTCGGCAAGTCCAATGTAGTTTGCTCAGTTTGGTTTGGCGTCTAGGTCGGGTCAAGGGGGTTACACTAAAGCAAAATTAACTAGGTTTTTTGTTGCGCGTAATAAGTGCTACGCAAATGTGCAAGTATACACGTCGCAAGTTATAGTATAAAAGATATCGTCTCCACAGGGATTGGTGACACTTCAAGAATCTAGTCTCTTGCACTGTAAAAAGTAAAAAGACAAATAAAGGATTATAGAAGTTTAACTAATAACTAATCTAGAAAGCAATAAAGTAAATGAATAGATGAGATCAAATGAGAGAGAGATAGGCCAGGTTATCGTGAGTTGAGGTGTGATAGCCGATTGGATCGTCTTGGTAAAAGAGTGCACGGGCAACTCAGTTGCCGTGGCAACTTGCACAACGGGGTTGCCTTGGCAACTAATCGATGGTTACCTGGGCAACTACTTGGGCGTCTGGGCAGCAACCTTCAAGGTTCGACAGAGCGTTCTTCAATGGTTTCTTCTTATCCCTAAGTCGAAACTCTAGCTACTTGTGCATGCCTTGATAATACATCCCTGCGTGAATCAAGGGTGAACAACAACCAATCTTGTGCTCCTCTTAGCCGTTGAAATCCTTAACTTATTCCTAAGCCGAATTAATCTTCACCATCAATAGATTGAATAAAGATCATATTCATTCGTTTCTTGAATCTAACTCTCCCGATATTAGATAAATAGATGAAATCACGAGATCCTCTCCCAATTTACTCGCAAACAAGAATAAGAACCAAGAATGAATAAACCTTGAAATAGAAAAGTGCAAACTCTTATTACCTAAACAAAATCCAATAGTTTCTCACAACCACAAAACACAATAACCATAGCCAAATAGATTTAGTTCATGGCTAGGTTCCAAAGAAACACAAGATAAATAATCCCTAGCATGAACCGAATCGAACAAGAAAGAAAAGGATGAAGAAGGAGGCTTGTCGAAATCCTCCTTGCCCTAGATGCTTGTCGAAAATTCTCTCCTCTTGCCCTCCTTAGAGTTGTCAAAATTCCCCTCTCTTGCTCTCTATGGATTGTCGAAATCTCCATCTTATTTATAGGGCTAGGCCAAAGTCATTCTTTGAGGAGGAAGTTAAGTTGGAATTAAATTACCTTTAAAGAATATAATTCTTTATTATAATTATATTCCTACTAGAACTTCTCCTATCTTCTTGGAATTTAATTCTTCTTTATTCTCTGCATGGAAATCAAATTCCTTTGGGTTTGGGCTTTGCTCCACTTCATCTTGGGCTTGTCTAGTCATCAATTTCGACTGCCATATCACCTTTGCTCTTGTCGACAATTGCCATGGCAACTGGCTCGACGTCTCCTTCATGTATTGCCCTGGAAACTAGCTCGGCGTCTCCTTCATGCATTACTCTGGCAACTAGCTGTAGCCTTGCTTTGGCAAGTGATCCTGCATATACACACAAAACACACCAAAGCAGCATCTTTTCCCACAAAAACTGCCAAGTTATGTAATCAAGCTCAACGATGGAAGGAAACATGAAATAGTGCATGAATGGCTAATTATGCAACTAATATGAGCCTAATTCTAACAATAATATGAGTAAAAAATGTAAGAAAAATAGTACTTTTGAACACTTATCACACCCCCAAACTCGAACTATTGCTTTTCCTCAAGCAATGCAAACTCATAATTACCTGCCAAGACTTCAATTTTCTCAAACTTAGCTTTGAACTTGATTTCAATTCTCTGAACCGGAGCACAAAGTATGATTGGCTTTTTATTTTCGGAAAACTTAGGAGTTACTTGGAATCAAACTATAATGCTTGTGAGTGTGTGCGGAGTTGTTTGCAAGTTGATTTTTCGGATTCTATGCAAACAAAAGGTTTTCAAATTACTTCATTGGGTTCTTTTTTAACATGTTTTAACTAGAGCCAGTTTTGGGCACCTCTAGTGTTTTGTTTTTAGTTTTATTAAGTTAATTTATTCGACTAGAGCCGGTTTCGGGCACCTCTAGCGATCAATTTTTATAACACATACTAGAGCCGGTTTCAGGCACCTCTAGTGATCAATTTTTTTAGCACATGCTAGAGCCAATTTCGGGCACCTCTAGCATTCATCCAATTTTTATTCTAATCCCCCAATTTGTTAATTTTCAACCTAAGTTTACTAGAATTCCTTAAATCAATCAAACCACAACAGTGTTTCATCAAATTTAGCATCATAGTAAAATTCTAAGTTTTTTCATGGTTATCCTAGAATAAAAATTCTATCAATTAAGTGCATTGGCAAAGTCATCATCGAATATTCATCAAATCTAAGCAATTCTTGTTCCAATTAAAGGCATGACAAGCAATTTATGTATCCTAAATGTAATACTTAAGATGAATGTAACTAAACATGGTAACTACTAATAACAATCCCCCCCAAACTCGAGTGAGGCATTGTCCTCAATGCATGTATAAAAATAACGAAGAAAAAAAATAAAATGCATACGAGGACTTACTCCGAGAGTTCGTCATCGTAGATGATTAGTTTCCTTTTGGTCGGTATCTTGATTCTCTTGCTTGAACGCGATGGTTGTTTTCTTGTTGCCGGGATATCTTTAGCTTTGGTTGCCGTGGCATCTTCAGGGCTGGTTGCCGTGGCGTCATCTTTTGCGGTTGCCATGGAGACTGCTTCATTGGTTGCCGGGGCACGGATCTCGGCAGTAAATTTCCTTAGCATAGTGGTTGTGAGTCTTGTTGTGGAAAAGAAAACAAAGAAAATCTGAAAACTAAAGAACATAAAAACAATAAAATATCTTCAAAAAAAATAAAAAAAATGAAAATAAAAAGAAAAAGAAAGTATTGAAAGGAGAGCATGCTCATGCATCTCCTAAGTTGACCACTTTTTTGTTACGTTCCACATGGGCCTTGTAGTGCTTAAATCTTTGTCCATTAACTTTGAATTCATGGTTGTCAGAGATGGACTTGATTATCACAACACCATGAGAGAATAGTTTGACGACTTCGAATGGTCCCGACCATATTGATTTCAGCTTTCCCGGGAAAAGTTTTAGCCGAGAATTGAATAAGAGAACTAGTTGCCCTGGCATGAATTACCGCGGGCAATAGTTTCTTGTCATGCCATCGCTTTGTTTTCTCCTTGTAGATTCGTGCATTGTTATAGGAGAGTGCACGTAATTCTTCTATCTCATTGAGGTCCAACAAACGCTTTTGTCCGGCACTTTCCCAATCCATATTCACGGTCTTGATTGCCCAGTATGCCTTGTGTTCGATTTCCACCGGTAGATGGCATGTTTTGCCATAGACAAGTAAGAAGGGGGATATACCTAAGGGTGTTTTGAATGCAGTGCGATATGCCCAAAGTGCGTCATCTAGTCTTAATGACCAATCCTTCCTAGAAGGATTTACAACTTTCTCGAGTATACCCTTCAATTCCCGGTTGGAAATTTCTGCTTGCCCGTTGGTTTGTGGGTGATATGCCGTGGCGATCTTGTGTGATATGCCGAAGCGTTGCAACATCTTGGCAATTAGTCTGTTGTCAAAATGCTTGCCTTTGTCACTGATAATTGCTCTCGGCATCCCAAACCGTGTAAATATGTTTTTCTGCAAGAATCGTTGCACGGTCTTGGAATCGTTGTTGGGAACTGCAGCTGCCTCCACCCATTTAGACACGTAGTCGACGAAAAGTAGAATGTAGAGTTTGCCGAATGAAGATGAGAAAGGTCCCATAAAATCGATCCCCCATACATCGAACAATTCCACCTCGATGATGTTCTGGAGCGGCATCTCATGTCGTCTAGAGATATTGCCCGTCCTCTGGCAACGATCACATTGCTTGTAAAATTCTTGGGCATCTTTGTACAATGTTGGCCAATACAAATCGGATTGCAAAACTTTGGCCGCGGTACGAGTTCCTCCAAAATGTCCTCCATAGGGTGAAGAATGGCATTGCTGGAGTATATTCTGTTGCTCTTCTTCAGGGACACATCGGCGTATAACCTGATCAGGGTATTGCCGAGGCATGTGCTGCCGTGGCGACTGCTCCCAAAATTGTCGAGGCATGCGCGTCAAGGGCTGCTGCGGCGTCGAGAGTTGCCGAGGAGTGTGCATCTATGGTTTCCGAGGCGTTGAGGGTTGCCGAGGCATGCACGTCCATGGTTGCCGAGGTAACTAAAATTTGTTCATCCAGGAATGCATCGCATATCTCTAGACCCGCGTCCTCCTCCCTATTGCGTTCTAAACGTGATAAGTGATCAGCCACTTGATTTTCTGTTCCTTTTTTGTCCTTAATTTCAATATCAAATTCTTGTAAAAGTAATATCCAATGAATCAAACGAGGTTTGGCATCCTTTTTAGAAAATAGATATTTGATTGCCGAATGGTCCATATGAACAATTACCTTTGTACCAATCAAATAGGATCGGAACTTGTCAAATGCGAAAACTACATCTAGTAACTCTTTCTCCGTTGTTGTGTAATTCACTTGAGCACTATTAAGAGTTTTACTAGCGTAGTATATCACATGGAAGGTCTTACCTGTGTGTTGGCCTAGGACTGCTCCTACCGCGTGTAGCGATGTCTTTTTTCGCTAAAAAATGAGGTTTTCGATTGTTTTTCGAAGTGTTGGTGATTTTTTGGATATAAAATATTTATTCCGTAGGGGTTTTGAAAATATCGTATGTTATTAAAAATTGGAGTCGCCACCGGCCACTTAGGTAGGCCGGACACCATAAAACCAGAGATTTAAAAATTATTGGGTTCGAGAGTTGGTTACGGATGGGGAAGGATTAGCACCCCCACACCGCCCAAAATTGGTACTTTAATAATTACCGCTTTATTAATATTAGACTTTCCGGAGTAAAGTGACGATTAGTTTAAAATTCGGTCATAATTGCGAATAAATTTTAAGGGCCCCGTTATCCGAGAGTAAACGCCCAACCACTATCACTACGCCTGATACTGGCCCCGTTTACACTCGGATAAAAAGGCACCGCATTGACAATTTATATCTCGATATGCAATCTTAGTGGCAAAATATAAAACATGGAAAATAATTTAAACGCAATAAATATTAACATGACAGAATACTAATCTAACATAAATAAAATACGTAATTAAAACACACGTATATACATATCAATCTTAATGGTAGATAAAAACAAATTTAACATGTCACAATAACAAGGCATGAATAAATACATGTATGGATAAAAACATATATTTCAAGAAGACATACATATTAGAAATAAAACACATTTCAACATATATAGAACAATATATTATACATAAAAAGAAAATACACTAACACGTAACCTAAAGGCCAAGAGAACATACAATACATACAAAAATACAAACCACGTTGTGTACGAGCCAACTAGAACATAATATGCATACTACGAATAACCGAACAAATACATAAATTTATATAATCATCATAAACTTAACACACATATACATATAAACATAAAAATATGAGGCATATACGAGGGGTATATAATAAGGCAAAAGGCTACATCAGCATACACGATTATAATACGAACATAAATATTTACATGGAAATAGGACTGAAATGAAAAGAAATAAACATCAGTGGCAGAAATTAAAGGACAATAATATGCAATTTAAGGACGAAAATGCAAACATGACCGAACTTGAAAGGACTAAAACTGTAATTAGACCAAGGGGCAGACCCGAAATGAAAAATTCAAAAACGCGGGATGGTTAAAGGGGTAATTTTACCATTTAAAAACTGATTCAATGTAATTTAGGGACTGGATTGCAAGATTTTGAAATGTAAGAGGGACTGGAATTGTAATTATACCATTTCACAAAATAATTTACCCATTTCACAAAATAATTTAGGGATGGTTAAAGGGGGATTTATTACGTAATTTACCCATTTCACAAAATAATAACACCTATAAAACCCCCTTTTTTTGGCGGAATCAAATTTTCCCCATTTTCATTCATTTTTCAGTTTTTATAACATCCGTTCTCTCTCATTTTTCTCTCAACTCACCCCTGAAGAACCCAGAATCCGGCGGCCGACCGCCGTCTTCTCTGGCGCCGGCGAGCCCCAAAAAACACTCCAAAATGAACGTTACCTTACCCTCGACACGAATCCAAACTTGGATTCGGAGAAAAAGCATCTATTCGTCCTAGATCTAAGAAATACGAAACGAAAACCCCCTTTTTCGTATTCAACCCAAAACGAAACCAAAAAGGGTCCTCCCACTCCTTTCAGTTCACCATATTCGGCCTGGGAAGGCCGAAGAGGCAAGGGGAGATCCACAGACGACGAGGGTAACGACTCTAACCTCTTTTTTTTATTTACTACCTATATTTTTTGTATGCACGCAACAAAGTAAGAAAAGAGACGAGTATTACCACTGAAGACTGGTTTTTTTGTATTTTTTCTTTCGATTACCACTTGTGCTTTACAAAATGTTTGTTTCATACATATATGCCTGTCTTTTTGTTTGGTACAAGTAATATAATATCTATTTTCAGATCTGGACTGATTACTGACATAATCTTTCTTTTCTTGTGTCTGAGCGCGGTGGTTGGAGACTGGCATGGTGGAAGTATGGTGGCAGTGTGGGGGTTCTATCTTCGGCCAGAGGCGTTCTCGGCCGTTGGATCAGATCTGATCTAACGGTCGGGCTGGCTTGAAGGATGAACGGCCCAGATGAAGCATCGATTGGTGAAATGGCTCCAGATCATGACACGTGTGGCTCAGCAGTCGATGAGTTATAACACGTGGGACTCACGCACGCGTGGGATATCGAAGAGTCCACACGTGGACCGCACGCGCGCGTGGCACTCGAACCGTCCAGACGTGTAACGCACGCGGCTGGCCAGATATTTTATCCCTGCTTGATCGTGACCGTGGGATTAGATCTTGATCCAACGGCCCATAGTTATCTGCACCAAAATAATTAGAATTAAATAGGGTTTGGGCCAACCGGGCCTTGTAATAATATTGGACTTGTAATGGACTTGGACTGGCAATTTATTTATTTGGGATTTAATATGTTTTTTTTTTGGATTTCATTTTATATTAGCCCAATAATATTAACATTAATATTAGTTATAACAACAATACATACGTATATACCTATGCAAACGTTAATTAATATAACATACTAGCATACATATATATATAATCATACACATAATTAACATAAC
The DNA here is from genome assembly GCA_019671005.1 of Hibiscus mutabilis. Classification (NCBI taxonomy): domain Eukaryota; kingdom Viridiplantae; phylum Streptophyta; class Magnoliopsida; order Malvales; family Malvaceae; genus Hibiscus; species Hibiscus mutabilis. The sequence continues at coordinate 29,688,592 of CM033747.1, read as the reverse complement.
ATCTACGCACATTATCCGTAAAGCAAATACGCTCGTACTAACTATAGATACATACGTGACACACATACCGTTAATACGTATACATATATAGTTTATAATATACATGCACACATATATTAATAACACTCATGCACATAATAAACATATAATATAATATAATACAATGTATACATGCAACACTAGTATACTAATAATTAAACTAATATGTATTTACAGACCAGATAAAAATGAGTGATTACAGTTGCCCCTCTTTTCTTGTTCTCGTGGAATGGGAACAAAGCAAAGATTCATAAGCACTCATTTTTATCAGACTTCCCTCTTTATAGCTTTGGAAACACGTGTTCTTTTGGAACTCTCCGCTCTTCCTTAGCTGAATCTTCAGGCTCGTAAGTTCTTCCTATATAGAGCTTCGTCACCTTTCGATCTTGGAGCTACGGGCTCTTCCTATATAGAACCCTTCGCTCTGAAGCCTCTAGTTATGAGTCCCTCCTATATAGAACTTTTCACTTCGAGACAGTAAAGCTTGGAGTCCTTCCTATATAGAACTCTTCACCTTTGGTTCTTTTTGAGATTCTGGAGTTAGGGTTCTTCATCTATGGAACCTTCGACTGGGGCTTGAAAACGTAGGCTTCTCCTTTATATAATCATTGTCTTCGATTTTTCTTTCCTCTTTTCTTTTCTTTTTTTTCGTTTCTTCTGTTTCCTTTTTTTTACGAGGCTGTTGCCATTTTTGGACCTACGCTACTAAGGCTGTCGCATCATGCCCGAAGGACTTATTGATGGCCCGAAGGACTTATCATCATGCTCGAAAGACTTACTGATGGCCCGAAGGACTTAACATCGTGCCCGAAGGACTTACCGATGACCCGAAGGATTTAACATATGGGCCTCACGTCGCTATGGCTGTCGTTCTTTTGGGACTCACGTTATTCATGCTACCGCATCATGCTCGAAGGACTTACTGATGGCCCGGAGGACTTATCACCACGCTCGAAAGACTTATTGGTGGCCCGAAGGACTTAACACCGTGCCCGAAGGACTTACCGATGACCCGAAGGATTTAACATCTGGGTCTCACGCCGCTATGGCTGCCGTTCTTTCGGGACTCACGCCGTTATGCTGTCGCATCATGCCCGAAGAACTTACTGATGGCCCGAATGACTTATCACCATGCTCGAAAGACTTACTGGTGGCTCGAAGGACTTAACATCATGCCCGAAGGACTTACCAATGACCCGAAGGATTTAACATCTAGGTCTCACGCCGCTATGGCTACCGTTCTTTCGGGACTCACGTCGCTATGCTACCGCATCATGCCCCGAAGGACTTACTGATGGCCCGAAAGACTTATCACCACGCTCGAAAGACTTATTGGTGGCCCGAAAGACTTAACATCGTGCCCGAAGGACTTACCGATGACCCGAAGGATTTAATATCTGGGTCTCACGCCGCTATGGCTACCGTTCTTTCGAGAATCACGCCGCTATGCTGCCGCATCATGCCCGAAGGACTTACCGATGGCCCGGCGACTTATCACCACGCTCGAAATACTTATTGGTGGCCCGAAGGACTTAACATCGTGCCCGAAGGACTTACCGATGGCCCGAAGGATTTAACATCTTGGTCTCACGCTGTTATGGCTGCCGTTCTTTCGTGACTCACGCCGCTATGCTGCCGTATCATGCCCGAAGGACTTACTGATGGCCCGAAGGACTTATCACCACGCTCGAAAGACTTATTGGTGGCCCGAAGGACTTAACATCGTGCCCGAAGGACTTACCGATGACCCGAAGGATTTAACATCTGGGTCTCACGCCGCTATGGCTGCCGTTCTTTCGGGACTTTGGTAAATTCTTCGATAATTCTTCAAATACATGTTTAGGAACAAGCAAAATTGACATGCCCCTATCTATATGATGCATGCAATGTCGTGCTTTCTTATTCTCTTTTTCTTTTTTCCTTTTATTGTTAGTCTTGTTTTAAAATCTTATGTCCTGAAAAGTCATTCTTCAGATTTCTCTATTTCTTTTCCTTTTGCGGTATGCTCAGTTTTGATCTTCATTTTCGTCAAATTTTGTTCAATGAGCATCCGCTCTTGTTCTTTTGCACGAGCACCCGCCTTTCTTCTTCGGGGTCTCTGCCTGTTTCACCAACAAACACTATATCATGCGTGTGCAGAGATTCTTACTATTCTTTACGCTTACGACCGCCCCATTCGATCGTGCTCGGCTACCTTCCAGTTCTTTTGACCCAACATTCTGAGTATTTGTTAGTTTCGTCATCGGGGTGAGCAAAATGCTTCTTAACCTCAATCTTCTTGTTGCCTCTTGACGGGCACCATTCATCGATCTCTGTGCTTTAATTCTTTGGAGACTCAATGTTTACTTTTTACCGTCCCCACACTTTGTAAGCTCATTCTTGTCCTGTTTCGTCCTTCATTTTCTTGAACCAAACAAGGCATCATGGCTGGAATCCGCTTCTTGTTCTTGAGCTGTCTGACACCTATACTTCTGTCATCATCTTCATTCTATGCATTGTGAGGTCGTTTCTGGTTAGGGGCTCTAATAGTATCCGTAACCTTGTATTCTGGATCTTACCCCTGAAGTAATACATGGAAATCTTTGTTGCTTTAACTTGTCAATTTGCTGATTGATGTTCCACTGAAGGGTATCATTTAGATTAACATAAAAGATCTTGAAAACACAACATAGGAGCTCTGGATATCATGTGCAAGAGTGGCTTAGATTCAACCACTCGGTAATTCAAGGATGTGAACTCTTCCCTGGTGACTCGGTTCATCCTCATGATTACCGCATTGCTGTAAAGTATTACTCTTTCTCAATTCTCATTACATGCTTTGCCCCAAAAATGGCGGGTTTGTATGACCATTCAAGCGCAGAAATATTACTCTAGGAATAGAGTTCTGGGTGGTGCGAGTTTTAATTTTACCTATGCTATCGTTTTATCTCTTTTTCTTTCTTTTTCCTCTTTTCATCATTTTCCTTTTTCTTTTGTTTTTTGTTGTTTTTTTTTCTTTTATCATTATTTGAGGAAATCAATTCGTCATAGTCCTTTGTCTTGAGGACAACGATGGGGCAAACAACACTGCCCCAAGTTACTCGGCATAGTCACGATTTGAAAATATTACCATCACTCATGAAGCTAAGGTTTCTTGAATTGGATGATGTATCTCCACCCTTATCGCTTCAGCGGAGTGCCCCAAAATTATCATACTCTTATCCGAACAAGCCTATTACCAGGTTTCGAACATATGAGTACTTTTTTATTATTATTTCCTCCTTCTTTATTTTTCATTTCTCTAATTTTCTTTCTTCCATTTTTCTTCAATTCTCCCCCTTTTTAATTCTTATTTTTGTTTCTTTACTACCTAGAAGATTATGCCTAGAGTTTCAATTTCAAGCAACTCTACATGGTTGACATCTAGAGCTTTTTCGTCCTTGAACATCATCGAAAGAGTAATAATCTCGCTTTGCTGACCAGAGTCCGGTGGGGAAGATCACACATCATCGTTGTCACGACATCTATCTAATGTCACATCTTGCAATTGATATCCAGTGTCCTACAACGGCGAGAAAATACCTATGTACTTTCAAAAACATTATATGTTAAGCGAAATGTGTTCTTTATTGAAATAAAAATCAACAAACATGCCCCATCACAAAAGATCTTTACCACATAGGGGCCACATGTAGTAGAGTTGATCCCTTGTATTACTTCAGGAAGGTATTTTAACGTAGAGACATCTCTGGCTTCTTCAGCACTAAGTATACTTGCCTCTCATCCTTGGTCTTCCACTGCTTGATCAGCTCTTGTGTCAGGGTTCCATCATTGACCAGCTTCTTGATTTCCTCCAATAAAGGTCTACATTTTCTGGTGGGATGCCCCGGTGCTCCCATATGGAATTCCCATGTACTACTCGAGTCAAAACTATGGGCATACGGATCAGGTGCAATTTTCATCGGCCTAGGAACAAGATAGTGACCCCCTACCAGATGAGGCCAAATGTCTGAGATAGATGTTCCAAACACTTCCAAATTTGCGCTTATCCGAGGAATTTTCCTTGATGACCCCGATTTGTCAGTCTGTCTCCTTCTTTTACAGCCACGCGAATCCTGGAGATGACACTCATTTACCTCTCCATCCTTATCTATCTTATATTCGATTCGGTCCTTAGACTTTTGACCCAATTTTCCTTCTTTGATTGCATATTCTATCTTCTCTCCAATCGTCATGAAATCTTCGAATCTGTTTCTCGACTTCTCCAACATCATATCGAAGAAGGGAGAGGGAAGCGTTGCATGGAATAGGGGAGTCAACTCTTCTTCCGCTATAGGAGGTTGGACTTGGGTCGCCAAACATCACCACCTTAGTGCATATTCCCCGAAGCTTTCACTTGGTCTCATTTTCTCATTCTGAAGAAACTGGCGACAATGTGCTAAATCTAAAGCATATTTATATTGACTCGAGAAAGCATTAGCGAGGTCACCCCATGACCTAACTTGGTTTATGTTCAAACGGTTATACCACACTGCTGCGGGTCCCGTCAGGCTATCATGGAAGTGGTGGATCAATAATTCTTCATTCTTCCTGTATCCTTCCATTTTTCTACAGAACATACTTAGGTGAATCTTTGGGCAGCTGGTTCCGTCATACTGCGCAAATCCGGGAACCTTGAAATCCGGAGGAATGACCAAATCAGGGACTAGGCAGAGTTCCCTCGTATTGAAAACATTTATCTTTCCTTTCTTCTTAAGCTCTTTCTCGATTTTTTCTTCTAGCTGGTCAAACCTTGACTCTTCGGTTCGTTCCATTTTCCAACTAATTCTGCCATCGAACCCCAAGTGTTAAATGATGAAGTGCCATGCGATGATAAAATTATTAAACAATGTAAAAGACGTGATGCAAATGCAATGCATGAATGCAATAAAGCATCGATTTCGAAAGTGATTTGTCCCTATAGGACATCTTTCATTCAGACCATAAGGTTTCATTACATCCGGTATTAGGGTTTTACAGATAGTGGTGAGCCCTGGCACCTAATGTCTTGACCTCATTCAACAGTCCTGTCAGCTTTCCTTCGCGGTCCAATGCTGGATCCATATTCTGGCTTATTGGTGCTGCTGCATCGGCTAAATCTGCTACCTGTTGAGCTACTTGTCGGGCTTGAGTCGTAACCATCTTCATGTCCCGGTCTTTCTCCCGTATTGTTTGCTCGGCCTTTTTTAGCTTAACGGTCATTACCCTAGCACGGATCTCACTGGTACGTAAAGCAGTCTCGAGCCTCGCTATCTGTTCTTTGAGTGCTGCGTTTTCCATTTGAAAGGCTTATGATTCATTCCTTTCCTGTTGCAGACTTGATTTCAGGATATCTTCCATGGCCAGACTGCTTTCCAACTCACTTTGGAGAATGTCGCGTTGGCCCTTAGCTTCTTCCAGCTTCTGTGATAATGATCTGACTTTATTCTTACTATTCTTGCATTTCTGCTTCCAGCGTTCTGAACCGTTCCTCAGCTGAATCATACCATTGACCCACTCTTCCGCGGTGTCACCCAGACTGAAACTCTTGAATTCAAAGTGCAGCTTCTGGTACTCGTCTTGTACATTCTATAATTTCATGCTTAGATCGGGCCCCTCATGCTCGAGCTGGCCGCACTTGCGTGCAAGTTCATCTTCTGAGAAGCTTTTATTCTTGACTCCTAACTTTATCTCGCTTGAGTGACCCACTTCTGTGTTACCCTAACCTTGGGCTGGGTATTGACCCTCTTTCGACTTTGCCTCTCAGGTAACGGCTGGCTGGCTAAAGAATCAGGGTTATCCGTCTTCGAAACCCAAAATTCCCATTCTGATAAGATCTCGAACTCTGTCCTTCAGGGCCCTACAATTTCCAGTGTGATGACTCGAATCGCCTACGTGGTAGTCGTACCAGACACGACTATTGTAATCCTTCGGATAAGGAGGTTTTCTTGGTACATACTTCACTGGTATAATAAGGCTCCTTTCGACAAGCAACGGAAGTAACTCGGTGTATCTCATGGGTATAGGATAATGCCTTCTGATGTCATTAGATTCTCGAACTTCCCCTGGTTTTGCCTCTGTTCCCTTGATATCTACCCCAGATATGCTACTTGTCTGCTTCTTGAGATTGATCACAACGGGATTCGATTTGTCATATTTAACGGTGTTGTCTGTTTCGACATTCTGACCATTCTGTTCCACATTCTGCTCCCCGATCGAATCTTTTCTGAGTTCGACATGCTGCTTGCCTTTCATCATGGCATTCATCTGGTCTATCATCTCGGACATTTTCTTCTTTAGTTCTTGTATTGCATCTTGTTTGTCACCAGAATTGACACTGCTTACAGAAACTGTTCTAGAGTCCTTGAATGATTCTTCTTCGGCTGTCCCTGGTCTAGTCTCGGGATGGAACTCTAGAATTGGACCCCCTTCCTTCAGGTCAAAGAACCTTTGGTCCATCATGAACAATCTTCTATTATGAGAGAAATCACTCGGGAATCAATGCCCTGTGTAATGCGAATGCAATGATATGCAAAAACAAAGCAAAAAGAAAAACAAGTCAGTGCCAGACAAAAATGATAAATACGTAATAAAAGGGCAAATTAAATGCGATAAGCAAACAAGGCAATCCTATTTACATTCCATCTAAGACAACTAGGGTGTCCGCATGGCTTTAACAGGGTGGGTTTCTATGTGTTCTCTATATGCAGTTTTGGTTCTAGGAGGTACCCGAATTGTCCTCGTTGTCCTCTACTAAGAGTAGCAAGGCCCCTGATCATCACCCATTATAGGCTCCTTTCAACCAGGTTCAATTCAGGGGGACCCATTCGCTTATGCCTGCATGAAGGAACGATATCCTTACGAAAGCATAAGGTACTCGAGCCCCGAAGGTACTTGCTAGGCCTACATGGGAGAACGATATCTCCACGAAAGCATTAGCGTTTTCCCCCCACTTAAAAACGGGTTTATATGCCAAATTTTAAATGCGTTAAAATAAACCGCAATTACAATCGAATATTAATTTAATAGTCACTTTAATCCGGAACTTCTAATATTATTAAAGCGGTAATTATTTGAAAAAGCTTGACTCTCTCTATTTTGTTAAAAATAAAAAAATAGTCCCCAGCGGAGTCGCCATCTGTAGCGATGTCTTTTTCGCTAAAAAAATGAGGTTTTCGATTGTTTTTCGAAGTGTTGGTGATTTTTTGGATATAAAATATTTATTCCGTAGGGGTTTTGAAAATATCGTATGTTATTAAAAATTGGAGTCGCCACCGGCCACTTAGGTAGGCCGTACACCATAAAACCAGAGATTTAAAAATTATTGGGTTCGGGAGTCGGTTACGGATGAGGAAGGATTAACATCCCCACACCGCCCAAAATTGGTACTTTAATAATTACCGCTTTATTAATATTAGACTTTTCGGAGTAAAGTGATGATTAGTTTAAAATTCGGTCAAAATTACGAATAAATTTTAAGGGCCCCGTTATCCGAGAGTAAACGCCCAACCACTATCACTACGCCTGATACTGGCCCCGTTTACACTCGGATAAAAGGGCATCGCATTGACAATTTATATCTCGATATGCAATCTTAGTGGCAAAATATAAAACATGGCAAATAATTTAAACGCAATAAATATTAACATGACAGAATACTAATCTAACATAAATAAAATACGTAATTAAAACACACGTATATACATATCAATCTTAATGGTAGATAAAAACAAATTTAACATGTCACAATAACAAGGCATGAATAAATACATGTATGGACAAAAACATATATTTCAAGAAGACATACATATTAGAAATAAAACACATTTCAACATATATAGAACAATATATTATACATAAAAAGAAAATACACTAACACGCAACCTAAAGGCCAAGAGAACATACAATACATACAAAAATACAAACCACATTGTGTACGAGCCAACTAGAACATAATATGCATACTACGAATAACCGAACAAATACATAAAGATATATAATCATCATAAACTTAACACACATATACATATAAACATAAAAATACGAGGCATATACGAGGGATATATAATAAGGCAAAAGGCTACATCAGCATACACGATTATAATACGAACATAAATATTTACATGGAAACAGGACTGAAATGAAAAGAAATAAACATCAGTGGCAGAAATTAAAGGACAATAATATGCAATTTAAGGACGAAAATGCAAACAGGACCGAACTTGAAAGGACTGAAACTGTAATTAGACCAAGGGGCAGACCCGAAATGAAAAATTCAAAAACGTGGGATGGTTAAAGGGGTAATTTTACCATTTAAAAATTGATTCAATGTAATTTAGGGACTGGATTGCAAGATTTTGAAATGTAAGAGGGACTGGAATTGTAATTATACCATGCGGCGAGACAGAAACGAAAATATTGAAAGCACGGGGGGATTTATTACGTAATTTACCCATTTTACAAAATAATAACACCTATAAACCCCCATTTTTTGGCCGGAATCAAAATTTCCCCATTTTCATTCATTTTTCAGTTTTTATAACGTCCGTTCTCTCTCATTTTTCAGTTTTTATAACGAGCCCCAAAAAACACTCCAAAATGAATTTTACCTTACCCTCGATACGAATCCGAACTTGGATTCAGAGAAAAAGCCTCTATTCGTCCTAGATCTAAGAAATACGAAACGAAAACCCCATTTTTTTGTATTCAACCCAAAACGAAACCAAAAAGGGTCCTCCCACTCCTTTCAGTTCACCATATTCGGCCTGGGAAGGCCGAAGAGGCTTGTCACTGGTAAAGGGGAGATCCATAGACGACGAGGGTAACGACTCTAACCTCTCTTTTTTTATTTACTATCTATATTTTTTGTATGCATGCAACAAAGTAAGAAAAGAGACGAGTATTACCACTGAAGATTGGTTTTTTGTATTTTTTCTTTCGATTACACTTGTGCTTTAAAAAATGTTTGTTTCATACATATATGCCTGTCTTTTTGTTTGGTACAAGTAATATAATATCTATTTTCAGATTTGGACTGATTACTGACATAATCTTTCTTTTCTTGTGTCTGAGCGCGGTGGTTGGAGACTAGCATGGTGGAAGTATGGTGGCGGTGTGGGGGTTCTATCTTCGGCCAGAGGCGTTCTCGGCCGTTGGATCAGATCTGATCTAACCGTTGGGCTGGCTTGAAGGATGAACGGCCCAGATGAAGCCTTGATTGGTGAAACGGCTCCAGATCGTGACACGTGTAGCTCAGCAGTTGAGGAGTTATAACGCATGGGACTCACACACGCGTGGGATATCGAAGAGTCCGCGTGTGGACCGCACGCGCGCGTGGCACTTGAACAGTCCAGACGTGTAATGCACGCGGCTGGCTAGATATTTTATCCCTGCTTGATCGTGACCGTTGGATCAGATCTTGATCCAACGGCCCATAGTTATCTGCACCAAAATAATTAGAATTAAATAGGGTTTGGGTTTGGGCCAACCGGGCCTTGTAATAATATTGGACTTGTAATGGACTTGGACTGGAAATTTATTTATTTGGGATTTAATATGTTTTTTTTGGATTTCATTTTATATTAGCCCAATAATATTAACATTAATATTAGTTATAAGAACAATACACATACAACAATACATACGTATATACCTATGCAAACGTTAATTAATATAACATACTAGCATACATATATATATAATCATACACATAATTAACATAACATCTACACACATTATCTGTAAAACAAATACGCTCGTACTAACTATAGATACATACGTGACACACATACCGTTAATACGTATACATACATAGTTTATAATATACATGCACACATATATTAATAACACTCATGCACATAATAAACATATAATATAATATAATATAATACAATGTATACATGCAACACTAGTATACTAATAATTATACTAATATGTATTTACAGACCAGATAAAAATGAGCGATTACACCGCGAAATCACTTGCATCACACATGAGCTCAAAAGGTAGCGTCCAATCTGGTGGAACGATAATGGGTGTCGAGGTAAGCTTTTTCTTTAGGGTTTCGAATGCTTGGGTGCAAGAATCATCAAAATCGAAGACTTTATCCTTGGATAAAATTTTGTGGCCGAGCACTATTCCTTCATCTACCATAAAATGGCATTTCTCCCAATTGAGGACTAAATCAGTTTCTTCACATCTTGCCAACACCCTCTCTAAATTGTCGAGACAGCTGTCGAAGTCATTACCAAAAATAGAAAAATCATCCATGAAGATCTCAAGGAAGTCTTTGACCATGTCTGAAAAGAGTGCCATCATGCATCTTTGGAAGGTTGCCGGGGCGTTACACAATCTGAACGGCATCCTTCGGAAGGCATAAGTATCGTATGAGCATGTGAAGATTGTCTTTTCTTGATCTTCTGGTGCTATGGCAATTTGATTGTAACCTGAATAATCATCAAGAAAACAATACATGGGTTTACCTGCAAGACGGTCAAGCATTTGATCAATAAAGGGTAATGGGAAGTGATATTTCCTAGTGGCTTTGTTTAGCTTTCGATAATCCATACAAACCCTCAAACCGGTCAAAGTCCTGGTTGGAATGAGTTTATTGTTTTCATTACTTACCACCGTTATACCTCCCTTTTTCGGTACACATTGTACCAGACTTACCCATGTACTATCAGAGATAGGGTATATAATGCCGGCGTCAAGCCACTTGATGATTTCTTTCATTACAACCCCTTTCATGGCATGATTCAGTCTCCTCTGGGCCTCAATTGAAGGTTTGTGATCATCTTCCAACAAAATCTTGTGCATGCACACTGCCGGGCTAATTCCCTTCAAGTCGGCAATTGTCCACCCTATTGCCTTTTTGTGTAGCTTCAACATTTTGATCAGCTTCTTTTCCTGCTCAGGCTGTAACTTAGAAGAAATAATTACAGGCAATGTATTATCGGTTCCCAAGTATGTATATTTTAGTTGCTCTGGCAATTGTTTCAACTCAAGAATCGGTGGTTGTTCAATAAAGGGTTTTTCGAGTTTACCTTCCTTTCCTGAGTAATCCAGTGGTTCAAAGCATGTACCTGGTCGATTGACTAGCCAATTTGCCTCTTCTTGTTGTTCGTCATCGACCGGTTCTTCATACTCATCAGGTTTCTCTTGATCGGCAATGTAGTTACCGAGGTAACTAAATTCCTCGTCAAAGTTAAACTCTGCCGTGGCATGAAGAAGTTGGCATTCTTCTAGATCATCGACATGCCTTAGTGTTTGGAACACATTTAGTTTAACTTGCTGGTCATTCACCCTCATTGTGAGTTCTCACTTTTCAACATCGATCAAGGTTATCCCTGTTCCTAGGAATGGTCTCCCGAGAATGATGTGTGCATGCTTATCTGCTTCACAATCCAAAACAATAAAGTCAGCGGGAAAAATAAATTTATCAACTTTTACCAGTATGTCCTCGATTTTTCCCTCTGGATTCACATAGGATCTGTCGGCTAGTTGTAGCATAACTGTTGTAGGTCTTGCCTTCCCGATTCCTAGTTTTTGGAAAACCGATTTAGGCATCAAGTTTATGCTAGCCCCAAGGTCGCATAATGCTTTCCCGACATAGTGATTTCCAATAGAACAGGGTATTGTGAAACTTCCGGGATCCTTCAACTTGGGTGGCATACGATTGTGCAACATTGTCATGCATCCCTCTATTGCGGCAACTGTTTCAAACTCTCATAGCCTTATTCTCTTGGACACAATGTCTTTAAGGAACTTGGCATAGTTTGGCATTTGTTCAATTGCTTCCACCAATGGCAAGTTGATGTGGACTTTCTTTAGGATATCAAGAAACTTCTTGAATTGATATTCTTGCTTTTGTCGCTTCAACCTTTGTGGGAATGGTGGTGGAAGTCGGATATCTTCGATCCTTTCATTGGTTTGAAACCTGATTGACGGTATTGCCGGGACAACTGGAGTTGCCGAGGCGTTATCAACTGGGGTTGCCGAGGCATGCTTATCGCAAGTTGCCGAGGCATGCTTATTGCCGGTTGCCGCGGCAATTCCTGGTTCAGCATCTGAGGCTTTGTCGCTAGGTTCGTCTTGATCTTTTTGTGGAATTTTGTTTGATGAGGGGGTTTGAGCCTCTCTAAGTTGTTGGCCACTTCTAGTGGTGATCGCCTTACATTGCTCATGGCCAGTTCCTTTTGTGACTTCAGTATCGCTAGGTAAACCTCCTTGCGGTCTAGTATTCAGATTTTGAGCAAACTATCCGACTTGATTTTCCAATGATTTGATTGTTGCCTCTTGGTTTTGTAATCTCATCTCGGTCCTGTTAATAAAAGCATCAGTTCTTTTTATGAAATTACTATTATGAGCCATATAAGATTCAGTTTTATCATAAAAGCATTTAGAGAATTTTCCAAAGAACTAGATGTTGTTGGTTGTTGCTGCGGCAACTGTTGCCGTAGCATATTCTGCTGGAATCCCGATGCTTGTGCATTCTTATTGTTATGGTTTAGAGCATTGTTGAGATTACTCCATGAAAAATTCGGGTGCTTCTTCCAAGCTGGATTGTATGCATTGGACATCACATTGTTGTTCCGATTGTAATTCCCCACATAGAAGCTAGATTCTGGATTCTGCATACATTCAGAAGAATCATTGTTATCACCACAAAACTCACAAAAAGAATCCATTACCTTGACTTCATGTGTGTTGTTTGGTTTTTGCATGTTCTGGACCATCTTGGTTAAAATGGCCAATTGTGCCGAAATTGAATCTGATGATCCTAGTTCATGTATTGTGGCTTGGCGTCTAACTCCTCCTCTTCTAGTAGAGGGAAATTGATAATCATTCTTGGCCAGCCTGTTTAGAATTTGCATTGCTTCCTCCGACGACTTATCTAAGAGTATGCCGTTTGCTGAGCCATCTAGCATCATCCTTGTTGGTGTATTCACGGCGTTGTAAAACATTGTTACTTGAGTCCACACCGGGAATCAGTGTAGGGGGCATTTGTGTAGAAGTTCTCTATATCGCTCCCAAGCCTCGTATATGGATTCATCATCTGCCTGCCGAAAAGAAGTAATGTCGTTACGAAGCTTATCAGTCAAATTTGTAGGATTAAACCGAGCAAGGAAATCACAACATAGATCGGTCCAAGATGCTATTGATCCGGCAGGAATGCTATTCAACCATGCTTTCGCCCTATCCCTCAGTGAATAGGGGAATAATCTTAATCGTAAGACATCGGGGGTGACTCCGTGTATTTTGAATGAGTTGCAAATCTCGAGGAAAGATTTCAGATGTTGCCGTGCATCTTCAGTTGCTGAGCCGCCAAATTGACCAATTGTTGATCATATTAAACATTACCGGTTTTAACTCAAAGTGGTCAGCTTCAATTTCAGGTGCGACAACTCCTAGATTAAGTCCATCAAGATCTTCTTCAAGATAGTCTCGAATAGTTCTGTTTCGTACAAGAATCACTCCTCCTCATGCTGGAACATCTTGATTCATATTGCCGTCTTGATTAGCCATTGCTACTCTTATCCTTCGTCTAAGTCTTTGTAAGGTTCGTTTGATTTCTGGATCAAAGGGATATTCTGGTGTAGTCGGTCTTGCCCTGGTTATATACCAATGCAAAACCAAAGTTTGTTAGCCCTTTGAATCTTAAACAAGAAAAGTAAAAAGAAAGTGCATGAAAATAAAAACAAAGTCGCTATTGCCAATCCTCGGCAACGGCGCCAAAAACTTGTTACGCGTAATAAGTGCTACGCAAATGTGCAAGTATACACGTCGCAAGTTATAGTATAAAAGATATCGTCTCCACAGGGATTGGTGCCACTTCAAGAATCTAGTCTCTTGCACTGTAAAAAGTAAAAACACAAATAAAGGATTATAGAAGTTTAACTAATAACTAATCTAGAAAGCAATAAAGTAAATGAATAGATGAGATCAAATGAGAGAGAGATAGGCCAGGTTATCGTGAGTTGAGGTGTGATAGCCGATTGGATCGTCTTGGTAAAAGAGTGCACGGGCAACTCAGTTGCCTTGGCAACTTGCACAACGGGGTTGCCTGGGCAACTACTTGGGCGTCTGGGCAGCAACCTTCAAGGTTCGGCAGAGCGTTCTTCAATGGTTTCTACTTATCCCTAGGTCGAAACTCTAGCTACTTGTGCATGCCTTGATAATACATCCCTGCGTGAATCAAGGGTGAACAACAACCAATCTTGCGCTCCTCTTAGCCGTTGAAATCCTTAATTTATTCCTAAGCCGGATTAATCTTCACCATCAATAGATTGAATAAAGATCATATTCATTTGTTTCTTGAATCTAACTCTCCCGATATTAGATAAATAGATGAAATCACGAGATCCTCTCCCAATTCACTCGCAAACAAGAATAAGAACCAAGAATGAATAAACATTGAAATAGAAAAATGCAAACTCTTATTACCTAAACAAAATCCAATAGTTTCTCACAACCACAAAACACAATAACCATAGCCAAATAGATTTAGTTTATGGATAGGTTCCAAAGAAACACAAGATAAATAATCCCTAGCATGAACCCAATCGAACAAAAAAGAAAAGGATGAAGAAGGAGGCTTGTCGAAATACTCCTTGCCCTAGATGCTTGTCGAAAATTCTCTCCTCTTGCTCTCCTTGGAGTTGTCAGAATTCCCTTCTCTTGCTCTCTATGGATTGTCGAAATCTCCATCTTATTTATAGGGCTAGGCCAAAGTCCTTCTTTGAGGAGGAAGTTAAGTTGGAATTAAATTATCTTTAAAGAATATAATTCTTTATTATAATTATATTCCTACTAGAACTTCTCCTATCTTCTTGGAATTTAATTCTTCTTTAATCTCTGCATGGAAATCAAATTCCTTTGGGTTTGGGCTTTGCTCTACGTCATCTTGGGCTTGTCTAGTCATCAATTTCGACTGCCATATCACATTTGCTCTTGTCGACAATTGCCATGGCAACTGGCTTGGCGTCTCCTTCATGTATTGCCCTGGCAACTAGCTCAGCGTCTCCTTCATGCATTACTCTGGCAACTAGCTCTAGCCTTGCTTTGGCAAGTGATCCTGCATATACACACAAAACACACCAAAGTAGCATCTTTTCCCACAAAAACTACCAAGTTATGTAATCAAGCTCAACGATGGAAGGAAACATGGAATAATGCATGAATGGCTAATTATGCAACTAATATGAGCCTAAGTCTAACAATAATATGAGTAAAAAGTGTAAGAAAAATAGTACTTTTGAACACTTATCATCTTCATTTCAAACAATTGAAAGAAGTACTGAGCCACTTGATTTAATACATAGCGATGTTTGTGATTTGAAATTCATTCAAACTAAAGGAGAAAATAAAATTTTTATTACCTTTATTGATGATAGCATAAAGTATTGTTATATGTATTATTTAAGAGCAAAGACGAAGCTATAGAGAAATTCATACTCTATAAGCAAGAAGTCAAAAACCAACTTAATAAAAAGATTAAGATGGTAAGAAGTGATCGTGGTGGTGATTATGTTAGCCCATTTGGTGAACATTGTTCACAACATGGTATTATTAACGAAGTAACACCACTGTATTCTCCTCAATCTAATGGAGTAGCCGAACGGAAAAATCAGACTCTAAAAGAAATGATGAATGCTTTGTTAGGAAGCTCTGGGTTATCACAGAACATGTGGGGAGAAGTTGTTCTTTCAGCTAATTACCTTTTAAATAAGGTCCCCCGAAGAAAAAGGGATAATACACCATATGAGTTGTGGAAAGTTCGAAAACACTCCTACAAACACTTGAAAAAGTGGGGGTGTCTTGCCAAGGTAATGGCCCCATTACCAAAACAAATGAAAATAAGTCCCAAAACTGTGGATTGCATTGTCATTGGTTATGCCGAACATAGCAATGCTTATCGGTTTCTTGTGTATGAATCAAAGAATCCTGAGATTCACAAGAACACGATAATGGAATCAAAGAATGCATCATTCTTTGAGAATGTATTCCCTTATAAATCTAGGGAGGTTGATCAAAGTTCAATAAAATGAACGTTGGATGAAATTAGTCCAAATTATGAATAAGAGGCTAAAATTGAAAAAAAGCTAACAAGGAGCAAACAAGCAAGGGTGGAAAAATCCTTTGGATCTGATTTCCTAACCTTTATGCTAGAGGCTGACCTTCTAACGTATAGTGATGCTATACACTCCTCTGAAGGCACCTCACGGAAGAAAGTCATTAAGAGTGTGTCTACTATGCTAACGCTTGGAAAAAGATTATATATTTAGTGTAAAAGTGTCAAACAATAATGCCAAGGATACATCTTCTTGCATGCAAGTATACATGATCAGCAAGTAATACATCAGTAAGCTGAGTATCGAACCCACAAGGATTGACCAAGAACTTAATTACTCAATATTTACTTGTTAGAGGGGAAAAGAGTGTTTGAAAATGATTTGATTTTTTGATTTAAAAGATAGCTAAAACAAAGTAATAAAAGTGGAAACAGTTTGGCAAATGAAAAAGTATTCAAATGAATGATAAGCGTTGGCAGGGGATGCCTGAATTTCACGCTAACTATGTCAGCTTATAATAATGTCCTGCCTTAGATTTATTACCGAATAGATTTAAAAATAGTATGGCCTCTTTCGATGACAATACCCTAAGTTAACCATGATAAAACCCCTATATGTCTATAGTGAAGCTTTTCATTAATTAACTTGATTAAGTATCAATCTTTATCCCTAAGGGGTAGATTCACTCCTGAAGTAAGCTGATCTAATTGAACATCTTCTGTCAAAGTTTCTCTCCTTAGTACCTGACAACTGATCATTACCCTTTAAGTCTGCTAAGATAGACAATAATGTCAAGGCATTTAAATTATTAAAACCAAATATAACAGAGCGTCAATCGCAAACATCCCCAACCAATTGTAAAGGCTTAGTTCATGGTTAGGGGTTCCATCCACAAAATATCATTGTGTCTCAACATTATCATTTAAATAAAAATTAAACTAAGAGAATAGGCAAAGAAGAAGTTCTGTCGATGTAGGCCTTAAATTACTCCAGAGCCCTCGATCTAAGATGGTCGAACCATATAGCCTCTAGCTTTCTCTTTCACCATGGTGTAGCCTCTGGATTCTTCCCTCTTTTGTTCATCGATCAACTCTATTTAAATAGGTGTGCATAGAAACACTAAGTTGGGTTTGAAATTTGAAAAATTGGATAAGCACCAGGATATGTGCACTACCATCTTATCTTTCTTTTGAATTTTAGGGCTGACATGTACTTGGTTCAACGAGTACTTTGACTGAGCATCGAACTTTAATCATTTTCCAATCGAGCTTCACAATTTCTGGTCCAACTGTGCCAACTGCGACTCAGCAATTATCTTGTTCTTTTCCTACTTTCTGCTCATGTGCTACTTTTCCATGTCTGCATGCCTCTGACCTGCATCAATACTAGAAAAAACAACCCTTCACACTGGCACAAGAACAACTCCTAACTCCTTATGCAAATGCATGATTTTAACAACTAAATGCAAACATATATACTCAAGGACGATCAAAAGCATAGTGAAATAAGCGTAAAAATCAGTACTTTTGAGGAGTTAACACTCCTCCAAACCTAGTTCATTTTTTGTCCTCAAGTAATGCAACTAAAATATATTAAATTAAGAAAATGAGAGAGTACCTCAACAAAATTGTAATAATTTCCAACTTCTACCAGCTAGTAAAATATGATCCTAGGCCTGTCCTCGGATATCCATTATATAAATGCCAAATATGATCCTACTAGTTTGTTGATTATAGTGATGCATCCTATTTTGGTTTGGGGTGTGTGTTAATGCAAGATGGGAAAGTTGTGGCTTATGCATCTAGACAGTTGAAGGTGTACATGCGCAATTATCTTATGCATGATTTATAGCTTGCCACAGTGGTGTTTGCGTTGAAGATTTGGATACATTATCTATATGGTGAGAAGTGTATTGTGTACACGGATCATAAGAGTTTGAATTATTTGATGTCACAAAAGAAGTTGAATCTTAGGCAACATCGATGGTTGGAGTTGCTTAAGAATTATGATTTGACGATTGAGTATCATTCGGGTAAGGCTAATGTGGTAGCAAATGCCCTGAGTAGGAAGGTTGCAGTGGAGTTGAGGGAAATGTTTGTGTGGTTAAATGTGACACGAGATGGTGGGTTATTGGTTGAGTTGCAAGTGAAACCATCATTGTTACAGTTGATCAAGGAGAAGCAACTGTTTGATGATTTATTAGAACCTCATGTTAAGGATATTATGAATGGTAATCAGACAGATTTTTGGTTTAATGATGATGGTGTCTTATGTTTTAAGGGTCAAATAGTTGTGCAAAAAGATGTTGATCAGAGGTGCACTATTTTGACTGAGGCATATTCTAGTCTTTTTCGGGTAGTATGAAGATATACCTAGATTTAACGGAGGAGTATTATTGGGTTGGTTTGAAGAAGGATGTAGCGGAGTTTGTTGCCTGATATATGGTGTGTCAGCGTGTTAAGGCTGAGCATCAGTTTTCTTCCGGATTGTTGCAACCGTTAAGGATTCCAAAATGGAAGTGGGAGAAAATTACCATGGATTTTATGGTGGGGTTGCCTTTGACACCTTAGAGGAAGAATTCTGTTTGGGTAATCGTGGATCGGTTTACAAAATGTGCATATTTTCTGGCAGTACATATGACGTATACGTTTGATAAGTTGGTGGATATGTATATTGCTGAGATTATGAGGTTGCATGGGGTATCTAAGTCTATCGTGTCAAATAGGGATCCACATTTTACATCAATGTTTTAGGAGTGTTTGCATAGAGCTTTGGGTACACAGTTGAATTTTAGTACTTTGTATCATCCCCAATCAGATTGGCTAGTCTGAACGTGTTATCCAAGTGTCAGAGGATATGTTACGGTGTTGCATCATTGATTTTTAAGGAACGTGGGAGAAGCAACTATCGTTGGTAGAGTTTGCTTATAATAATAGTTATCAGGTGAGCATTCAAATGGCTTCGTATGAAGCTTTGTATGTAGGAAGTGTCATACGTCACTTTGTTGGGTTGAGGTAGGTGAGAAGTATGTTTCTCTACCTGATGTGTTGAAGGGCACCAATGAGAAGGTAAAGCTTAGCAGTGACCGATTTAAAACGGCTTCGAATAGGCAAAAATCCTATGCTGATTTGAAGCGTGGGGAGATTGAGTTTGCGGTTGGTGATAAAATGTTTCTAAACGTTTCGCCTAGAAAGAAGGTGATGAGGTTTGGACGAAAGGTGATAAGTGTTTAAAAGTATTATTTTTATTATCCTTTTTACTCATATTATTGTTAGACTTAGGCTCATATTATTTGCGTAATTAGTCATTCAAGCATTAATTCATGTTTCTTTCCACCATTGAGCTTGATTACATAACTTGCTTAATTTTGTGGAAAAGTTACTACTTTGGTGTGTTTTTTGTGTGTCTGTAGAATCACTTGCCAAAGCAAGGCTGGAACCAGTTGCCAGGGCAATGCATGAAGGAGATGCTGAGCTAGTTGCTAGGGCAATTTTCGATAAGGGATAAGATGATATGGTAGTCGAAATTGATGACTAGATAAGCCCAAGATGACGTGGAGCAAAGTTAAACCCCAAAGGAGTTTGATTTCCATCAAGAGGTTAAAGAGAAATTAAATCCCAAGAAGATAAGAGAAGTTCTAAAAGGAATTTAAATACAATAAAGAATTATATTATTTTAAAGTATTTAATTCCAACTTAGCTTCCTCCTCAAGAAGGATTTTGACCTAGCCACCTCCTATTTAAAGGAGACCAAGCTGTCAAAGAGATGAGAGCAAGGGGGAGAGAGTTCGATTGGGAGAAAGCTTGGAGGGAATTCGATTGAGAGAGAGTTCGACTAGGGGCTGATCGATTCCTTCTTCTTCTTCTTCTTTGCTTCCATTAGATTCATGGTTTGGGGATTATTCTTTGTATATCTTTTGAACCCAACCATGAACTAACTTTATTGGTTGGGGTTATTGTGTTTTTGTGGTTGTAAAATCTTTTGGATTTTGTTTAGGTTTTTGAGTTGCAATTCAATTTTCAAAGTTTGTTCATTCTTGGTTCGCAATCTTGTTTGCGAGTGAATTGGGAGAGGAACTCGTAACTTTATCTATTTATCTAATATCGGGAGAGTTAGATTCAAGAAACGAATGAGCATAGTCTTTATTCAATCAATTGATGGTGAAGACTAATTCGGCTTAGGGATAAGTTACGAATTTCAACGGCTAAGAGGAGCACAAGATTGATTGTTGTTCACCCTTGATTCACGCAAGGATGTATTATCAAGACGTGTGCAATTAATAGTATTTCGCATTAGGGGTAACGAGGATTCATTGAAGAATGCTTCGCCAAACTTTGGAAGTGAATGATCAATTTCCCGGGAAATCGACCCATTTTTAATTGCCCAGGCACTCTGATCAGACAACGCGGGGGAATTGCCCTTGCAACCGACCAGGCAACACGGCAGAATTGCCATGGCAATCAATCAGGCAATTGCAACCAAATTGCCATGGCAATCGACTAGGCAATCATAACAGAATTGCCCTGGCAATCCGGCTGCTACTCAATCACCACGACGAACCATTCGATCATCACTCCACAACTCACGATAACCTGGCCTATTCCCTCTTATTTGATTACATTTTTATTTTGTTTACTTGCTCTTTTATTTTATTCGTTATTTAGAACTCCTATAATTATCAATTGTGTTTTTACTTTTACAGTGCGATAACTAAGGCAAAGTGGCCCAAACCAATCCCTGTGGAGACGATACTCGATACTTGTCATATCACTTTATTACTTGCGACGTGTATACTTGCACAATTGCATAGCACTTATTACGCGCAACAAGTTTTCTGTGCCGTTGCCGGGGATTGGCAATTGGTGTTAGTTGTTTTTGTTATTGCATTTTTTCTCTTAGTTTTACTAACTTTTCTTTTTGTTTGTTTTATAAAAAAAATTAGGTGCGCTACAAGTTAAGGGACATCAACATGTCGAGAAATAAAAGCTGATCTATTTGAGAGTTCATGTTGGAAGATATGAATCAATCAAATCAAGAGTTTCTTGCACCCTTTGATGATTACCTATACCAACCGAGAAAAGCCCAAAGAGCCTATACCGTGGAAAAATCTTGTGCTATTTGTGGAGAACATCATATGTTTGAAAATTGCCCTCACATTTTCGGTGCATATGACTACATGGAGGACCATAGAGGGAACCAACAGCAAAATTCTTCATGGTATGGTCAAAAAGCTCAAATTTTTTCACCATAACAATTTTGCCGCAGCAACAGATATGCCTTGGCAATGTAGTCCTTTTCAGCAGCCTAGTGTCACGAAAACAGATATGCCATGGCAATGTAGTCTTTTTCAAGAGCATTCCAATTCCTTGGAGGAAACGTTGCTAGCTTCTTTGGCTAGACTTGACGGATCAATTGAAGAGATTCGAGAGCTATCAAAGTCTATAGATACGAGGAGAGCTTAGTGGGATGCAACCTTGGGGGATTTAGAAGATCAATTGAGGAGATCCACATATGTCATGGATAACATGCACCAACAATCCATTCCTGGGGATACTGACGTCCCAAGGCAAGAAGACAGGGGACAATGCAAGAAAAGCTCTCCGATGTGTGAGGAACAACTAAAACCTCAAAGTCGAGAGTATGCTGATGAGAAAGACTGCCCAACACATGATGAGCCTGAGCAACAAATTGCCTCGGCAATGATTGAGGAGCCTGAACAGAGCAATGCCGCGACAACACTCAGTGAAGCCGAGAACAACAATACTAGAGCAAATTCTGAGGAACCTGATGGCCAGAAGGTTACAACGTTGATGTTGAAGCAGTAATTTGTAGATTGCTCTCATCTACAGTTGCCACGTCAATTGGACGACCACATGTAAGATCAACGAGACGATAATACTTTGCTAATGGAATATGAGCAAGTAATGGTTGAACCTTTCGAATTCTTTAAAAACTCACCTCGTCTATTGCAGGTATGTCTTGAGGAACCGATGTTGGTAGATTTGAAGCCATCGAAATCTCTACTGATGGAGATGTTTGAGAGGCCAAAAGAAAAAGGTGTTTGGATTCGTAAAAATTTTCAGAAAATTGGTTCATCCTTTGACTTATAGCAAATTTTGGCAACTGGTTGCCACGTCAATTGGCTAGAGCAACGATTGCCACGACAATGAAAGCTACATCCAACCACGATGGAGGACGATGAGATTGAGGTAATTAAATGGTTGGATGTTGATATAATTTTTCCTAATAATATATTCATACCTTCAGGAACAGTAGCAAGGTGGAAGATGTGCATGGACTACATGGGAACACGAAAGAAAGACACCTCCACCATGGTAACGCAAAAGGGAGTAGTGGCAAGCACATTGGCCAAACTCTTTTTGGGCAATATTATCACCTGATGGAGGGTGCAGATAGACTATAAGAAGTATCGAAAACGACCCTCCTCAAGTTTCCTCAGATATGCAGTAACATTAGAAGATGCATAAAAAATGCAATTTCTAAGAATCTTTAATTTTTGTTTTTAATTTTTGGAACTCTATTTTATTATCGTTTTTTTTCATTTATTTTTTGGAATTTTTAGGAGATATTTTTATTTTATTTGTCTTCATTATCTTTAGTTTCCAGGTTTTCTTTTCTTTTCCACAACAAGACTCACAACCACCATGCTAAGGAAATTCCCTGCCGACTACTTGCCACGGCAACCGCAATAGAGGATGCCCCAGCAACCGCCCCGCAACTACCTCAATAGTTGCCACGGCAACAGAATCTGGCAATGCCCAGGCAACAACAATGGCTGCGGCAACTACTAATGCCCAGACAAGTAAACCTGCCTCGGCAAACATGGATCAAATTAATGCAATTCACGCGGTACCAGTCACAAGCATTCAACCACTGACCGGAATATGAATCAAGAAAATAGCACGAAGGAAACTTATCACTCGAGGTGACGACCTCTCCGACTAACTCATTTCATTTAGTTTCTTTTAAATTTTGTTTCACTTTTACATGCATTGAGGACAATGCTTCTCTCGAGTTTGGGGAGGTGTTGGTTTCTAGTTAGTTTCATGTTTAGTTGCATTCATCTTTAGCAATCAAATATAGGTTGCATATGTTACTTGCCATGCCTTTGATTGGATTTAATTGCTTAAGACTTGTTGAATATCCAATGATGAATTTTTGCCACTGCATTTAATTGAAAGAACCTTTAATTTTAGGATTGCATGAAAAGAACTTAGAATTTTACTATGATGCTGAATTTTTTTTACACAGTTATGGCTTGTGATTGAAAGAAACTTAGTGAACTTAGGTTGCTTAAAATTTGGGTAAATTTAAAATTGAAAATTAAAAGTTAATTTCTTGCTAGAGGTGCATGAAACTGGCTCTAGTAGTTAATGCACGTTAAAGAATCACTAGAGGTGCCCAAAATTGGCTCTAGTCGACTAAAATAAAATGAGAAAAGCTTACTTTGCTAGAGGTTCCCGAAATTGGCTCTAGTGAAAATAAAAATAAATGCCCCGGTAATTAAATTGATAAAACCCTATTGTTCACATAGAATCTTGAAAATCAACTTGTACACAACTACGCACACACATTGTCACGAGCATTATAGTTTGATTCTGGGTAATTTTTGTGCTATCCAAAAAATTAAAAGGTGATCATACTTTGTGCCACGGTTCCGAGGTTTGAATTCAAGTTTGAAGCATGTCTTTGATGATTAAAGTCTTGGCAGGTAATTTTTAGTTTTGCATTGCTTGAGGACAAGCAATAGTTTGAGTTTGGGGGTGTGATAAGTGTTTAAAAATACTATTTTTATTACCCTTTTTACTCATATTATTGTTAGACTTAGGCTCATATTAGTTGCATAATTAGTCATTCATGCATTAATTCATGTTTCTTTCCACCGTTGAGCTTGATTACATAACTTGCTTAATTTTGTGGAAAAAGATACTACTTTTGTGTGTTTTATGTGTGTGTGCAGAATCACTTGCCAAAGCAAGGCTGGAACCAGTTGCCAGGGCAATGCATGAAGGAGATGCAGAGCTAGTTGTCAGGGCAATGCATGAAGGAGATGCCAAGCTAGTTGCCAGGGCAATTTTCGATAAGGGATAAGATGATATGGTAGTCGAAATTGATGACTAGATAAGCTCAAGATGACGTGGAGAAAAGTTAAATCCCAAAGGAGTTTGATTTCCATGAAGAGGTTAAAGAGAAATTAAATCCCAAGAAGATAGGAGAAGTTCTAGAAGGAATTTAAATATAATAAAGAATTATATTCTTTTAAAGTATTTGATTCCAACTTAACTTCCTCCTCATGAAGGATTTTGACCTAGCCATCTCCTATTTAAAGGAGACCAATCCGTCAAAGAGAGGAGAGCAAGGGAGGAGAGAGTTCGATTGGGAGAAAGCTTGGAGGGAATTCGATTGAGAGAGAGTTCGACTAGGGGCTGATCGATTTCTTTTTCTTCTTCTTTACTTCCATTAGATTCATGGTTTGGGGATTATTCTTTGTATATCTTTTGAACCCAACCATGAACTAACTTGATCGGTTGGGGTTATTGTGTTTTTGTGGTTGTGAAATCTTTTGGATTTTGTTTAGGTTTTTGAGTTACAATTCAATTTCAAAGTTTGTTCATTCTTGGTTCTCAATCTTGTTTGCGAGTGAATTGGGAGAGGATCTTGTAACTTCATCTATTTATCTAATATCGGGAGAGTTAGATTTAAGAAACGAATGAGCATGGTCTTTATTCAATCAATTGATGGTGAAGACTAATTCGGCTTAGGGATAAGTTACGAATTTCAACGGCTAAGAGGAGCGCAAGATTGGTTGTTGTTCACCCTTGATTCATGCAGGGATGTATTATCAAGACGTGTGCAATTAATAGTATTTCGTGTTAGGGATAACGAGGAATCATTGAAGAATGCTTCGCCAAACTTTGGAAGTGAATGCTCAATTGCCCAGGAAATTGACCCATTCTTAATTTCCCAGGAAACCGCAGGAGCATTGCCCGGGCACTCTGATCAGACAACGCGGGGGAATTGCCCTGGCAATCGACCAGGCAACACGACATAATTGCCCTGGCAATCAACCAGGCAATTGCAACCAAATTGCCATGGCAATCGACTAGGCAATCGTAACAGAATTGCCCTGGCAATCCAGCTGCTACTCAATCACCATGACGAACCATTTGATCATCACTCCACAACTCACGATAATCTGGCATATTCCCTCTTATTTGATTACATCTTTATTTTATTTACTTGCTCTTTTATTTTATTCATTAGTTAGAACTCCTACAATTATCAATTGTGTTTTTACTTTTACAGTGCGATAACTAAGGCAAAGTGGCCCAAACTAATCCCTGTGAAGACGATACTTGATACTTATCATATCACTTTATTACTTGCTTCGTGTATACTTGCACAATTGTTTAGCACTTATTACGTGCAACAAAAGGGGAAGTTGAGTTCGAGGTTTTTTGGGCCTTACGAGGTGTTAGAGCGTATTGGTCCAAATGCTTATATATTAAGGTTACCTGCGGAGTTGGAAAGGATGCATGATGTTTTCCATGTATTAATGCTTCGGAGGTACATATCGGACCCATTGCATGTGATGCATGTTGAAGAGAACGAGTTGAATCCAAATTTTATCTAAGATGAGGAACTTGTGAAAATCTTGGATTCTAGCAGTAAGGTCCTTTGTGGAAAGGCCGTTGAGTTGGTAAAAAGTGTTATGACGACATCGAGGTGTCGAGGAAGCCACATGGGAAAGGAAGAAAGACATGATGAAGTAGTTTCCTCATCTTTTTTCTATCAAGTAAATTTTGAGGATGAAATTTATTAAGTGGGGGAGAGTTGTAACGCCCCAAATTTGGGCCTAGAAGTTAGCTAGGTAGGTTAGACGGTTCAGGGGAACCAGATTGGTTGGTTTGATCTAGTTTGGAGAATTAACTCATAATAAATGTTTTAATACGAAATAAAATATGGAAAATGGTGGAAAATATTTAATTATTATTTTTAGGGTTTTGGTAAACTCAATTTGATAAAATAAGGTTTGATTTATGGATATTTTTTCTTAGTGACTAAAATATAAAGTTTGAAAACTATTTTTGGTGACTAAATCTTAAAAGGTTCAAAACTTAGAATTGTTAGGGAACTATTAAGCCAATTGGTTTTATCATACTTTTCCCTTAATTTGTCTATTTTAAAATGGTTTAATAAAAGGGATTAAAAGAGTTTCAATTGGTTTTGTTTTAATTAGCCAAATCATTTTCTCACGTAACTACTTTTTCTCCCAATCATTTCTCTCAAATTCTCAGCAGCCAAACTACATTTTCTTTTCTAAACATCTCAGGAATCAATCTTTTCAATCTTACTTTTGATTTCAACACTTGATTCCTTTGTTCTACTTTGGATCTTCTACTTTGGAGATTTCATCAAAAATCAAGCCAAATGAGGAAATAGTCCACCATTAGAGGTGATTTTTGTTACTCTCCTCTAATAAAAGGTTTTTATTGAAATTCCTGAGTTCTTTATCCTTTGAAATCAATTTATATTATGTTTTAATGATTAAATCAAGATTTGATGATTTAATGTTAGTTTTGTTAAGAAATTTATTGAGTTTTGTTATTGATCTGAATTATTGCAATCTTGATTGGTTTAGATCATGTTTAAAGTGTATTTTGATGATATTTAATGGTATTTACAGAAGGAAACCCGAAACTAGTTGAATTACTAATTTTCTAGGTTGTGTATAGTTAGTTTTTGAGGTGTTTGTGGTGTTGTGTTGGTTCCGGAGATATAAGGTGAGGTTATAGATATTTTAGATGTTTTTTGATGTCGTAAAGTTGATCGAATCGTTAGGTTATAACTGGCCTTTGTTTAGATTGATATCGAAGTGGTTTTTGGTTGTTTTCGGAAGGTTTATGGTGGTGTTTGGTGATGTGATGCTAAGGATTGAGATTGCTAGGATTTTAGATGCATAGTGATGCCTTAATTCTCTATTATTATGTGAATAAAATAGGAGAGATCAATTCTATAATGATTGACGAAGGTTTGGAGATGTAAGGCGCGTAGTTTCACATCGGCAAGTGAAGCTTTGTGTTGTCGATGAGTGGAAACGGGATTTGTTGCTTTGTAAAGGTTTGAAAGTGATTTGGGAGTTTAGTTAAGCTTGAGATGCTTGTATAAGCTCGAAATAAGTATTAGACGATTTCTCTCTCAATTTCGGTTTGGCAAAGTTGATTTTCTCATGCCTATGTTTATGATTTGAGAGCTACTGTTATATGCATGTTATAGAAATGGATTATGATGCAAAGGATCGTATATTGATGATATTTAGTATGGTAAATGATTTATGAAAAGTATTTTGATGATATGAAATGCATGGTTTGTTACATTAGAAATTGGTTTAAACGATGCATATGAAAAACAGTGAGGCATCATGCTTAATATGGAATATATTGGCAAGTGAAAATGATTAAATGTTATTGGATATAGTTGGCATGCCATAGGGTTTAAAGTACACTACGATAATTCAAATCATATGCGTCGAGGGATTGTGATTTTACAGTATTCTCCACCTGGGTATCTCAGCAGTAGAGGGGTTGTAATTGTACCGTTTTCTCCCGCTGATGGGTATTATACATTGTAGCCGCCAATGGGTGTATTATACATTTTTCTCCGATTAAATGTATTCTTAAGTGGTCTAAGGAACCACTTGTGAAATTCGTGTAGCCGATGCGATTTTACAAATGGAAAGTTTTGGTTTTAGGTCACTTTAATGCCAATATATGAAATAATGTATCATGATGGAGGATTTATGTTTTGTATAATTTAATTTATACATATTTTTCTTTTTAAGCTTTGCTATTGGATGAATAAGCATGGGAAGGCTTAAATTGAGGTTTTTCATATGGGATTATTCATGAGATCCATGATACATGTTTTGCATATAGTTTAATATGCATGTTTTGGAAAAGGTAAAATGGGCATGAGATGTTTTGCCATGATGCTCATAATGTGGTTTGACTCAAATGGTTTTAAAAGCATTGATGAGTGCTTTTGGAGCATCCCTCAGTAGGCATTATATGCTTACACTCTCATTTCTCATCATTGTAGAGAAGTGAGCTTCTAGGGACACTAGATTTGCTAGTACAGAAGACTTGAGGTGTTCATTGGACAATCTTTAATATAATGGCCTTGTTCGTCACAAAAGAAATATGCTCCAGATTGTCTATGAAATTGTCTTATGGGAAGTATCCTTTGACAGAAGTTACAGATAGGATATTGAGACTCTCAGCCTGAGCCTCTGGTACTTTCAATGGAGGTTGTTCTTGCGGCAGATAGGGACATGGTTTGTGGCTTGGCAAAATTGCCTAAACGAGAAGGCTATTGGTGATATTGTTGCTTGAATCATTGCTGCTTGCCCTTCTTATATGGAAATGGTGGGCGAGAATCATCTCGAGGCCTCTTCTCAGATCGAGTTAGCCCACTAAACCTCTGTGACCTTTGGATAGCTTCTGTAAAGATTGCTCGATTCATGAGCTCTTGGAGTTCTATAATTCCCAAAGCAGTGAACAAGGGTCAAAGTTCATCACTTAACCCTGCTACAAACAGTATACATTTTCCCTCTTTTTTCTTGATGCACTTAGCTCCGTACTTGCAATACTTACAGAAATCATAGATGTAATGTTCCACCAGTCTCCCACCTTGCTTAAGATGCCAGAAGATGTTCCGCCTTTCAGCTAGGTAGTATTCACTGATATATTTCTTCGTAAACTCACGCAGAAAGAACTCCTAGATTACAGCTTCCTCGAGAGCAGTAAGTATAGTGGTATCCAACCAATGTAAAGCCTTGTCTGCTAGCAAGGCTAGGGCACACTCCAATTTATGTTCATCTGAACATTGTAACTGCTTAGTCAAGATTCTTATTGTGTTGTCCAACCAGTTTTCTATCGTTTGAGGATCCTCAACAGCCTTACCTGTAAAGGTATTAGCTCAATGTTGTGCTAGTTTATCAATAGGAGATCTAGACGTAGAACTAGAAGCTATGGAAGATTGTGCAAACTGCTCGGATTTAAGAGTGGCCATAAACTATTTGAACATTTCAGTCATGTTCTTGTAACATTCAAATTGGGCAGTCTGCAATATAGGTTCAGGGTTCGGTAGCACTTGTAGAGGAATTTGTGAAATCGAAGGGTCTCCCCCTTTTCTCCTTGCTATGGGTCGAGGAGCCGGTGGTATGCTCAACCTCTTCGTGAGTTTTATCGGAGTCAGATATCATATACTATAAAAGGAAAAAAGATCAGATTAATTGCAAGTCACAATATATACAATAATAAACTCCTAGGTGGCATATGCAATAAAATAACAATATAATGGACTTTAGTTTAGTCCTAGAATCGACTAAACTTTAGCTCTGATACTACAAATGTAACACACTCTTCCCGGTCTAGTAGGAATCCCCGCTGAAAAATGTTATCGATGTACAAGACGATGGTCAGATCGATAATTGCGATAACTTATGCAGTAAATCGTGTGTTAATAATATTTAATACAATGCAATAAACATTTCTAATCAATAAGGTTTACTCAATTTATAATTTTGGAACCAATTGCCCACTTATCCAAGTTTAGGGATAAAAATTGTAAAACCAATAATTTACAGGGCTTGACCAAAAGTAAGATTGCCAATATGAAATATTATACAAGAATATCTCGCTTACAAATTTTTAATGCAATCAGAGTCCATTTACATCTTCAATTAAGCTCTACAATATTTAGTGACTAATTTATAAAGATGCTAAAACATCTTTAATAATCTTTTAACCAATTTACCTACCTCGGTATCGATAATAAAAGTGGCTGTATCAATACGCCTATGCCACGGCCGTTAAATCATTATAATCAATAAGGGTCGTACCGGTATAGGTACACCCATATCAGTACGCTACACTAGACTTATTAAAACTTGGTTTCCAGTATTGACAAGCCGTATCGATACGCTTTAAGCCGTATCCGTACACTTGGTCAATGCCACAAAGGTCAACTTTAAGGATTGACACGGTATCGGTACGGTGTTACAATATTTTTCTAGTGGCTAAAACCCGTACCGATACGCTTGGAAGCGTATCGGTACCAAGCTACGGAAGAAGGGTTTACACAACCGCTTTTGCGATATTTAGGACCTGAGGAGGCCAAGATGGTGCTATAGGAAATTCACAAAGGAGTCAGCAGACACCACCCAGGTTCGCATTCCTTGGCCCAAAAAGTAATTAGATAGGGCTACTATTGGCCCACAATGTGTAGAGAAGCTAAAGAGCTCGTAAGCAAGTGTGCCCCTTGCCAAGAGTTTGCCCTAATATCGAGACAACTGGCCATATTATTTAAATTTATTACCAGTCCCTGGCCGTTCGCGACTTGGGGTATTGGCATCTTGGACCTATTCCCATTAGTTACATATCAGCGAAAATATCTGGTAGTCGCGGTAGATTACTTTACCAAGTTGATAGAGGCGAAGCCATTGGCAATGATAACAGAGAGGCAAATGGAGAACATCGTATGGAAATCTATGATTTGTAGATTTGGCATTCCTTATACAATAATCACAGATAATGGAACTCGATTCCATAAGAGATTCAAGGAATTCTGCATAGGTTTCCACATCACGCTGACTCAAAGCTTAGTTAAATCCCCACTGACGAATGGTCAGGTTAAAGCGATTAACAAGAAGATAATGTTTGTAATCAAAAAGAGGGTTGGCGACGTGAAAGAAGCATGGGCAGAGGAATTGCCAGGAATATTATAGACGTTTCAAACTACTTCTCACACTGGCACATGAGAGACACCATTCAATCTCACATATGGTATAGAGGTTATCATACCAGCAGAAATAGAGGTCCCCACATATAAAACCACGCAGTATGAAACTGACACAAATAATGAAACCCTCTGAATACATCTCGATCTGCTCAAAGAGACTAGAGTCGAGTCAGAGATAATGGTAGAGGGGAGGAACCAAATCGTTGCAAACTACTACAACTCGTACATGAATAACAAGCAATTCTGTCTGAGCGACCTCGTATTAAGGAACACAGAGGCAAGTAAGCCACCAACTGAGAGGGGAAATATGGCTCCCACATGGGAAAGATCATACCAAATCCGCAAGCTGATTGGATTTAAAGCATACAAGCTTGCAGACTTCAATGGGAAAGAGGTTCAAAGGACATGGAATTCCATGCACCTCCAAAAATTCTATCTTTAAAAATTCAATGAGCTAAATGTTAGCTATATTTCGTGTCTCGCATTCTAAAGAAGACGAGCCAAAATAAAACAAATTGTCATATGAACGATCCCCACTTTTAAGAAGTGTGCATAAAAATATTAGCTCAATGATCGCCACTTTTAAGAAGTGAGCATAAAAGCCTCAGCTCAACGATCGCTAATTTTAAGAAGTAAGCATAAAAATATCATCTCAACGATCGCCAATTTTAAGAAGTAAGCATAAAAATATCATCTCAACGATCGCCAATTTTCAAAAGTGAGCATAAAAATATCAGCTCAACAATTGCCACTTTTAAGAAGTGAGCATAAAAACATTAGCTCAATGATCTCCACATTTAAGAAGTGAGAATAAAAGCCTCAGCTCAACGATCGCAACTTTTAAGAAGTGAGCATAAAAGACTCAACTCATGGATCGCCACTTTTAAGAAGCATAAAAGTATCAACGCAATGATCGCCACTTTTAATAAGTGAGCATAAAAGCCTCAACTCAACGATCGCCACTTTTAAGAAGTAAGCATAAAAATATCAGCTCAATGATTACCACTTTTAATAAGTGAGCATAAAAGCCTCAACAAAACGATTGCCCCTTTTAGGAAGTGAGCATAAAAATATTAGCTCAATGATCTCCACTTTAAGTGAGCATAAAAGCCTCAACTCAAGGATCGTCACTTTTAAGAAGTGAGCATGAAAGCCTCAGCTCAACGATCACCACTTTTAAGAAGTGGGCATAAAAATATTAGCTAAACAATTGTCACTTTTAATAAGTGAGTTTAATAACATCAGCTCAATGGTCGCCATTTTTAAGAACTGTGCATAAAGAAGTCAACTTAATGACCGCCACTTCCAATGTAAGTGAGCCAAGATAAAACAAATTGTCACAAGAGTTTCTACCACTTTCAAGAATCAACCTATTCATACATAAGACTGATGAACATGCAAAAAATGCATAGTCGTCGGAGCTATCTTAGTCGGGGAAACAGCCCTACCAGCTCAGTATGGCAGTATTAATATATATAACCTACTCCAAAATGTTGGTATCGCCCCACCAAAAAAAACCCTGGCAATGTACTCATCACTAAAGCGGGGGCAAGGCTTTATTAGCGTATCACTACCAGAGAAGGAGAAAGACGTTATGCAAGTAATTTTGACTACAAATTCAAGTACACAAAAGGAGGGATCCCAATTAACAAATACCATGCATAAACAAAAAAAGTATGCCCGTTAACAGACTAATTTACATACGAACACACCCATACAAACCAAGCAACCATATTCTTGAACAAGCAGAAATAAATAATATATTACAATCACAGATCTATGTAGAGAAAAAAGAAGAACATTCGACAATACTCCCAACAAATTTATTCTACGGAAGCCTACACAACGATAAAAACAGTCAAGGCACATGAAGATTCCACATGTCTCTCTCATCTTCACTTCAACAGTAATGTAGGGAGTGGCTTATCATCATAGTTGCCGACGTCACAAGCACCACGACTAATACACAAAGAGCCACTCTAATCACGCATGTAGGGGCAACGCGATCGAAGCCTATCATATTTATAGGTTTGACAAGCCGACCTATGTTCATCATCCCCGGTTCCAAATACCAACACATGAGGGTGTCTTGAGAACCTTGTTTTTCAGATACCCCAAATACATCGTCTGTTGGCATTTTTTACCACTAATGACTACGAATAGCCTTCCAAGTACTATTGTCTAACGATCTTGGTAAACCAAACGCTAAGTAATACTTCCCAATGATCTATAAAACAAAGTTTTTCCATACTCCTCATCATTGTAAAGTTTCAAAAAATGAAATAAAATAAAATAGAATAAACTCTGCACACAAAGGACTAAGGTAACCCTCGGTCTATTTACCATAAGACACACATAAAATGGTTCTTATTTATACTACGAAGTCGATACCACCAAACCAAGCCATTTCGATTCCCAACACATAAAATATTTAAATACACATTTAATGTCCAAATCCTCTAATCACTAACAATCAATTAAAATCACGTGTTATCAAATTTCTAACCAATAAATATATCAATAGCCGAACACACTTACTAAAACCAATTAAAGCATTCTATTTGTCATTATGACCTACCTTGAATTGTCTCAATCACCGTAAAGAGCCGGCGCGCATCAAGTCTAATACACAAGTCTCAAAAAGCATAATTATAGGTGAAAATAACGCAACCAATAAAATAGTAACATATATAAAATAAGTTATATTAATAACCTAGGTTGCACACCGTAAGTCAGAAAATCCCCATTGTGCATCTCCTCAACCCAACATACAATTATCTAAATAATTAGAGAACGCACATAACGTGGAAGGTGAATAAGTGTAACAAGCAATTGGAAGCAAGATGATACTATTACGAATAAATTTTTGGACGAAGGAGAAATTCTTTTCCAAAACCAGCACATAATAACCGAGCAAATATCAAATAAGATATCGCGAGTTGCAAGAAAGTAATAAGTGCAAACAGTCTTCCTTTACATAGACAATCAGTCCTTGTCACACAAAAGAGAGTGAGCTTCCTGATAAGCATCAAAAGAACATAATACAATAATTCTTTAAGCATTCAAAAGAGGACTTCCTCTATACTAAAGCGTATAAGCACAATCGCCACTAACAGCTACATACTTTTGCTACAACTGCCCGATACGCCACTACTATCAGCTCCACTTGCAGCAACACTCCAATCATCAGTGCAGGAAGCTATGTTTGGATCCGAAATAGAAAGAACCACACCACCCTATACTTCACCGCAAAATTTTCCCACAAAGTCCCACAAGAGTTTTTCACATCAAAATCAGTAGTTACCTCACAAAGCACATCAAAGTTCACAACCCTGACATCCAGTGGGCCATGTGCTAGCTGAAAATTGAGAATGAAAACATCACGAGCTTTCTCTATTTCTTCGATCATAAAGGCAGAGGTCGTGTCTGTAGCTGCCTTCACTTTCTCGGTTGTATTGACATCATGGGTAGCTTCTAACACCATAATCTTATTATTGTGAGGCTCTTTCAGCTCAATCAACTTTCTCATAAAGTTTGCAAAACTTTTATCTGCCGAATTCTTCGTCTGCGCTAACTCCTCCCTCAAGCCCTGAATTTCAGTAGTTAAACTTAGTTTAGTAGTTCAAAGCAGATTTTTCTCAATTTTGAAAGCGCAGTCAAACTCAGCTTTTTTTTTTGAAGCCTCCTTTGTATGATGTCTATTCAACCCCTTATACGGGCAGCCAGAGTTTAGCTTCGTGTTTCATCTGTATCTTCTCCAAGTGTGTCATATAGCTCTCTACCTATGACCATGATTTCTTATTTTCTTCAAGGAGTGTGGCGTAATTTTTTTGCTTTTAAGCGCAACTGTTTGTTTTTCTCAAGGAGCTCCTTAGCGTTTCTCTCCATGTTAAACTGAACACAACCCAACTCTTGAATAAGACACCAACTCCCTTCAACAGTCATTCTAATAATGTTGCAAGATTGTGAGGCTCCAACACTACCCAAATATAACTCAGACACCCTCCTAAAAGCAGACGTAGGATGGAACCACTCTTCTGCTACCCCTCCAAGGAAAAAAATGCCTTATAAGGAGCCAAGGGCTCACAACCTTTATTAGGAGGAACAGTTGTATACGCCATAACCAGAGGAGCCATCTCAGCTTCTAGTAAATTTGCATATGTTGATATTGATACTATGAGAGTCATCCCAGCCTTTGACAAATTCTCAGTTTCAGCAGCTGTCACCAAAAGGAGTATGCTTTTCTCAAGATAATGAACAACAACTGAATCTATGATGCTTACCTCTGTGAAGACCCCCTACACAAAATTTAACACAAAATCAAGTAGCAAAAAAAATCCAACCAAGTGTAACAACGCCTTAATTAGCATACCCGAGGACGCACAAAAAGCAGGCAAAGTACTAGCCTAACAATTTCGAATGTAGTTAGACAAGAGAGGTCATGGAATTCAATAGCAACGACAGAGGTACTGAAGATAAGTTCTGATAAAACTTCAATAATCTCCATGTCAGAGATGGGCTTTTTTTCTAATGTTTTGTCCTCGACAGTTAAAAAACACCTCCTGGAACTATAAGCTCTTATCAGCCTCGCTACGCTTTCTCGGGCCACTTCCACAGTATCCACCAAGGCCTCGGTGAAAACACTTTGAGTAACAAGGAAAACCCCTCTAATCAAACTTACATGAATAGGAAATACCACTATAACGATTGAGGTTTCCACGCAGTGTGAACCAATCCCTCCCCTCTTTAAAGCCTTTGAAGATGTCGCTTCTAACAAACTTGGTGAACTTATTTATTCATCAAGAGACGCATAAGCTGATATATCTGATGCCGTAAACACACCCTTTAATTAGTCATCAACTGACTGCGAAGAAGTAGTCACTGCTCCTATACACAAGACGAAAATGTACATAAAAAGAGAAAAAAAGGAGGGGTAAAGGCCATACATAAATAAATAGAGTTCATTGGCTCTTCTTAAAAGAATACAAACAAAAAGGCATATACAAACCAATACCTTTATCCATTCGTTTTTTTGTCCAATGCACTAAACGTACACAACATCCCTTATCCCCTGAATCAGATATGATGGGCAAACTCGTGACTGCCCATTTATTCCCTCATTTATCACGACCAGAACAAGATGGGCTAAGGCTCGTACAGCCCCTCGGAGCGCCAGAAGTGACCTCCCTACTAGCCCTGCCGAGGGAAACATCTTTATCGCGATACTTCCAAGGGCGAGTGTGAATGCCGACATACTCAAAAAAGAAATTTTTTTGGTTCATCCTCCAAACCCAGCAAAACCCTTGCCACACATTCATCACCTCCTTCACCAAAAGGCCATGCCTCTGCGCAAATATGCTCGCCTGCCTAAAACCCCTCGGGGAAACATTCAACTCTACTTCATCCCAACCATTAGAACTCTTTTCGTTTAGGCAATACACCCAAAAATTCCTAAGGGTGCATATTTCTTTACAGTATAATGGCAGATTACACTCTAACCTCATGGAGACATTACCTGCAAGTCAGGCGGGGTAACTTGCGAAACGATAGGGAACAAAAAACCCCCAAAATGCACTCTACTTAAATGTACTTTGTCCTATCCAAACGAAGATTAGACGCATAATTACTCATCGCCAATGCCTTCCCTACGATGACCAATGCTTACAAAGCCCTTTACATTTTTCTCATGACTAGCCATTACATTATAACAATAACGAAAAACATTAAGAGAGGGCTCATCCCCATTGATTTTACAGTTAAAAAAGTAGGACATCAGAATCCACCAACTGGCCCTACCTAATTGCCTCGGTGCCACATCAAACCAGTTTAACCAATCTATGAAAAAAATACAGCGGTAAGTGAAACATGGTCTCAAAATATAAATAGAAACCAAATACCATGATTTCCCTTCGTTGGAGCAAGCACTTAAATGATACGACCCCTACAGCAAACTAAACTGATAATGATAGTTGTTAACAGCGATGAGGCCTCGACACTCCAGCGTTTTTAACATCCCCCCCTCAGTAGTACAACTACTTCATCACTCACCACAATAGATGAGTTAGCTACGAGAGTAAAAAAGTAAACAACATTTTCTCTTTAGAACCAATAGAGAGCGGCCAACAAGATAACTAAAGTAAAACTTCAAAAAATGAATATAAAACCTATTTATAACCTAGAGCCGTATCATCCTAAATATGCTTCGTTTATAAAGAGGTTTATTGTGTGTTGTTTCATATATAGCGGTTATCCCCAAAAGAACTGGCCGGTTCGTCACAAAGCATTGTTACGTAGTTCATTATGTGCACTCACAACTCTCTCGCACTCGCACCTTAGATGCCTTCCCTTGAATTCCTCAGGTTCTCCAAGGTCACTTTATAACCTTTCTTCACCTGGGGATAATTGTTAGTACCTAAAGATACTCATCGCCACATTTCAAGACCAGATGGCCCATGGTGAACGAATAGCACTGCAAAAAGCATAACATATAGAGCGTCCGGTAGGATCGACCATAAACTACATGACGCCCTTCACGACCTAAAACGGATAAGCAAAGCCGAACGTCTGGCGACCTCGTGACTTTGCACATGGCTGCTGTGGACGAAATAGCGCACACCCTAAGATGTCAAATCATAGCTGGTCTAACTAAAGCGCCATGACAACCCAACCATGGCACCTGTCCAATTAGTATAAAAGAAGACATGCAATAGGAGAAAGGGAATCTAAGACTAAAGATACACCATCATTCACTATGACAAGGACAACAGACGTATTTCCACAAAGGGGCAAAAGACCATCACAACCTTTGTTTGAGCACCGTCTTCGACCCCTGTCGACTTTAACAATCAACAAAGTAATTTTTTGGGTAAATAAATTATTTAAATTACACATATTTCATAGACCAAACCCACTTATAGAGTTAGAGGGGCACTAACCCCATTCCACCCTAATTTTTTATTTTGAATTTAATTGGTGGAAAAAATATAAATTAATTATAAATTGCTTCTTCACTTTTCAGTAATGACTCCGTCTCTACACATTTCTTGTGAATCTTTAAATCAAAGAATTATGCTTATATGCTTTCAAATCTACAATCTAAAAGATGTTGAGCGAATTAAAATTTAGTCCGTATTTTATAAATAAATTATTAAATATTATTATGATACGAAAATGACTCATAAAGCTTCTTTACTTTTCATCATGATCTTTGTTAAATAGAATATTATATTGTTTTTTCGATTGACGTGGTATTTTGTCCTTATCATTGAATTTCTACTATTATATAATTTGTTGTGTGAATCACATGTCCTCTACATATCCGTTTAGTATTATATATATTTTTAAAATTACAAAAATACTTCTAATGGAATATTTATTGGAATATTTTATCACATATATATTCAATAATTAATTTTGATCATATATTAGCCTGATTATATAATTATATTTATTAATATTTTCTTGACCCTTTAAAAACATATACTTTGCACACATAAATACTTAAACTCGAGTCTTATTGAATAAACATTTCATTAGAGCCACTCGTTAGGTTTAAATTTTAATCAAATATATCAAAAGAAATACAATTATATATATATATATATATATATACCAAAAAATAATTTTATTCATCGTAATGGAAGTAATAAATTTTCTTTATCCCTTGATTTTAATTTGAAGTCAATATCCACCCATGTATTATTGTTTTCTATTTATTCTGATTTACACGGTTTGTTCATTTGCCGCAATCGATGACATATCGATGAAAATGTGTGTGGTTTTCCCTTTCCTCTTTCACGGGGTGTACTTAGGGATGATAGGCAGGTATATTTTTATGGATTTCGCATCGTATCAGTCTCTGTTGGAGTAGGGATGGATATGAGTTTGGTGGGTAGTGGGCAGGTGTAGATGTAGAAAGTCATACCCTTCGTGGGTAAAGGGTAGGAGATGAATTTGAGACCTTACCTGTACCGTATCCACCCGCATCCATCGCCCCACCCCGCATCATTCTGTCCCACCCACTAACTGCCTACCATATGAATTTAAGAATAAGTTCACAACTTATTCTGTAAACCCTAATATTTTAAAGAGCATTTTAACAAAATCTTAGGCTATAAACATTCTTTACTATTGTCTACCACCATTAGTTAGTTAAATGTAGTTAAGCAAAATTTATATGACATAAATATGCTTTAATTAAGTTAGCTATAGTTAGCTAGTTACTTGTAGTTAAATTTATACATGTGGAAATATATTATATATATGCATTTGATCAATCAATAAAATATGTAAAGTTTTACTCTTCTTTACACAAGTCTATGGTTTATTTTTATATAATTTAATATTAGTGGTTATTTGCCATGTGCTACGGGCGGGTACATGTTGAGTGGTGGGCACCCAGTTAAATAGTGGGTGTGGGGGTGGATTTGAGAGTGTACCAACTTGGACGGGTGTGGATTTGAAAAATGGTACCCGCCGTGAGTGGTGGGTAGGTGGTGGATATAAAATTTTCAAGTGGATATAAAATATTCAAGTGGGTATGGAGAAGAAGTATCCGCATCCACCCGCCGTGTAATGAATATGTGGGTAAGTGTTTATTCAACATCTTGTCACGGAGCCATTATCCTTTTTCCAAAAGACATGTCTAATATGATGTACAACGTCACTGCTTATATATTCTAATACTTTCTTTTTCTTTTATGATATAGAATTAATATCTCCACCTCTTTTCAGGCATGATAATATATAGATACATGAATGCACGCGTGTAAACTTTGCCATGATTATTTATGGTTTTAAAATGGGATTGTCCCCCAGCACGATAGACTATGCATATTTCAAACAAATAACTTAGCTGGAAAACAAATAATATATAAAGTTGAATTATGCTCATGCTTACCAATAATTGAATGATCTATCACCATTTTTATGTATAGAAATTGCAATAAACGAGGCAGAGATTGTCTTATCCACCTCTATTCCACGTTTTTGTGATTCCATTGGAGAATTGCATTCAGCTAAACACAGTTTCGCACACCATCGAAAATCGGTTCGGAATATTTTGTCATCTCTAATTGTGCAACTTCCATTCGGTTCATCTTCCAACTCCGAAACTGTTTTCTCAGTGTACTCCCACCCATCCCCATGTTTTCCTCATGTACAGCCATGGCCTTTTGCTCAAAAAAGTAGAAAAATAATTGTGTTAATGGCATCCCCAATACTATATGGATTGGATTTGCCCATAAAAGAAAAGAATAGGGTAGCTTTAAAGATGAGGGCTTTCAACTTTCAATACGAAGCCAGGCTGTTTGCAGAAGGAGGGATGTAGAACCCCATCATCATGTGTCACCAAATTTCCTGCACTGCAGCAGCAGTATATGAATCGAGAATTATGAATGTAGCTATATTACACAAGGAAGGTGTCCGTGTACATGTGAAGCCTGGGCTGAGGCAATGAATGGGTCCCTCGGTCGCCCTACGAAATGCAGTGATGGGTAGAGGGAAAGGGTCTGACTCCATCCTTCTTTATCACGATGTCTCATTGGAACCTTTGGAAAGGAGCCAATGCATGAGACAAACCAGCATTAACACCCCCTGCATGGCCCCTGTTACCATCTAGAAATGTCCATGACTAGATTGGGTCAAACAGTGACGGAGCTACAATCAAACATTGTGAGGACAAGAGTTTATTAAGCCTTTAAATTTAGAAACCGGTAGGGACAAGAGTTTATTAAGCTTTTAAATTTAGAAACCGGGAGGGACAAAAACCTTATTTGACTTGTAATGACCCAATTTTCGAGTTAGTGAAGCGGGTCTTGGACCCGGGTTATGGGCCATTATTGTTGGGAGCCCAAGCTGTGGGTATTTAACTGTAGGCCTATTAAATTGGAAGAGAATGTTTTAAATTTTAAATAGGGGTAATTGGTGGACAAAGAGGGGATGATATGATAGAATGAGAGAGACAGAGAAAAAGGAAAATGTGGGGTTATGTTGGAGAGAGGGGAATGAGTTCAAACCCTGATCTTCCACCCCTCAGACCGCCTTGCACGATACCACCGCCGTCATTGCCTTCTTCTCACTGAGATAAACCTGTCGATGGTAGCCATATTACCGTCGCTGTCGTTACTCACAGGGGTAAGAGAGAGAAAGTTTCGAAAGCTTGAAAAGAGGGAGACTCGTCGTGGATCGACAAGAACTACCACCACCATCGTGATCAAAGGCTGGAAAATAGCTAATTTGGAGCTCGCTGCCACCAGAGCCGCCGTATGCATTGCACGCGCCACCGCCTATGCGTGGGTGTGCTCTAGCAGTTGGGAGAGTCATCCAGCCGACTGGGCCAAGCCGGTTGGGCCATTCATTTAGGCCAGCCTGCCAGTCGACCCAAGTCTGAGACCCAAGCTGGCCTGCTAAGCCGAGCCCGAGCCAGCCTGCCAGTAGTAAGTCGAGTCGCGCCGCCGTTGATCGTCGCCCCCGCCACCATTGATCGTTGACTGCGTTAACTTTTTTGAAGGGATCATACTTGGGGTTTCTCGACGTTATGAGTCCATTGGTGCAGTCTGTTTTTCCAAATTCAAACCAGTAAGCTATTTTTACGTGTTTTATCCCTTAAAGTAGTATGATTATGTGAAATAAATTATATAGTCGTATTTGTTTTATCTGGGGATTTGGTGGACTCGATTATTAGAATTAAAGAGGTGTTTAGAGGAGC
This sequence comes from Hibiscus mutabilis, assembly GCA_019671005.1. Classification (NCBI taxonomy): domain Eukaryota; kingdom Viridiplantae; phylum Streptophyta; class Magnoliopsida; order Malvales; family Malvaceae; genus Hibiscus; species Hibiscus mutabilis. Next base: position 29,646,952 of record CM033747.1, on the reverse strand, counting down.
TTGGAGGGGGATTTATCACATTGGCTTAAGGTTAGTACACCTTGAACTCCTATTGCGTCATGAGCATCATAAATGTGATTGTCTTGCTTGTTAGTGGTTGCAAATTAGGTAGATGATGAATATGCATGTTTGGAGAATGATAGTATGAGATGTGATGTATGTGTGATGCATGATGATGTTGCGAATATGATGAGACTTGTGGAGGGTTTAGAGACCGTGTAGGGTCGTTGAGATGTTTGTATAATTACTTGACGACTGTTTGATTGATTGATGGATAATTGTGATACTTGGTATGCTTATTCGAATAGTTTGACGTGATTCGACGAGAATTATGCTTAAGGGATAAATACTCGATTAAATGACTATGAAGCCGATAATTAATATTATTTGAACGAATAATTTATAATGCTAATAAAAAGGAGAGAAATTGGCGTGGGATGTAAATGAGATGAAATAGATTAATAAGATAATTAAATGTGGATGATTGATGTACTCTCCCATAATAATTATTAACTTGGCAAACGTTGGATGACTTGATGGTAATAACAACTGTAGGGATCTTTGGTGGATTGTATGATGTTGTATGATGTGTGATGTGTGGTAGATGTATCATTGCTATGTGCTGATATGGATACCTAAATGATTGAATCATCTTCATTGTTGGGTTTCAGATACCCAATGAGAGATAGAGTGTGTTGCAACACCATTGTTAAATATTTTTGAATGTATGAACCCGATGCTTAGTAGGACTGGGACTCATTCGAAGATGCATGATGAGAGATTCTGAGCATGGGTGTATGTATCATGACGCTTAGTGGTACTGGGCCTCACCCCAAAGAGTGTATGAACCTGATGCTTAGTGAAAATAAGCCTTAATCAGAGTGTATGATCCCAATGTTTAGTAGGACCGGGCTTCACTCCTATATTGTGGTATAATGCTTATATGCTATGAGAAGCTTATGCTTTCTTGCTATGCTATGCGATTTGGACGCAAGAGGTAGTGCCATATTTATATGATATTGTGATGCCATGTTATAAGTATGGTTGGGCCTTGTGTGCCATGTATGCTTATTGCTATGATGAGAGCATGTGTTTAGGTGATTAGGGATAGCGCCACGTGTTTATTTATCTCTCCTTATTTCCCGTACTAGCTTGCATGCTTGCGTTTATGATTATCATGAAGTATAGTAGAGTAGATGTGTACCACTGAGCTTTGTAAGCTCAGTGCTCAAAATCGTTGTTTTCGTGCATAGGTCGATCGTTAATTCGTGGGATCAAAGAGTACTATCAGTACGGGAATCTAGCATATGGTGATTTATAGAGTACGGTACTTGTGTTTAGTGGGCTATGTATTCATAGGACCTTACGTGGTAGAGCCTGTAATCCTTATTTTGAAATTGTATTAATCAAATCGAAATGTTCACATGTTTTAATTTAAATTGGAGCTCCTTTGTATTGTTTTGATCATTTAACTATATTTTTAACTATTGGCTTTAAATGTTTTGAGAAATACCTTGTTGGGCTAAACCCATTTTGAGAAATTTTATAGTTTTGGTTTGGGCTTGAGGCCCAAATGTGACATCCGGGTCGAGGGTGTTACATGACTAATATTTAAACTAAAAAAGACCTAAAATGCTATTATACCAGAAACTTTGATAGGGGAAACAACCCTTCTCAAGTAACACATGGCTTCGTCCCTAGGGTCAAGCTCGAGTTAAGTTCTTATATGATATGAACATAGTATATATTTGTTCAAGTCCGATGAGATTTGCCATGAATCTCAAATTTTGTTCAAATCTATCTATATTTGTAAATCGTTAAATCAAACTCACTTAGATATCTATATATAGTTTATTTTTTATTTAATATTTACTAATTATATATTTTTATTAAACTTTCAAGTATAAACAACTTAACATATATTTTTTAAAATATTTATGTTATCATTTTAAACATTTAATTTAGGATAATTATTTGGTACAATTTGATTGTTGATTCCATTAGTTTTGAGGTTGTCAATGACCTTGGTCGATATCTGGGGTTCCTTTATTGTATAAACGTGCCATCAAGGGTACGTGTCGTTATCTGTTGGATAGAATTGAATAGAGACTATCTGGTTTGGCAGCTCACACTCTTTCTTTCGCCGATCGTATTACTTTGGCGAAGGCAGTGCTGCAAGCTATTCCCACATATGTTATGCAGTCGACGTGGTTGCTGAAAGGTATTTGTGACAAGATGGATAAAATTATCGACCGGTTTGTATGAGGCTTATCCAATGGTTCGAATACTTTAGCTCTGGTAAGGTGAGATACTGTTAAATTACCTGCTCAAGAGGATGGTTTGGGGTTTCGTGACCTGCATCGCCAAAAGCAAGCTTTACTTATGAAACTTGGGTTTTAGTTGATTACTAATACAGATAAGTTATGGGTTTACGTGCTGAAGGCTAAGTATAAGTGGGTTGGTGAGTTTTCGAAGGCAATTCTCAAACCTAACTGCTCACAGCTGTGGAAGGGGCTTAGTTGTGTTTGGGATACTGTCCGTAGGAGTATTTATTGGCAGATTCATGATGGGTGGCATATGGATTTTTGGTGGGATATATGGCTTGGTGATGCAGAGCCATTGGCTGGTCATTGCCTTATGGATAATTCCCCGACACAGATCCATGTGGCCTCAATGGTTTCGGTAACAGGGTAATAGGATTGACATCGCCTTAACCGTCTTTTGCTGAGTGGGATTTTCCAACGTATCAAGTGTGTGGTTCCTCTGCATAATGCCCGTGGCCGTGACAAGCCAGGTTGGCGTTAGGAGGAGCACAGTACTTTCATGACCTCTTCGGCCTATTCCTCTTTGGGTGATACATCATCGTCTCCTTTGCATGGTATGTGGTCTCTTGTTTGGCGTCTAAATGTTCCCCAGCATATTCGTGTGCTTTTTAGTTTGTGTTGCACGATAGGTTCCTGACGAATGTTGAGCGTGGTCGCCGTCACTTGGTGAGCAACACTACATGTTCGGCTTGCAATCAAGATGATGAAACGTTGGACCATGTTCTTCGGCTATACACTCATGCAAAGTATGTTTGGAATCAACTTGTGCGGCATGATAGGATTCATGCTTTTGGCTCATTGTCTTTCATTGTTTGGTTGGAAGAGAATTTGAGAGGTAATGGTCATGCTCAAGTTATGGGCAATGATTGGTCAATCTTATTTGTTGGGTTTTGTAGAAACTTAGGTGTTCTTTGATTTTCCAAGATAACTTGCATAACTTTAGGGATGTGGTTACTTACTATCGTCAGTTTCGTGATGATATTGTTGCGGCAGGGTTGGCCACTATTGGTTCGATGGTGAGATTAGTGCCGGGTTGGGCTCGGCCTTCGCTTGGTTGGGTGAAAGCCAACGCGGATGGCGTGGTTGGTGGACATCACGCCATGGCAGCTGCGGGAGGTGTTCTCTGGGTAGTGATGGGGAATGGATTTTTGGCTTCTTACGAAGTTTAAGTACTTGTTCGGTGATTGTCGCGGAGTTATGGGATGCCTATGATGTGTTAACTCAAGCGTGGCGTTTGGGTTTTCGCCAAGTTGTGTTGGAAAGTGATAATCGATCCGTGGTTTAGATTCTAAAAGGTGAATCTCTATCTTTAGGGGATAGTGGCCTTGTCTTTCAGATCAATGAGTTGTTGGCTCAGAATTGGGAGGTACTTGTTTCTCATATACGTCGTGAAGCGAATGCAGTGGCTGATGGTTTAGCAGGACTTGCTCATGGTAAACCTTTAGGTACTTGGTATTTTGAGACTCCACCTACAGAGGTGTTGTTGTTGAATGCAGATTTGAATGCTTTGTAAGATTTTTTATTTGGTCTTACGGCTTGCCGTAACGGTTTCTTAAGTTTTTTTTTCCATTCGTTGTCATGAGTACTCTTTTCCTTTATTTAAATTTAGGGAGATTTTTAACGAGGCATATGGTGACGTTCTTCCTTTATTTATCAAAAAAATAACTTATTTATCTATTCTTTCAAATATAACTTAAGAATACATGGTAAATTTTAACCCTATTTAAAAAAAATTATGGTCAATGTATTCGATAATAATCATTTAAAAGTTATGAATTATTATGATGTCCATTGTCAGAAAAAATTCCTCAAGTAGAATTAAAATTGTGACAAATATTTCATTCTTATATATTTGTCAATTCTTTTCTTTTTGGTTGCCTCATTCCCCAAGACTTTGTCTTGACCCGCGTTGCATACATGATTTTGGTGGATGAATTTTTCAGTAGAGATTTTCTGCATACATACGGCCTCAAACTCGAAACCTACTTAAGCGACACTAAACTGCTTACCCCTTAAACTATCTAATTGATTATATTTGTGTCAACTCTTAAATTTACTATCAGAACACTCATCATTTTTAGATCATTGCTTTTAGAAAACTTCTTCATTGACACTGCAATAAATGGTTTTCCAATTTTCATACTATAATAAATTATTTAATTTATATATATATATATATATAAAATAATATATGTATAGTAAAAAAAGTAACCCTTAACATTAGAGTCCAAACCTAACCGTAATTATTTTTAACTAAACCTAACCCTAATTTTGATTGGGTCTATTTCTTTTCAAACCTATTTTTGGAATCTAATTTATATTTCACACCTTCTGAAAACGTTGGACTTAACTACTAAAGTGAATAACCGAATTCTAAACCGTCGGTGAAACTACATGCTTCCCCTCATTGATTTCCATTGTTTTGTTATTTTTTTTATAACCACGTATATTCAAATTATTATCTGAATAATTCGGATCGGATATTATAGAGGTCCATTATGGGAACTTTTTCAACTCAATTTGTTATATTTACAACACCAAAATTTAAATCTTTAACAATGCTTGAAGGATCTAATATCTCATCTCATTAGATCAACTAGTTGTCGGTATTGTTTTGTTCATTTTTAAAACTAATCAATGGTATTGGCAATGTTTTCAGGTACAAGAAGGCAAACAACATTGAAAAACCAGCCGAGAAGGGATAAAAATGAAAAGGACATGGCATTAAACAACAAAATGATAAACAAGTAAAGATAACTTATACAAGTATGTGGAATCAGCGAGGCAGGCAAGGGGATATGTGGCTCTTCAGTGCATCGACCCCATTGGAAGCCTCCTAGATGCTGAAACATTGTTAATAATGTCGGTTATCTGTCACGAACTCACAGCCTTGAAATATAACATAACAAGCAAGTACCATAAACATGGCAAACATCGAAACAGTTCAATTCAAACGACCAATTTCCTGTCATGACAGCTGGGATGTCCCTTGTAGCTTGAAGTTCATTTATGATTGAAAATTAGGGTTTTTTTGTATCACATTAGATATGTAAATGTGTCATATACTATTAATATACTCTTTTCTTAATACATTTTTTCATATATATTAGTTGACTATGATATTCTGTATCAGATGTCAGTTGCGTGATAGGTTTCAAGGGTGCAAAATTAGCAAAGGGTATTCAAGAGAGAGCGAGAAAAACATTGATAATTAGGTTGTAGGAGAAGGGTTGCCAATTAAGATATCTGTCAGTCAGTCATGGGCAGTTCAAAGATTTAAGAGATCATGTGCAATTTATTAAAATGAGACCCTCAATTTAAAAATAACATTTATTAGCTTGTTATGTATGTGGTAAACTGACTTTTGAATAAAAAATAAAATAATATAATTCAAAATCTATGAAATACATCAATATTTTTATTTTCCCTGTGTGTTTTACCACTATTTCATAATTAATCTTTAGTTTTTCCCTTGTAAGCATTTAACTTAATTTATTTTTGGATCTTCTTTTTTTAAAACCCTATGCAGTCATTCCTCACCCATATTGTCAATGAACATTACTTTAAATTTAATTGACATTAAGTTCTAAGTTTATTTTCAGGTCATCATCCCTTTTTCTTATTGATAAATAAATAGACAGTTTTTCATTCAAATTAAACTAATGAATTTTTAAAAGACAAAATCAACTTTTTTTGTGCATAACATGTATTTTAGAAATGTAGCCACACATATATTTTTTGTAAACAGAATGTAGCCATATATTAATGATTCTTACAATAAATAGATTATTTTTTAATGTAATATTTATAAGGGGAATATATAATTACACTAGTATACTATTAATTGGGTTTTATTTTTTTGACAAATCCTAAATCTAATCCTAATCCTACTTAAAGGGAAGGAGAAGAGTAACTTTAGGAGAAAGAATGAGAGTGCTCTTAGTAGGTCTAGAACCTATGACCTAAGGGAATATGAGAGAACAAAGATGAACAGCTTGATCAACCGACCAACAATACTTGTTCATTAATTGAGTTTTATTTATTTTGATAAGTCTTTGTACAATTAATATTTTAACAGTTTGACCATTAATATTATCAATATAATCCTATTTATTATAAATGTCATTGTGTCAAGTTTGGCATCAATTCAATTTTTCCACCACATCATCAAGAATACCATCTTTTTCAATATATACTTAATGATCGAAAATTTTTAATATCAAATAAATTATTTACATTTTTATTTTACATAAGACTAGACATGCATGATCTACAATTAAATAACTTGAAATAAGACGATCAGATTATTAAAATGTTAATCGTCTAAAGAATTATTAAAGTGTGCCGAACTAAAATTCCTATAATAAATAGTTTCACACTAATGCTAGTGAATTTCTTTCCATAACTCATGAATAATTGATGAACATGGATTTCTGCATCAATGTGGGGGTAAGACCACAAAATATTTACAAAAATATTTTGGTACAAATACAATACATAATATTTTGCACATAGGATGCCTTGTCCAACATCTCTTTCCTTAAAAAGGGAAACAAAAATACTCTTACTGTTTTGTTATGTATGTAAAATATTCTAACTAAGAGACTTATCCATCAAAATTAAGTGTACGACGCAAGTCGGCTCGAATTAATTAGGGCTAGGCCATGAAAAACCACGAGGGCAATAAAAATAAGAAGATAACTTTTCAGCTGCAACTTTTCTATGGGAGAAAATAGGCTGGACCGTTTAAAGTATGGCGTTGGACCTCCTAGGCCCAGAGCCTGGTTCTTTTGGTACCATAGTCCATCTCTAGTTTGATATGCACATGAATTATGGTGTAACAAGGGGTTTCACCCTCTACGAAAAATTAAAAAAATATATTTTTTTTTACGATATCAAAAGAGACGCCACCTGAAGACCGGGATGACGCTCATAGCAAAATACCGTAAATTTTAAAATGAGAAAATAGATGAAAAATATAAAAAAATGGATGGAGTCGCCACCTGCCACTTTGGTAGGCCGGACACCGTTAAAAGGTAACCAGAGATTTAAAATTTTGGGTTTGAGAGTCGGTTACGCGTGGGGAAGGATTAGCACCCCACAACGCCCAAAATTGGTACCGCGTTGATTAGGTGCTGTCATTGCAAGAAAACAAAAATCCGATTTTTAACTTAAATTTTAATCCCAAACAAAAGAAAAAAGAACGGTCTAAGGAGAACATTTCCTTATTTACGAAAACCAAGGAAGATGATACATGAATGATTCAGGATATCACTTCTTAACCGATTATCCGAAATAAAATGGAAAAATATTCCCTTAAATTGACCGAGTTTAAAAAATATCTGAAATAAAATAATAAAAAACATATAATATAATACTCATATATTATACAATGAAAATAATAATAAAATTAATGATGATAATAATATACATAGTATAAAAATAATTATATATAAAAAATCACATTAATATATGTATAATAATAATATATACATATTAATAGTATACTAAACATATATTATATAAATACACCATACATTAATATATAATACTATAATATACATATATATATAATAATGGTAATAATATTAATATGGGAATATTATTAATAATAATAAACATATAATAATAATTATAAATATATTATACTAATATTAGGTATATATATATACTGAACATATACTATACATTAATAAATACTATACATATTATAAATATATATAATAATAGTAATAGGTATTATAATAATATAAATAATTAAGTAAATAGAAAAAAAAGAAAACAGTGATTAAAGTGGAAGAAAACACAAATTGGAAGGTGAAAACATAAGGATACAACAGAGGAAGGGTCGGATCAGTAATTTTCCCATTATTCAAAAGCGCGTGGGTCTCCAGGCCGGGTCGGGTTGGATATCCGAGTCAAATGGGCAAAACGATGTCGTCTTAGGCTTGCACAGTGACACCCAAAACGGCGTCGTTTTGATATGCATATAAATATGTGTTTTGAACCAAAAAAATTCATTTGGTTCTAATATTAAAAAAAGCAATAGCAAACTCTCTCAACCCTCACTTTCGGCCGACTGTCGACTCTCCTGCCCACCGCCGAGAGTCGTCGTTATCGGCGCCGGCGGTCGCCGCTTGCGTCGGTCGGACGTTGTAAAAGAGGTACCTTTTCTACTTCTTTCGGCGTGGTGAGTCTGAATCCAAGGTCGGATCTTCACAAAAACACTCCAAAACGCGTAGATCTGAAGCAAAGTATAATTTCTTTTTTTACCTTGTATATTCGGTTGTTTTGCCTTTTTCTGTTTTTTTTTGTATTCGAATGAGATCAAGATTTTTGAACTGAGACCCTCTCTATATATATATATTTGAACTAAAAAAACCCTCATTTTTTTCTTATTCGAACCGTTCGTTTACACATGATTTCCTTGGGTTTTTATAACCCTATTTGGTACATGTATATAAAAAATAATCACAATTTGCTTTGATTTTTGCAGGTGTTTGGACGGTGGCTGGCGCACGTAGCGGCGGTGGCTAGCAGCAGACATGTTAGGATATTAGGGTTTTTTTAGGGTTGAGGGGTATAACGGGTATTTGGGTAATTATGGTTAATTTTGTAATTAATGGATATTGGGTATTTAATATGGGTTATCAGATAAGTTATGGATGTGTAATTGGGTTTGATTTTTAATTATAAATGGGCCATTGGGTTTGGTTTGGGCTTAGGCACGGACAAAACGGGTTATGACAGCTGTCCCTCTTTGCACATTGATGTATAACATGAATAGGGAAAAGACAAAAGAGTAACCATTTTTGTCCGGTCGGGTTTGGGTTCCTTCTTCAGCCACCGTTTCTTCTCTGACCACCGCTTTTTCCTTGGGCTTCTCTTGATCTTCTTTGTCGCTTTTGTAAGAAAAATCTTCAAAATAAGGGGTCCGTTGGAGAAGACAAAATTCAAGGTGATCCGTTGGAGGAGACAAAATGAGTTCGGCTTGCTACGACTCTAAGGACGACGCAATGCCTGGAGAAAGTTTGACCTAGCTGCAACACTGACGAAGAGACAAGGTCTACAAAATTTGATCCAGCAACAACACTAACGAAGTCACATGATCGATAGATGAAGATTTGATCCAGCTACAACACCGACGAGGAGGCAGGACCGAAAGTTGGTAAAATTTGATGCAAAGCTTCTTTTGCATTTTTTCTAAATACATTGGGATCAACGGTTTTGAGTTGCCTTTACCGGTAGCCGTTTACTCCGAGCTAATTGTATCATTCCCCTGGGTACAATCAGTTTGTACCAATCATGACATTGGATTTTTTCAAAGGATTTATTTTCCTTTGACCATTCGTGAAAATAGATTTTCGATGGACATTTAAATTATCCATTGTCTTAAACTTTACCGTGTTTAAGCACGTTGTGCCAACATTACTGTCGGACTTGTCAAAAACTTTGATCCAGCTTGAGCCCAGCCACACCTTTAACGGAGGGACAAGATCAAATATCAGCAACTTAGATTTTACCGCGCCATCAACGGAGAAGCAGAATCTGGATATTAGCAACTCAAACCTTACTACACCATCAACGGAAGAGCATGAATGAACCACAACTTGGACCTTACTACGCCCTTAAAGACGGAGTAAGAACGATCAACAACTTGAGCCCAGCCACACCATCAATGGAGGGACAAGATCATGTAACTTGGACTCTACCACACCATCAACGGAGAAGTAGAATCTGGATAACAGAAACTCAAACCTTACTACACCATGAACGGATGAGCAAGAATGAACCGTAACTTGGACCTTATTACGCCCTCAAAGACGGAGTAAGAACGATCGACAACTTGAGCCCAGCCACACTATCAACGGAGGGTCAGGATCAGGTAACTTGGACTCTACCACACCATCAATGAAGGAGCAGAATCTGGATAACAGCAACTCAAACCTTACTACACCATCAATGGATGAGCAGGAATGAACCACAACTTGGACCTTACTACGCCCTCAAAGACGGAGTAAGAACGATCAACAACTTGAGCCCAACCGCACCATCAATGGAGGGACAGGATCAGGTAACTTGAACTCTACCACGCCATCAACGGAGGAGTAGAATCTGGATAACAACAACTTAAACCTTACTACACCATCAACGGAGGAGCAGGAATAAACCGTAACTTGGACCTTACTACACCCTCAAAGACGGAGTAAGAACGATCGACAACTTGAGCCCAGCCACACCATCAACAGAAGGACAAGATCAGGTAACTTGGACTCTACCACACAATCAACGAAGGAGCAGAATTTGGATAACAGCAACTCAAACCTTACTACACCATCAAAGGATAAGCAAGAATGAACCACAACTTGGACCTTACTACGCCCTCAAAGAAGTAGTAAGAACGATCAACAACTTGAGCCCAGCCACACCATCAACGGAGGGACAGGATCAGGTAACTTGGACTCTATCACGCCATCAAGGGAGGAGTATAATCTGGATAACAGCAACTCAAACCTTACTACACCATCAAAGGAGGTGCATGAATGAACCGCAACTTGGACCTTAGGTGCATAAATGAACCGCAACTTGGACCTTACTACGCCCTTAAAGACGGAGTAAGAACGATCGACAACTTGAGCCCAGCCACACCATCAACAGAGGGACAAGATCAGGTAACTTGGACTCTACCACACTATCAACGAAAGAACGGAATTTAGATAACAGCAACTTAAACCTTACTACAGCATCAACGGATGAGCAGGAATGAACCACAACTTGGACCTTACTACGCCCTCAAAGAAGTAGTAAGAACGATCAATAACTTTAGCCCAGCCACACCATCAATGGAGGGACAGGATCAGGTAACTTGGACTCTACCACGCCATCAACGGAGGAGTAGAATCTGGATAACAGCAACTCAAACCTTACTACACCATCAAAGGATGAGCATGAATGAACCGCAACTTAGACCTTACTACGCCCTCAAAGACGGAGTAAGAACGATCGACAACTTAAGCTCAGTCACACCATTAACGGAGGGACATGATCGGGTAACTTGGACTCTACCACACCATCAACGAATGAGCAAAATCTAGATAACAGTAACTTAAACCTTACTACACCATCAACGGAGGAGCAGGAATAAACAACAACTCAGACCTTACTACACCCTCAAAGATGGAGTAAGAACGATCGACAACTTGAGCCAAGCCACACCATCAATGGAGGGACATGATCAGGTAACTTGGACTCTACCACACTATCAACGAAGAAGTAGAATCTGGATAACAGCAACTCAAACCTTACTATACCATCAACGGAAGAGCAGGAATGAACCATAACTTAGACCTTACTACGCCCTCAAAGACGGAGTAAGAACGATCAACAACTTGAGACCTGTCACGCCATCACCGAAGGGACAGAATTAGGTAACTTGGACTCTACCACGCCATCAACGGAGGAGTAAAATCTGGATAACAGCAACTCAAACCTTACTACACCATCAACGAAAGAGCATGAATGAACCGCAACTTAGACCTTACTACGCCTTCAAAGACGGAGTAAGAACGATCGACAACTTGAGCCCAGCCACACTATCAACGGAGGGACAGGATCATGTAACTTGGACTCTACCACACCATCAACGGAAGAGTAGAATCTAGATAACAGCAACTCAAACCTTACTACACCATCAACAGAGGAGCATGAATGAACAGCAACTCAGAGCTTATTATACCCTCAACGACAGAGTAAGAACGATCAACAACTTGAGCCCAGCCACACCATCAACAGAGGGACAAGATTAGGTAACTTGGACTCTACCACATCATCAACGGAAGAGCAGAATCTGGATAACAGCAACTCAAACCTTACTACACCATCAACGGAGGAGCAGGAATGAACCGCACTTTGGACCTTACTACGCCCTCAACGGCGGAGTAAGAACGAATGACAACTTGAACACAGTTACACCATCAACTGAGGGACATGATCGAATAGCTTAGACTCTACTACACCATCAACGAAGAAGTAGAATCTGGATAACGACACCTCAAACCTTACTATACCATTAACGGATGAGCAAAAATAAACGGCAACTTGGACCTTACTATGCCCTCAACGGCGGAGTAAGAACGAATCTTGAACCTAGCCACACCATCAACAGAGGGACATGATTGGATAACTTAAAATCTACCGCACCATCAACGGAGAAGCAAAATCTGGATAACGGCACCTTAAACCTTACTACACCATCAACGGATGAGCAGGAATGAACGGCAACTTGGACCTTACTACGCCCTCAATGGCGGAGTAAAACCGGATGAAAGCAACTTAGACCCACCACTCTGTCAACGTAAGGGGCAGATCGAACATCTACAACTTGTACTCAACCTCTCCATCAACGCAAGAGGTGAGATTGGATTTTTGCAATTTGAACCTTGTTACTCCATCAACGGAGGAACAAGATCGGATGAGAGCAACTTTGACCTGGCTACACCATCAACGGAGGAACCAGATCAGATAATGATGATTTGGACCAACCACTCCATCAACGGAGGGGTAGGATCGGGGGATGAAGCTTTGATTTTTTTTTTCTTGATTTTTAATTTTTTTTTCTTTTTTTAATTTTTTTGAATTATTTTTTGATTTTTTTTGAATTTTCGAGCTACAACTACAAGAAATGTATAATATCTGAGGAAGAAGTTTGGTCTACCTGCGACACCGACGAAGAAGTAAGACTTAGATAGGGTTTGATCTATTATACCACTGACAGAGAGACAATATCTGAAAAATATGGGATCCAATACACCACCGACGAAGATATAAGATCCGGGGGAAAATTTAATCTTGCAACACCACTGACGGAGAGGCAAGATCAGGAAAAAGTAGGATATGCTACGTCACTGGCGAAGAGTCGAGATCTAGAGAAAACTTTAATCTGTTGCACCATCAATGATAGCGCGAGATCTAAAAATGAAGGAGAACATTAATTAGTAATTGTTCAAAATTTTGCCATTGGGCTGGATGTTTGAGCTTTTCTGCAAATTCAGCCTTCTTCAGGGCTAGAGGATGATCATCATGTTGTTCCCCCGGTGATTGAGGTTTTTGGTCTCCTTCCTAGACCTGTTTATGTGTTACAGCCAAAAAAATGAATGCATGATATATGCCTCTAACTTTATGCCTAATGCATGATGACTCATATGAACGTATGATGTATGCACTTGATGCCAAATGATCTTAATGAATGTGTAAATAATTTTTTTACCCCTCAAAGGGATGCCTCTGACCTCATGTTGAACTCTCGGTCTTGTTTTGTGGAGATGCCCCTAATATTTCTTGGCTTTGATCATCTTCTTCTATCTTTTCTGGTGCATGCACCAAAATTATTTTCATTGAACTTCGTCTAGAACTGAAGCAAATTTGGAGCTTGGAGTATGTTTTCGCCTTTTCTTGAAGGGTGAAGGCGATATGTTGCCCCCCAATCGGGCCTGGAAATTTTGTGTTAGTTCACGTCAGCTTATTACTTTCGGCTCAGGCGAAATACTACCGACGATAATCAACGTAGTCGTCTAGGGTGCAAAAGCCTGATTCGGCATTGGAGGCTCACTTTTAGAACTCATCTGGAAATGCCCCTTGGACACGGGGCTTGTAGAGGCATGGTTTATGCGATGGTCATTCTGAAAAATCCCCTTGGACTGGGCTTTTGCATAGGTTTCGATAAAAGTGTTGGATCGATCAACTTCCGCTTTACTGGCATTGCTGGTACGTGACATCCCGGGGACCGGTCTAAAAAATATGAATGTATGCATGTAAATGCAATGTGTATGTCCTACGTGTGGAGGTACTAATTCAAAAATGGTTCCTCCGGCTCAACTTCTGAATTTACGGGATTTATTCACAACTTCGAACATTGTATTTGATATCCAGAGTACTAGATTTTCTCCCGAAAGTGAATCTTTTCGAATTGGGAACCGATCGTGAATCAGTACTTCATGTTGATGAAATGCAAAAAAATAAAATAAAATGACGATGTCATGCAATGAATTTAACATGATGCGATTTAAAAAATGGGGTCAGTTCAAAATGAAATAATTAAATGGTAAAAAAAGGTTAAAACTGTACATAAAACAAATAAAGACACCAAAGCCTAAAAAGGGTGACTGCTAAACGGCCAGAGTTTCGCATGGCTTAAAAGGTTGGCGCATACGGCTCATTATATGTGGCTCGGGTCTAAAGGAAAGGGTACCCGAACTGTCGCGAGGACATCGATTCGGGGGAATACGACCCTTATACCATACGAGGGTGAAAACCTCACGAAATATAAGGACCAGTACTCCAAGAGCACATTACAACACTACGGAGGTGAAGACCCCACGAAACGAAGTAATCTATCCCACTTAAGGGTTGAGTAGCCCAGGTAGAAAGCTCATGCATGAATGTCGGGGGATTAAAAATTAAATCAAATCAAAATTTTAAATTTCTTGCAAGACAACACAAAATCAACCTTGGCCTGACTCTCTTAAAAATGTCCCCAGCGAAGTCGCCATCTGTAACAAGGGGTTTCAACCCTCTACAAAAAATAATAAAAAAATTGTATTTCTTTACGATATCAAAAGAGACGTCACCGGGAGATCGGGATGACGCTTCTAGCAGAATATCGTAAATTTTAAAATGGGAAAATAGATGGAAAATACGAAAAATGGATGGAGTCGCCACCGACCACTTTGGTAGGCCGGACACCGTTAAAAGGTAACCAGAGATTCAAAATTTTGGGTTCGGGAGTTGGTTCCGCGTGGGGAAGGATTAGCACCCCCACAACGCCCAAAATTGGTACCGCGTTGATTGAGTGTTGTCATTGCAAGAAAACAAAAATTCAATTTTTAATTTAAATTTTAATCCCAAACAAAAGAAAAAAAGAACGGTCTAAGGAGAACATTTTCTTATTTACGAAAACCGAGGAAGATGATACCTGAATGATTCAAGACACCACTTCTTAACTGATTATCCGAAATAAAATGGAAACATATTCCCTTAAATTGACCGAGTTTAAAGAAAAATATTCGAAATAAAATAATAAAAAAACATATAATATAATACTCATATATTATACAATGAAAATAATAATAAAATTAATGATGATAATAATATACATAGTATAAAAATAATTATATATAAAAAATCACATTAATATATGTATAATAATAATATATACATATTAATAGTATACTAAACATATACTATATAAATACACCATACATTAATATATAATACTATAATATACATATATATATATATATAATGGTAATAATATTAATATGGGAATATTATTAATAATAATAAACACATAATAATAATTATAAATATATTATACTAATATTAGGTATATATATAAATATACTGAACATATACTATACATTAATAAATACTATACATATTATAAATATATAATAATAGTAATAGGTATTATAATAATATAAATAATTAAGTAAATAGAAAAAAAACGAAAACAGTGACTAAAGTGGAAGAAAACACAAATTGGAAGGTGAAAACATAAGGATACAACAGAGGAAGGGCCGGATCAGTAATTTTCCCATTCTTCAAAAGCACGCGGGTCTCCAGGCCTGGTCGGGTTGGATATCCGGGTCAAATGGGCAAAACGACGTCGTTTTAGGCTTGCACAATGATGCCCAAAACGGCGTCGTTTTGAGATGCATATAAATATGTGTTTTGAACCAAAAAAATTCATTTGGTCCTAATATTAAAAAAACAGTAGCAAGCTCTCTCAACCCTCTCTTTTTTACCTTGTTTATTCGGTTGTTTTTCCTTTTTCCTTTTTTTGTATTTGAATGAGATCAAGATTTTTGAACTGAAACCCTCTTTTTTATATATATATTTGAACTTAAAAAAACATCCTTTTTTCTTATTTGAACCGTTCGTTTACACATGATTTCCTTGGTTTTTTATAACCTTATTTGGTACATGTATATAAAAAAGAATCGCAATTTGCTCTGATTTTTGCAGGTGTTTGGGTGGTGGTGGACGGTGGCCGGTGCGCGTGGCCAATGGTGGCGCGCATGGCGGCCACGCATCGGAGAGTGGGCAGCAAGGGCGGCGGCGGTTGGCAGCAGACATGTTACGGTATTAGGGTTTTTTTAGGGTTGAGGGGTATAACAGGTATTTGGGTAATTAAGGTTAATTTTGTAATTAATGGATATTGGGTATTTAATCTGGGTTATCAGATGGGTTGTATTGGATGTGTAATTGGGTCTGATTTTTAATTGTAAATGGGCCATTGGGTTTGGTTTGGGCTTAGGCCCCGGATAAAATGGGTTATGACATATGGTTTACCTCCTCATATTATATTTAACTTAGAGATCTAATTTACATACATGATTTAATATTTATATTTTGTTGTTGCGTCTTAATTCAAATCTCTAATTGCGTTGTCAACAATCTCTAGAACATGTGGTTAAAGTTCTCCGTTGACTCCCTCTCTTTTCCTTAGGTTGTGGGTTTAAGACACAGTAAGAGCAAAATTCCCATTCCTCCCTCTCTAAATAGAAATTGTTAAAAAAATCACTAATCTCGTTAAAACATTCATTAATTAGCTAGTATATATTTAAAAGAAAAGAAGGAACTTGAAATTTTCAATGTCATTTAAAAATCTTGGGACAAGCCCACCAAGAGAAAACTAAATGTGCAACCCAAATGACCTAAAGGAAAAAATTTATATTCCCTAAAATACGTCATTCGTTTTTTTATAGAAAAACCCAATAACTATCATGAAAATATGCATGTCTCTTTCAACTAGGCATTGTATTAATGTTTGAGTGAAGATCGAGAAAATAAATTTTGCAATTACCCTGTTAACAGGATTGGTTGCATCAACAAACTATCATAAAAGAAAATCTAACTATATTTGTACCGTTGATCTTTTCTGATCAAAGGGTGTCTTGTGATGATCGCTACACAACACCAAACTACCATAAAAGTAGACAAAATTGTATTATAAGCAAATATAAGTTATGCCACAGAGATAGACGAATAAATATATTAAAATTAGCGGAAAGAAGAAATCTAAAATAAAAAGATGTTTATTTGAGAATAAGAAAAAGTAGAACAAATAAAAGAAAGAAAAAAATAGATGACAACACCATTAGAAAGACTTAGAAGAAAAAATTAGCTGCTATGATTTTTGACATTTACTAGAAAAAATGTACATTATTATAACGATTTTTTTTATAGTACTTTTTAAATTGCTCGGATATTTTAGTCACATGACATTTTTTTTTCGTTCCGTGTGATATTTCTGACAATGTCGCATCAACATTATGTTTAGAACTAATATAGGAGAGAAAGTGATTATAACATGTAAGATTATATAGGACTTATTTTTGAACTAAACATAATCTATATGTGAGAATGTAAAAAAAAAAAAAAAACAAAGAAAAAAATACCGAGTAACCCAGTAGTAAAGGATAATGATATTCGAATTTAAACAACATAATCTATACATGTGTGTATGATTTCAAAAAATTAAGGTATAAAATAAAGGGATTTATTTTGATACACAGCACGCGTAAAATATTTTTACACAACCCTTCTATAAAATTTAAAACCCTAACCCTAAACCTTAAATTCTAAACCTTAAACTCTAACCCTTAAACTCTAAAATCTAACCCTAAACCTTAAATTATAAACTCTACAACCTAAAGCCCTAAACTTTAAACTCTAAATTAAACCCTTAACCCCTAAATTTTCAATATATTATCAAATTCGCAATAGTCGTTTTTATCATAAATATAAATCATAAACAATACATCTGATAATTATAAAATCAAATATTACAATACATGTTCGATAAAAAATCACATGTAATGGAAAGTTTAAAGAACGAATCTAGAAAAATTATAATTTACATGAATAAAATTCATATATAACGAGAGTTTATGCGTGGTAAAATCCTTTGGTTAATATGAGTGGGGAGTAAGTTGGTGCATCGTAATTGGCGAGTGCAAAACGAGCACATGATTTTAGGTTAGAATGTGCATTCTTTTATATTTAAAAAAATATGAGAATTTTAAAAAAAATTAGGATGTAAAATTAAGTAATCAATATAGAATTTTTTAAAAATATAATAAAATATATGAAGATTTGAAATTTACAGACTTACGATTATCTTTTTAACACCTATCAGATCATCTCTAGATAAGTGTATGTCCTGTAATGGGATGGACAAATAAGAGGGAAAAGACAAAGAATTATAGACATAGAAGGAAAATGGGGACCAAATTATTGTTTTCCTATTTTATTGTCTAGAGTATTCTCTTGTCGTTACTAATCTAAACTTTTTAGGGATGGGTTGAAAAATAAATTGCAAAGGTATATTTATATTCTACAGGTAAATATCGAGATTTATATTTATACAAGATGAGATAACATGTTTAAGTGTACAGTATTCTCTAATTTATGAGTGAGAAGAGATATGAATATTATATACATTCATATCAAAGTTAGAAAGGAAATTTTCTATTTTTATTTTAGTTTTAAAATTTAATTCATTTCTATCATATAAAAATCGAATTCAACTATTTATTTTGTATACATTCATGTTATTTTTTCTTTTAGTCTCAAATAAATATCTTTTTATTTCGTATTCATTCTTTTTGTACATATTGTTACGTTTGTTCATCTGCTTCTATGGTATAAATTTTGTCTATTTTTATGGTAGTCTGGCATTCGTGTTTTTTTGTTAAATATGGTTAAATCCACTTTTGTGTTTTTTTGCTGATGCAATCAGAACTCTTAGCAGAGCAATTTACAAGATTTATTTCTCGATCTCCATTCATACATCGATTAGAGCATAGTTGGAAGAGACATAAATATTTTCATGATGGTTGTTGGGTTTTCTATAAATGATGAACGACATATTTAAGAAAATGTTCGATCATTTTTTCATGCCCTTTGTGTTACATATTTAAATTTTTTTTCTTCAAGTCTATTCTCAACAGATTTGTCCTAAAATTCTTTTTATGATTTAAGTGTATTATTGACTATTTTAGAAATGTAAAAAGTTTTAAAAATATTATTGAACTTACAAAAAAAAATAAAATATAAATTTAACAGAAATTAGAGTTCAAATAGATCAAAATTATTGAATTTAAAGGATAATTTTTCTTTTAAATCTATTTTAAGTCGAAGCATAATTTATTCATCTATATAATATTAATAGGGTAAAGTATACAAATGATCTCCAAACCATGTCAAAAATAATGGTCATCAAAGTTTTAAAAGTTACATTATAAGGATTAAACTTTAGTTTTTGTTACAACACTGAGCCGTTAGCTGTCGTTACGTGGATGACGCGGTAGTTGCGAAAATTTGTACAATAACACATCTAATCCTCAATATTTACACATTCAATAAATTTAGTCCTAATTAAAAAATTCAATAAGTTTAACTCTCATCATTTAGATATTCTTTCAATTAGTTTATATTTTAATTAAAAACAATTTAATATTTTTTCCTCCAATTAGATGGTGACAGTATAGATATTATTGAATTATTAAATTATTTCTAATTAAAAATAGGATCAAATTGAAAGAATGTCTAAATAATAAGTATTAAATTTATTTATTTTTCTTTCAATTAGGACTAGATTAATCGAATGTATAAATATGAAAGATTAAATGTGCTATATTATACAAATTTTCGTAACTTCCACATTATCCACTAACGACAATTAACTACTCATTAATCATTTTGTAACAACTAAAGTTTAATGCCTATTATATAAAATTTGAAAGTTTAATGATTATTTTATTTTTTTATTAAAATAGTTTAATAATTATTTATGTACTTTACCTATATTAATAATATACGTAAATATGATAAGATTTGTAAATACATGCACTCCGGCATTTAGTCAGTACGAGTACGGAGGGGGAGATAGCTCCAAATCGGCTGTTTTGTAATTTAAGCTTTCAACCCAACTTGCTTTACTAGCCTTTGACCTACACTTACCTTGGATGTATACTCACAGTGGATGTAGGGGGTCCAAATTATGGCCGCACATGAAACTTCGTATTGGTAATAACATTTATGTAAATTTTCAATATTTTATATCATTTTGAAATTTTTTTCATTATGTGTCCTAGATAATAAAATGATTGAAGTTATATATAACTCTAGACAGTGAAACAATTAGTGGAGAGAGAGTGAGTGATTGATTGTAGGACACGTGGTGGATTTTATAGTTTTTACCTAAGGGGAACTATGGGTCTTCTCACATTTACTAAGATTTATCTTTAAGTTTTTTGAGTTTATGTTGGATATTATCAACTGCATTGTTAGGAGCCGTTAATGGAGTTAAGGAATTGGTTAATGCAGTCATGCAGTTACGTTAGTTGGCTAAAGCTCGTACCGATATCCTATTCACGGATTCGTATAATTTTTTCGCATTACGATATTACAACGCTTATTCGATCTCTAAAACTTATGAAGGTCATTAGGGTTTGTTTACTAACGCATTTAATCAATTAATATTAATTACCAACTTCATAATAATTGAATCGAGTATTTAACCCTTAAGCATAATTCCCATCAAATCACATCAATCTATTCAAACAAGCATACAATACATCCCAATTATTTCAATCAACCAAACAATCATACGAGCATCTCAACTACCCTACAAGATCTCTAAAGTCTCCATGAGTCTCATCATACCCGTAACATCATCATGCATCTCATATTTATTGAATCTCATAATACCGATCTCTACTCATGCTTATTCACCGTCTACCTATTTTGCAGGTATTAACACACAAAGCAATCACATATATGATGCTCATGAAACAACAGGAGTTTGAGGTGTACTAACCTTAAGCCAACGCGATAAATACTCATCCGAACTCCTCTAAACATCTCTTTAATTCTAATATTTGAGTCCCTAAATATCCTCAGATAAAACTAATACAAATCCACAAGTCATTTCACATTATCGGACTACTTTAGGGATAAAACACATAAAAATAGCTTATCGAGTTAGAATTTGGCAAAACAGACTGCGTTATCAAACTCAGAACGTCGAGTAGGGTCCCCTAAAAACAGTTAATGTCGGTCAACAACTGCAGCAGCAATGACACGATTAATGACAGTTGGTGGCTAGCTTGGCTCAGCTCGACTTGGATGGTTGGCTTGGCAGATCGGCTTGGGTCGGCTTGGCAGGTCGACTCGGCCTAACAACTACCTAGTCTAGTAGCTAGTTAAGCTGCACTCTTGGCCGGACGGCAATGGCAAACACTCAAATTAGCTTTCTCGATGCCGATAAACACGATGACGACCTCTATTTTGTATTTCAAGCATTCAAACCTTTTTATTTGAATAATCCAAAACTTTGCTCCATTCACCCCCTTTACGGTGGCTCTGACGGTGATACAATGACCACCGGCCGAGTCGTCTCGGCGAAATAAACACGATGGCGGTACAGGTGTTGTTAACAAACGGCCAGATCTCCATAGATTAGAGTTTAAAATCTCTTCCCTCATTTTTTCTTATTTTCTCTTTTCTCTCCCACTATCCAGTTTTTCCTTTTTCTTTTCTCTCTCCCTTTTCCTTTTACCACCTTATTTAAAATTCAAACTCTTACCTTCCAAAATAATAGGCCCAAACTTAAAATCCTTACTTAAACTTCCAAGATAAAGCCCCGGAACCTAGTCCGAGACCTAATTCACTAACCCGAGAATTAGGTTTTTTACAATTCCAATTCCTGCAAAGATGGTTCGCAATCGTGCAGGTGATAAAATTCTAAATCCTCAGTTTCTTCGACATGTGAAACAAGATAGTTCTTCGGCCTCTTGGCTTCTTTCAACCATCAGTCCTCACCTTTTGACTAAATTTATGGGTTCTAAAACAACATATTCCAAGGCCTATTCTAGTCTTTCTACCACCAAAGTCATGAATTTACACTGTCATCTCCATTCTATGAAGAAAGGTGCTCAGTCCATGAATGAATACACTATGGCAATCAAACAAACATGTTATCTGCTTGCAACATGTGGCAATTCCATTTCAGAAGTTGAGCATATAGCCACTATTCTTATTGGGTTACCCATCGAGTAGGAGCCAACAATTGCTGCGATTACTGCCAGTAAGGAGTCCTATTCTATTGAAGGTACAATATCAATTCTTGTTGATGCTGAAACAAGAATAGAAGATTCTTCAAGATTCCTAGTTGGAATAAACTACACACGTTACAATTCAAGAAATACTTCTATGGAGATCAATGATGAGTCAGGTAATTCTTCTTTGCAAGTTTCTGATCAAGATCTTTCTCGACAGCCTTATAATGCGAGGAACAAAGGCAGGTCATGACCATCGTACCAACTTTGTGGTATGTTAGGTCATCTTGTTGATAGATGCTGGTATATGTTCGATTAAAACTTCAAAGGGGCATCTTCTCAGCAATCTAGGAGTGCACCGAGGGTTCATGCTAACATTTATTCTTGTAATCATGCACCTGAAGTTAATTACAACCCTTTTGTAATTGTCAATGCTTCTGCTTCTACAAGTGCACATGATGAGGATATCTAGGTCAATGCACTCCCTATTAATGGTCTAGTCTCGCTTCACAAATGATTCCGTGACTCTGGTGTAACGCACCATGTAAGTTCTGATACGTTTGCTCTTCAGAACAAGGATGTGTATACAGAAAATGTTAATGTGCATCTTGGTGATAGTACAGCTCTTCACATTAATCATATTGGTAGCACTATTACTGACAACAACTCTAGATCTTTGTGTTTAGAAAAAGTTTTACATGTTCCCCACATTACCAAGAATTTTTTTTCAGTTGCTAAGTTTGCTAAAGATAACCTTGTGTTCTTCGAATTTTATGCTGATGTTTGTTATGTAAAGGATTCAAAAACTAAGGCTGTGCTACTTAAAGGAAGACTCGATGGGGGGCTTTATAGCTTTGAATGTCAGACAGTAGAGGAGACAACAATCTTTCATACTTCAGTCAATGACAATGATGACTATTGACTATGGCATCGGAGGTTAGGTCATCCAGCTGGAGAAATAGTGAAGCTTATTAATAAGTCAGTCACTATAGATAAGTCTACAATCTTTGCAGTATGTCAGATGGGAAAAAGTAAAACTTTACCATTTTTTATGTCTCAAACTGTGTATCACAAGCCTTTCGAGCTTGTTAAAATAGATGTATGGGGGCCTGCCCCTATTGCTTCTAATAGCTTTAGATATTTTGTACTGTTTGTTGATATGTTCAGCAAAAACACATGGATGTATCGATTGAGAAATAAAAGTGAGGTTTCCACTGCATTTGAAATGTTCAATGCACTTGTTAAAACTCTATTTGATTCTACAATTATGGCTGTACAATTAGATAGAGGTGGTGAATTTCGATTTTTTGAGCATACTATGCACAAGCTGGGTGTTAAACTTTGAAAGTCTTGTCCTCACACTTCATAGCAAAATGGTGTCGTCGAGCGAAAAAAATATACATGTTGTTGAAACATCCTTGTCAGTACTGGCTCAAGCTTCTATTTCTCTAAAATATTAGTCTTGTGCTGCCCTTAGTGTTGTCTACCTTATTAACAGAATGCCCTCAAGAGTATTAGAATGATGCTCTCCATTTCAGAAGCTTTTTGGCATTGAACCTGACTACAAGTTCCTCAAGGTGTTTGGTTGTTTATGTTTTCCACACCTTCGACCTTACAATCGACACAAATTTGACTATATGTCCAAGTCATGTACCTTTCTTAGATACTCACCCACACATCATGGCTACTTGCGCATAGCTAAAGATAGAAGAATCTTTATTTCAAGGAATATTGTATTTGTTGAAAAAGTTTTTCCTTTCAACACCAACGAGACAAAAAAGGTAGACAAGTCCTCATCATCATATAAATCTTGTTCAGTACCTATGGTGCATGATTTTATGCCCCAATCCACTGTTCCTAATGCTACTAAACATGAGAATTTGCATAGTCACAATAGCACAATCATTCTTGAGGGTTTGTATGGATCTCCTACAATATTACATGAGTCACCTACCGTGAAGAATAAGGAGGAGGATACAACTTGCCATTCTGGTCAACAAAATGATGTGACCATGGCCGGTGATGAACAAGATGATAACTGGAATCACACTACATCACCTAGAGAGAAAGTTAAGGACCAACAGGAGTTTGAGAAAGTGCAAACTGAATTTGAAGTACAATCTGAATATAAAATGTAATACCTCAAAATTTTGGTAGTGACCAAAATTTAAAACTTGAAAAGTTTGGTGACCAAAATGTGAAATTTCAAAAGTTTGGTGCCAAAGTGTAAATTTTGAAACGTTTAGGGGCTAAATTGTAATTTTCAAAAGTTATGTAATTTATTCTCATAAATGAATGGTTCACCCCCAAGAGTGGCATTTTCGTGTTACCTGGATTTTTGATACGGAGTTTGTATTAAGAGCTAGAAAGCTTTAAAGTTCAGGAAAAAAATTCGGATAATCGGATTTAATCGAATAAATGAGAAATCTTTCATGAGATATTTTATTAAAAATAAGGCAAGGATAGAATGGTCATTTTCATGTCTTATTTTAATAAAAATTAATATGGACCATTGGATTAAAGATTACTTTTCCATGTGTAATCTTAGCCATTGGATGAAAAATGACAAGATGGTAATTTTTGAAGATGGCAAGGGCAAAGTTGGTAATCACTAACTCCTTGGATTAATTTGGGCCATTGGATGATCAAAATGACAAGTGGCAATCTATCGAATCTTGGATTTGAAGGGCAAGATGGTCATTTTGCAATAAAAAGAATTTTTAATTCAAAATGATTATTAAAGATGACAAATGGCTCAAATTTAAATCAAAAGAAAAGTCAAGAAATTTCTCTCATCTTCTTCAAGTGGCCGAAACACCCTACTCAAGGTATGGGAAATTTTATTTTGATTTTTCAAGCTTAATTCTTTGGATTTTGGATGAAAGCATGAAACAAGGAATTAATCTACATGAAATTCTCTATCTTTTGGTACCATTTGTTCATGCTTTCCTTACTTAAAACCTTAGTTTTGAGGACTTGATGGATGAAGGGGATGTTGATTTAGGATGAACAAAGATTAGTTTTTGATAAATATGATGTTGTGGAATCATATTGAAGCTTGTGTGATGGTTGGAATTACATGGAAATAGT
This sequence comes from Hibiscus mutabilis, assembly GCA_019671005.1. Taxonomy (NCBI): domain Eukaryota; kingdom Viridiplantae; phylum Streptophyta; class Magnoliopsida; order Malvales; family Malvaceae; genus Hibiscus; species Hibiscus mutabilis. The sequence goes on along the minus strand of CM033747.1, from coordinate 29,621,415 downwards.
TAAACGCTAAATTGTTTAAAGTTAGGATTTTAGTAGAAAAGTTGAATTTGGATTGATTTTGATTTGGGAATGATTGTGAAAGCTTGGAAATGATGTTTAAGTGTTAATTGGACCAAATTGGAAACTTGAAAAGATATGGGGGTGAATTCGGCAATTTGAAAGAATTAGGGGAAATTATGGAAAAATTTCCATAAATTGGGAAATATTGAAAGTATGATTTTACAAGCCTTAAAAGGTCATTTGGACCATTTTATAAGTTTGTAAAAACACAGGGACCAATTCAAAATTTTTGAAAAGATTGGGGACTAATTCGGCAATTTGGAAGAATTTAAGGACTAAAGTGAAAATTTATTTTCATGGAAGTATTATGCTGGAATAAATGTTAGAATGAGTTACAAATCATTCTTTGAGTAAATGTTTGAAGAAATACAAAGTATTGAGGATGAAATGACTTATGTCATGAATCTAATATTTGGAAAATATTAGGGTGTTTATAGGAAAATTTTTCCTATATTGTTTATGTGTTAGTAAGATACTAACATATAATTTGGAATGTACTTATGGTATTTTTAATACATTTGTAGACTGTGATCAAAACCAAGATCGAATTAGCAATCGAGGAAAGGAACGTGACCAAAGTTGAACTTAGTGAGGCTAGTTGGATATTGATAAAGTATAAAATGTCAAGGTGAGTGCATTTTTATGCATGGATAATAATTATGATTATCATTTTTATGATAAGTCTACCTTACTAATAATTGCTTGACAGTTATATGTTTATATCATGAACTTATATTTGACATATTGAGAATTGTAAAAGGTAGAACTATGATGCATTTGATCACTAGATATATCAGGCATGTATGGTTATGTTATATTTAGGGTATAAACTGCCCAACATTTAATTATATTGCCATGGATGAATTGAATATGGAATTGGAAAGAATGCCCAAATAAGTAATTGAGGTATAGAGAATAGTTGGCATGCCATAGAGTCCAGCGGTTTAGCACTTCGGTGCGGTTTATTAACACTTAGGTGTGGATTCTTTAGCACTTATGTGCGGTCACTTAGCACTTTGGTGCGGTTTATTAGCACTTCGGTCCAGTTTTGACTCGATTACTCAAGTCCTCAAACTATGTTGGGCAATAATTTATATGATAATAATTAGTTAATAAATTAGAGAGTAGGTAAACTCTCGGATATTGGCAAGGTTAATAATAGGATTTATGAATCCCAATTATATTATGTTAATATTTGATTAACATAAGGAAATAAATGAATAGTGATCAAATTGCATGTTTATTTTATTATTGTTATAGTTCAAGCATGTTGAGTTATATTAAATAATTAGAATGTCTCACTAAGTATATACTTAACGTGTGATGGTTTTCACGCGTAGGCAGTAATCCCGGGCAGGAGTAAGGATTATTAGCACCATCATCTAGAGGAAAAATAGTTATATCAGTAATTTACATCTTTGATGTATTTTGATTATCTCTAGTTGGCATGTATAAAATATTAGTAACTCACTTAAACTAGTCTAGATATGGTTTGTAATAGTAATATCTAGACAAGTGGTTACCTTGTAATGTGGATTATAATAGTTTAAAGAAATTATTAGAAATGAAAAATTGGGTAAAGTTATAAAGTTTGAATTTTAGAGTAATCAAGATCATTTTTAATTTAGGCTGTTTTCAGGCAGTCTTCTTAATTAAAATGTGTATTTATAAACTACCATGTTGCTGCTTGAAAAGGGAAGGTATTTGATGGGTTAAAAATTAGTAATTGATTTTACGCGATAAACTTAAATTTTTGAAAATTGTTGTTTTTGATTAATTTGAGTAGCATAAAAATGAGGTTAATCATATGTGATAATCTATACTAGTATTGGATAATAAATACTGGTAAGGATGTTACATTTATTGGTATCAGAGCTATGAGTTTAGCCGGTTCTGGATAGTAAATGAGTCTATATAGAAAGCCATAGTTATATACATGCCACTAGGATATTTAAAATTACTAATATTGTATAAGGGATATGATGATGCCTGATATTGGGTAGATTACTCCTTACTTATTTAAGATAATCGTGACATGAACAGATGTCAGATTATCGAGAATCGCGACAGGCTGTTGAGCAGGATGTACCTGCTCAAAGCGGAAGTAATGAGGTGAATAAGAATCTACCTCAGGTTCAGCAAACTGTAGAGCATCAGGCTCGGGAACAAAGAAATATGTCGCTGCAAGATCAAAGTTTATTTCTTCAATCCTTGGATGCGATCATAAACCGGCGAGCACCAGTATCAATCCCTAAGAAGTTTAGGAAAATCGGAGCACTAGAATTCTGAGGGGATGCTGATGCAAATCCTATAGATGCTGATTACTAGTTAAATGATGTCAATATCATGTTAAGCAGAATTCCTTGTGACAATCAAGGAAAATTGGAAGGAGTAGTATCTCTTTTGACGGGATAAGCTAGTGTATGGTGGAATGTGATAGCTGCACAAGTACCTCCGGAACGGGTCACTTGGGAATTCTTTCTTCAAGAATTCAAAGAAAAGTACATTGGAGACGTGTTTGTCGAAGATATGAGACAGTAATTTCTATAGCTAAGACAACATGGCAATTCAGTTTATGAATACGAATGCGAATTTAATAGATTAAGCCGGTTTGTAATAGAGCTCTTTCCCACAGAAAAGTCTAGAATTGATAGATTTATTGCTGATTTGGATTCGCAATATAAGAGGATATTGATTTCCCGTAATTTCAATATTTTTCAAGAAATGATGAACTGACCCGAGGCTATAGAAAGAGTGGACCTTGAGGAGAAGTCAGAAAAGCAGAGTCAGACCGGGAAAAGGTCTGGAGATTCATTTGCTGCGTCATCGTTTAAACACAGCAAAGGGATGTCACAGCAGCATCATGCAGCGTCAGCCTCTTCAGTTAAAAAGGGGTATGCAGTCTCAGATGAATACTGCGGGTACTCGAGGTTTTGGAGTTCGCCCGATTGTGGGATGTGAGCATTGTGTCAAGTGGCATCCTGGTCAATATTGGTTGATCGAAGCACGTTTCCATTGCGGACAAGCTGGGCATTTCAAGAAAAATTATTCGAAGCTTCATCCGCATGAGTTTGCTGCAGTGCCTCAGAGTGGCAAGAAAAAAAGGTGGAAAATCGGGAACATCTGCATTAGCACCCAATCAAGAAAGTAGAGCTACAGCTCGGGTATACAACATCAAAATTGTTGATGATCGAAATGATGCCGAGATCGTTGCAGGTATGTTCGAACTCATTGGTAAACCTATTTTTACCTGATTGATCCAGGCTCTACTCATTCATACATTAGTTCTAAAGTAGTACTTGAAAGAAACATCCCAATAGAATTAATTTCGAGTGAGATAGTTGCCGTCAACCCAATAGGACAAAGTGCTAGAGTGAGTAGGATATGCAAGAAATGTTCTTTAAAAATTCAAGCAGTAGAATTTCCTGCTGATCATATGGAATTGCCTTCCCAAGAATTTGAAATTATTCTTGGAATGGATTGCTATCGGCATATGATGCTACGGTTGAATGCTGATTAAAAAGAGTAGTCTTAAAAGGACAAGAGGGTTCAGAAATAGTGTTTGAGGGAGAAAGACAGAACTATTTGAGCCCTGGGATTGCAACTGTAGCTGCTGGAAAATTGTTATCATGTGAATATGAAGTTTATTTAGCTCATATGATAAGTGCTCTGGAAACAAAGATAGATCTGGAAAATATACCCACGGTGTAGGAATTTCTAGATATTTTCCGGGTGAATTACCAGGATTACCTCCAGATCGAGAGGTAGAATTTGGTATTGATGTACTTTCTGGAACAGCACCAATATCAATAGCGCGTTATAGGATAGCTCCTATCGAGCTTAGAGAGTTAAAAGCTCAATTGAAAGAATTATCAGACTGAGATTTTATACGGTCTAGTATATCACCTTGGGGAGCTCCAGTCTTGTTTGTAAAGAATAAATACGGATCAATGAGACTATGTGTGGATTATCGTCAACTTAATAAGGTGACGATAAAGAATAAATATCCTTTACCGATGATTGACGATCTTTTTGATCAACATAAGGGAGCAACGGTGTTCTCTAAGATTGATCTTCGGTCGGGGTATCATTAATTAAAAATTAAAGAAGCAGATATACCGAAGACAGCTTTCAGAACCAGATATGGGCATTATGAGTTTGTAGTAATACCATTCGGACTTACAAATGCACCAGCAACATTTATGGATTCAATGAATCAAATTTTCCAGCCGTATTTGGATCGATTCGTGGTAGTATTCATTGATGACATATTGGTTTACTCTAAAACCAAGGAGGAACATGATACTCATCTTTGAGTTGTTCTCCAGATCTTACGAGAAAAGAAGTTGTATGCAAAGCTGTCAAAGTGTGAATTCTGGTTATCAGAAGTAAATTTCCTTGGACATGTAGTTTCAGCCGAAGGAATTCGAGTTGATCCTAAGAAGGTTCAAGCAATCATTGCATAGAAAGTTCCTAAGAATATCTCTGAAGTGAGAAGCTTTTTAGGATTAGCTGGTTACTATCGGCGGTTTGTGAAAGATTTTTCAATGATTGCCTCTCCGATAACCAAGTTGTTAAGAAAAGATGTACCATTCATTTGGACGGAAAAATGTCAAGAAAGCTTTGATCAATTAAAGAAGGTTTTGACAGAAGCTCATGTTTTAGTACAACCAGAACCTGGAAAAGAATTTGTAATATATAGCGATGCCTCCCATAATGGTTTGGGATGTGTGCTTATGCAAGAAGGAAAGGTGGTAGCTTATGCTTCACGGCAACTCAAAACTCATGAGAGAAATTATCCCTCTCATGATTTAGAGTTGGCTGTAGTGGTGTTTGCTCTAAAAATTTGGCGACACTACTTATATGGTGAAAATGTTATATTTTCACTGACCATAAAAGTTTGAAGTACTTCTTATCCAAAAAAGAGCCCAATTTGAGGCAGATAAGATGGATAGAATTAATCAAGGATTATGATGTAATTATTGATTATCATCCGGGAAAGGCTAATGTGGTAGCAGACGCACTTAGCCGAAAAATATTTTTTTACCATGAGAGCCTTGAATGCCAGTTGAAAATACAGTGAAATGGTGCATTAGTGGCAGAATTTCAAATCAAGCCAACTTTGATAGAGAGAATTAAAGAGTTACAAGCCAATGATGAATGGCGCTTGGAAAGATTAAAGAAAATTGAAAGTGGTGAATCTAAGGACTTTGAAGTAAAGTCTAAAGGGTGCTTACATTATAAAGGACGTTTATACGTTCATGAGCTGAAGAAAGAAATACTTTCTGAAGCCCATTACAGCCCTTTAACAATGCATCCAGTGGTAACAAAATGTATCAAGATGTGAAAAGTCATTTTTGGAGGCCTGACATGAAGCGAAACATCACTAAAATTGTTGCCAAGTTCTTGACTTGTCAACAAGTAGAAGCAGAACATCTGGTACCATCCGGATTACTTCAACCAATTTCCATTCCACAGAGGAAATGGGAAAGAGTTACTATGGATTTTGTAACGGGCTTGCCTTTGACGCCAAGTAAAAAGAATGCAATCTAGGTGATCGTGGATCGATTGACTAAATTGGCACATTTTATACCAGTTCTTATGGATTATTCCTTGAACAAGCTGACAGAATTATATATCAAGGAGATTGTTAGATTACATGGCGTTCCTATGTCTATTATATCAGACAGGGATCCCAGGTTCACTTCAAGATTTTGGAGTGCTTTACATGAGGCATTGAGAACTAAATTACATTTCAGTACTACTTTTCATCCCTAAACGGACAGGCAGTCGGAGAGAACTATCCAAGTATTGATAGATATGCTTATACCGTGTGTAATAAGTATTGTGGGCTCTTGGAAAAAGTATCTCCCATTGGCAGAATTCGCTTATAACAATAGTTATCAATCAAGCATAAAGATGGCTCCTTACGAAGCATTATATGGGAGGAAATGTAGAACGCCATTAAATTGGTTCGAGCTTGAGGATCGAAAGGTTATTGGACTGGATCTTGTTCAATAGGTGGAATATAAGGTAAGAATCATTCAAGACAATCTCAAATCTGTCTCCGACAGACAAAAATCTTACACAAATCTTAAAAGAAAAGATATTGAGTTTGAAGTCGGAGATAAGGTATTTTTAAAAGTATCACCTTGGAAGAAAGTGTTATGCTTTGGACGAAAAGGCAAACTCAGTCCAAGATTTATCTGCCCTTATGAGATTCTAAAAAGGGTTGGTCCAGTGGCATATCAGTTAACATTGCCACCCGAGATGAGTAAGATCCATGATGTTTTCATGTATAAATGCTGAGGAAGTATCGATTAGATCCTTCGCATGTCATTACACCATAAGAAATCGAGATTCAACAGGATCTGACATACGAGGAGGAGCCTATGAAGATATTAGCTCAAGGAGAAAAACAGCGAAGAAATAAAAAGATTCCTCTAGTCAAAGTATTATGGAGAAATCACAAAGTAGATGAAGCTACTTGGGAACTTGAGGAATCAATGAAAACAAGTTCGAGGACGAATTTTATTAAAGGAGGAGAATTGTAATACCTCAAAATTTTGGTTAGTTACCAAAGTGTAAAACTTGAAAAGTTTGGTGACCAAAATGTAAAATTCCAAAAGTTTAGTGCCAAAGTGTAAATTTTGAAAAGTTTAGGGACTAAGTTATAATTTTCAAAAGTTATATAATTTATTCTCGTAAATGAATAGTTCACCCCCAAGAGTTGCATTTTTGTGTTACCCAGATTTTTGATACGAAGTTTGTATTAAGAGCTAGAAAGCTTTAAAGTTCGGGAAAAAAATTTGGATAATCGAATTTAATCGAATAAATGAGAAATTTGTCATGAGATGTTTCAGGATATATTTTATTAAAATAAGGAAAGGATAGAATGGTCATTTCCATATCTTATTTTAATAAAAATTCATATGGACCATTGGATTAAAGATTACTTTTCTATGTGTAATCTTAGCCATCTAATAAAAAATGGCAAGATGGTAATTTTTGAATATGGCAAGGGCAAAGTTGGTAATCACTAACTCCTTGGATTAATTTGGGCCATTGGATGATCAAAATGACAAGTGGCAATCTATGGAAACTTGGATTTAAAGGGCAAGATGGTCATTTTGCAATAAAAAGAATTTTTAATTCAATATGATTATTAAAGATGACCAATGGCTCAAATTTAAATCAAAAGAAAAGTCAAGAAATTTCTCTCATCTTCTTCAAGTGGCCGAAACACCCAACTCAAGGTATGGGAAATTTTATTTTGATTTTTCAAGCTTAATTCTTCGGATTTTGGATGAAAGCATGAAACAAGGAATTAATCTACATGAAATTCTCTATCTTTTGGTATCATTTGTTCATGTTTTCCTTACTTAAAACCTTAGTTTTGAGGAATTGATAGATGAAGGGGATGTTGATTTAGGATGAACTAAGGTTAGTTTTTGATAAATATGATGACGTAGAATCATATTGAAGCATGTGTGATGGTTGGAATTACATAGAAATAGCTAAACCCTAAATTGTTTAAAGTTAGGGTTTTAGTAGAAAAGTTGAATTTGGATTGATTTTGATTTATGAATGATTATGAAAGCTTGGAAATGATGTTTAACTGTTAATTGGACCAAATTGGAAACTTGAAAAGATATGGGGGTGAATTCGGCAATTTGAAAGAATTGGGGGAAATTATGGAAAAATTTCCATAAATTGGGAAATATTGAAATTATGATTTTACAAGCTTTAAAATATCATTTGGACCATTTTAGAAGTTTGTAAAAACACAGGGACCAATTCAGGAAGTTTGAAAAGATTGGGAACCAATTTGCCAATTTTTGAAGAATTTAAGGACTAAAGTAAAAATTTATTTTCATGGAAGTATTATACTGGAATAAATTTTAGAATGAGTTATAAATCATTCTTTGAGTAAATGTTTGAAGAAATACAAAGTATTGAGGATGAAATGACTTATGTCATGAATCTAATATTTGGAATATATTAGGGTGTTTATAGGAAAATTTTTCCTATATTGTTTATGTGTTAGTAAGATACTAACATATAATTTGGAATGTACTTATGGTATTTTTAATACATTTTTAGACTGTGATCAAAACCAAGATCGAATTACCAATTGAGGAAAGGAACGAGACCAAAGTTGAACTTAGTGAGGCTAGCTAGATATTGACAAAGTATAAAATGTCAAGGTGAGTGCATTTTTATGCATGGATAATAATTATGATTATCATTTTTTATGATAAGTCTACCTTATTAATAATTGCTTGACAGTTATATGTTTATATCATGAAATTATATTTGACATATTGAGAATTGTCAAAGGTAGAATTATGATGCATTTGATCAATAGATATATCAGCTATGTATGGTTATGTTATATTTAGGGTATAAATGCCCAGTCTTTAATTATATTACCATGGATGAATTGAATATGGAATCGGAAAGTATGCCCAAATAAGTAATTGAGGTATAGAGTATAGTTGGCATGCAATAGAGTCTAGCGGTTTAGCACTTCAGTGCGGCTTATTAACACTTAGGTGTGGATTCTTTAGCACTTTTGTGCAGTCACTTAGCACTTTGGTGCGGTTTATTAGCACTTCGGTGCAGTTTTGACTCGTGTACTCAAGTCCGCAAACTATGTTGGGCAATAATTTATTTGATAATAATTAGTTAATAAATTAGAGAGTACGTAAACTCTCGGATATTGGCATGGTTAATAATAGGATTTATGAATCTGGATTATATTATGTTAATATTTGATTAACATAAGGAAATAAATGAATAATGATCAAATTGCATGTTTATTTTATTATAGTTATAGTTCAAGCGTGTTGAGTTATATTAAATAATTAGAATGCCCACTAAGTATATACATAACGTGTGATGGTTTTCACGCGTAGGCAGTAATCCCGGGCAGGAGTAAGGATTATTAGCACCATCATCTAGAGGAAAAATAGTTATATCGGTAATTTACATCTTTGATGTATTTTGATTATCTCTAGTTGGCATGTATAAAATATTAGTAGCTCACTTAAACTAGTCTAGATATGGTTTGTAATAGTAATATCTAGACAAGTGGTTACCTTATAATGTGGATTATAATAGTTTAAAGAAATTATTAGAAATGAAAAAAACGGGTAAAGTTATAAAGTTTGAATTTTAGAGTAATCAATATCATATTTAATTTAGGCAGTTTTTAGGCAGTCTTCTTAATTAAAATGTGTATTTACAAACTGCCATGTTGCTACCAGAAAAGAGAAGCTATTTGATGGTTTAAAAATTAGTAATTGATTTTACGCGATAAACTTAAATTTTTTAAAATTGTTGTTTTTTATTAATTTGAGTAGCATAAAAATGCGGTAATCATATGTGATACTCTATACTAGTATTGGATAATAAATACTGGTAAGGATGTTATATTTATTGGTATCAGAGTTACAAGTTTAGCCGGTTCTGGATAATGAATGAGTCTATATAGAAATCCAGAGTTGTATACATGCCACTAGGATATCTAAAATTACTGATATTGTATAAGGAATATGACGATGCCTGATATTGGGTAGATTACTCCTTACTTATTTAAGATAATCGTGACATGAAAAGATGTTGGATTATCGAGAATCGCGACAGGCTATTAAGCAGGATGTACCTGTTCAAAGTGGAAGTAATAAGGTGAATCAGAATCCACCTCAGGTTCAGCAGAATGTAGAGCATCAGGCTCGGGAAAAAAGTAATATGCCGGTGCAAGATCAAAGTTTATTTCTTCAATCCTTGGATGCGATCATAAACCGGCGAGCACCAATATCAGTCCTTAAGGAGTTAAGAAAAATCGGAGCACCAAAATTCCGAGGGGATGCTGATGCAAATCCGATGGATGCTGATTACTGGTTAAATGATGTGAAGATCATGTTAAGAAGAATTCCTTGTGACAATCAAAGAAAATTGGAAAGAGTAGTATCTCTTTTGATGGGACAAGCCAGTGTGTGGTGGAATGTGATAACTGCACAAATACCTCCGGAACGGGTCACTTAGGAATTCTTTCTTCAATAATTCAAAGAAAAGTATATTGGAGACGTGTTTGTCGAAGATATGAGACATTAATTTCTACAGCTAAAACAGCATGGTAGATCAGTTTATGAATATGAATGCGAATTCAATAGATTAAGCCGGTTTGCAATAGAGCTCATTCCCACAGAAAAGTCTAGAAGTGATAGATTTATTGCTGGTTTGGATTCGTAATATAAGAGGATATTGGTTTCCCGTAATTTCATTATTTTTCAAGAAATAGTGAACCGAGCCAAGGCTATAGAAAGAGTGGACCTCGAGGAGAAGGGAGAAAAGTAGAGTCAGACCAGGAAAAGGTCTGGAGGTTCATTTGCTGCGTCATCATTTAAACACAGCAAAGGGATGTCTCAGCAGCATCTTGCAGCATCAGCTTCTTCAGTTAAAAAGGGGTATGCAAGAGAAAAATCAAAGCAGTCTTAGATGAATACTGTGGGTACTCAAGGTTTTGGAGTTCGCCCAATTGCGGAATGTGAGCATTGTGGCAAGAGACATCATGTTCAACGCTGGTTGATCGGAGCATATTTCCATTGCAGACAAGCTGGGCTTTTCAAGAAAAAAATTTCGGAGCTTCATCCGCATCAGTTTGCTACAGTGCCTCAAAGGGGCAAGGAAAACAAAGGTGGAAAACCGGGAACATCTGCATCAACACCCAATCAAGAAAGTTGAGCTACAGCTCGGGTATACAACATCAAAACTGTTGATGATCGAAATGATGCAGAGATCGTTGCAGGTATGATCGAACTCTTTGGTAGACCTATTTTTACCTGATTGATCCAGGCTCTACTCATTCATACATTAGTTCTAAAGTAGTACTTGAAAGAAACATCCCAGTAGAACTAATTTCGAGTGAGACAGTTACCGTCAACCCAATAGGACAAAGTGCCAGAGTGAGTAGGATATGCAGGAAATGTTCTTTAAAAATTCAAGCAATAGAATTTCCTGCTGATCTTATGGAATTGCCTTTCTAAGAATTTGAAATTATTCTTGGAATATATTGGCTATCAGCATATGATGCTATGGTTGAATCCCAATTAAAAAAGTAGTCTTAAAAGGACCAGAAGGTTCAAAAATAGTGTTTGAGGGAGAAAGACAGAACTATTTGAGCCCTAAGATTGCAGCTATAGCTGCTGGAAAGTTGTTATCATGTGAATATGAAGTTTATTTAGCTCATATGATAAGTGCTCCGAAAACAAAGATAGATCTGGAAAACATACCCACGGTGTGGGAATTTCCAGATGTTTTTTTGTGTGAATTACCAGGATTACCTCTGGATCGAGAGGTAGAATTTTGTATTGATGTGCTTTCTGGAATAGCACCAATATCAATAGCACCTTGTAGGATGGCTCCTACCGAGCTTAGAGAGTTAAAAGCTCAGTTGAAAGAATTATCAGACCGAGGTTTTATACGGCCTAGTATATCACCTTGAGGAGCTCTAGTCTTGTTTGTATAGAAGAAATACGGATCAATGAGACTATGTGTGGATTATTGTCAACTTAATATTATGACGATAAAGAATAAATATCCTTTACCGAGGATTGATGATTATTTTTTGATCAACTTAAGGGAGCAACGGTGTTATCTAAGATTGATTTTCGATCAGGGTATCATCAATTAAAAATTAAAGAAGCGGATATACCGAAGACAACTTTTAGAACCAGATATGGGCATTATGAGTTTGTAGTAATGCCATTCGGACTTACAAATGCACCAGTAGCATTTATGGATTCAATGAATCAAATTTTCCAGCCGTATTTAGATCGATTCGTGGTAGTATTCATTGATGACATATTGGTTTACTCTAAAACCAAGGAGGAACATGATATTCATCTTCGAGTTGTTCTCCAGATCTTACGAGAAAAGAAGTTGTATGCAAAGCTGTCAAAGTGTGAATTCTGGTTATCAGAAGTAAATTTCCTTGGACATGTAGTTTTAGCCGAATGAATTCGAGTTGATCCTAAGAAGGTTCAAGCAATCCTTGAATAGAAAGTTCCTAAGAATATCTCCGAAGTGCGAAGCTTTTTGGGATTAGCTGGTTACTATCGGTGGTTTATGAAAGAATTTTCAATGATTGCCTTTCTGGTAACCAAGTTGTTTAGAAAAGATGTACCATTCGTTTGGACGGAAAAATGTCAAGAAAGTTTTGATCAATTAAAGAAGGTTTTGACAGAAGCTCATATTTTAGTACAACCAGAACCTGGAAAAGAATTTGTAATATATAGCGATGCCTCCCATAATGGTTTGGGATGTGTGCTGATGCAAGAAGGAAATGTGGTAGCTTATGCTTCACGGCAACTCAAAACTCATGAGAGAAACTATCTCACTCATGATTTAGAGTTGGTTGCAGTTGTGTTTGCTCTAAAAACTTGGTGACACTACTTATATGGTGAAAAATGTTATATTTTCATTGACCATAAAAGTTTGAAGTACTTGTTATCCAAAAAATAGCTCAATTTGAGGCAGAGAAGATGGATAGAATTAATCAAGGATTATAATGTAATTATTGATTATCATCCGGGAAAGGCTAAAGTGGTAGCAGGCGCACTTAGCCGGAAAACATTTTCTACCTTGAGAGCCCTGAATACCCAGTTGAAAATGCAGGGAAATGGTGCATTAGTGGCAGAATTTCAAATCAAGATAACTTTGATAGAGAGAATTAAAGCGTTATAAGCCAAGGATGAAGGGTTTTTGGAAAGATTAAAGCAAATTGAAAGTGGTGAATCTAAGGACTTTGAAGTAAAGTCTAATGGGTGCTTACATTATAAAGGACGTTTATACGTTCCTGATGTGAAGAAAGAAATACTTTCTGAAGCCCATTACAGCCCTTTAACAATGCATCCAGGTGGTAACAAAATGTATCAAGATGTGAAAAGTCATTTTTGGTGGCCTGACATGAAGCGAAACATCACAGAATTTGTTGCCAAGTGCTTGACTTGTCAACAAGTAAAAGCAGAACATCAGGTACCATCCGGATTACTTCAACCAATTTCCATTCCATAATGGAAATGGGAAAGAGTTACTATGGATTTTGTAACGAGCTTGCCTTTGACGCCAAGTAAAAAGGATGCAATCTAGGTGATCTTGGATCGATTGACTAAATCGACACATTTTATACCAGTTCGCACGGATTATTCCTTGAACAAGCTGGCAGAATTATATATCAAGGAGATTGTTAGATTGCATGGTGTTCTTATGTCTATTATATTGGACAAGGATCCCAGGTTCACTTCAAGATTTTGGAGTGCTTTACATGAGGCATTGGAAACTAAATTACATTTCAGTACTGCTTTTCATCCCTAAACGGACGGGCAGTCGGAGAGAACTATCCAAGTATTGGAAGATATGCTTAGAGCGTGTGTAATAAATTTTGCGGGCTCTTGGGAAAAGTATCTCCCATTGGCAGAATTCTCTTATAACAATAGTTATCAATCAAGCATAAAGATGGCTCCTTATGAAGCATTATATGGGAGGAAATGTAGAACGCCATTAAATTGGTTCGAGCTTGAGGATCGAAAGGTTATTGGACCGGATCTTGTTCAAGAGGTGGAAGATAAGGTAAGAATCATTCAAGACAATCTCAAATCTGCCTTCGACAGACAAAAATCTTACTCAAATCTTAAAAGAAAAGATATTGAGTTTGAAGTCGAAGATAAGGTATTTTTAAAAGTATCACCCTGGAAGAAAGTGCTACGTTTTGGATGAAAAGGCAAACTTAGTCCAAGATTTATCGGCCCTTATGAGATTCTAAAAAGGGTTGTTCCAGTGGCATATCAGTTAGCATTGCCACCCGAGAAGAGTAAGATCCATGATGTTTTTCATGTATCCATGCTGAGGAAGTATCGATCAGATCCTTCGCATGTCATTACACCGGAAGAAATCAAGATTCAACAGGATTTGACATACGAGGAGGAGCCTATGAGGATATTAGCTCACGGAGAAAAACAACTAAGAAATAAAAAGATTCCTCTAGTCAAAGTATTATGGAGAAATCATAAAGTAGACGAAGCTACTTGGGAACCTGAGGAATCAATGAAAAAACAGTATCCGCATCTTTTTCAATCTAGTACTTAGGAAAATTTGAGGATGAATTTTATTAAGGGGGAGAAAATTAATACCTAAAAAATTTGGTTAGTGGCAAAAATGTAAAACTTGAAAAGTTTGGTGACCAAAATGTAAAATTCCAAAAGTTTGGTGCCAAAGTGTAAATTTTGAAAAGTTTAGGGACTAAGTTGTAATTTTCAAAAGTTATGTAACTTATTCTCATAAATGAATAGTTCACCCCCAAGAGTGGCATTTTCGTGTTACCCAGATTTTTTATACGAATTTTGTATTAAGAGCTAGAAAGCTTTAAAGTTCGAGAAAAAATCCGGATAATCAGATTTAATCGAATAAATAAGGAATCTTTCATGAGATATTTTAGGAGATATTTTATTAAAATAAGGCAAGGATAGAATGGTCATTTCCATGTCTTATTTTAATAAAAATTAATATGGACCATTGGATTAAAGATTACTTTTTCATGTGTAATCTTAGCCATTGGATGAGAAATGGCAAGATGGTAATTTTTGAAGATGGCAAGGGCAAAGTTGGTAATCAATAACTCCTTGGATTAATTTGGGCCATTGGATGATCAAAATGACAAGTGGCAATCTATGGAATCTTGGATTTGAAGGGCAAGATGGTCATTTTGCAATAAAAAAGAATTTTTAATTCAATACGATTATTAAAGATGATAAATGGCTCAAATTTAAATCAAAAGAAAAGTCAAGAAATTTCTCTCATCTTCTTCAAGTGGCCGAAACACCCTACTCAAGGTATGGGAAATTTTATTTTGATTTTTCAAGCTTAATTCTTTGGATTTGGATGAAAACATGAAACAAGGAATTAATCTACATGAAATTCTTTATCTTTTGGTTCCATTTGTTCATGCTTTTCTTACTTAAAACCTTAGTTTTGAGGAATTGATGGATGAAGGGGATGTTGATTTAGGATGAACTAAGGTTAGTTTTTGGTAAATATGATGTCGTGGAATCATATTGAAGCTTGTGTGATGGTTTGAATTACATGGAAATAGCTAAACCCTAAATTGTTTAAAGTTGGGGTTTTAGTAGAAAAGTTGAATTTGGATTGATTTTGATTTGGGAGTGATTGTGAAAGCTTGGAAATGATATTTAAGTGTTAATTGGACCAAATTGGAAACTTGAAAAGATATAGGGGTGAATTCGGCAATTTGAAGGAATTAGGGGAAATTATGGAAAATTTTCCATAAATTGGGAAATATTGAAATTACGATTTTACAAGCTTTAAAATGTCATTTGGACCATTTTAGAAGTTTGTAAAAACACAGGGACCAATTCAAAATTTTTGAAAAGATTGGGGACCAATTCAGTAATTTGGAAGAATTTAAGGACTAAAGTGAAAATTTATTTTCATGGAAGTATTATGCTAGAATAAATGTTAGAATGAGTTATAAATCATTCTTTGAGTAAATGTTTGAAGAAATACAAAGTATTGAGGATGAAATGACTTTTGTTAGGAATCTAATATTTGGAAAATATTAGGGTGTTTATAGGAAAATTTTTCCTATATTGTTTATGTGTTAGTAAGATAATAACATATAATTTGGAATGTACTTATGGTATTTTTAATACATTTGTATACTATGATCAAAACCAAGATCGAATTAGCAATCGAGGAAAGGAACGGGACCAAAGTTGAACTTAGTGAGGCTAGTTGGATATTGACAAAGTATAAAATGTCAAGGTGAGTGCATTTTTATGTATGGATAATAATTATGATTGTCATTTTTATGATAAGTCTACCTTATTAATAATTGCTTGACAGTTATATGTTTATATCATGAACTTATATTTGACATATTGAGAATTGTCAAAGGTAGAACTATGATGCATTTGATCACTAGATATATCAGGTATGTATGGTTATGTTATATTTAGGGTATAAACTGCCAGTATTTAATTATATTGTCATGGATGAATTGAATATAGAATTGGAAAGTATGCCCAAATAAGTAATCGAGGTATAGAGTATAGTTGGCATGCCATAGAGTCCAGCGGTTTAGCACTTCGGTGCGGTTTATTAACACTTAGGTGTGGATTCTTTAGCACTTATGTGCGGTCACTTAGCACTTTGGTGCGGTTTGTTAGCACTTCGGTGCAGTTTTGACTCGTGTACTCAAGTCATCAAACTATGTTGGGCAATAATTTATTTAATAATAATTAGTTAATAAATTAGAGAGTAGGTAAACTCTCGGATATTGGCAAGGTAATTACTACGATTTATGAATCCGGATTATGTTATGTTAATATTTGATTAACATAAGGAAATAAATGAATAGTGATCAAATTGCATGTTTATTTTATTATTGTTATAGTTCAAGCATGTTAAGTTATATTAAATAATTAGAATGCCTCACTAAGTATATACTTAACATGTGATGGTTTTCACGCGTAGGCAGTAATCCCGGGCAGGAGTAAGGATTATTAGCACCATCATCTAGAGGAAAAATAGTTATATCGGTAATTTACATCTTTGATGTATTTTGATTATCTCTAGTTGGCATGTATAAAATATTAGTAGCTCACTTAAACTAGTCTACATATGGTTTGTAATTGTAATATCTAGACAAGTGGTTACCTTATAATGTGGATTATAATAGTTTAAAGAAATTATTAGAAATGAAAAATCGGGTAAAGTTATAAAGTTTGAATTTTAGAGTAATCAAGATCATTTTTAACTTAGACAGTTTTTAGGCAGTCTTCTTAATTAAAATGTGTATTTACAAACTGCCATGTTGCTGCCTGAAAAGGGAAGCTATTTGATGGGTTAAAAAATAGTAATTGATTTTATGCGATAAACTTAAATTTTTGAAAATTGCTGTTTTTGATTAATTTGAGTAGCATAAAAATGCGGTTAATCATATGTGATACTCTATACTAGTATTGTATAATAAATACTGGTAAGGGTGTTACATAAAATTCATCATGAACTTGTACAAGGGGATAATGTTGATCATGTTGATCAATCTGCTCCTTGTGTTGCAGCTGTACAAGAGCAAATTCAAGAACCTGCTGCCTGTGTTACAGCTGCACAAGAGCAAATTCGAGTACAGAGCAATGCTAGTAACACACACCCTGTGATCACTCAAAGGAAAAATGGCATATTTAAACCTAAGATTTATACTGTTCAATGTCAGAAAACTCTACCTCATGACATTCATACAGCCTTACATGATGGTGACTGGAGGGTGGCAGTGATGGCTAAATATGAAACTCTTGTCAGCAACAACACATGGGAAATTGTTGAGCTGTCTATTGAGAGAAAAGCCATTAGCTGCAAATGGCTCTTCAAAGTGAAACACAATGATGATGGGTCAGTGGAGGGGCTTAAGGCCAGTTTGATAGCCAAGGGCTACTCTCAAGTTCTTGGGTTTGATTTCATGGAAACTTTCAGCCCAGTGGTAAAATTCTCTACAGTCAATATTCTATTGTCTATTTCTGTGACACGTCAGTGGCAAATTAGACAAGTAGATGTCAACAATGCCTTCTTGAAGGGAGATTTATGTGAGTATGTGTATATACATCAAGTATCAGGCTTTGAGAAGAGATCTAATGATGGCAAAATACTGGTGTACAAATTAAAAAGAGCTCTATACGGGCTTCGATAGCCACCTAGAAACTGGTTTCTCGAGCTAAAGAAATTCTTGTGTCAATTGGGATTTTTATCTTCCAAGGAAGACACTTCACTATTTGTTCTTAGAACTGATAGCTTGGTTATTTATTTGGTGGTATATGTGGATGATATCCTCATTTGTGGCAGCTCTCAACATATGATTGATCAAGTAATTCAGAAACTTCATGACAAATTTTCTTTAAAAGACCTTGGAGAGATCAAATTCTTTCTTGGAATTGAAGCCAAAAGATCTGAACTTGGTCTATTCCTCAGTCAAAGAAAGTTTATAAATGAACTTCTTCAAAAAATACACATGTCTAACTCGAATCTTGCCACTACACCAATGCCAGCAAACTTGAAACTAAGTAAGATTGATGGCACACCACTGGAGAATGTACAACAATATCGCAGCGTGGTAGGGGCATTACAATATATAGTTCATACCCGTCCTAACATTTGTTTTTCAGTCAACAAAGTGGCTCAGTTTCTTCAAACACATACGAGTGATCACTGGCTAGCTGTCAAGAGGATTTTGAGATATCTAAAAGGGATATTGACTATGGGCTATAGTTTTCTGGTTAAATTCAAAATGCTGTGAACATTAATACCTTTTCAGATGCTGACTGGGCTGGGGATGTTGATGAAAGACAGTCTATATTAGGTTATTGTGTGTTCAATTATGGACACTTGTTAGCTTGAAGCTCCAGGAAGCAACGAGCCATATCTAGGTCAACTGCTGAAGCCGAGTACAGAAGTTTGGTATACGCCAATGCTGAAGTAACATGGATAAAAGCAGTGGTTAATGAAATGGGACTGAATCTTGAAGACGTTCCCAAAATTTGGTGCGATAACACTAGCTCCGTTGCCATGGTTGCAAATCCAATCTTGCATGGAAAAACCAAGCATATAGAGCTCGATCTACACTTTGTACGAGAGAAAGTTACTGCTCATGAGTTTCAAGTAAATCATGTACCAACAGACTGTCAAATAGTTGATGTTCTCACCAAGCCACTGCCAGTTGTGAAGTTTGAGAAGTTAAGGAGGAAGCTGTCAGTCATTGAAGATCAACAAATCTTTCCAGAGTTGAGGAATTAGGGTGAATATTAGATATTATCAACTGCATTGTTAGGAGCTGTTAATGCAGTTAAGGAATCGGTTCATGCAGTTCATGTAGTTACGTTAGTTGGATTGCATGCATATAGAGAGAGCTTTGTACTCTTGTAAACTCACCCTTTTGATGAATGAAACTGAGTTCTATCTCAAATATATATCCTTTCTTCAACAGTTACATGTTTTAAGTTTTTTTTTTTGATGGATTTGGTTCTCGAGATTTTTTTAATTTTTAATGAAATCCGTTCTCTTACTCTTGACTAAAAAAATCTTATCAACATGCTATCATATAATCTAGGCAACCACATAATAATGAAATTTACCCTCAAATTTGGTTCAAGTATGCTCTAGTTCTATGTTATATACATTTTTTTTGAATAATATGCAGGTTGAATTTATTAGAAAGAAAAATACGTAAACATTCTAAACGAAATAAAAATGTAGTAGAAAAAAACTAAAAAGAAAAACTAAAAAAATAGAAAATGAAAATCAGACCGGCAAAACACGACTAGTGAGTTGCAATGACATGGATGAGATGAAACATTAGAGAAAAAAAGCAAGAAACAAAGCTCCTTGTCTCTATCCACCTAAACACTTAGGGATCGAAGTATAATTAATGAGCTAAACCAACAATCTTGCAGGCTACTTAGTAAAACAAATATGTCTGCATCGACAAACAAACAACAAAAGGGGATCACATTGCTGAAGACCACCGACAACTATTAAATCAGAGCCGAATCTACCACAAAGGTAGGTGAAAACGTGTCGTAAGACAGAAGCATGCCACGAGGCAGAGGAAAAACATGCCATAAGACAGAGGAAAAACGTACCACAAAGGCATATAAAAACTTGAAGAAAACAAAAAAATAAATATAATATAACAACTGGAAAGGAATATCGATGGTCGACGACCAGCATTAAGACTAACGCTGCAGTCCAAGAATAGAAGAAGAAAACTAAAGTGACGCTAGGTTTTTGTTAATCAAGTCTCATGGCCGAATTATTGAGTTCTCCGTGATATACTTAAAAGTTTATTTTAGTCTCTTTACTATAAATGAGAATATTTTAATCTATGTACTATACTTAAAAAATCATTTTAGTCCTAGTATATAAATGAACATTTTAGTTATTGTATGTTTGAAAAGTTAACGTTTTAGTTCAAAACACTAAAGTTATTGTTAATTAACCTAAATATTTTGGTTTAGACGCTCTTTAGATTCCTTTCAGTTTTATCGAGCAAATTAATCTATCCCAAAACATTTTTTTTGTGAATTTTTATATAAAATTTTTAAACACTTATGAAATCTAAATACAAAATTAATTTGTATTTTAACTCCAAACTTTGTTAACTTCACTTACAATAATAAAAAAAATACAAACCAAAACATAAAAAAATATTTAAAATGTTTGAAAAAGTGTGTATTAAATTTTCTTAAAATTATTAGATTTCAATTGAGTAAGGGTTTTAATTGGAAAAGATGATACACAAATCATAAAAAATATATAAAATTTCATTATTATTTTTTCAAATCATGAAAAATATATTGCAGGATAATATAATTTTTTGATTATTTTTTTAAATTATACCATAACAGTTGGACATGTGTCATGTATTGACAAAAAGATCAACACCATCATAGACTGTTTTCATTTACCCACTTTCAAATGTACATTAAATAAATTACTCTCTCTCTTTTTCAAGAACGGTCAATTTGCTCGATTTTAAAATTGACAGAGAAGTTTTATTAAATATAAGATAGAACTGAAGCTCAATCAAGACAATAGAAGGAGGAAAAGAGTGCCCTATTCCATAAATTCCATAGAAATACAAGATGTATTGTACATAAATTCTTCAACCTTATGGTATCTACCCAAGGCAACAGAGCCAAGAGCCACTCTAATGAAGAGACGACAATAAGAAGAGATACAACAACCAAATCAATATTCTAATTGCAAACGTTAAAATATTTAAGTCAATTAATTATAATAGTTAAAATATTCATTTTCAAATGTTCAATGACTAAAAATGTCCCCTTTTTTTATATAGTAGACATACTAAAAAAAACTTTTAGGTATAGTGCATAGATTAAAAGCATTCTTTTTTGGCTTAAACCAAAAAACAACCCTCAAACTATGCCTTTTTTTTGCTTTTAGCCCTTAAACTATGATTTGGGCAAAATAGGCCTTTAAACTATTATTTTTGGTCACTTTAAGTCCCCAAACTATTTTTGGTCAAAATAAGTACCTAAACTATGTCATTTTTCTTCTTTTAGTCCCCAAAACTATCAATTGGTCAAAAAATCTTTGTGATGTGTCAACATCTTATTAGTCGAAATAATTTTCTTTTGGCTTAAATAACCATCGGACTTAAAATGACCAAAAATGATATTTTAGGGGCTTATTTTGATATATGATATTTTAAAATTTAAAAAGAACATAAATATTTATATATGTTAGAAAAGCCTATAAAATGATATTTTTGTAACCATGGACTTAAAATGACCAAAAATGATAGTTTACGGGCTTATTTTGCCCAAATCATAGTTTAGGGACTTAAAGTGACCAAAAATGATAGTTTAAGGGCGTATTTTGCCCAAATCATAGTTTAAAGGCTAAAAACATAAAAAATGCATAGTTTGAGGGCTATTTTTTGGTTTAAGCCTTTTTTTTAGTATGAAGGGTATATTTACGTATATTACAAGAACATCTAATGTACTTTAACCTTAAATTTGTATTTATTTATAACATATTTAATGTATTCATATCGTCTATATTTATATACTATCATTGAATAATATGGTATAAACTTTTTTTGATCAGCAAAGATTTTATTCAAGGAAAAAAATCTTACAAATATAATCGTGTGCTGCATTAAAAACCTCCTTAATCTTAAATAAAAGAAAGGAGTACAAATACGATTATATGTTTACAACGACAGAACACCAAAAACAACAACAAATAGGCGACAAAGAAAAATGAACCAAAACTCCCACAACCAAAAAAAACTCCATCGCTAATGTATGACTTGCAGCCACAAAACACGCCCACTCCTCCCTTCGCAAGGGCATCTGCAATACTAATAGCCTTTCGTGGCACATTATAAAAATATATTCGCGAGAACTTAGAGCACGCATCATCAATACGTTGAAAACACTTCCAATACCGCCATAATCTACGCTCACCATGTAAAACCCATGCCATGGTCTATGCTCACCATGTCGGATTCAATCACCACTGAATAATATGATATAAACTATTATTAAAAAAATAACTTTTATGGCATTAATTTCAGTTAAATTTTCCATAAAATAATTTTTTAATAATAAATTAACCTTTAACCAACAATCAATTGATCTAATAGGATGAAACGCTAGATCCCTTAAATAAGATCAAAATTTTAAATCTTGACGTTGTGAATGAAACAATTAAGTTGAGAAGGTCGCCTCCATAACAGACTTTTATAGTATATGACCTGTATTAGTCAGTCAATTACTCAAATACAAGAGGTTATACGGAAAAATTACTCAAATACTCGAATACAAGGGGTTATACGAAAAAAATAGTCAATCAATTACTCGAATACAAAGAATATCTTTTTAACTTTACGTTGGCTGTTATTGATACTATAATAAACACAAACCCTAATAATAAACATGCTGCGAATATGAGGATAAGAATTTATAAAAAAAAATGAAAATTTTAGTGCAGCAATTATTGTTCAATTCATGCTAATCTTTACCACATTATTGACCAACACTACGGTTATAGTGCTTTGTTTGACCATTATTTGACAAGTCACATTTGCACATTAAAATATATAGTTTAGGGTTAAAGATTATATGAACTATATTATAAATATCAATTTGTAGATACATAAGAGTTAAGAGACTACTGTACAAACTTTTAATTCATTTATCTATTAAATTAGAATTCTTTCATTTAAAAGAAAGTGAAGGGACATTACCCTTTGCAAACTGCTCATTAAGAGATATTTACAAATATATCATATGGGTAAGAATGAAAGGGAGGGGTTATACTATATTATACCATTCAAATGTGTTCAACCAATCTAAATCGGGTTTAAATTATATGTCTTATCAGTGCATAATTATATGTATCGCAAGTGAATTAGATAATGTCACATTATTAAAAATAAAATAAAATAAATTTAATTTTGATGACATTATTGTTTGATGATACATAATATTATATGATAACGAAAAGTATAATATCACACAATAAAGAAAGACAGATTTTGTGTGAAAAAAACCCTTCCAAAAAAATTCTAAGTCACACTACAAATGTACATGGTAAATAACGACAAGTATAATGAACACTATAATGTCGAAAAAATACAAACGGATGAGTTTGTGCGGTTAAATCTATTTGCGACTCTCATAATTCGCTCTGACAAAACCTAAGCCACGTTACAAATTTATAGGGTAAATAATGATCACAAAGAAAACCTGTGTAACAAGAAAATCTGCCCAAACTAAGTTTATTACTTTTTAATTAAAGTAAAGTAAAAGAAATCTACTCAAAATAGATTTGCCACTTTAAATTAAAATTTAATTCAATTCGAGTCGCAAACTCTAATACATAAGATTATAAACTATGAGTACTTTAAATATAAATACATCTAAATATTAATCTAATTAACAAAGAAATATAGTAGGAAAAATATACTAAAGCATAGGAAGCAGTACCAAAGGCAAGTGACAATTTATAAATATCAATTTAGTTTGAAGTCCGTGTGCATGTGCAAACATGAGCATGATATTTGGAATTGAAAGCTCTTTT
Source organism: Hibiscus mutabilis (assembly GCA_019671005.1). Taxonomy (NCBI): domain Eukaryota; kingdom Viridiplantae; phylum Streptophyta; class Magnoliopsida; order Malvales; family Malvaceae; genus Hibiscus; species Hibiscus mutabilis. The sequence continues at coordinate 29,597,673 of CM033747.1, read as the reverse complement.
TCATCTTAGTCAAATGTCGGAGGAAAAGCATATGTAAAAGCTTTTGTGTGTATATATATAAACACGTGCTCACATGTACTTGTATGTGATTTCTTAGAAACTGAGAAGTTGAGAAAATAGAAAAAGATGAGTCAAATTAAAAGTTTATTTGGCTTAATTTTTAATATAAATCTTATTAAAAAATTAAATTAATTCATAAAAAATTTTAATATTTAAAAAATTCTGAACCCGTGTCCTCCAAGGAACATCGTTAAGCCTAATCGATCACCTATAAGAAGAGATAATAAAAGATATATGTACTGACAAAAAGATATTTATCACATTTTCGTGGATATTGATTATTATATATTTATCACATTTTAATATTTACAGTACTAAAATTGACTAAACATTACACGTAAGGTAGGAAAGGACAGAAAATGGAGTACATAGGTTCAGTACAATTCTGTCTTTAGAAGTTGATCATTTCATGAAGAAAATCTGTACTCCCAAAAGCTGAAAATAACTGTTCAAATATATGATATGCAGTAATATTTCTGAGTATCATGAAAGTGAAAAACTATATATATAATTCTTTTATGAATGAGGGGCCAAGTCAGCAACAACAAATTCAGCCAGCTCAAAGACTTAGTCAGCAGCAGAATATAACTGATGTGCGTAAAGGGACGCGTGAAATGAGAGACCCAACAGCCTTACGTGGCTTCATTTTGTTTGTTTATGTAATGGTTTGAATATATATGAAGGGAATTAATTGTAACAGGGGATTAGGCAAATACTAAGAATTTTCTCTCCTATTCTGAATCTGATCTATTTCTCCTTCTTTTCTTCTATTCTATTCTCTACATTTCTTCTATTGCACTGTGCAGGAAATTATTCCTGACAAATTCATATTCGACACATTATTAATATGTATACTCGGACGAAATTAGGATTAAAGATATAAAAAAAACCAAATTATTTTTCATAAAATGTTGTGGTAGGACCAGCAAAAATATTAGTGCCCAAGGAGGTGTGCCCCGATTTTTGTTAAGAGTAGCAGTATGCAGTACCTGACTGTCTAGCATGTGAAGAGATTGTGGCTTTCCCTTCTCTCTTTCATTTTTCTCACTTGTTTTCAAGCACCCGCCTATCTGGCACTTTTTGATTCATTCACATTACCACCCGAATGGGGATGACCACGACAAAATAACCCTAGGATTTGAGTCTGATTCTTTTTGGTATTTTTTCCCTTTGCTCTATCTTACCCTAATATAGAGACATATAACCTCACCATCTCCTCTGTTACTATTACCTGCCCCCCTTTTTAGGGTTTTCCTTTTAGGAGATGGAGTTGTGAGGCTTATGCAACCAATTTATTAACTAATCTATATCGAGTACTGCAAAAGTCTATTATGAGAGCGACTTTTTAACCCAATATATTTAATTCACAACGTCGGGATTCAAACCTCTGACCTTTTTTAAGAGATCTAACGCTTTATCCTACTAGACCAACCGGTTGTTGGTAGTAGTGTTATCATTTTGAATCTATTAATAATATTGTTGAAATAGAAGGATGAAATCCTAATTTCAAAATAGTAGAGGAACTACAATCATAATTAGACCACCGTACTTGTCGATAAAAATGAGCCTTAGATAGAGGTGGGTAGGAAACAGAAACACATTGAGTGTAGGGTTTTGTTTTGAAAAAAGAAAAGAAAGATGAACTTTATAGCCTCTGACTGCAGTAGTGGGTGTGAGTCTGGTTGGACTAATTACTTAGAACAATCTTTTCTATCTGCCAATCCTTCAAAGAAAAACAATGTTAAAACGAGTGGGTTTTGTGAAGAAGAAGAAGAAGACCTTTCCATGGTTTCTGATGCATCTTCAGGGCCTCCACATTTTTATAAAGATAAGGGCTACTCCAATGATGGCAACCAATTATATCATGAATATATGGTACCCCAAGGTGTCCCGTTTAATAAAAATGGTGGTGGCAAAAGACATAGAAACAAGCAACAACAACAACAACGAAGACGCCTGCAGGTTCATGAAGATGATGATACTGCAAGCTCCCCTTTCATCAATTACTCCAAGGTAATCTCTGTCCCTGTTATAGGTATCTTTGCTCGATAATCATGTTGTTTTCAATGGTCTCAATTCTGGGTTCTTGATGATTTTTCCCAGAACAAGAACAATCAAGCTCCAATGGGTTTCTCTGCAACACACTTTGAGGTACTTTGTTCAATCTTCTTCTCAGTTCCCAGTTCAAGTTTTTTTCCCCCGCAACGATGGCTTATATGTTGATAATTTACCAGGGAGGATCAAATTTTGAAGATCATTTTGAGTTTTTGCAGTCATCTTCTCCATCTGCAAACCAGCTACAAAATAATCAGTCAAAAGAATAAGTTCTCAAAGATGATCTTTTCCCCTTTTTACTTTTTTTAATTTTCCATTTCATTTCTTTTCCAGTCTCCTTTGTACTGGTGGCCATTGCAAAACTTGGAAATAAACTTCTCGTGTTTGAATTCCTTATTTCTTTGTTTTTATTTATGGAGCCCCATGCTAGTTCAATATATATTATATACATTCACTGTTATAAAACAGTTTCGAAAGTACTATATTTTCCCACATTAAGCCTTTTTTTTTGTGTTTTAAGGTTCAAACCAGATCATATAAAAAATTTCATAAACAACTAAAAACACTCAAAAATTTAGTCTTCAAATTTTGGTTTGCCTACCATTTAAGCCTTCTAAACTTTGGTTTGTCAAAAACTGGATTTTTCAGCTTTGCAAAATTTTGATTTGCTTCAAATTTTGGTGTACTTTAAACTTTGGTTTGCCCACAACAACAACAAAACGGGACCTAAGTACTTTTAGCTTCAGCCTCTAAAGCAAAAACCAAAATTGAGTAGACACATGTGAGATGAATGATTGCACAGACCCTCAAAAAAATGAGCCTCAAATAAATTGAATTAAATGTTTATAGAGAAAAATAAAAGATTTTGATTTAATAAATTGCAAAAAAAAATTAAAAAATATCTTTAAAGAATGCCCCATAATATATTTTTATTAAAATAAATATATTTTTAAAAAATTTATATTTTTTATGATTATAAATTAAAAGACATCGTTTTAATGAATTGTATAGTATATGTGAACTTTTGAACTGCCCTGCTGCCGTAAAAACAGCCATTGTAAGGGATAATGTCATGAAGGAATTGAACACTGTTGACTGTTGCATGCATGTGCAGGGATTTTATTTTAATCTTTCTCCACTCTTTTGTTTTGTTTGGTAAAATTTTGAACCTAAAACCGGCCGACACCATTTATTGGCCTGAACAATAAAGTTTCTTAAACTCTAACCTTCATCTTTTCAACAAAACAGGACAAATAGAAGTGTCATAATCTAGGTGGGAATTGGGATTTTCCATTTCCCCTCCAATATTATAATTGGAAAGCTGCCCCTTTTTCTCTGCGAATCAAACAATGCAAGATTTTTAAAGAAACATGTGATCTCTAGATTATTCATATATATTAGGACTAAATTTTGGCATTATAGTCAATGTAAGATAAATTGAACCAACCTTTCCATAAAATCTTATTAGGTGTCAATTGGGATTTTTCATTTTCATTTTCATCCAACATTATGATTGGGAAGCTAGCTTTTTTTTTCCTCTATGAATCAAATCATGGAAAAAAAAAAGCTTGGCCATGAATAAGGACAAGAACCCATGTCTCAACTCTCAATGTGTCCAGACAAGGGTCCATATCCACCCTTGATAAGTTCCATCTCTCATCATAACTCAACAAGTTTTAGGCCCCTAAATATGTACATGAGGAGGCACAAAGATGATGAAAAGTGTTAAAATGGGTGATGAGCGTTCATTCTCTAAGCTCTCGCAGATGATGATGCTAAGTAAATGACAAAAAGCTAATGTTTATATATATATATGGATATGATCCGTTTACACATTGTAAAAGTTTTTAAGTTTTACATGGTTTTTGGATCGTTAGATTGATGAAATGAATGACTGAGATTAACAAAAGGATATGTGAATATTATCACTTAGAAAAAAAAGTAAGGAGTTAATCTCAGCCATCTATTTTGCCCATCCAACGATTTAAAATAAATGTGTGTAAGTGGATCCTAACCCATATATATATATATATCCAAATATTCAAATAAGGGTCTAATCTTTAGGGTTGCTCGTACAAGAGTTTAATATTTCAAAACGGTTAAATAATGACATGACGTTTTCAAATCTACTCAGACAAGGATCTAACCTTTGAAAAGTATCGAATAAAAGCTTAATGTTTTGGAGTCAGATGAAATACAGATCTAACATTTTTGAATATGCTCAAAATAGGAGTCCAGTCCTTATTTGAACAAACTCAAAAATGCTAGGCCCTTATTTGACAGTTTTGAATGATTAGACCCTTATTTGATCATGTATAAAAAACATTAAACTCTTATATGAACAATCTTTAACAAGTTAGACCCGTATTTGAAAATTTAACCTATATATACCACATTGTCATCTCAATGCCTCTTCTTTTTTTAAAAAATGCCCCTAGGAAGATACTGCCTGTGATTTTCCTAACCCTAAAGAACATGCCCCCATTATATATAATAATTTGCTCTTGTTTTTAGGATTTTATTAATGCCGTTTTGCTCCCTCCAACCATGTCTGCTTTGCAGCTGTCATCGAACTCGATGTCATCCACAATCGTATGTCTCTCCCCATTGTTTTATTTATTCATCAAACGATTCAATAATAAGATTATATAATTTGGGTTCCATTGAAAAAATGTTGATAAATATCGAAACTTTAGGAGAATTTAGGATGTCAAAAGTTGTGATCTAATCTTAGACCCACATGTATTTTAATATTCTTCAACATTTGGGAGTTCTCAATGTTAGTCAAATACAGAAAAGAAAGAAGCCAAAGATAGAGACAAATCAACAAAATACTATATAATATTGCAGAAGTAGATCATGGGGCAACTCTCGTAACTTAATTTATTTAATTTACAAAATTAAGATTTAAATTTCTGACATTGTTTAAGAATTTAGTGTTTCATCCTACTAAACTAACTGATTATTGATTAAATTAAATTTTTAATGATAGATCATCGTTTGATTTATTAACGGAATTGAACATCATACATTAAATGATGTTAATGGTAAAGAGTGTTTGCCTTGTTGGGTTCCATCACATTGGATAAGGATGAGAGTATGGGGAAAATAAAACATGAATTGTTGTTCCAACCACCACCAAAACCAAAACCTTCAATCCCACTGTAAAATTCCAAATGGGGGGAATGCAGATGTTGTTGTGTGATGGTTTTCTAATAAATTATCTGATTTCTGTTCATGTCTCCATTGCTGTCTTTTAAACAACACTTGTGTCCGGTTTTCATGACATCACTCTGTTCGTCTCTTACCGTCTTTGGTCACTGTTTGCAAAATGAATTTTAAATATTTTCTGATCATTAGTTTTGAAACGGTAAGTGAATAATTTATCACTATAACTAAATGATTAAATATTTAAGTACAGGTCTATTTTTTAAGAGTTCACATAAGAAATTATGTTTTTAATCCGGTTGAATAATGTTCTAACATTTTTAACTCAGCTCAAACAAAGGTTTATCCTTTTTTAAATAATTGAATAAATAAAAATTAAAGAACAAAACCCAAAAGGTAAAAATGCAATTTACGTTTCCTCCGGAGATTCCGGAGGTTTCACAGAATCACGTAAATCCTGGGGCAAATTCCAGTACGTTCTCCTTCTTTGACTCCGGTGGGAGGCCGCCGGGAGGGGTGGTTCTGACTGTTGATCCCAACTCGTTAGAACGGCCGGGTTCCCCCATGTTTGTGGGGGTTCAGCCTGAAACAAGAAAAGTGAAAGAACATGACACCAATGCTGGTGATATTGCTGGTGTGAATCTGGACGCTGGTGAATATGGGGTTGTTGCAATGGATGGTGTTGAAGCATCGATGGCTGGTAAATCCATTGCTGACAAGGAGGCTACTAGGAAATCGTATGCGGCTATGGTGACTGCACCGGCTGTTGGTGGAAGTCATTTATCGTTGCCTCTCTCAGATGATAATATTGATATTCCTGATACGGACTGCATCGTCGACAATAGCGGGGCATTCCCAAAGATTTGATTTTCTGAGAGGGTTTATGAGTTGATTGACAGGAGTATGCAGCGCTGTAATCGTTCGGCTGCTCGGCCGTTTGATTTGTTATAAAACCCTTGTATCCAGGATTCCGGGCCTGTGGCAGCCTACAGGTAATTATCATGTTGTTGATTTAAATAACAATTATTTTCTTGTCAAGTTCGAATCTGTCGATGACTACACCAAGGTTCTAACGGCCGGACCGTGAACAATTTCTGGAGTAACTTGACGGTGTAACCCTGGTCCAGAGCCTTTTCAACGTCGAAAAAGCATCCGTCTTAAGTAATGGTTTGGATTCGTCTGCCTGGTCTCCCTTATCGCTATTACTCGAAGGCGCTTTTCTGGAAGATTGCTATCGTTATAGGGCGAGTAATTAAAATTAACTACAATACCAACGCCGGTGAAAGGGGAAGATTCGCACGGTTTGCGGACTTGGTGGATTTGAATAAACCGTTATCGCTATTACTCGAAGGCGCTTTTCTGGAAGATTGTTGCTGTTATAGGGCGAGTAATTAAAATTGACTACAATACCAACGCCGGTAAAAGGAGAAGATTCGCACGTCTTGTGGTCTTAGTGGATTTGAATAAACCGTTGCTTCCTTGTATCGGTATCGATGGGTTTGTCCAAAAGTTGAAGTACGAGGGTTTGCAGCAGATTTGTTTCAAGTATGGAAAATATGGACATTCCCAAGAATTTTGTTGAGTTGATGTCTCAACTTTAGAATAGTTTGTTGCTGCACAGTCGGTTCATGGTGATCAGGGACCTGGGGATGAGCCGGTTATTTCTGAGGATAGTTTATATGGCCCTTGGATGGTTATTGAGAGACGTCGCCAGCGTCCGAATCGGGTGGTTGAGGCTAATGATGGAACTGCACGTAATGTGAGTTCTCGTTTCACTGCGCTTAATACTTTAGCTGTGGAGGATGTGGCTCCTTCTAAAGATGTTCCGCAGGAGCACTCGAACTTACAGGATGTTAAAAAGAAAGGCAAGCAGGCCGCGGGGATGCTCGGGTTGACAAGAGTGTACAGGTGATTTCACAGCAAACTAAAAGGAAGGGAAAGACCACGAGTGTAACCACCTAAATTCAACCTAATTTCTTAAGTTAAAACTTGGAAGTCAAGTTAGAAACTTGTCCCTCAAGGAAATGTTATTAGGTTTAATAATCAGATTACCGTGTATTTATTTATTATCTGAAAATACAAACATATATATGAGTATTTATATAGAATGTAACGACCCGGATTTTCGAGTCAACAATGGACGTTGACTCGGGTTTTGGACCGACACGACGGGTCAAATGCTCGGTTTATATTGGGCCTTGTTGTTGGGCTTTGTTGACCTCCATATATTGTTGGGCTTGCTTGGTGGTTTTGGGCTTGGCTTATGATGGACTTTGAGGAAAGGAAATATGGTAAAAGCCATATTTGGAAGACAAAGGCTGATGGAGCCTTAATTTTCTGCTGGAAAAGGGACAAGGGTGATATCACCTTGCCCCCATCTTCATGCTATCTCTTTCTTTCTTCCTCTCTCATGGTGAGTGTTTGAGTTTGGAGAAATATTGGATGTTTGAGTGGGAATCTCGGATTGGGGCTTGAGGAGAAGTTGCTCATCACCCAAAGATCTATCTTTTGAGGTAAATATCTTCAGCTTTGGTGGAAGTTGGGTTTAAAGCTTGGTTCAAGGAAGAGAGGTGGAAGAAGCTTGTTGTTGCCTTAATTTGTGAATTGCTTGCTTGAGGTCAGTACATTTCTGACTCCTTCACTTCATGAGCACCCTAAAATGATTGTTTTGTGTGGTTTATAGTTGAGGTTGTAGAAGCTTAAACCCCATTTTAATGGCAAATCATGTATCATGCGTTAATAACGGGAAAAATTGGTAGAAAACCACCCTATAAACCTCCAATAATTTGTAGGAACGTTTTGGGACTTAACCATGTAGGTTAATGGATGGGGTTGTGAAATCTCGAGCTCCAGATTTTGAAATCTGGGCTCGCGTACCGATACAGGTGGTAGCGTATCGATATGCCTTTGTTATAAGGGAGACGAATTGTGAGGGGAGTATCGGTACGCCTTCCCGTGTATCGGTACCCCTTGCTTGTTTAGAATTCCAGTAATGCTTTGGCATACCGGTACGCTAGTGGCGTATCAGTACGTACTGTTGCATTGCCTATGAGAGGTTTAACGTACCAGTACGTGAATGTGGGAGTACCGGTACGGGGGTAGATCGGTACGGGGCGATCTTAGTACCGATGATGCGTACCGGTACAATACGGAGTGTATTAGTACGGCTTGGGGTCTAATTCTTTCGAATCTAATTAGCGTATTGGTACTCATGGGGGAGTATCGATACCCAGAGGGTAGTACCAATACTCACCCTGGAGTATCGATACTCGCTGGACAATCTGTCCAAGAAAGTTGAGTTCGCATTCGGGGGTCCTATAATTCGAGGTAAAAGGACCTAGGGGTATGTTAGGGTGTAAAATGAATACTAAAGCTGAAAAATGCATAGTTAAACCCTGTGTGTAAAATAAATGGCTAATGGCTTGGTAATTATTGAGTGGATCGCTTGTTTAATCACCTATAGAGATTCATGGTGGATCGGTTAATGCTACGTGGAAGATTGGGGTCCTTGTTGTGTGCTGAAGGGACGCCCATACAGGCTGGTTGCCGCGAATAATAAGATAATCTAATGAGAAAAACGTAAATGAATCCTAAAGACATATATTAATTAGTGTAACAACGAGTTACGCCTTGGGCATTGGTAGTGATTGGCTGGATGCCTTTTATCTCTCGGTGAGATATATCGATGCTCGGGGGAGCATTTGTTAATGTATGTGTCTTGGTTAGGAATTCGGATGTCTTAGTTAGTGCAAGGGCACTTAAATAAGGGGATGGGTACTATGGGCTATATGATCGAGTACATTCGACGTATCCACGAGCTATGTGATCTAGATGCGGTTAGAAACCTATCCTTGGGCTATGTGATTAGGATATGGAAATACAACTCGAGGGCTGTGTGAGCTCGAGTAACTCGAATGACTATGTGATCTCGAGTAACCTGATTGGCTATGTGACCTCAAGAAAAGACTGCTTGTGGCTATTGTGATCCAAGTATGTCTAGGACGTATCTGTGGCTATAGTGATCCGGATATAATCCTAACCTGACGGCTATGTGATCACGGGTAACTCGACGGCTGTATGAGCACGAGAAAATAGTAAGGCTTCGTTGGCCATTAAGGAATGTATGTTATTTATGTTTTTGTATAGATAATAGATGTTGGCTATTTTACCCTTGGGCTATGTGATCGGGGTGGGGTTGTTACTCGACGGGCTGTGTGAGCTCGAGTAACTCGATTGGCTAGATAACCTCTGGGCTAAGTGATCAGGGTATAAGACGTAACTCAATGGACGGTGTGGCCTTGAGTAAGGTAAGCCTGGGATGGCTTGGTAGACTTCTTACTAATAGTGGTATTTTGAGACATGGTTATGGACTCTAGCTAAGGTAGGCTAGGCGATGATCCTTAGATGTTGAGAAGACTTTTTGTACACTCTTAATTATATTAGCATGCATGCTTATTTTATGATATTCATGAATTGCGGTATAATAGAAATGTACCACTTTGCTTTGTTAGCTCAGAGTGCGAAATTGTGGTTTTTCTGTGCGTAGGTTGACAAGTTGCTTTTGGAGGAGCATATCGAGGAGGATTTCCCAGCACCGGGCCAGTTTTAGAGTACAATACTTGATATTTAGTTTGGACTGATTGTATTCATAGGACCTTACCACAGTCGAGTCTGTATCTTATTTTGATTTACTATTATTTTTTAAACCCTTTTAATTTCCTTATCTACGTGGATTTTATGGAAATGGATCATTTTGAGAATTGCCATCTTGTGGTTTTAAATGAGAAATTTTGATGGGTCAGTTTTGGGTGACACGAATATAATGCTCCAGATCTGGGACATGATCCGGGTGTTACATTTAGTGGTATCAGAGCTTAGGTTTAGTCGATTCTAGAAAACCCCGAGGTGGTATAGAGGTCATGGTAAGGTGTTTAGTGAATACAAGTCCCTAAATTTAAGTGTACTTTATAAGACTGGAATACTGATGTGCCACCTTGTTTGTTGTGTTTTAGAAAATGGCTGATGGAAGGTGGAACCGGTAGTAGAGAGGCGGGTCACTTTCGTGACCTTACCTCTGCCCTCTTGCGTGTGGTGCAAGCTATTCCCAAGCAATCTGAGACGTCTTACAAGACCTCTGTAGAGAGGCTTCATCGTTTTAGGCCTAAGAATTTCTAAGGCTTGAGTGAGGATGACCCGATCAAGGCTGATTAGTGGTTGCGCGACACACAGAGAATCTTGAGATAGATGAAGGAAAGCCCAAAAGATGATCTTGATTGCATTGTTTCCCTTTTGAAGGGCAATGCACACGAGTGGTGGGTGACCGTAGAGTTGGGTCTACAGCCTGCGCTCCCGACATGGGATATCTTTGTGGATGAGTTTCGGAAGAAGTACATCAGTGAGGTACATATGGATGAGATAAGGGACCAGTTTTCGTATCTAGTTCAGGGAGATCGAACGGTGTTTGCTTATGAGCAAGAGTTTTTACGTTTGAGCCGTTACGCTCCGGAGTTTGTTGCGATGGAAGAGTTGAGGTGCAATAGGTTCAGGCAAGGTTTGTATAACCCCATTAACCCGGCCTAGACGCCCAACCGAACCAAGAAGGCTACATTAGGTTTACCGTAGCAAACCGAAGAGATACAACAAAACCCGGTCCATTTTTTCCTTTTATCTTATCTAGATGCCAATTATTAACCCTACATGTTCATGCAGACATCATGTGTAACCCCAACTCAATCAGACATCAATTTCACATCCAATTGATCACATTTATAATTTAAGGACCAAATTGCAATTACAAAAAATTTTAAGATTAAAGCTCACTTTTAAGTTACCAACCTTTAATTAGTCAGGTTCTAATCTTCCATCTCAAATTTCAGCTCAATCTGATCATTCTATCACATACAATTGCATTGACAAGATCTATGGACTAAAATGCAAATATAGCAAAACTACCCCAATATGACAATAATTGAATTAACGGTCATCTGTACCGATACAGGTAAACCCGTATCGATATGGTTTGAAACACCCCGTTTCGGTACACCTCCATGCCGTATCGATACACCCAATTGAAATACCAAACTTTTGAAAACCTTGATGATCGTACCGATACGGCTCTTCGGCGTTTCGGTACACGGGTTTAGGATGAAAAGATTGATTTCCAGTAACTGAGACCAGTATCGAAGCACCCCTTACTGTACCGATACGCTAAGACCAAAATGGCCTAGGCGTATCGAAACACCGTCCCTCGTACCGATTCCTTAAGCCTAAAAATGCCTAGCCGTACCGATACGGTCCCCCGCGTATCGGTATGTATGGCCTGTAATGTCACATTTTGGCTGGTTTTTCATCCGAAAGGCATACTCTAATCAATCCAACATGCTTAAAACACAATACCAACATGCCAAACATATCACAAGCCAACTAGCGTCTTAATTCTAACAACACAACAAGGCTTCATGCTTAAAAAGGAAATCTATAGGCATACTTCCTAATTTTGCATCCAAGCACACACCAAAAGATAAACCATCACCAAAATTAATCCTTCAAGGCCATTTACAATCCAAGAGCAACTAAAGAAACATGCTCAAACATAGAGTTCCACAAAACATCTCCCAAAACACAACAAGTACCTCATTGCCCTTATTCATTATAGTCTAGTCTCTAACATACTTTGGAAACAAGTCTTGCCAAGATCCCCTTGCTTCTTGCTGCCTTCCAGGACTTTAATTCTCTGCATTTATGGAAAAATAGAGCGTAAGCACACAAGGCTTAGTGAGGAATGCTCAAAACAAAACACCATCAATACATTTTAAACCATTTACATAACATCATCCTTTTAAACAATCATGCCATTTTTAAACATGCACTTTACATCATCAAACCCAGTATATTAAACCATATGCTACATGTATCATTAATCAATAGCAAGTCACATTGCTAACCCTCTACTTAAGCCTTCCTATGCATTACTACCAAATGCAAAGCTCAAGGAGAAACATGTATAATTCACATTCTACAACATAAAACATTTCAATGATACATTAACAATTATATTGGCTTACAAGTGATCATTAAACAATTCCAATAACAAAAGAGTTCATCGGATACACGAATTCAACAAGTGTTAACCCAACACTTCAAGCCATCTTAACCGGAATAGCGATACAATCACAATCGCGGTACAATAACAATTGGGTACACTTTCAACCTACGGGGACACCCACCCCAATCATCGATTAGACACTTAATCCATTAACGGGAGTTTTCGGTACTATTTAACCCCTCTACCGTTAGGGTACTTAGATGGAGTATTCGGTACGCCGTATAAACCCCTCAACATCCAAGGCAACTTATTTATAGTGCACTCAATCCTATTGCCAGCCAACTATATCCGATACTAATTTTAAAACCATATCACTTGCCAATATAATTAACCAAATAACATTTACCTCACTGTTTTTAACAAGCATTAAACCATGCCATTTCCAAAGCAACAACCATGCTTTAAATTACAAGTATAAACCATACTTACAAGGATCACTTACCTTGTGCATCCTTCAGCAAAACATGTTTAAAAACAGTATATCAAATACTTTAAAACATGCTTAAATAGTAGGTACATGAACATTAAACCAAGTGCATAAAATCAATCGATCAAGTACGACCGAGAGAGTAATTCCACTTTATACTTACTTTCGAGTCTAGGTAAGTGTTTCCAGCTCTACCTTAACTCCCAAAACTCTATTCTCATAACATCAAAATGCTTAAATCACGTTTTCATTCACCGGTATGTGAAACCTCGATTCGCCGATACGAAATCAAGTATCTGAAATCTCCAACGCTTCTCCAAACACCTCTGGATCAACCTCCCCTATTTTTACCACAAAAAGAAAGAGGATTAATGCATCATAATGCATTTTAAACACAGCAACTACAATCCTTCTCGGATTTCCACAAAACCTTCACAATTAACCCTCTACAACAACCGAAAACATAACCAAAACACTTCGATTCACAACCCAGCCAACATCTATCAATCTAACATCCCTTTCAACATCAAAACACATCTAAAAATAGATCCAAATCAACCTACCACCTCCAGCAACCTTACAACCATAGAAACACCACAAAACCTCAAAACTAACAACCTAAACAAATAGAGATTCTTAAGTTTCGGGATTCCATTGATAAAAATCACTTATCAGCATTATTAAACATCCAAAATATAAATCAAAGCACCTTAATTACTGGAAATTAGATCCAATCCTTGAATTAACTTATTTTCCCTAAATAACTCAATTAAACATTAGAAAATCATCAAAATCAGATTCGAAACACAAAAACAAGGATCAAATGCTTGGGAATTTCAAAAAAGAACCATACAATAGAGGATATCTCAAACCTTACCCCTATTGTGAAGTTTCTCCCTCAATTGATTTGTGAAAAGCTAAGAAAACATAAGATTTCAATGAGATTTTGCAAAACAAAGTTAAAGAATCAAGTTAAAATCAATAATCTAAGTGAAAATAATCTCTCACCTCTAGATTTGGATGAAATTCTAATTGTTTGGCAGAAAAGAAGTTGAGAGAAAAGGTTTAGGAAAAAGTTATGTAAATTTTCTTTAAAAGCTAATAACTAACTTAGATATTTTAATCCCTCTTAAACCACCTTTAAAACACATGTTTAAAATGATTTAATTGAAGAGTGAAACCACCAGCAAAAACTTCGTAATTTAGCTCCTTAAGGATTCTAAAAATTTGACCCTTTCAATTTTAGTCACTTTAAAGTAGTTTTCAAAATTTGCATTTTGGTCACTAACCAAAATGTCACATTTCTAAATTTCATTTCTAAAATTTATTCCATCAAAAATCAATATATATTAAAATATGATTTTTAACTATTTTTCCACATTTTTATCTTACCAAAAAATATATTGTCCTAAAACCAACTCGAATCCTTACTCCGGTCCACCAGACCGTCTAATAAACCGCTAAGCCCTAAAACTAGGGTGTTATAGTTTGAGGGTCGAGCTTCAGTTGTATGTGACAGTGGGTTCGCTTGGGACATTCTCCGAGTTAGCATGAGAGGTTTTATGCTTCTAGGAGTTCGAAGAGAGTTACTTCAAACCAGCTACCGAGAGTCAGCTCAAGATCTAGATCGAGGGTTAGTAGAGGCCCTTTGATTTCTACTCTAGAAGGGAATACTGATGGTTATGTTGGAGCATCGCTTCCAGCAGCATGCGAGCATTGTGGCTGACATCACCTTAGAGTATGCTTTTTGCTTCGAAGGGTTTGCTATCGGTGTTGGGCACTAGGGCATATGGCAAATGACTATTTAGTTATGGATTAGGATTCATCAGTTTAGTCTCAGAGGTTGGCTGCTTCACGTCACGATCAGAGTTTTGCTAGAGGCGGAGCTAGGGCCGTCAGGTTATCGTGGTGGAGGTCTTATGAGATCCACCGCCAGGGTTAGCGCGCGAGGCGTTGCTAGGCAGTCTGCTGCTCAGATTAGAGTTGACAGTGTTGTGACTGAGGATATGTCAGGTAATTAAGTTTTATGTTGGTTTCAGTTGTTGCATTAGCCGTTTAGCTCTTCGGTTGTGTAATGGGCAGGTTCTTGTGATGTGCACCTTGGTAAATCTTGAGTTTTTTGTTGCTTTAGACGACAATTAGAATTGCATCCTTTGCAATATAAGTTTTTTTTATCGTAGGTTGATGCTGAGAGTGCATGTGTATCGTAAGATGTGAGTGAGAAGTTATGAAGCTTTAGATTGCTTGAATCTAGTTGTTAGTGTTGGTTGTGTAGGATCCTAACCTCTCTAAGGTGGACGTTGTGCTCCATAGTGCTAGCTCAAAGAAGGTTCTATAGGTTGCAAGATGTTCTTAGCTCGCGTCATAGACGTGAGGGTTAAGAGTTTCTGGTCTTAGTATTGTGGGTGTTTTAAGGGTATGGAGGTATCCTCGGTGAATGAGTAATCTTACCGGTTGATTATGGTTTAGAATCGCAATAAAGGTAAGGTTGAGTTCGTTGTTAGTGTCCATCGCTTCGTGGTATGGTACTTAACGAACTCTTGGTTGGAGGCACACTTGTGCAAGCGACCAATTGGGTGTCGTTGCCAAGTGCTTCGCCGAGATCGTGTCTGCGTGAGAGTAGCTTGTATGGTGGCTTTAGATGTGTTGAACCTTAGTGAAATAGTGGAATACCATTGCCAGTTTTGTGAGATCGGCGACCTTGTTTTGGGCATAGAATGTGAGAGCTTCGCGTGTTGTTTGTCGGAGTAAGGTATCATAGAAAGGGTAAATCAAGGTTGTGATGAACCTGGTTGAGGTCTTAAGGGTGAATCGTGAGGATAGTTGCTTGGCTTGTGCACCTATTGAGCTAGATTTTGTGGGGTTGGAGGATTGCCCAATCGAGTTCGATCAAAGTTGTTATCGGTTAAGGCAAGCAGTGTGGAAGTTATCAGAGTGACGCAGTGGAAATATAGATCAATAGTTGTGTCGAGGGTAACTGGATGGTTGCTTTGCAAAGAAATATTTTTAGACGGACCAGTTGGAGATCCTTGAGAATAGTCAGACGGCTTTCCACGTCTGGTGGTTGGGACCGAGGCTAGGGTTAGAAGAAGGTATTTAGACCTTCGCAAGTAGAATGGCTGAGTTTTGGGTTACTTGTGTGATTTCTAAGTGACGGTGGTCATTTCTCGAAACAAAGTATTTGAATCGAAAGTGGTTTTCAAATCATATGAAAGGCAAGTTCAGATAAAGCAAAGTTTAAATCTCATCTGGGTGGCCCAAGTTTGGGGAAAAGAGCTGTTGGATACAAGGTAGATTGATGATAATGATCGGTTGTTAGGGTTTTGCTTGTCCTTTAATGGTTTGACCGGGACATGGTTGTTCGGCGTGATGCGTTCCTTACAATACCTTGTGGAAGTGGTGCATCGTTTTAGATAAAGATGAAGTCTAAGTTTAGATTTTTGGTTGACGGACGCTAGTTAGGAGAGTCGTTATTCGGGGTAGCACTCAATGGAGTTGAGTTCCTTAGAATCGATGTTTGAACAACGTGGGTCGAGGTTGGTTATGTTACCATGCTTAGCGGTTCGCCATAAGTGTCGTTGGTTGCTGAAAATGAGTCGTGGGAACCTCAAGAGAAGTGTTGAGAGCGTGTAGTTTTATGCTATGGTTCTATTTAAGGTAGATCGAGGAAGAACTCTCCCTAATCAAGGTAATCTTGTTTGAATGTGAAGTGGTTAAATCTGTTTTGGTTACATCTCCATTTTATCCATCTAAATTTTGAGGACGAAATTTCTTGAAGGAGGATAGAGTTGTAACGACCTGGATTTTTGAGTCAACAATGGGCGTTGACTCAGGTCTTGGACCGGCACGTCAGGTCAAATGCTCAGTTTATGTTGGGCCTTGTTGTTGGGATTTGTGGACCTCCATGTGTTGTTGAGCTTGCTTGGTGGTTCTGGGATTGGCTTATGATGGGCTTTGAGGAAGGGTAATATGGTAAAAGCCATATTTGGAAGACAAAGGCTGATGGAGCCTTAATATTCTGCTGGAAAAAGGGATAAGGGTGATATCACCTTGCCCTCATCTTCATGCTATTTCTTTCTTTATTCCTCTCTCATGGTGAGTGTTTGAGTTTGGAGAAATCTTGAATGTTTGAGTGGGAATCTCAGATTGAGGCTTGGGGAGAAGTTGCTCATCACCCAAAGATCTATCTTTTGAGGTAAATATCTTCAACTTTGGTGGAAGTTGGGTTTAAAGCTTGGTTCAAGGAAGAGAGGTGGAAGAAGCTTGTTGCTGCCTTAATTTGTAAATTGCTTGCTTGAGGTCTGTACATTTCTGACTCCTTCACTTCATGAGCATCCTAAAATGATTGCTTTGTGTGGTTCATAGTTTTGGGTTGTATAGTTTAGGTTTTAGAAGCTTAAACCCCCTTTTAATGGCAAATCATGTATCATGCATTAATAACGGGTAAAATTGGTAGAAAACCACCCTATAACCTTCAATAATCTGTAGGAACGTTGTCGGACTTAACCATGTAGGTTAAGGGATGGGGTTGTGAAATCTCGAGCTCTAGATTTTGAAATATGGGCTCGCATACCGATACGGGTGGTAACGTATCGGTACGCCTTTGTTATAAGGGAGACGGATTGTGAGGGGCATACCATTATGCCTTCTCGTGTATCGGTACCCCTTGCTTGTTTAGAATTCTAGTAACGTTTTGGCGTACCAGTACGCTAGGGCATATTGGAACGTACTATTACATTTCCTGGGAGAGGCTTAGTGCACCGGTACACGAATGTGGGAGTACCGGTACAGGGTGAATTGGTACGGGGCGATCCTAGTACCGATGATGCGTACCGGTACGGCACAGAGCGTATCAGTACGGCTTAGGGTCTAATTCTTTCGAATCTAATTAGCGTATCGGTACTTATGGGGGAGTATAGATACCCAGAGGGCAGTACCAATACTCACCTTGGAGTATCGATACTCGCTGGGAAATCTGCCCAAGAAAGTTGAGTTCGTGTTCGGGGGTTCTATAATTCGAGGTAAAGGGCCCTAGGGGTCTGTTAGGGTGTAAAATAAATACTAAAGCTGAGAAATGTAGAGTTAAACCCCATGTGTGAAATAAATGGCTAATGGCTTGGTAACTGTTGAGTGGATAGCTTGTTTAATAACCTATAGAGATCCGTGGTGGATCGGTTAATGCTACGTGGAAGATTGGGGTCCTTGTTGTGTGCTGAAGGGACGCCCATACAGGCTGGTTGCTGCGAATAATAAGATAATCTAATGATAAAAGCGTAAATGAATCCTAAAGACATATATTCATTAGTGTAACAACGAGTTATGCCTTGGGGCATTGGTAGTGGTTGGCTGGATGCCTTTTATCTCTCGGTGAGATATATTGATGCTCGGGGGAGCATGTGTTAACTTATGTGTCTTGGTTAGGAATCATGATATCTTAGAGTCAGTGCAAGAGCACTTAAATAAGGGGATGGGTACTCCGACTATGTGAGCACGGGAAAATAGTAGGGCTTCATTGGCCATTAGGGACTGTATGTTATTTACATTGTTATATGGATAATAGATGTTGGCTATTTTACCCTTGGGTTATGTGATCAGGGTAGGGTTGTTACTCGACGGTTGTGTGAGCTCGAGTAACTCGATGGGCTGTGTGATCTTGAGTATGAGCTAGATAACCTTTGAGCTATATAATCAGGGCATGGGACGTAACTCGATGGACGGTGTGGCCTCGAGTAAGGTAAGCTTGGGATGGCTTGGTAGACTTCTTACATAATAGTGGTATTTTGAGACATGGTTATGGACTCTAGCTAGGGTAGGATAGACGATGATGCTTAGATGTTGAGAAACCTTTCTGTGCACTCTTAATTATATTATCATGCATGCTTGTTTTATGATATTCATGAATTGCGGTAGAGTAAAAATGTACCACTGAGCTTTGTTAGCTCAGCGTGCGAAATTGTGGTTTTTCCGTACGTAGGTTGACAAATTGCTTTTGGAGGATTACATCAAGGAGGATTTCCCAGCACCGGGTCAGTTTCAGAGTACAATACTTGATGTTTAGTTTGGATTGATTGTATTCATAGGATCTTACCATAGTCGAGCTTGTATCTTATTTTGATTTACTGTTATTTGGTCAAATAGTGTATTTTATTTCGAAATTATATTTTGTAAACCCTTTTAATTTCTTTATCTACGTGGATTTTATAGAAATTGATCGTTTTGAGAATTTCCATCTTGTGGGTTTAAATGTGAAATTTTGATGGGTCGGTTTTGGGTGACCCGAATATGATGCTTCGGATCCGAGACGGGATCGGGGTGTTACATAGAAACACAGTCATTTAACATAATTTCAAAAGTTCATTTAATAACCGAAAGAAAATGCACATAATGTATGTTAAAACAATAAATCCCCAAATAATAAAGTCCAAAGTCCCAAGTACATAGTAATCCGAAATAATATAATTAAGTTTAAATGTCCGAATAATCATATTGATAAATGTGGATAAGTCTGAAGATATGAGATCCTCCAAGTACCGTACGCCTAAGCCTGAGTATCTGAAAGAGAAACTAAGGGGAGTAAGCTATGAGGCTCAGTGTGTCTCTAAAGTGCAGAAGAAAAACACATAACAGAAATCCGAACAACAAGCATAGTTCAACAGTCATTCCGATATACATATGCATATAGTAAGAGACAAAGAATGTAATGTCATGCACCCATCTCCATACACCATCCGATGAGTAAGGTTCCCCAGAACCACTCTATCTACATCGTCACCATCCGAAGTAGAATCTCGACCCAAAGGTGGAGCCACTGATCTGAAGCAGAATTCAGCCCAAAGGGTGAAGCCACTAAACTTCCCCGTACAATTTCTCAACCCAAATGATATGATATGTTTCGATTTTATTTTCAAAATCCGAATGTATATCTGATCAATTATTTAAGTTGCGTACAATATAAGTCTGATATTAATTTAATATAATTCTGATATTTGATGCGAGACATGTCATCATACAAATCATATCATAATTCACGGTTCATTCGATCAATCACATACACACATACATACACACACACACATACACACACACACACATACATACACACACACACATACATACACACACACACACACACACACACACACACACACACACATACATACATACATACATACATACATACATACATACATACATACATACATACATACATACACACATAACGTAGAGCACGAAAGTAATATTGCACAAGGAGAGACACACCTTATGCAGCTAGCAACTCAACGTCGAGAGTGACGTTTCTCATGCTCAACTCTAGTATTAGGTCAGAAAAAGTCAACACCTACGAGGATAACAAAACATAAATATTTACTACTACTATGTCACACTAATGTAACCACTAACGAAACCATACTTACGTGCAGAACTCGCAAGTTGTGCAGAAGGAGGTCGAACAGGTGAAGGAGGAGGAAGGTTTTCTGTCTCTGAATCAACGTCATCTGAACATACTAATATTCGAATCAACGTCAGGTGAACCACAAGAACAAACTAAAAACCAAGGGTGAGCTCACGAGATAAGGAGAAACTTGAGGATGGCTGTCGAGAGTTGCACAAACGGCAATGAGAATGCAAACAGAGGCTCATCGGAAAAATTCAATTGAGAAAGATGAGAACGTGAGGAGGGATACAGGGGAGATGGGATTTAATTTTCAGAAATTGGGTGAGGGGATGTGATACACGAAAAGGGAAGAAAAAATGGCTTAGACAGTGGCTGCGCCTGAAATGTAAAATTTTGCCTAAGACTTGTCAATATTAAGGTTATAAAACCTAATATTTTGGGTAAAACGCAAGGCACAACCTTGTTCTTTCTAGGGTTCACGAGGTGATCAAAATTTTTTACCATTTATTCAAAATGGTCATAGAAATCATATTAGGTTAATCTAAATTCCCAAACTCGAATTAGGGTTTCTAATTTAGTGATTTTATAAATTAGAGTTTTTAATTTGAGAACAAATTGGGGTGCGACAACGAGTGTGGGGCAATCACAACCTTTTTTGGCTGATGTTTCCAATGCTTCTGAGAGGATTGGTGGTAAGGGTATTGTTGTCCCTACAGTTGATGGTTCGAAAGCCCAGGTGAGGCCACATGCCCCGGCAATAGCTCTTGGTTCACACAAAGCAATTTTTATTGTGGAGGGTAAAACAGATAACAAAACCACGACTCGGCTACGAGGTTCGACGCAAACTAGCAAGGGAACTAATCTGGTTAAGGGTGTGAATAAGAAGAATCTGAAGGTGTCTAGAAAGTCTGAATCACGTTCCCCTTCTCGATCGGTCTTGTCCGAATGGGTTCAAACTTTTACGGGACAGCTTGATAAGATGGCGGTTCCACCCACGGACAGATCGACACCAATTGTTAACAATAGGAGTATACATGCTCAGTCCTTAATTTCGATCGAACATGCAATGTTGGATAAGGAGCATGATGGCTCGAAAGTTGGGGGGAATGATGTTGAGAATAAGAACTTGACTCCTTCTCTTTGAGGTTCACCCGTATCCTCTCTTTATCTTTTATTAATGATTAATTACATGTTATAGAATTGCCAGGGTGCGACGAGCACTGAATTTCGGCATCATTTTAAGAATTTTGTGAGAGCTACTGATTCGCAGGTTGTTGCTTTGATAGAAACTCGAATTAGTGATCGGGAAGCAGATAAAGTTCTGAAGCGCTTTGGTTTTGATAAATCTTTTCGCGTAGAATGCCAGGGATTTAGTGATGGCATTTGGATTCTTTGGAGAGATGGTATCGAGCTTGACATCTTGTCTGCATCTAATCAATTTGTGCATGGGAAGTGTCATCATCCGAACATGTCTAAATGGTCCTATTTTACCGCAGTGTATACTAGTCTGAATGTGATGCTACGTAAACATTTATGGGGACACTTGCTTCATTTAAATTGGGGCGATGATGAAGCGTGGTTGTTGGAGGTGATTTCAATGTTATTCTTCGACATGAAGAGCATTTTGGAGGGTCTAGTGCAGTGCTAGGGACTAGTTCGTTATTTCGTGATTTTATTTATAATGCTGGCCTGATGGAAATTAACTACCGGGGTAATGAATTCACTTGGAATAGGGGTTCTCTTTATTAGCGGCTGGATAGGTGTTTGGCTATTGAGGGTTGGTACCTTGAATATCTGAATTCGCTAGTTATTCATCTGGATCGAGTTGGGAGTGATCATTGTCCTTTGCTTGTTCAGCCTGCGGGATGTTCTGTTGCTAATTTGGCTAGGCCATTTTACTTTCTTGCGGCTTGGCAAGAACATCCAGAGTCCGCTGACCTTTTATCATCAAATTGGGATCCTTCCGATCTAATTGATGTTAATATTAATCGATTTCGTGAGACTGTCAAAACATGGAATATGGAGGTGTTTGGACACATTGGGCGTAGGAAAAAAAGGTTATTGGCGTGTCTTTGGGGTATTAACAAAGCTCTTCATTCTTCGTACTCTATTTTTTGGTGGAATTAGAGTATAAGCTGAAAGCTGAATTGGACCTTTCCTTGAACAAAAAGAGACCTTGTGGTACCAAAAGGCTCGTAGTAAGTGGATTCTTTATGGTGATAAAAATATACAGTTTTTCTACGCTTCGACAATGTCTTGCCGGAGAGCTAACGTCATTCGCGGTTTAAAGTTGGGGAATGGTATGTGGAGCTCAGATGATGAACAATTGCAAGGGTATGCTATTGAATTTTTTAGTGCTCTGTTCACTTCTGCGAATTGTGGGAATCAACCGTACGACATTCATGGATGCTTCCCGCGGCTTAGTGAGGTTGCTAAGCGTTCTTTGGCTGGTCTAGTCTCGAATGATGAAATTAAGTCTGCCATCTTTGATATGGGTCTTTTCAAGGCTCTTGGGGTTCATGGTCTACATGTAATATTCTATAAGAGAAATTGGTTGGTTGTTGGCGACAGTGTGTGTCAGTGTATTCACCATATTTTTGTAAGGGAACCTTTTCTGGATTCTTTCAATAAAACTATTTTGGTTTTAATTTCGAAGGTTCAATCACCTGAGACTATAAGATAATTCAGGTCTATCAGTCTTTGCACAGTTTTGTACAAAGTTATAACAAAGGTTGTGGTTAATCGTATAAAGCCTTTTCTGTTAGATTGTATTGCTGATAACCAAAAAAGTTTTTTTTCCTGGATGAGCTATAGTTGACAAAATTATTATTGCCCAGGAAGTTGTACACTCTATGCGATGAAAAACTGGGAATAAAGGATGGATGGCGCTGAAAATTGATTTGGAGAAGGCTTATGACCACCTTGAATGGTCTTTTATTGATGATACGTTGCAGGACATTGGGTTTTCGGATAATCTTCGGCATCTGATTCTTCACTATGTTTCCAGTGTTTTTACTCAGGTTCTTTGGAATGGCTCTCTAACAGAGGCTTTCTCTTTGTTTCGTGGTATTCGTCAGGGGGACCCTATTTCTTCGTATCTTTTTGTTCTTTATATAGAGCGATTGGGTCAGACTATCAACCAGATGGTTACGGCGGGTCAATGGAAAGGGTTCTGTACGTCTAAGCGATGTCCCATTATTTTGCATCTCATGTTTGCTGATGATATGGTTCTTTTTTCTGAGGCTTCATTACAACAGTTAGAGGTGATTCGTAATGTTTTATCTCAGTTCTGTGCACCTTCTGGGCTTAAAGTTAACATTCAGAAAACAAATATCTACTATTCTAAGAACGTTCTGGTAGACCTGTATCAGCATATTAATGGTTCTTTTGTTTTTGAAGAGGTTAACGACCTTGGAAAGTACTTAGGGGTTCCCTTCTTACATCAAAGGGTCACTAATTCCTATTCTTACTTAGTGCAGAAGGTTTGGGACCGCCTCTTGGGTTGCAACCCTTGCAAAATTCGGTGCTGTCGGTAATTCATACTATTCCATGCAAACTACTCATATTCTAAGAGGTGTTTGCGATGAAATTGAGCGCCTCATTCAAGGCTTTATATTGGGGCATGTTAGCTGGGATAGAGGCATTAATTTAGTCGAATGGGATAAGGTTTGTACACTCGTATTGCAGGGGGTCTTGGTTTTAAATGGCTTAGTATACAGAATGATGCTTTTCTTATGAAAGTTGCATTTAACCTTGTGGCTAAGTGTGATCAGCTGTGGGTTCGCTTGTTGTGAGCGAAATATAAGTGTTTTGAAGTGCTTCCTGACTCCTTGACTCGCGAGCTGAATGCAGTATGGTATGATGTGCAGAGTAGTATTGTTTGAAATCTGGGCAACGTGTCTCAAATGGATTTTTGGAGAGATAGATGGCTGAAGGATGTTGGATCGTTAGCTATGGTCAGTAACCTTAATGATTTCCATTTTCCAAGATTTACTCCGGTCAGTTCTATGTGTCGTTTGGACGGGACATGGAATTGGTAACGGTTTCAGCATTTGTTGCCTCATAACGTCCTTGAGTATATAGCCACGATTAAACCTCCGAGCCCATTGACGTTACCTAATAGACTGGGATGGCAGTGGGAGAGGAGTTTAGTTTTTATGGTCAAATCATCTTACTCCCTACGTTCTCCATAGGATGCTGGGGGTAATGAAACTATATGGCGAGTGATATAGTAATACAAGAGGGTACAGCGTGTCAAAACCTTCTTATGGCTTGTTTATAAAGGTCGTACTCTTTCTAATGCTGAGCGTGTCCGTCATCATATCGCGAATTCTGCAAATTGTGTTATTTGTGGGGCTGGAATAGAAGATACAGATCATATTCTTTGCCATTGCCCGAGCGTGGCCTCGATTTGGATGGAATTGATTCCTCAAGGTCAGCAGTTGTCTTTTTTCACAACCCCATTAGTTGATTGGATTCGTGTAAATTTGGTTACACCTAATTTCTATTAGGTATCGGAAGTTGATTGGGAAATCTTATTTGGAGCTATCCTTTAGAATTTGGGATTAGCGCGGAATCGGAAAGTTTTTGATCCAGATATCATTGAGAGAGATTGCGTTCGTAGCCGTCGCCTTCTTCAGGAAACTCGACGCGCTGTGAAATCTTTGGGGAAGACACAACAGCAGCCTTGTGTGGTCCGACAGTTGCATGAGCAGTGGATTTCGCCGGATTATAGGGTTTGGAAGCTCAATGTGGATGGCGCACGAAATCAGTCCGATGGAAAGGCATCCTGTGGGGGCGTTATTAGAGACTCGAATGGTTTGTGGAATGCTGGGTTTTCGAAATACATTGGGCGTTGTTCATCGATTGAAGCCGAATTCTGGGCTATTCTTGAAGGTTTACAATGAATGCAAGTAGTATTGTGCTTGAGTTTGATAATTCTGATGTTGTGCGTGTCTTGTGGGATAATAATGAGAGGGGTCCTTATTCTTCTCTTATTTTCTCTATTCGAGACATAATGCAAAGCCATGGACAGGTAGTTGTTCAACATGTATTCCGCGAAGGTAACCGGGTCGCTGATGCAATGGCGAAATTGTGTTCTTGAGATAACTTTGAGTCTCGTATATTTTTACATCCACCTGATGAGGTCCTTCATATTCTGCATGATGAATTAGGTTCATGATGTTAGGTTTCTATGTTTTCCTAGTCGGGTTTATCTTGTTTGTGCTTTCTGTAAGACTACCATTGATGCTTTTTTTCTCTAATTTAGGTTAGAGAGGTTTTTAATGAAACCTATGATAGTATCCATTCCCTTTTCATCAAAAAAATAATTGAATAAATATCTAACGCTTTTGAATCCGTTCAAATAAAGACTTCATTTTTTTTTTTTTACAAATATATTTTCCTTTTAATCAATTGATTTTAATATTAGACCATCTTTTAAGAAAAATAGACAACAAATTTAGCCCATAACATTAGTAGTTTTTAATATTTTGGTTCTAATTCTATCTTTTTAGATCTCTTTAATATTCGAGCTTTAAAATTTAATCAAATTGTTGTTTTTAGACAAAAAAAACTACTGGACTATTAAAATTTTAATGACCTTAACATGACAATTTATATATATTTTAAAAAAATTTAAAAATTCAAATTATTTTAAAATTTAAAAACATTCAGAAATGCTCATTTTAGATAGAAATGATCCAACCTTTACCTAGCAATTAGAGGTGTTCAAATCCGGGTATTCGGGTACTCGAAGTACCGGGTACCAAGATCGTCGGGTAGTTTAAAATGCGGCATGTGTCCCGATTCGGGTTTTGCGGGTACCCGTTAGTCGGGTACCCGGAAGTTACGGATAGCCAGAAATTTGAATATTTGGGTACCAGATATAAAAATATATATTTTTTAAACATAAAAATATTTTATTAGTTTAATATAAAAATATGTATTTATTTAAATATAAAAAATGTAAAAAAAAATTTAAGATTTTTTTATTAGTTTAATATAAAAATATATATTGAATAAAAAAATATTAATTTCAAATGTATCCGGGTACCCGAAAATTCATAATTTTGTGACCCGGACCAGACCCGTAAAATGGCGGGCCGAGTACCCGACTCGGGTAAAAAAATTTCGGGTAAATACCCAATTATTTATATTCGAGTAGTCGAGTAATCGGGTCGGGTATTTTTAAACACCCCTACTAGCAATGAGGTATATGTCGACTGCAATGCATGTTGTCACTTCAGTGCTGTTTAAATTTTTACGGTTTAATAAGCTTTTCATAAGAAAACAACAATTAAAATAAAATTTGAAAGTTGAGACCAAAGTGACAAAAGAAATAAACGTGACGAGTTAAATTCATTATACCAAATAAATAATATATGATGATTAAACATAATCGGATCAAACAATTATTTGAGCAGATTTAAAAATTTTAAAATCATATTTCAATTAAGTGAAATGTTATGCTCATATTTGGATAAATTTAAAAATATTAAGCTCTTATACTACACTTCTGAAAAATTAAACTCTTATGCAAGTAACTCCTAGAAACATAAACCCTAATTTAAGTATTTAGCCAAAATAAATAAAGGCTTAAACAAAAAAACAGCCCTCAAACTATGTTTTTTTATGCTTTTGACCCTTAAACTATGTTTTGAGCAAAATAGGCTCTTAAACTATTATTTTTTTGGCAAAATAGGCCATTAAACTATCATTTTTGGTCACTTTAAGTCCCTAAACTATTCTTGGTCAAAATAAGTACCTAAACTATATCATTTTTCTTCTTTTAGTCCCAAAACTAGGGGTGTTCAAATCCGGGTATTTGCGGGTACCCGAAAATTCGGGTATTTGGGTAACCAGATATAAAAAAAAAAATATTTTTTAAATATAAAATATTTTATTAATTTAATATAAAATATATATATTTATTAGTTTAATATAAAAATATGTATTTATTAACTATAAAAATATAAAAAAACCTTAGATTTTTTATTAGTTTAATAAAAAAATATGTATATTGAATATAAAAAATATTAATTTAAATATATCCGGGTACCCGATTGTCATCGGGTACCCGAAAATTCTTGATTTTATGACCCGGGCCTGACCCGAGAAGTGACAGGCCGGGTACCCGACCCGGGTAAAAAAAATTTTCGGGTAAATACCCGGTTATATATGTTCGAGTAATCGGGTCGGGTCAGTCGAGTCGGGTATTTTTGAACATCCCTACACAAAACTATTAATTGGTCAAAAATGTTTTTTGATGTGTCAACATCTTATTAGTCGAAATAATTTTCTTTTGACTTAAATAACTATCGGACTTAAAATGACCAGAAATGATAGTTTATGGGCTTATTTTGATATATGATATTTTAAAATTTAAAAAGAACATAAATATTTATATATGTTAGAAAAACCTATAAAATAATATTTTTGTAACCATAAACTTAAAGTGACCAAAAATGATAGTTTAAGGGCTTATTTTGCCCAAATCATAATTTAGGGGCTTAAAATGGCCAAAATGATAATTTAAGTGCCTATTTTGCCCAAATCATAGTTTAAGGGCCAAAAGCAGAAAAAAGGCATAGCTTGAGGGCTTCTTTTTTTTTGTTTAAGCCATAAATAAATACAAACGTGTGGCTACGATAACATTTATGATTTCTAATGAAAATTACAAGTAGAGTCTTGTGTTTATATTACTAATTGCGTTTTTGTCCCTTTATATGCATAAATTAGAATTTTAGTTCTTGTACTTTAATTTAGTACAGACTAAATGCTGAAATAAGAATATAATTTTATAGAGTTTGCTCAGAATTCATATAGGGTTTAATATTTCAAAACAATTAAAAATGCCTAACATTTTTTGATTTGGTTCAAATAAGTGCTTAATCTTTCAAAATAATTGAATAGAGGTCTAACGTTTTTAAAATTGCTCAAATAAGGACCTACATTTTATACAATAGTTTTTTTATCCTTTTAGTAAATTTGAAAAACGTTAGACCCTTATTTGACTGTTTTAAAAGGTTAGGCTCTCAAATCCACAAGTGTTCCCAATAAAAAAGAGGATGGTGTTCATCTTAGGAGATCTAGATTTGAGCAGCTTCGTCTACAAGGTGTGTGCACGTAATCAAATGGTTAAAAAAATATGAACATATACTATTTTATAATTACCTTAAGACTATTAAAAAAAAGTTATGATCTCATTTGAGCGCATTTGAAAACTATTGACCTTTATTTGACCATTTTAAAAGTTTATATCCTTATGGGAGTAACCCTTAAAAGATTAGACACTTATTTGACCATTTAGCACAATTTGACCATCTTATTTTCATAACTTATTTGACCCAATCTGAAATTGATGAACCCACAATCGATCATACACCTTTTTTCCATCGTATGAATCAGTATAAGACACCACCCTCTATGACTATATTGAACATCGACGACAATTAATAACATTATAGAAAATTAAATTATATTAAATTAATTGAATAAAACACAAATTTGGAAACACAATAACATCGGGGGTGATGCTGGTTTTGAAACATCCATCCCATGGTAGTAATAATAATAATTGTCTTAAGTCAATCTGATCGGCAAAAACAGTCTGAAGGATGGAGCCTTACTATTACCGGATCAAAAGTAAAGGCTTTTGTATTTTCTTAGGCCGTTAAGGATTGATTTTATAACGAGATTTTAGGAGGGAGATGGCGAGAATGATGGTTTGGTCAAAAACTAAATTTTTTAACGTTTCTGAAAACTGGGTTTAGAGACAAATCAGGTGCAGAAGCTAATTAAAAATGCGTGATTTTTGATCATTCAGCACAACTTTTTCGGTGGAGTTCTCAAAGCTCGTTCTAACCTCGTTCTTGAACGATGAACCGATCCAATTTTTCAAAACAATTGAAACATTAAAATAAATATGCTTATTTGTTTATTTACATTTACACTCACTCATCTCTTCCTTGACGTCACTTTACAACCAATGATTTTTTTTATATAATAGTCGGTATATAATTTATTGAACGACTAATTTATATTAGGTTTTACTGAGGTAATGACTCTCCCAATCAGTGGCGAATCTAGGCCTAGGCCTACCTAGGCCATGGCCCAATACATGCTTAAAAAATATCTTTTATTTATTTATATAGAGAGAGTTTTGGGTAAGTAAAAAAATGGCCCAACATAAAAATTAAGTTTAGTTTTAAGCTTTGAATTAGCTCAAAAAATAAAATTCAAATAAAATAAAAGAGAAAAAAAGTTTTTCATAATTTCATTACATTATATATATAATATATAATTTTTTAATAAACATAATTTAAATATATTTATTATACTAATTAATTAAATATTTTTTAAAAAAATTAAAAATTTCAAACATAACTGGAGTTTCACTCGGTATATAATGATCATAAAATACAAACAACAAAATTAAAATTAAAATTAAAATGAAAATATTTTTTAATAAAAGTATATAACTCAACTTTAATATCTCTAAAATAAGATAACTTAAAAGAAGATAAAAATTAATAAAATTTCCAGTTATTTTTGTTGAAACTTGTGAGAGAAACTAATATTAAAAAATTAATTTAAATTCACATAAAATATTTTTGACTAATTAATTAAGTTATAGGTATAAATTTAAACTTATTTTTGGAAAAAAATTCAATTTCATTTAAATAATGATATTGATAATAATTTTTTAGGTTGGTGTGAGATAAGCTTAGGCATAAGAATGAGAAAATTGATTGGTTCAGAATGGTATGGGGTGGTCCTGCGGTGCCTAGGTACTTTTTTATGTTTTGGTTGACTGTTCAGGACATATTATCAACGAAGGGTCGGTTGCTTGCTTGGGGTTGTCAGGTGGATCCACTATATGTATCCTTTGTGGGATAGAAATAAAAGCAAGGGATCACCGGTTTGCAGAATGTTCAATTTGTTTTTAGGTTTGGGAATTGATTCTGCAGGCTTGTAATATGCCTCCAGTATGCAGTAGCTGGGTAGAACTAGTTACTTGGGTAAGGAACCATGGAAAAGGAAAACCATTGTTAGTTGTTGTTGTTTGCCGTGCTTGGAATTATTTCAATTACTTCATTTGGCAGGAAAGGAATAGAAGGTTTCATGGGAAGACTCATCATCAATCTTTTAGTTTATTTCTGAAAATTAAGATTTATGTTGGATTGCGATTAACTGAATGTTCAAAGTTTGCTTTTTTTTTTTGTCGATCATAATATTTTTCTAGATTCGACATTGCTCTCAACCCAATTTTCTCTCTCACAATTCTAACCTTATTCAAAGAATCTAACGCCTCATCTCGCTAGACCAACTGATTGTAGGTCAAAAGATCTAATTTTGTTCGTCTTTTATTTCATTTTATCAAACAAAAACATTTTTCATGTTTCAAAAAAAAATCAAACAAAAACATTGTGATCCGAGTAGTTAGCATAAATGTAAGTACATAAACCCTTCACCACATGCTTTAGGAAGATATACAGCATTAGTCCCGACTACCCTAATAAGCCCTTGTATTCACACTATGAAATAGGAGGAAAGCTGCCCCGGCAGTACTACCGCCGATTGTCCAAAGATACTCCGGTATCCCTTCTTTATCATCATCAAATAGATCGATATGAATGTTCATGCCGAATATACTAGCGAACGATGAAAAAAGCACTGATCACTCCCATTCGTAGAAGATGGTTCTGTTTGTCATCCAGCATTATGTTTATGTAGTCCTCTGTGTCATCCACATATCCCCTTAGCATATCGGACCAATGATTACCGCCGAACTTGATTTCTTTTCAGAGCCACTGAAACCTGCATCAATGTTTATTTTGAAAACCTGAGGGGGCGGAGCAGACCAATGATCCTGAGCATATCGGAGAGGGTGTCTGAGGGAATCGGAAAGAAGGTCAACTTCCTTACAATAACCTCGAACAGAGGTCCATATTCTTTGAGTCATGCCTTCATGTATCAGTTTGTTCCTATTACCACATGGCCCATATGGTTACTATTATCATGCTATCTTTGCTGGATTTAAAACTTTGAAAAAAGATCTAATAACTAGTCGCTAAAGTCTTGTTGACTCGAACCAATTTGCCAATTGAAACTAAGTTGGTTTCAAATTGCTCCTGCAAAGCTGCAATCTTTACTTACATTGATTGTATCTTCAGTAGCTACTCGGCAACGAGGACAATCAGAATCCGTTGCAACACGCTTAATAAAAAGATTTAACATTGTAGGGACATAGTTGCTTACCATTCTCGAAGTAGTTAACTTTTGAAGGACAAGCAATACTCCAGATAGAATTGTAGCTGCTAGCCTGCTGTAGAGAAGGTAAACGGGTCAATCGGTTTGGTTTCGGTTTGGGTCATTTCGGGTTTGACTACATTCGGATTAAGTTTGATTCAGGTCGATTTGTGTTTGGTTTGGTTTTAGTTCGGGTCTATGGTGACTTCGGTTTGGGTATCAGGTCAGGACGTCGGGTCGGTTGAGTTTCGGTTCGTTTGGTTTCAGGTCGGGTCAATATCGAGTTAATAGGAGATCAATCAGTTTTAGTCGAGTTTTCAGTCCGAGTTAGGCTTTTTCATCCTATATATGACTTTATATAGCGTATATATTTGACTTTTTGGTGAGTTGTGTGACAGTTCACTCTCACCTTTATTTATTTATTTTGATGTATTTTCTTTATTTCGGGTTGCCTTCAGTAGGGTAAAATCAGTTTGGTTCAATTCAATTCGGGTTTATTTTTAGTTCAACTAAAATTTAATTCGGTTTCAGTTCGGTTTAATTTATTTTGAGTTTCCGATCAAACTCGAGTTATCGTATTTGGGTCGGTATCGGGTCTTGATTTAATTCTCGAATCTCGAATTAAATTTGCCAGGATGAAATAGTGGGTCGACCAATAACTTGTAACCAGTTCTGACCGAATACAGGCCGAACCTTCACCCTTCCACTTTAAAACATTATTTATCTAACTACATCTTGGTATTTAGAGGAAACTACATTAGACACCAATGAACTTTAAGTTTAATATTGATTATATTACTAAATTAAAAATCGATACTATTTTAATACTAGACTTTAATTTAGATTTTAATTATATCACTGAGTCGTTAAAATCTCTCCATGTCATCGCATACGAACCATTAAGATCGGTCCACGTCATCTATTTTAATGGCCCATTGATATAATTGAAGCTTAAACTAAAGTTTAATTCTAAAATAATATCGATTTTAGTTTAGTGGTTTAATCGATACTAAACTTAAAGTTTAGTGGTATTTGGTTAAAGTATTCAATAATAGACTTAAGGGTATAAGAAGTCTTTGAATTTAAAAAAAATAATTAAACCCCTGATTTTTTTTGCATTCAATTAAGCTCTTGAACAAATAAATTGAATGATTTAAGCTCTTTGACCAATTTTGACCATTAAATCTTGACAATTTTTTATTTAGATATTATTGTCACATGATACAGTACAGTTCTATCATGTGACATTAATAAATATTTTAAAAAAAATATTTTTTGTAAGTTTTTTAGAATTTTTTGGACTTTTAAAAAATTTTAAATAAAATAAAAAAATCTAAAAATTTCAAGTGACAACACTATGACAAGACGAGCTGCTCCAACAAATAAAAAAATTCATTAAATTTAACAGTTAAAAGGCTCAATTGACTCAATTTATTAATTTAAGAATTTAATCAAGTGCAAAAAATTAAAGGCTTCATTATTCTTTTTAAAACTTCAAGTGTTTTTTGCACCGTTAAGCCTTCATAATATAAAATGTTATCTAATTTCAATAATTCTGGTCCCTTCTTTAAAATCTTATCTAGTTTCTGTCTAAGTATTTATTCATTTGTCTTTTCGTTTCAATGCCTATGGGTAGTATCTATTCCATTCAAAATCTTTAATTACAAGAAAGAACATTAGGGAATAGAATTTATTCAGAATTGGTCCATCATATTGTTTATGTATTCTAATATACGCTTCATTATCTAAACAAACCATTGAAAACTAATACAATACATCCAATAATTCAGCAATTCAAGCTATAAGTATTTACAAGCTTGGGGGTGAAAATTTTGTTGTTTTCAACCGCAGAAATGGAGGAAGCCAAGCACTTGAAAGTTCTTGAAAGCAGCAATGTTTCACCACCTCCAGGCTCAGTTCCCTCCGCCTCTCTTTGTCCCACTTTCTTCGATCTTCTGTGGTTTTCCTCTTCCAATGTACAACGCCTTTTCTTCTACGAATTCCCATACCCCACCTCACATTTCATGGAAACCGTTCTCCCATTGCTAAAACACTCTCTCTCCCTCACTCTCCACCGTTTCTTCCCCTTCGCGGCCAACATCATGTGCCCTCCGCCACCGGGGAAGCCTTACATCCGTTACAAAGACGGGGATTCTGTTACTTTCACGGTCGTCGAATCCCCTGCAGATTTCCACCGCGTGATAGCCAATTACCCGCGAGATGTTAGATTACTACACCCCTTGGCACCGCGGCAGCCGACCGCACCGTCAGTAGAGGAAGACGGTACTCGGGTGATCCCCGCCGTTGCCTTTCGAGTAACCGTTTTCCCGAACGCCGGTGTTTGCATCGGGTCTAATTACTGCCACGTGATCGGCGATGGGAAGACGTTCATGCATTTCATGAGGACTTGGACGAATGTTTACAAAGCAGGCGGCGGCGGTGGTGAGTTGACTTGCCTTGAAAAACTATCGCTTCCATTGTTGAACAGAGATGTCATCAAGGATCCCATTGGGGTTGAGTCGTTCCTATTGGAAGTATACCACAATTGGCTTTCATCGTCCAGCGAGAACACACTCCCAACCGATGTGGGATCAACAGTAACTAAGGTTCGGGCTACATTTGTGCTGTGTGGAGAGACTCAAGGAAATGGTCAAATCACAGTGCACGAATGAAGCTGATTCAGACCAGTTCCACGTATCAACTTTCATGGTAACTTGTTCCTTAATTTGGGTTTCATTGATCAAATCAAAAGAAAGTCTTATAAAAAACTCATCACTTGATGACGATGATGAGTTTTATTACTTTCTATTCCCCTTCGATTGCCGAAACCGCTTGGAGTTTCCGATTCCGGAGCATATTTCGGAAACTGTATAAAACCCGGGATTGTAGAGATGAAGAAGACCGAGTTAATCGGAGAAAATGGGATTGTTTTGGCGGCAAAAGCCATTGGAGGCAAAGTTAAAGAAACGGGGAGAATTAGTGTAAGTGGGGCGGAGAATTGGATACCAGATGTTGTGGAAAGAAGCAAAACCGGACGGTTAATTGGTGTCGCCGGTTCGCCGAAATTACGTGTCTATGACACGGATTTCGGGTGGGGGAGGCCTAGGAAGGTGGAGGTGGTGCACATTGAGTCCGGCTAGGCTATATCTCTGGTGGAGTGCAGAGACGAAGAGGGCGGAATAGAGGTTGGTGTGGCTTTAAGCTCGAACCAAATGGATGACTTCGTTGCCATCTTTGAACAGAGTTTAAAGATTGTTTAGTTTCTGTGTTTCTTTTAGCTTTATTTGTCCAATAGAATTACTTTCACATACTGGATTCCCATGCTATGAATTCTCATTAATTAGTGGGGGACAAAAATAATCCTATTAGATTAGATTATTTATACGATAACATTTGATTCGAATTAATCGATTAATGAATTAAATGTTAGGAATTTGTATACTGAAAAATAACAAAGAGAGAATAACATAAAATAAGATACGCAAGAGATGAGATTTAACTTGGTTCGCTATTGCCTATCTCCACAAATAAGAGAAACAGATAATCCCACTATTAGTATAGAAAACATGAAGAGTACAAATACATGATATCTCATGTATCCCATAATCCAATATATATTCTAAACCACGCTGCAATTGCTCGGGGTAAAGGGTTTAGGCGCACGGTAGAAGTAGATGTGTATATGATCTGGTGCGAACCGATGCGTCAAAAGATGCGTGAAGTGATAGTGGTGGTCAAGGGCAGTTCAAAGATTTAAGGGTTTCTGTGTAATTTATAAAATGGGCCCTTTAATTTAGAATATGAAAAAATATAAGTTTTTTTTTTAAATAAAGTTTCTTTAATACAAAATGTTAGATTATTCTCTTGATCAACATAAAAATGACTTACA
This sequence comes from Hibiscus mutabilis, assembly GCA_019671005.1. Lineage (NCBI taxonomy): Eukaryota > Viridiplantae > Streptophyta > Magnoliopsida > Malvales > Malvaceae > Hibiscus > Hibiscus mutabilis. Next base: position 29,562,320 of record CM033747.1, on the reverse strand, counting down.
AACATCCAAAGTCTACCATTTTTACTTAAAAGAGAATTTCACATACCGATAAGTGTAGAATATTACATATTTTCAATGTGTTTTATTCTTCATTTTCTTGATATATATACTCCTAAATTGTTTCTTTTGGGCTTTATTTTGGTATGAGCTTTATTGGACTAGATGTCATGGCAGAAGTCGTGGGCACGACCTGAGGCACGATGTAGTCCGAGTCCCGATGCAACAGAATTTGGGGTACAATCAACAACTTCTAGAAGGCAAATCAGCATTATCTCAAAGTGCATGGAAGATAAAGCAGAATTATTTTGAAGATAAGTGCATGGAAGATAAATATGAGGTTATCAAGAAGATAAAGCAGAATTCAACCAGAGCCACATGATTCAAATTTATTATCTTTATCTTTTGTGATAAACCTTTAGATTGAATTTTAGATTTTCAGTTTGAATATTTTAGCTTTATTTTTATCTTTTATTGGGGGGTTTTTAGTTATTTTACCTTGTTAGGATTCTCGGGTATAAATACCCCTAGGTTCAACCATTGAACTCAGATCGAAATTTGTAACTTCCTTGGTCATTTCTATAATAGCTTTTACTTTTTTCATTCCCTGCTTTATTCTTTATTTATTTTCCATATAAAATGCTAAGCATGATTCAATCCATGCTTAGCTAAATTTTCACTTAGCCTAAAGCTTTGCGATGGCTCAATCTAAACGTGAGAATTGAGTTTACACTTAACAACTCCGAGAAGTATTATTCGATTCTCTGTAAGCTAGGAGTGGCAATCGGCCATTCCTTTAAAAGTTACACCATCTTCAACTCAAAAAGTCGACGTTGATTTGAAAGGTGTTTTAGCTTGCGGTTTGGGAGTCGGATCTGTTGGTCGTAATTCGGCTTCCTATGAACAAACTTAGCAGCAGTCCGTTAAGGGAAATCAATATCGAGTTTTGTGAGACACCATAACTCGATTTGGGCTCTTCCAGTACTCAAAGTGGCTTTGTGCTAATGGCGATAGATGTGGTTAGACCAACAATGATCAGATTTCGAAGATAGACTTGAAAATCTCGATTAACCAGAGATGAGTTAGTTGTAGGGGTTGGGCTCTATAGACTGTAACCAACGTACTATCAAAGAGGGAAAATCTATTTCGATGATCGATCGAAATTGAGGCTAGCAAAGCCTAGGGATATCTTATCATAATTGAATTCATTATAATTTCCTATTTTCATTTATCATTCATTGATTTTATTTATCAGTCATTTTTATCTTTGTCATCTCTAAAATCCCCCATTTTTACTTTTTGCAGATCACTAAAGTCAAGAAACAAACTCGTTAATTTCCTTAGTCCATGTGGACCGACCCTACTTCTCTATACTACTTTTTATTAATTATTAGAGATTAGGAATATATTTTATTTGACAATTTCGGAACTTGTCAAATTGACGTTGTTGCCGGGGGACTTTGGAAAAGTTACTAATCGTTTCTCGTTTTAATCTATGACCAAGTTGTTACCAGGAGAACTAACCTACGAACCGAAAATCGAAGCGCTTGCTAGAAGATTGTGAGAAGAAACCCTTCAACGCAGAAGACAACAACAAGCTTCATCAGTACTTGACTTTGACGTGAGAACTCTTGAAACCGAAGATATATTCTCATTTGAAGACAACGAATCGAAAGACATGGCTGAACAAACTATCCAAGAGCTCGCTGCGGCACCTGACGAGCAACAGCCATTGTGCATCACGTTTCCAAATAGAGAAACACCGTTCGAATTAAAGACAAGTTTGATTCATCTTTTACCTACCTTCCACGGTTTGTAAAACGAAAACCTGCATAAACATCTGAAAGAGTTTCATATGGTTTGTCTGAGTATGAAACCACAAGAAGTATCCGAAGATCAAAATAAACTCCGTGCTTTTCCTTTTTCTTTAGCTGATGCAGCCAAAGATTGGTTATTTTACCTACCGCCTGGTTCAGTTGATACATGGGTTAACATGTCTCGCTTGTTTCATGATAAGTTTTTCCCTACAGCTAGATCGAGCAAACTAAGGAGAAGCATTGTAGGGAATCAACATAAAGATAATGAATTGTTATACGATTATTGGGAACGATTTAAAAAGCTATGCGTCAGTTTTCCGCAGCATGGCTTGACGGAACAAAACCTTTTGCAGTACTTTTATGAAGGGTTGTTTCTGGTGGAAATGAAAACTATCAATGCGACAAGCGAAAGAGCCCTTGTTAACCTGACTCTTCGTACGGCTAGGGAGTTGATATCAACGATGGATATCAATGCCCAGCGATTTCGCCCGACAAATGAACCCACTAGACGGGTTCATGAGATAAGTACTCATTCTATTGAAGCAAAATTTGACAAACTTACTAATGTAGTTGAAACCTTGCTTGTAGGTAAAATAGGTCAGGCTCGCCAATGCAAAATTTGTACCTTGCTTGATTATACGACAGACTGTTGCCCGATGTTTTAGGAAGATACTACAACAGATGTAGATACCGTAGGAAACTTCCCAATACCTCTCCAAAAGCGATACGACCCTCACTTGAACACATATAATCCTGGATGGAAAAAACTATTTGAATATCAGTATGGGTCAAATGCTCAGTAAAATCAACCATATCAACTGCATCCGCCCATGGCTCAACAACACCAACCCCAAAAATATCCCTGGAGGTCATAGTGAAAAGGCTAGCACTGAGCACAGAAAAATTCCAACAAAAGAGTAAGGCTTACTTTCAAGAACTTGACAAGCATATGAGCCAGCTTGTTCAAACAGTGGAATGTTTGGAATCCTAGGGAAAACTACCATCTCAAATAGAATCAAATCTGATATAAATTCGTACGCCATTACCCTACGTAGCGGAGCTGTCATCGAATCTAGGTCCAATGAAGGCACTGACGTCAAACGCAAAAAGGAGAAAGCATAACCAAAACCACCTGTAGATCCTCTTATGCCATCACCATATGATGTACCTCCTATATTCTCAGGAAGGCTTATTAAGCGCAACAAAGAAAGCGAAGAGAAGGAGATTTTTGACATGTTTCAAAAGATTGAAATAAATATTCCACTTCTCGATGCAATCAAGCAGGTTTTATGGTAGGCGAGATTCCTAAAAGACCTATGCACGAACAAGAAAAAGCCCTCCAGAAATGAAAAAGGTAAATTTGGGTGAGAATATTTTTGTGGTTATTCAAAGGAAAATTCTACCGAAGTACAAGGACCAAGGTATGTTTACTATTCCCTGTAAATTGGTAAGGTAGGAATTAAAAGAGTTATGTGCGATTTAGGTGCTTCAATTAATGTAATGCCCTTATCTATTTTTAAACTACTAAACGCGAGTCCTTTGAAAGAAACATATGTGGTCATTCAGCTAGTCGATAGATCGGTGGTGTATTCGAAAGAGGTCTTGGAAAACGTTTTCGTAAAGGTAAATGAATTGGTGTTTCTGGCCGACTTTTACATCATCAATGTGGAGGATGATCGATCAAATAGTTCTTTCAAAATTCTACTTGAAAGAACATTCCTGAGTACTATACAAACAAAAATCGACGTTCGAAGCGGAATACTCACTATGGAGTTCGATGGCGAAGTAGTGAAGTTTGATGTCTACAAAGCTATGAAATATCCTAATTCTATGGTGAATGTTAGCTTTATTGATATAATTGAACCTTTTATTGATGAATATATTGAGTATAATTTTTCTAATGAGTTATGCAGGGATATATATGATGAAGCTGATATGTTGGTAGAATTAGAAAATATTTCTGATGTTGAGTTAAATTTGCATTTAGAACCTTCAAATGCTAAACTTTTACCTTCGATTTTGCAGGCACCAACGATCGAGCTGAAACCACTACTAGAGAACTTAAAGTATGCATTTTTGGGAGATGGGACCACTTTGGAGGTTATCATTTCGAACAAGCTTACCAAGGTGAAAGAATATGATTTAGTGCAAGTCCTAAAAACCTATAAAGAAGAGATAGGATGGTCGATCACTGACATCAAAGGACTTAGTTCTTCGATTTGTATGTACAGAATCAAAGTCGAAAAGAATGCAAAGCCAACTCGAGAAGGTCAAAGGTGCCTAAACCCTCCTATGATGGACGTGGTTAAAGAGGAGATCCAAAAGCTTCTCAATGCTGATATGATCTATACAATTTCCGACAGTAATTAGGTAAGCCCGATCCATGTGGTCCCTAAGAAAACAAGAGTCACGATGGTAGAGAACTCGGAAGGTGAACTAGTCCCTACTCGTGTTCAAAATGGGTGGAGAGTTTGTATCGATTACATGAAGTTGAATGCTTTAACTAGAAAAGACCATTTTTCACTTCTATTTATCGATCAAATGATAGAAATATTAGCGGAAAAATCTCACTATTGTTGTCTTGATGGGTTTTCAGGTTTCTTCCAAATCCCTATGGCACGTAAAGATCAAGAAAAAACCGCTTTTACATGTCCGTTCGGCATATTCGCCTATCATCGAATGCCATTTGGGCTCTATAACGCACCAGCCACGTTCCAAAGGTGTATGGTAAGCATATTCTCTGATTACATTGAGAAAGGAATCAAAGTACTTATGGACGACTTCACGGTTTACTGTAATTCTTTTGGTGAGTGTTTAATAAATCTAACAAAAATCCTAAAGCGACGCCTAGAATTTAATCTTGTGTTAGATTATGAAAAATGCCATATAATGGTTGATAAAGGTTTAATTTTAGGCCATATTGTTTTGTTTGATGGTACTGTTGTTGATAAAGCTAAAATCGATATTATTCGCTCACTTCCATAACCCACAACTTTGAGAGAAGTTCGCTCGTTTCTTGGTTATGCAGGTTTTTACCGGAGGTTCGTTAAGGACTTCTCCAAGGTGGTGCAACTGCTTTGTAACTTGCTACAAAAGGATAGGACCTTCGACTTTGATCCAGAATTGTAACCCCTCGTCCCGGCCTAGATGCCAGACCGAACCGAGCGAATTACATTGGGTTTGCTGAAACAAACCTGAAACAATTAACTCAATTTAGGTCTATTTTTTCTTTTTATCTTTTCTAGGTGTAACATTATAACCTTGAGTGTACTTACTGGTAGCGGTTACAAAACTCAGATCAAAATCCAATCATACAAACAATAGTTTAGGGACCAAAATGTAAATCTAAAAAATTACGAGGACTTACTTAAATTTGAAGTTACCAATCCTTAATTAATCAGGTTACATGTATACGTTTCAAATTTCAGCTTAAACTGATCAACTAAACACATTTAATTTGCATACATATGAAACAAGAACCAAAATAGAAGAATCTAAAACCATGCTATCTCATTAACTGAAAATAACTTTTTGGGTATCGATACGCGTTTTAGCTACGGAATTTGGGATTTTGGTATTTTGGCTTGGGTATCGATACTCAGAGAAGGTATCAGTGCGCCCTTTTGAAAATTAGGCCTAGTATCGATACCATATCCTGAGTACCGATCAAACTCATACATAAACACCATAAAACTAAGGACCAAAGCAAGCCAAAAACCCTCAACAACAGAAGCAATTAAAGATGTATTGAATCATATCACAATACTATAGGCATGCTTCCTAAAATCATTCAAATCTAACACTCAAAAGAGATCAAGGCACAATTCAACATTGGCATTACAACAATTGATTATAGGCAACATTTAAAGCATGCTTGAACCATTAAAGCATAAGCATAAACATTCACAACCTATTTGCAAAACTAGGTAAGCCTCCTAGCATCAAACTCATATGGAAAACAACCATTAATCATGCTCCAAACCATCACATAATAGTCCATCAAACCATAGCATATAAACCTCCACGACACAATAAAATCCATATTATAAAACCCCCAATAACATGGTAACACATTACCTTATTAACCGAATTAAAACTAAGTTCCCATACTCAGGTGGTTGTCGTATTCTTGAACCTTCCTTACCGAGAGGATGTTTTCCTTCAACTCTATTTCTCTGCATCAATGGGAAAAAAACACGCAGTGCTTAGTGAGGTTGCTCATACTCAAAACATTGATGCATTTTAAAACCATTTTGAAACCAAATAACATTTGAAGTGAAAAACATGCTTAGTTAAACCAAAGCATTTTCACGTTTGTTTCCAAAATGTATCATGCACAACAACCATATGCATCAAAATTCTTTTCATATATGTCATATATTGGCAAGTATTGTGACCCAGGATAGACTTACCTCTACCATTTCATTCAAAAACAAAATAGTTTGATTAAACCCATCGGATACATGAATTTCCCCTGTAAACTTACCTCTACCAAATCTCACTTCGGCCCGGGATAGGCTTACCCCTACCCGTCGTGATGTACTTACCTCTACCACCAACAATAAGCTCACCCCTTTTGCAAGAAACAAAAGAATACCATCATCACGAGTAGCCATACCGCTTTACCTCAAGAGCCGCAGAGCGATCGACTTTTTATTTTAATGCACTTTAAACCCTATGGCATGCCAACTATATTTGATACTTTCATATTTATGTCACATAGCCAATATATCATTTTCAAATACATATACTGTTTTCCAATGCATTTCACAAAACTGTTTCATATGCAAATCCACATTGCCAAAGGCAACAACACATTCCTTCTAAGAAGAAATCTCAATGCTCATAGGCATCTATAAACTTTGATATACATTGCATATTAATCCAAAACGATGCATTTACAGTAAGTAAATCAAACCATGCTTTTAGAACCAAAACATGAAATCCGCAAGCTCATATCAAATCGATACTCAAAGGCAAATAGGGAAAACTTATACTTGAGCTTAGTTAAGCTTTTTAGGCTATAACTAAACCCCCTTGATCCATCAATCAAACCTTTAAAGAGCTTTAACGCATTTATACACTCATCGATACATTTCGCTTTGCTAGCCAACGCGAATCGAGCTATCGAAAAGCGATGTACATAACTAGGCAACATTGCCTTGATTGTCTCCTATTTTAACAACATAAAACCAAAGGGAAAATGCATCATTATGCATTCCACTCACTTCCAAACAATAACCCCCTACATCCTTAACAATACCCTTCCGAAGTTAGCCGTAACTACCGAAAACAACATCGATCTTCATCACTCAACATCTATCATCAACCCTACGATTCTAACACTTAATCCTTATCAAAACACAACCAACAACACCACCTAAACATCCTTATACCTCCAGCAATTCAACAACACACATAACAGCCCAAAAAACACTAAAAAATCACCTAAAAATTAATCAATCAAATAGTTTCGGTATTTATTTTAACAATCTCATTTCAAATTATGTTTACATTATCAAAATGTGAATCTACCCAATCAAAATCTCTAGTTTTCATTAACTTAATTAAATCTTTAAGCAAATCATAAAAAATCTTAAGCAATCAATCAATTATTGAAATCCATTGCAAAAATAAGTTAAAATCAATCCAATATCAACCAACTACTAGGGAATATCAATAAAGAACCTTAGTTTTAACAGAGAAGAAGAAATTCACCTTTGAAGAAACTCCCACCAAAATTGACGTAAGTACTTCCTTAAAATCCAACTTATGAAATGGATGAAATCTTTGAGAAATCTTTGTAAGGTTTTATTAGGTGTCAAAAGTATAATCAAATGATAATTTCTCTATTGAAATCAGCAAGGAATTCTGAAAATCTTGTTTGGAAATTGAAATGCAAAGTGAGGGAAAATAATGTGAGAAAATTAGAGAAAATTAGAAAGAATAAGAAAATAATTTAGAAACCAATTAACAGTCTACTCCTTACTCAATTAAGGTGGTAATTTTTGATTAAAAAAATTAGAAAATAATAGGTCTCTAAGGATTCTTAGTATTGGCCCATTTACAAAATAGTCACTAAAATAATTTTGCAAAGTTTACATTCCATTCACCAAATCAAAAATCCATTTAATTAGATTAAATTGGCCTTTAACTAAAACCCAAAAATGTTTAATATAATGACTAGACACCTTTTAAAAATCTAACCCTTTGCCAATTAGTAAAAATTCCCATTTTTACATTTTAATTTCACCTGAAACATATTTAACCCATTAATCTAGTTTAACCGGTCCGAACCAAACCCGATCAAACCCTTAAACCTTATAACCCTATTTTGGGGGTGTTACAACTCTCCCATACTTAAGAAATTTTATCCTCAGAATTTACCTGAAGGAAAGAGATGAGGAAATTGTTCTTTCATAACCGCTTTCGTCTCCCACGTAGCTTCTCCAACTCCTCGATATCACCACAACACCTTAACCAACTCAATAGTCTTCCCACGGAGGACTTTAGTACTAGAATCCAATATCTTTACTGGTTTTTCATCATAAACTAACTCTATTGCAACTCAATCTCCTCAACATGCACAACATGTGACAGATCTGATCTATACTTCTAGAGTATCGACACATGGAAAATATCATGTATCTTTTCAAACTCGACTGGTAACTTGAATCTATACACAACCAGACCAATACGCTCAATCACCTCATAAGGTCCAATGAACTTAGGGCTTAGCTTACCCTTACGCCCAAACCTCATCACCCTTTTCCAAGGCAAAACCTTTAAAAACACTTTATCACCTACTTCATATTCAATTTCTCTTCGCTTCAAATCTGCATAAGATTTTTGTCGACTCGAAGTTGCCTTAAGCCTTTCACAAATGAGTTTCACCTTTTCAATCATATCCTTAAGTAAATTGGGCCCCGTAATATGTTTCTCACCCGTTTCTACCCCACAAAGAAGCATATGACATCTATGACATAAAGAGCCTCATAGGGAGCCATCTGGATGCTCGACTGATAACTATTATTATAAGCGAACTCCACCAACGGTAGTTGCTTCTCCCATATCCCTTGAAACTTAATGATACAACATCTTAACATATCTTCCAAAATCTAAATAACACGTTTAGACTGACCATCCGTCTGAGGATGATAGGACATACTAAAATTAAGCCTTGTACCTAAGCTGTTTGAAGGCTTTCCCAAAACCTTAATGTAAAATGTGAATCTCTATCCGATATAATCAACTTAGGAACCCCATGCAACCTTATAATTTCATAAATATACATATCTGCCAACTTGTCCAATGTATAAATCATATAGAACCTGAAACGGTTCAACCAAGGATAATCTCAACAGCATTATCAAACATCGGCACTCTGGACTCACTTCGGATTAGTCACAACTCGATGATGGAACCTCTCTAGCAACACTAGCATTTCCAAAGTCTTGAACTCAACCCTTATCTGTGTCTATAACGCGACACTTCTTCAAGGTATACCACAAGGCACTTCCTTATATATAATTACCATAACCCACGTGTTCAGGAATAACAAACCCTATCAATCATGTTCTATCATCCATCTAACATGAAAATACAACATTTTTTTACAACTTGGTTAACTGATATGGGACTTAACGCCTTATTTACTTGAACCCACTACGATATAAGCAGATGTGAAACCACGATCACATGATTCTACTAGCCAAGCCACTTCGGTTCCAAAAGAAAATTGTTACCACAACCAAGCTCTACTAGGGATCAAACCATCGAACTATCCTCAAGGGCCCGAACACTCTCTTTCACTCCCAACCACCAAATTCTGACAAGCGTTGGTGAGAAAACTTTAGCAAGCCTTCAAGATTCCTAATGATTCTCCCAACATAACTTATTACAGCCCAAAATTCGATTCCACACAACTTTAGCCAAACACTCACACTTCTCCAAAGTCATTCGGAACATCTTTACACTATCACCATGCATGAACACAATCCATCTCAAACCCAAATAAGCAACCCTCTATTCCTCGAACTTAAAATTATCTCGACGCATTCGTAAGTCCAAAACACTCTTCACCTACCCCTAGAGTTCAAACATTGCATTAAACCCTAAATTTTAACACTAATTCTCCTTAACTTTCAACTTACGAGACCAACATCCTGAACGATCTTACGAGAATCTCAAAACTCTTCAATATTAATAAGATCATCCACCCTTAAAAATAAATACTAACCTTCCGTTGTTATACATCGACCCACAACAGCTAACACCACTATATCTCGCTATACCAACATAAGTACGTCCCAAGGTGAACCCTTTGGTGACATCGCTCGCACCTCCTCCTCTGCTAAGGAGTTCTCACATGAGGGGTTCGATAAATGTCAGACCACAAGGTACTGAAAGTTTAATACCGAACTCAACATATCCCTTATCATGGGTACTATTCTACGGTTAAGAGGTTATCCTGCTCACCCCTCGAAGAGCACCACGATAACCACTTGCATGACCACCGCTTTAAACCACATACTATCACTCTTGCGTCAACTATACGAACCAAGAACGTCTTACGACCTACAAGGTCCTCTTCAACTAACATCACATGAGCACCACATAAGCTGAAGAGATAAGATTTATTCACGCACAATACCAACAAACTGGTTCATTCCAAACCTCAACTTTAAGATTCTTGTTTGGAAACCAGGGCACCCCTCGCACTCACGTGACCAACTCGTACTAAGGGTAAGTCTAACAAGTCCATAGGGACTGCCACTCTAAACCATACACACCACCCACGTTGGAACCTTTACTTACCAACACTTACCGATCCATTAATATACCAAGCCAATATCAACCTCGAGGAAATTTATCACATAACTCGCTTAATAAAATATCTGCCAAGGTAAGAACAAGAAATCAAACTGCCATCAAGAAACTGAAAACCATAATGGGACCCAACTATTTAACACACTCTCGGTAACAAGCTTGTCATTTCTAGCATGATCCACATATTGTCTAACAAAAGCTCGTGCGATGACTCTAACTATAAAATCTCACCCAACACCACTTCTTGAAGAACCTTGACTATGCCTAGAAGAAGTCAACCTCAAGGACTGAACCGGTAAATACTCATCCACGATTGAGCAGTCCTTTGCTTTGTGAATCGATGTTTGGCACTCATAACAAAATTCTCACAAGCAAGAAATATACCTCAAGGTGATGTCAACCACAAGGCTCACGAACCGGTGGGAGAGACGCTAGGACCAAACCATCAACACTCTATGTTATAGAAGAAACCGATAAGCCCCTACATAACCTTTAATTTAGATTTCTGGCCAACCCTCCGCTGATCTAAAGTAACTCTTTTTGACTCGCTCAAAGCATAAACCCTCCCCTCTTTAGGGTCTGAGAAGAATCTTATGATGTTTTGATTCCCTAAAACACGATCTACAGAACCCTCAACTGACTCAATGTTGGCTCTAAGGTCATTCGAGTGCTTCGTATTAACGACTAGTTCAAAGAATATCCCAGGTAAAACTGTTGTCTCGTACATTAAAATGTCAACTTTGAATCCATATCTAACCTCAACCACCTTTAGGCATAACAGCTCAACCGTAGAAAAATCTTACTTATACATAACACTGTTTGACACCTTAAACTGGCTACAAGAACTGATCCCTCATCCTCTTCATAAGAGCTTCACTGACATACCTTTTCTTGACTCACCCAAGAAAATATCCCATGTTAAGAGAACATGTTGTGGTCCTAACCCTACGGTCTCTTACCATTCATATGCATTGCCATTACGAAAAGACGATACAGTCATGATTCCCTTAAGACTATTCCATATCATCCTCAAATCCTTCTGAGTGTTTCTTGACCATCAATTTGATTGATCAGGACATCCTTTCTTAACCCCTTTACCATACTTAGATTCATAACAATAATGCTCCTCCCATTAAAGGAACATGGCTCTCTTCACGACTCTTCTTGGTCGATTTCGCGCCATCAACCCAACTGGTCTGCACCGCATTTAGAAGATGGTAGTTTGTCTTTCCCATACCCTAGGTTTGGTTCCCTAGAAACCTCGAAGTTTCTAACACTACGCTTGTCATCTCAAGCTGGCTCATGACCAGACAACAACCGATGGCCAAGATCATATCAATTCATTTAGGAGACAACTCCATTGTATATGTCAACCACGTATTCTCAAGCCTTACTCAAGCATCGCCTCACGTAAAACCCACGATGTCCTTCTGGCCACTACTATAAACAACCGTAACAAACATATCTTGCTCGAGATCTCAGGGCATTCAGCTTACTAAGAACATACTTGGGACCTTACAACCATCATGTACCTCTCTACATTAGACGAAAATGCATATCTGCCAGGTGGCTACATCCTCATCACATGGTACCCACTATTAAGGTTCACTTACTACGAATGATGAGACCCCCAATTAACACTCTATCACTGGTCAATCAAAAGTAAGTCCTCTCATCCGTTTCATAAGGGTCGTCTACCAACACGTAGAATTTCACCACTAGAGGTTCTCACCATAAACTCAAGGCTTTAAGGTAACTTACGGCACATAACCATGATTACTTTCTCAAGCGATGGAAGGAGGGCACACCCTCAACTCCTCTTTTCCTTCATAAACCCAAGCTTAACATATGAGATAACTCCGATCTCAGAACATTCCTCAAAAGAATAAGCCATTATCACGACCCTCACGACCGCGATCGAATCTATCTTAATGTCGCAACCAGCGACACACGCGAACACAGGGCACACCATCCAGATTTCAGTCTTGAAAGAGTACAACTTAGAGACACGAGCTCGTATTTGCTAGACACTTATTCTCGACTCCTAACCACCCAAGGTTTTCTTAGAATCGGCTAAACCTAGGCTCTGATACCACTAAATGTAACACCCACGACCCGGATGTCACATTTGGGCCTCACGCCTGAAACCCGACCAAACAATTTTGACCTAGTATAGCCCAATCCACAAATCCATTATGAAAATCTATTTAATTACAACCCACTAAAACGTAATAATATTTGAAAACATATACGATAGAGCTTCTTTTAAAATTACATTATAAACCTTTGACTCGAACGTTTAAAAATCCAAATACGATTTACATTATACAATAGGTTCCTACGAATACATAGCCCAAGGACCTAAATACTGTACTCTAATGAGATGAGGTGCTGGAATCCTTCCCTGATGGTGCTCCTCCAAGAACGAGCCAAACCTAATAACCCGTGAACGGAAACAATGATTCTGAACGCTGAGCTAACAAAGCTCAATGGATACACCGCCACTCAACCATGCTTCATGCAAATCATGAATAAATCAATACAACATGAATGACATCATGGCAAGATAACGATGGCGTTACCATAACTGCCTAAACACATAGCATTATGAATGTATGATCACGCACACAGCTCACACAAGTACCTTATACATTTACCTAGCACTACACAAATAACACCATCAACATTAAGTGAGGTCCGCGTCTACAAAACATCAGAATCCTACACTTGAGTGAGGCCTGCATCCACAAAAGCATCGGGATCCTACACTACGAGTAAGACTCGCATCCACATAGCATCGGGATCCTATACTAAAGGGGATGAGGCTCGCGTCCACATAGTATCGGGATCCTATATCCATGCTCAGAATCTCTTATCAAGCATCTTCGAATGAGGCCCGCGTCCACAAAGCATCGGGATCCAACATTTGGGAATCTTCAAGGTGTTACAACACACTTAGGGTATCCAAATCCCAACAACAAGGGATGGCTCAACTATCTAGGCGTCCCATCAGCACACAGCAAGGACCCTAGTCACCACACAACACTCAACCTTGACACAAGGGTCTTACCGCACACAGCTCTAACACCCTTACCATTGCCCCATGGTTTCTATCAATTATTATACCACCCTATCGAGCTTATCTATTTATTTAGTATGTTATGAATGTGCACATTATCCGTTCTCATTAATTTATCTTATTATTCAATAAGACTTAATCTTATAGACGCCCATTCCGCACACAACAAAGACCCTAATTACCACACAGCATCAATCGATCCACCTAGGATCCCTACGGGTTACCACCTCACACAGCTTACCCAAAATATGCCGAGTCATTAGCCATTTCATTCATACACGGGGTTTAAATCTCTATTTCTTAGTTTTAATATTTATTTTGCACCTTAACTGACCCCTAGGGCCCTTTGCCTCGAATTATAGAACCCCCGAACATAAACTCAACTTTCTTGGGTAGAACGTCTAGCGAGTACCGATTCTCCTATATTGATATCGATACGCCCCTGTAGGTACTGGTACTCCCCCATGAGTATCTATACTCAATTTAGACTAAAAAATTCTGGTACAACAATCTGTACCGATACGCTAAACCCCTGTATCGATACTCAATTTAGGTTTGAAAGAACTAAACCCTTAAGCCATACCGATACACTCCATCTCGTATCGGTACTCACTATCGGTACTGGGATCGCCTCGTACCGATCCAAGCCCGTACCGGTACTCCTACCTTTGTGTACCGGTACGCTGAGCTTCTGCCAGGCAATGTAATAGTGCGTACTGATACGCCCCTTGTGTACCGGTACGCGAAAGCTTTACTGGAATTCTTATCTTGCAAGGGGTACCGATACACGGGGTGGCGTACTAGTACTCCCCTCACAATCCTTCCACTTTTACACTAAGGCGTACCGATACGCTATCCCTCGTACCGGTACGCGAGCCCGATTTTTGAACTCTAGGTGCGGGTTTCACCTAGAAACCCTATTTAACCCCCATGGTTAAACCCCAAATCATTCCTACAAGTTATGGTGATAGTATTAGGTGGATTACTATTGAAATTAAGCCATAGCAACATCAAACCCACACTTTACCATTAAAGAGGTCAACCAAAGCATATCAAACCATAAACACCCAAATCATGCACAAAGCCTATTTTTATGAGTTGCATGAATTCACAGGAGTTAGTAGTATACTAACCTCAAATTAAAACTGAGAAAGAAGCCTTCAAGACCCATTCCCGTTCATTCACACTAATCCCACCAAAACCTCAATCTTTACCATTTTAGCTTATCTTCACCTTGATGTGTAGATCCTTTGCTTCTCATCAAACTTTCATCAAACTTCCCTCCATCGTCAAAATGTGATCCTCTCTCAAACACTCAAAGATTACACATTTAAATTCAAACTTGGGTAGAAAGATGAATATGAGAAAGAGGAAGAAAACAAAAGGACAAGGGTGACTTCACCCTCCAACTTTTCTGCAGAAAATAAAGTCCCCCATCAGCTCTCTTTGTCTTTAATTATGCTTTTACCCATTTGCCCTTCTTACTTCGACCTTGGCCCAACAACAAACCAACAACCCAAGCCCCAAGCCCAAGGTTCTAAGACATGCACAAAAGGCTCTCAAAGCCCAAATATCAAGGCCCAACCACGAAGCCCATACTTCGGGTTAACCCAACCTTCGGATTTTGAAATCCGGGTCGTTACAACAACGTTAAACTCTAATCCTAAACCTTAAACCTAATTTTTAATGATAAAATATATGTAGGAACACCGAAAAGGAGTAAGCGATTTCTACTCATAGCATACCCCATCCTTATTCATTTGTTCCCACCCAATGTTGCAATAATTAAAACATAAAATTATTAAATAAAAAAGGTGGAACATGTAACAATATATATATATATATCTAAATAAAAGGACAGTGGACCAATCTTTTTTTTCACAAAAATTAAAAGGTGGGAAGGGTTGGGTAGGGTTGGGGTGGATGGATTATAAATGTATGTATAAAAAAGTAAAAGTAAAGATAAAAAGTAAGAATATATCTAAGCACGCATGACCATCGATAAAGAACGAAGCTTTCTTTGTAAGATGAGTTTTGCTCGATTATGGCAATTTAGAGTAAGGTTAGGTCACTGTCCAAATCCACTTCGTTTTTTAAATCTTTCACGAGCTTCTTCTTGCAACAACAACTGTGCATGTTACTGTTATCTCTCTTACAAATTGCAGGTGAACGTCATCCGTTTACATTGCATGCCATATTAAAATTTTGGAATACAGTAAAAAAATATTCCCAACTTTTAATTGAACAGTTACTTTGACCTCTATTTCTTAGAGCAATTTAACCCTCAATGTTTTATTTTTTGGTTAAAATGACCTCTCTATGGATGAAAATTATTAGAA
The DNA here is from genome assembly GCA_019671005.1 of Hibiscus mutabilis. Taxonomy (NCBI): domain Eukaryota; kingdom Viridiplantae; phylum Streptophyta; class Magnoliopsida; order Malvales; family Malvaceae; genus Hibiscus; species Hibiscus mutabilis. The sequence continues at coordinate 29,546,259 of CM033747.1, read as the reverse complement.
AACTATCGGTAAACAGTTTAAAATGGCTTGACAGAATATTAAGCAAACAGAAAAATTATTTTATATTTTATATAAGTTTATAAAATTATTTTTTTATTGATGTAATATTTTTCAAGTCAACACATTCGTCTATATGATACTACCATGTCATCGTGCATTGTCATATAAATTTGTCCCGTCATTTCAAGCCATTTACTGTCAGTTGACTGGCAGTTTTTATCTGCAGATGGACTATTTTGACCCAAAATAAAACGTTGAGGGTTGAATTACTTATAAAAAAGGACCAAAGTGACTATTCAGTCAAACGTTGGAGCATTCTTTATGCCTAAAATTTTTCATGCAAACGTTGAATATTATTATTGTATATAAAATTTTGGGTGGTTATACTATACTTATATGTGTTGTTTGTGTTCTTACTTAAAGCTTTTAACGAGGCTTACAAATTAGTCTTAAGATTTCGTTTTGAACCTTATTCTTAATAAAATTTTATTTGCCGAGAAAAAAATCGGTATTTATGTTTCACATATTTGAATATAATATTTCATATATAAAAATAGTTTTTTAAAATATAATTATATTCGTATCAAATACTTATATCTTGAGAATCATCTAAAGTTTTATTTGGGTCGATTGAAAATGATTAAATGGTCACCTAGGGCAGGGTTTGGAAATTGGTATAACGAGGAGAAAAGCTTCGATCTGTGAATTTTCCATCATGAAAGAAAATAATGATTAAAGATCATTCATAACGTTAGATACTAAATGATGTATCTAACGTACATACATATGCACGTACATATACATATAATACGTGTGTATATATATGAGGAAACTTTTTGAAGATATACTGTTGCTCTTTATAACCGGCAAAAACAAATAATAACCACATAAAAGTCGGAAAAAATTATTTGTTCCTTTTTGGTACTCTATGTCTCTACACTAAAAAAATTAAAATAAAAAAATTTAAGTCTCAATTCTAAATTCTAAATTTTAAACGCTACACCCTAAAAAATACACTTTATCCTAAATTTCATAAATCTTAACATTAAACATCAAACCCTAAACAAAATTTTTAATGTGAGGCATAAATAAGAGAAAAAAATTAAAAGGATTCTATTCACAAAAGTTAGCCCATTTTTTATTTCATTATAGCCATCACTGAAAAGAACTCTCATTTATTGTTTAATCAACTAATTTTCATATCTTAATAATTAAAATACATGCTTTAAAATAAATCAATTCATTAAATAACATACTAAATTATTAGTTAATGATATATGTAGCATTAATCGATCATGTAATTTTATATATATATATATATATTTGATAAATTTTAATCTTAATCCTACCTAGAGTAAATGGGAAAGGAAAATTTTAGAAAAAGGAAGGAGGTGCTCCAATAGGGTCTAGATCCCATAACCTAAGGGAATGTGAGAGAACAAAAATGAACAGCTTGGCCAACCGACCAAATATTATGCTATGTATGTCATCATCTTTTTATTAACAATATTATAAAATTATATCTTGTAAGTGCATTTAATATTATTTTTCTCCATATGCATATAACTCAAGATCAATAAACTAAACCGTTTAAAGGTTTTGTTGATAGCTTAGACAAAAATATTAGCTCCAAAATTGGCCTGTACAGAAAAAGAATGGTTGTTTAAAATATGAACTAATGTTAGGCTAATCTTCAATATTTATCTCCCAAATCTAAATCGGTTGTTTAACCATTTTACAAATGTGAATTTTCAAGTTAATATTTTAAAGGGTAAAATACTTAAATTATCACTCAACTTTGCTCTCTGACCTATTTTGATCACTAAACTTTCGAAACGATCAATTTATTCACTGAACTTTCAATATTGTATTTTTTTTCATCACTTTTTGACGTGAATTATTTTTTATTATTTTTATTATGACATATTTAATTAAAATATAATTTAAAATAATTTCCAACTTCCCATCATTTCTTGCACGTTCCCATTCATCCTCACCCACGTCTCATGCTCCCTTCTCCATCACTCACGACAATATCCACTACCAGCAACCACAATTCACCAAAACAATTTCCTTTTTGATTATGTAAATCAATTGTTGCACATTTTCTGGAAACCAAATTGAACCATTACTGTAAATTTTTAAAATCGTCCGTCAACCCTCACGCACACTGCCATCATCTGCCATACCCAAGCAACGTCGGAACCACCCTCACGCACAACCCGACACACCATCACCAACCTTCACTCGAACCAGCGTCACCCAACAACGCTTTTACTACCATCACCGTTATAAACTTGTCTTACCCGAACACCTATTACCTATTTTCATCAGTCACCATACTTCACCGCCGATTACCGGTCTTCATTCTCACAAGTCACAACCCAAAACCATCATCATTTATACCAACAACCAAAGAGAACATAAATCAAAAAAGAGGAAAAATCAACAGCCAATAAACTCAAAAAAGAAAAAGAACCAGAAGAGAGAAAAAAAGAGAACCCACTTTTGTTTCTATGATATCGCCCAAAACTGTATCAGATGGGAAACATTCATTCAGTTATTGCAACTTTTTTGAAGATCAGTGACAGTTATTTTCTTTTCACGTTGAGTGCGTCTAAACCATGAATCCAAGCCTCGACTAACCACTTTTAGGCGTTGAGGAACCGAACCAGAAGATGAAAACCAAAGCTGGCGAACTTCAGCTTCACAAGAAGATTCCAATAACCAAGAAGCTTCGAACCAAAAATGAGCAATCCTCTCAGATGAAGCAACACGACCATCCGTTTGTAACATCATGGGACAATGATCAGAGAAGGCATGCGTAAGGTGGCAAAGCGTAAAATTGGGAAAGAGGTCCCACCAATTTGGATTCGCAACCCCTCGGTCTAATCTTTCGCGGATATAGTCTTTTCGAAGCGACCTTTCTCCCAAGTAAACCACTGACCAGAGAAGCCTATGTCTTCCAAAGAACAGTCCGAAAGAGCCAAACGGAAACTTTCCATTTGTTGTTCACGACGAAGCAGACCTCCTTGCTTTTTTGACGAGGAAAAAGTTCATTAAAATCGTCAATAACTAGCCACGATAAGTTAGGTGTATCATTCAGCAAACGCAACAAATTTCAAGAGGCTGCTCCATTTTGTTCCTCAAAGTAACTTTATTTTTAAAGATGTATCGTCATCGGATTCAATATAGAATTATATTCTATCAATGTATTAAATATAAATCATATATATATAGGGGATGATTCACTCACACTAATATAAAATTAGTTTTACGGGATTTCATAACTTTTTGTATGATTAATATTATAATAATTCGATCATCTTTTTTATGTTTCATTCACGTATATCATACGTGTTAAGTTTTGAATAAATTAAAATATTTAACTATTGTTTTATCTAAAAATTCAACAATTTAATATACATTAATAATCAGTTCATTATTCTGGATTGATATATCGAAACTTTACATGCGTCACAATTACAATTATATATATATATATATATAGATTCAACGAATGAATTATTAAATCATTAAGGGTAAACTACAGCGGTAGTCCTTAAACTTTTAGGGAGCTTTTAATATGGTTATCGAACTTTTAAAACTTTTAATATGATCACTGAACTTTTAGTTTCCTTTTATTACGGTCACTGCCATCAACCACTGTTAAATATAATTAATTTATCATGCATTTCCATTTTTACCCCAATATAACCTCTCTTCTTCCTCTCCTATCTTCTTCCATGGCTACACCACCATTAACCCCTATACCATCCCTCTGCAACATCCTTTTAAGCATTTATCTAATACTTTATTTCAAAACCCCACAAATCCATCCCTTCTAGACTCTAAACCAAAGCACTCAAGTAACATTCCACGCTTTCTTGACAACAAATATTTGCCTTGGAGATGACCACATGGACACAAATTGATCGACAGTTGTTTCTTCCAGCTCTATTTATTGCTGAATTTCCATGAAATTTACCTTTTGTCGAAACATTTTTTACGTGAGAAAATATAGCTTGACGGTTAATTTTGAAAATTAGGGTTGTTGTTTAAATTCAATTTTGAAAAGATTAGAGTCGCCATCGATCATTTCAAGGTAGATCGGACGCCATAAAAACAACTAGAGATTCGTTCCTTTTAAGATTAGGGGTTCAAGAGTCGATTACATGTGGGGAAGGATTAGCACCCCGCAAATACCCGTTATCGGTACCTTTAATTTTACGTGGCATTTTAGTATTTCGAATAATATTTTGAATTTAATTTAACCCTTATTTATTAACTGGATTTAAATTCCAAATGGAGATATTCCTTTTACAAGGAAATATATTTTTTATCCGAATATGAGATTAAAAGCACCGCTATACTTTCAAGGAACCCTTATTCATATTCAAAAAAATATATTTCCAACATAAAAGGTTTTTAATACACCCAATTAGGCTCTGATACCAACAAATATAACCCCTTAACCCGGTCTAGCCGAAACTAAGCTAAAAGGATCACATTATGGTTGCCGAAGCAAACCCGAGCTAATAACCTAAACCGGTCTTTTTTTTTCTTTTATCTCATCTAAATGTATCCAATTAATTTCCTAAGGTGTACATGCTTCAGTGATAACGATACAATGAAATTAGATTTCAAACATGGTTCAATTGCTTTAAAATGCACATTAGGGATCGAAATATAATTTTCACAAATTACAGGGTCTTTATTAAAATTAAGATTTCCAATCCTTCATTAGTCCAATTTCATGCTCACATGTTAAATTTTAGCTCAAAACAATCATCCAAGCTCATTCAATTGCATGCATAACATTCAGGGAACAAATTGCACAATTTTCAACTTCAGCAACAAACATTCACAAAACACAACAGGGCATACCAATACGGGAAAGCCCGTACCGATACTGCTCAACGACCATAACGGTTAACAAATGTAACCCCCTTAACCCGGTCTAGCCGAAACTGAGCTAAAAGGATCACATTAGGGTTGTCAAAGCAAACCTGAGCTAATAACCTAAATTGGTCTTTTTTTTCTTTTATCTTGTCTAAATGCATTCAATTAATTTCCTAAGGTGAACATGTTTCAACGGTAACATTACAATGAAATCAGATTTCAAAAAGGGTTTAATTGCTTTAAAACACACATTAGGGACCAAAATGTAATTTCTACAAATTATAGGGTTTTTTTATCAAAATTAAGATTTCCAATTCTTCATTAGTCCAATTTTATGCTTACATGTTAAATTTAAGCTCAAAACAATCATTTAAGTTCATTCAATTGCATACATAACATTCAGGGACCAAATTGCACAATTTCCAACGTTAGTAACAAACATGCACAAAAACAACAGGGCGTACCGAAACGGGCAAGCCCGTACCGGTATGGCTCAATTACCATAACAGTTACTTGTATCAATACACGAACCTCTGTATCGATATGGTGTGTTGACCCACTTGTACCGATACGGTCTTGACCCAGTACCGATCCCCCTTGTGATTTTTCAAAACTCATAATTTCAGTGACCAATTCGCGTACCGATACGGTACCACACGTATCGGTATGACTCTTTAAAAATGAAAGGGTCATACCAATACTCAAAATCGTGTACTGATCCTGATGTACAAAACTCAAGGGGTGTACCGATACTCGGCTAACCGTACTAGTACCCCTTTGCATCTTACACTTAAAACGGAGCCATTTCAAACCTTATGTGCCGATCCCTGGGTACTCGTACCGGTACGCGAAGGCCTGTAATGACCTCTAGGTCAAACATATGACACTTTGGCTCAATCTAAACACATTATACACATATCTAAACATCATACAACATCAAGAACATGCTTAACACCAACATACCAACATTTTAAACAATCCTAGCAAGCCTAAGACATCATCCATATCATCTAGAGGCATGCTTCCTACTCACATGTAAAAACCTCAAACCAAACTTCAACCAAGCATAAATGGCCAATTAAACATCCAAAACATCAACATAAACTTGCACAACTAAGGAGTTTAGCAAACAACCTTCCCAATCAACAAATGATCACATTGCCTTTATTACTACAAGTTTAAATCAAAGTCATACTTTCGTAAACACAAGTCCTTGGATTCCCTTTGCTTGCTTATTGCCTCCAACTTTTAATTCTCTGCATTGATGGAAAAAAAGAGCGTAAGCACACTAAGCTTAGTAAGGAATGCTCAAAGACCGACCACCATCAATGCATTTAAAACCATTTAACAATTTTTTGGAGAAGCCACTTTCCAAAACATTATTTCAACATCATGCCTTATCAAACCATGCACTTTACATTTCCAAAACATGCATATTAAACCATTTTTAAAACCTTTCTATACCATCACATGACAATATAATTCATTTCTTAAACATTAACTCATTGTTTTCATATGCATCAATCAAAACCAATATTCAATACATTTTACCTTGCATTACCAATGTTCAAAAACATTATCAAAACATGCATTACTTCTAAATGCATCAACATCATTAGATAACCAATTTTCAGCATTAAACGAAGCTCAAATCATGCATATACAGTGAGCAATTAAACCATTAAAACAAGTGCATAAAAACTAATTGCCAAACCGAGTTCGAGAGAGAATTCATCATTTACTTACTTTTGAGCTTAGACCAGTGTTTCAAGCTTGATCTAAAATTCCAAACACAACTTTCAAACTTTTGTAAAGCTGTAACACACGTTCTTACTCACCGACACGCAAAGCCTCGCTTGCCGATACGGTAAACACGCCTCCAAAGCTTCCAAAACGTTCATTCAAGCTTGAAGATCAACTTCCCCTAATTTATCCATACAAAAGTGGAGGATTCAATGCATCAAAATGCATTCAACAGCCCAACAACATCAATTAACATAAATCCTCAACAAACTCTCGCTAATTTTACCCTACAACAACCGAAATTTTAACATCAAACATCTTCCAAACTTAACCCATCCAAAACCTAAGGTTTTAACCCATCAATTAACATCAATTAGCATCTAAAAACACAATAACATTATACTTATACCTCCAACATTCATTAAACCTCCACAACTCCCCAAAAACTCACAACTAGCAACCTAGAAAATTAGAGATTCACATAGTTTTGGGATTCCAATGTTAAAGCCCACTTATTAACATTATTAGACATCAAAACCATGATTGGAATCAATCAAGAACTCATCAAAATAGAGCCTATACGAAAATCCATCAATCTAATTAATTAAATCTTGATTTAACCAATTTTTCATAATTAAATCATCAAATCAAGTTAGAAAACATATGTAAAGGATCAATAACTTAGGAATTTCAGAAAAGAACCTTATATTAGAGGAAAAGAACGAAACTCACCTCTAAATTTGGCTTTCCTCTTAATTGGATGAATTTTCTCGAGAAAACAAGATCAAATCAAATGGATTTTATTTGGAAACCATTAAAGATTCATTTGAAAGCAAAAGAATGTTGAAATCAAGTATTTACCTGAGAAAATTGAAGTAGAAAAGAATGTTTGGCTGGAGAGAATTTGAGAGAAAATCTTTTGGTGAAAAGTTAGTTACGTAAAGTTTTCTTTAAATGCTATTATGAAATCAACTTCCCCAATCCTTTTTATTTAACTTAAAAATCTTTTTAAAATATCCAATTAAAAGAGAAAAGCCTGATATTATAATTTGGCCAAATATCTCCTTAAAGATTCTAAGTTTTGACCCTTTTACAAGTTAGTCACCAAAAATAGTATTAAAACTTTACATTTTGGTCACTAACTGAAATGTCCAATTTCGAGAACTCTTTTTATAAAATTGATTTGACCAAACCCTTTAGAGAATATTATTTAATAATTTAGAACATTTTCCATAATTTTTCCTCACTCAAAAATATTTATTTCCATTTAAATCCCGAAAATGACTCGAATCTTCTAATTCGATCTATCGGACCGTCTAATCAACCTAGAAAACTCCTAGGCTCAAAAATGGGGCGTTACAACCCAAAAAATTAGAGTCTTAATATAAATAAAGAAAATAAAATAGGATACCCTGGACGTCAAGTGCAAGAGTGTCTTAGATTCAACTCTCCCGATATTAGTATATCTTGTGAATGTTGTGGCGAGTCAAGAAATTTCTTCTAGATCACTCGGTTCACACCCTATGATTACCGCGTTGCTTGATCTAATAAAAAACAACTCTGTTTCTATTCTCTTCATTCATTTCTATTCATAAATGTTCAAGCTTTCCGAACTTATTTAACCAGTAGAGTGCAAAATATCATTCTAAGAATAAAACTCTGTAAGTGCATGTGTGTGCTTATGATTGTTACTAGCTATTATTATATTACTATGACTAGACACATGTCTTCAAAGATACATCTCTAACGCCAGGGTATTGGACAAGTGGAGCATAGCTCCTTATTAGATTTGTTGACTCCCCCACAACTCCATCAGAGTGCTTCAAGACTTATTTATTTAATAGTTCATTATTTCTCTATTTTTCTTTTTTCTTCTCTTTTTTTCTTTCCTTTCTTCTTTTCTTTTTCCTTTTTTTCTCTTTTTTCTTTCTTTTTTTTTCTTTTTATATAGAAAATTACGCTTAGAACTTTAATTTCAAGCAACTCTACTTGGTTAAAGATGTCTAGTCCACCTCACTATTTATGAATATCAAATATTTGTCATTGAACATCATCAAAGGTGTAGTAATCTGCCATTTTCTTGCTTTGTTGACCAGAGTAGATTGAGAAATAAATTTTACTTCATCGTTTTTACAACATCCAATCCATCTTTGTACCGGAATCAATGTCGCATCTTGCAATTGGTATCCAGGGGCCTACAAGGGTAAGAGGTGATGTACATATATTCATTAAAAAAATATCCCTTTGTTGAAATGAAACCAGCAGACATGACATATGCCCTTAGAAAATAATCTCTACTACTTTCGGGCCATAAGTAGCAGAATTATCTCTATGTATTACTTCAAAGATGGTCCATGTAGATTGTACCCACATGATGCACAAACATGGTTAAGACAAACTTCTCAGAATTCCAGACAGTCTTGGAAGTATTCATTCTAGTTCTTAGATTCTTCGGCTAGTATAACAACTTGCTTCATTCCTTTTTGTCTCTCATTGCTGAACTAGCTCTCCTGTCAAGATTCTATTACTGACTAGCTTCTTGATTTCTTCCATTAAAGGCATACACTTCATGGTAGTATGTTCTAGTACCCCCATGTGAAAGTCGCAAACATTATCTGAATCATAGCTATGGGCAGATGGCTTTGGCATTACCTTCATTGGCCTAGGAGTGATATGTTGTCCTTCAATAAGGTGAGGAAATAAGTCTAACATAGGTACTCCAAATATCTCCAGATTTGCACTTGCTCGAGGAATTTTTCGTGATAGATCTGATGAATCAACAAGCCTTTTTCTCTTGCGGCTCCATAAGCTTTGAACATTATATTCATCCACTTCTTTCTCTTGCTTCACTTCCTGATTATCATGACTTTCAAATCTAGGTCCAATTTTACCTTGTCGAATTCCCATTTCTATTGCTTCTCTAATCACCATGAGGTCACTAAAACTGCCTCTTGAATTTATAAGCATTCTCTAGAAGAAAAGAGATGCAAGAGTTTGATGAAACATGAGAGATATTTCTTCCCCTTTTAGGGAGGTTGTACTTAGTTTGCTAATCCTTGCAACCTCAATGCATAATCTTTAAAGCTTTCACTGACCTTTATACTTATGTTCTGCAAAAGTTGGCAATCTGGAGCCAGGACTATAACGTATTTGTATTGCCCTAGAAATGCTTTGGCCAAATCAATCCATGATCGGATTTGTTCTAGACTTAATCTGTTGTACCACACTGCAGCAAGTCCAACCAGGCTATCATGGAAATAGTGGATCAAAAATTTATCATCGTCCAAATATCTTTCCATTTTTCTACAAAATATTGCCAAGTGTATGTTAGGACAGCTAGAACTATCATATTTTTCAAAATTGGGGACTTTGAATTCAGGCGGAATAACCAAATCAAGGACTAAGAAAAATTATCTTGCATCAAATTTGGATTATCGATGTATTTTCCTGACTTGATCTCTTCCTCAAGCCTAGCATATATATCTTTCAACTGTCAAGTCTTAATCTTGGGATGGTAGATTTCACAAAAACTATCCCTGCATTCGGGTTAGATACCCCGAGGTAGATTGTCAAACATGGTGTAGGAGTGTAGCTATTCACATTTTGTTGAGGTTTGGTCATCCATTCTTGTAACCTTCTTGAGTTTGTTCAATTCTTTCCATATCTTCATCCATATTAATAGATTTTTAAACTTTCACTGACTTCCATATTGCTGCCATCAAAACCCGAACCACTTTAGATCATGAATGTTAATGTTATGTTATTAAATAATAATATCATAGTGTTAAATATGCAATGCATGAATGTAGGAGGTATTGATTCTAAAAGTGATCATCATAAAACAATTTTCATTGAAATAAAAGGACTCAATACATCAAATATCAGATACTACAAATATCAGTGAGCTCTAACTCCCAACTTCCTCTAAGAGCCATGTCAGCTTCCCTTCGTGATATAATGTTGGATCAATATTCTGGCTTAAAGTCAATGCTACATCAGCCAGGTCTGGCACATCACTTTTTGCGCTTGAGTAACAATAATTTTTATGTCATTTTCCCTTTCCCGTATCTTCATTCTTGATCTCCGAAATTGTATATGCCACTTCTCCTCACTTTCTTGACAATATTTTTTAATATCATCATTAAGATCTTTGTACATTAGTGTAAGATTGAGATACTCGTCTACCTTATTTTTTAGTGTTACATTTTTAGCCTTACTGTTGTTTAGCTTGATAGTAGTATCCTTATACATTTGTATGTACTTATTCATCATCTCGCGTTTGGCCTGACTAACCCTTAGATCATCCATGAAAGTATTACTTTGTATTTGTATTTCCCGCAGATCACACGATAGAATATTGATTTGATCTTCACTTGTTTTAAAGTTCCCTTTCCACTACCCAGCTTCATGCTTCAGTTCTTTGATTCTTTTCCTCGACTGTTCCAGAGTCACACTCAAACCAGCATTCTTGAGCATCGAAAAAAGTTCTTGATAACTGAATTGTAAAATTTTCAACTCATCAATCAAATCATATCTATCTTTCCTTAATTTTCTTATTTGAGTCTCATATTCGAACTGGTGCCCCTTTTTTTGGGCATTTTCATCTTCAGTCTTCTACTCAGCCATTGAATCAGGAAGGCTTTATGTTCCAAATTTCCATTTTCCATGCTCCAAAAGAACTTGAACTATTTGTTTGAGGGCGATGCAATTCTCAATAGAATGTCCTTGAATTCCATCATGAAATTCACAGTGAGCATTGACGTCATACCATTTTGGATACGAAAGTTGTAAAGGTGCAAGGAAAAGTGGGGTCACCAATCGAGCTTTCAGCAATTGAGGATACGGTTCTTTATATGAAATAGAAATTGAATCAAAGTGATGTTTGTTATCTCTTGTCTTTTGAAAATCTGCTGAGAAAATACTGGGATTTAAACTTTGCCCTGGATAATTAATTGACTTTGATGAACTTGAGCTTTCTTTCACTTTAGCATCAACATGTGTTCTATTAATTGTCAAGCATTTAGGAAATTTGGGCCTTCCATCTTTAAAACTCAACATGTCTATCATGATAAGATTTTCAACCTTGTTTTTCAGAGCCTCGCAATTCTCAGTAGTACGGTCTGAACCTCATTGATGGTAATCACATTCTGCATTAATACCATAGCCCTTGGGTGAAGAAATTTTTTTGGACTTGGACAGAACTCGGATCACAAGATTTTTTTACCAGTATCGGAAGCAATTCTGCATATGTCATTGGAATTGAATTAAAGGATCCCCTCCTTTCTTTTCTTCTTGAATTTCTTCTTGGTCTGACATCACTTTCCTGGAGTTTGACTAAATTACACATGCAGCTGATTTATTGATGCGAATTGTAACAGTGCGTGAACTCGACTGTTTATTCATGTACTAGTTTTTGTTCAGTTCTCCTTTCAGTTCAATATGCCATTTTTCTTTGGTCATAACCGTCATCATAGTCATCATCTCGACTATTTGCCTTTTCAGTTCTTGTATCTCATTCTTGTCAGCATCAACACTAACAAAATATGACGTGTGACTCTTGATGAACTATCTTTCACCTCTTCCGTGATTTGTCCAGGACATTACTTCATATTTGCACTCTGCTCTATCGGAATACGAATCCCCTTATTTATTATTATCATCTTCTAATGATAACCACTTTTAAATCAATACCTCTATGCAATAAAGATGCGGTGCAAAAAATGCCAAAAAAACAACAACAAAAGAAATGAGTTAGTATTGTGAAATAATATCAAAGGCAAAAATTAAATAAGTATAGTAAAGCAGGTTATATTGACCAGAGAGAATAACTAGAGAAACAAATTTAAATCGGCAGCACCCTATCTTGGGTTTTTGTTTGGCTCTAGTAGGGTGGGATTCTAGATTACAGTATGTGGTTTTTGTTTTAGACTTTGGGTACCCGAACTATCTTTACTGCCTACTATGACAGCAAGACATCAATTTAGGAGTATACAACCCCTTATATCGGATATGTGTACCTCACGTTGTATAAGGTTGAAATACAGAAAGAAAGACAAAATTTCGACCTCAGAGATAGAGATCCTCACGTTGGATCATGTCTCGCTCCCACCTAATGGAAAAGCCAAGGTAGAAGGCTTATGCATGAATGACAGATATATCACATGAAAAAAGCATATCTCCATTCTTTCTAAAAATCCATCCAATATTTATTGGAAAAACTAAGTTCAAATTACCATTCTTAAATGTCAAAATACCACTCAAAATTATCTAAGCTTGACTCTCGAAGTGTCCCTAGCGGAGTCGCCAAGCTGTCGAAACCATTTTTTACGTGAGAAAATATACCTTGACAATTAATTTCGAAAATTAGGGTTTTCATTTAAATTTGATTTTGAAGAGACTGCAGTCACCACCGACCACTTTGAGGTAGATCGGACACCTTAAAAATAACCAAAGCTTTCTTTTTTTAAGATTAGGGTTCGAGAGTCAGTTACGTGTTGGGAAGGATTAGCACCCCCACAAATGCTCGTTATTAGTACTTTTAATTTTACGCGGCGTTTTGGCATTTCGAATAATATTTTGAATTCAACTTAAACCTTAATTATTAACTAGATTTAAATTCCAAATGGAGATATTCTTTTTATAAGAAAATATATTTTTTATCCGAATATGAGATTAAAAGCACCCCTATACGTTCAGGGCACCCCTATTCATACTCACAAAACAATATATTTCTAGCATAAAAATTTTTTAATGCATGACCAATTATTGTCTTGTTTATTTTAAGCTCTAACTTAAAAGGTTCTAATTAATCGTGTATTATTTAATTCTATGAATATTATTTAATTTAAATGCTTACATGAGATAACACCCAATTGGTTGAGCACCATCCATATTTAAGACCTAAAATTATATTAATATTCCCAATCCATTTAATTAATCTAATTATTTAATTTTTAGTCCTAATTAAGACTCTAATTAATTAACTAGATTATTTATCAACTTCTAAGATTGTAATGAATATTGATTTTTCTACTTAAAAGCCCATTTTGAATAACACCCCATTACATTGGGACACCATTCAAATTAGGACTCCAAAATTTCCCACTCAATGTCCATTAATTTGCTATAATTGTCTTCCTAATTAAATTATTTAATTCCTAATGAAGAACTTAAAACTAAGGCTCTAACAATTTATTAAAAGCTAAGTGATTTTATTGTCTAGCAATTAAGACTATATGCTTAACTTAAAATATGCATCACTCATATAAATTAATTGCAATTAAATTAAAATAATTAAATAGGGCTACATTAAAAGAATTGAAACTTTAAAACAAAGGGAAATGGACTAAATTGAGCTTTATTAAAAGTGAAGAGCCAAAGTACAAGAAAGATGAAAGAAGGGCACGGGCCTAGTCGGGGATTCACGGGCCTACAGGCCCTGGGATTATGCCTATATAAGGGCATCATCAGCCACTTACTTTTTTTTCCATTTTTTCAAAATTCCATATCTCTTTTATCCATTTTCTCTCAATTCTCTCACCGATAAACACCTCAAGCCCAGATTTTCTCCCACATTCGGATAAAAAACAATGGGTTTTGCTTGGTGTTCTTTGAAGTTCTTAAGAACTTGAAGAACACCCAAAACTCCGGTGATAAACCACAATACCCTTCGCCCTTCGATCCTACACCACCACCTTCCAAACACGCTTAGTTGTTCACGGGCCACCGTGCCACCTTTCTAGTCGCCGTCTCTTTTCGATCAGTTACCGTGAGACAATTTTCGGCCGCTAGTCGAAACCCTAAAATACCAAAAAAAATATCTTTTTACCACGAATCCTTTAGATCTAACCCGGTTCGATAGAACCACCATTCTTTCCCGATCTAATCCTAAATCTACGCAAAACCCTCCCTTTATAACTCCGTCGTTGAGATTCCGACCACACATCAAGATAAGCTCCGCCTCCTTTTTTTGATTTGCTTTTCATCTTTGTTTCGGCTATTCTATGTATATAAAGCTAACATTTCATTTGTTTTTACAGGAATCGAAAATGGAAGAGGTTATACCTTCAAATGGTGTTTCGATGACGGTTGGATCACTCGGCTGCATTTCAACCTCCCTGACGGTTCGGATGTCTAGCAGCTCTTCAAATTCCAGTTGGCGGTTCAGCCCCCGAGGTTAAGTTCTCTCTCCCATTATTATATTTATTATTATTATTACTATTAAAACCTAGTATTAATTGCTAATTATTGATCTAACACCTTCTCTCTCCCCTATTAGGGAGAAAACACAAATCTGTGGCTTCAAATTTGGACCTATTAGAGACTGCCACGTGGACAAAATTAGGCAGGAAATTTGAATATTGTGCTTGTTAGGTTATTTTTATCCAAAAATGGGTTGGGAAAAAGATATAAATTTGGTGTATCTAATGTAAAGGGAATTTGGGCCTTGTAATTGGAAATGGGTTTTTATATTGTAATATGGGACTTTTTTGGACTGATATTATTTATTGGGTTTATATTTATTTATTTATAAGAGAAATATATATATATATGTAGGTACCTAGATAAAATTCGGGACTTACACCTTTTAAAGCATAAAATTCAAGCCAAGCTACCGCCAAAGACCATGCCTTTGTAATTAATTCCTATATATGCTTAAGGGTGTTGATGTTTGTCGAATAGTGATGAACTTTAAAGCAAGTATACTCGTTGAATCAAGTAATAAAGTGATAAGTAGAGTGTCGAATCCACGAGGATTGGATCAATAACTACGAAGTTATCAGACTTAAGAATATGTTTGCAAGTAATGGTGATTGTTGATTTATTAAAACTAAAATAATTAAAACTAAAGATAGCTATGATTAAGACGAACAACTGCAGCAAATAACAAATAATTATGGAAGCTGGGATTATTGCTAAGGATATATGCTTGAATACTTATTATAATGTTATAGCGACTGACAATACATGTCTGCGTAAACCATTAAGATCTTTATCTACTCGACAAGATTTTCTAAGGAACTTCTGACTCTCTCGATGCCTAGAATTTAATATTATTGAAGCTAAGGTAATACATGTCTGTGTGAACCCTAACAACTCCATTATTTGTTTAAGAACTCATTTTTAGTCATTAAAACCCTAAACTTATGTTTAAGCCGGATTAAAACTAATTTAATAGCTTAGCTCCACTGTTCACATTTGTATAACTTAACTCTCTCGATATTAAGCCACAGATCAATAGTTAAAAGTCCTCTCTCGATAGCTATTACAGTAACTACGCATGAAGAATAATGAACATAATAGATAAAGGGAAAACAACTATAGCATTGAAATAAAGTAATCAAAACATAAAATCTTGGGAAACAATAATCCCAACTAAAGTATTTAGCTCATGTCTGAGCCTAAAATATTCATAACAAAAATATTAAAGTGCGGCAGTTTATTAAGCAAGGAAAAGATAAGAGTCGAGCGTCTTTGACAAACTCCCTCAAGGCCGTCCAACTGTTACTGCAGGTCTCCCACTTCTTCATACTCTCTTGATGACCTTTGTTGTGAGGAGATTTCTCTAGCTTCTACTCCGGTGGTTCTCCGCAAGCTTTAGACTAGTACTGTTGTCTATAATCACGCTCTCCTTGAATTGGCGTCCAAGTCTCTCTTATATAGGCAATGAAACTAGGGCTTCAGTACCCTAAAGTGCACGTGGCTTCATTAAAGAAGGCCATTGATTTTTTGCTATATTTAATGTTTCATATCAGGGGAAAAGTCCACGTGGGCAAAAGTAGATTCATCTCCAACTCTTTATGCCTTGTCAGTTTCAGCCATGCGATTTGTTACTCTTCTGCTCCAGCATTTCTCCAGCATCTACCAGTATCCTGCACATGCACCACAAAACACCACATTTCCCATAAAACGTACCAAAATATATAACAATTAAGCACATGCGGTGTAACTCCCTATCTACATGCAAACTATCTGCAATCTAATCTAAATGCAGTTATATGAACTTGAAAACACGCAAAAAACAAGTAAAAATGGTACACAAAATAGATCTTTTACACACTCGTCAGGTGCTACCCTTATTCCAACTCTCAAGGTCTCTCAAACCCAATCCAGTAGCCACTCTTAGCCTTAGGCATACACGTCTTACTCCAGCCCATCCTTCCTTATTTTGCACTTTCATTTTTGCCTTGCCAAAGGAACCGTGAACAAATCTGATTTATTTTTTTAACCATTGCCTTAGGAAGCATAAAGTGTCGACATCAGAAACTACTGACATTATATAACACAACTTGAATAAGCCACATCAAATGAATTTAGATCCACATAAGGTCTAATTAACAATCTAGACGAACTTTTGATTTGCGGGGGTTTTGAAATAAAGTATTTGATAAAGGCTCAAAATGACGTTGCAGAGGGAGGGTATAGGGGTTAATGGTGGTGTAGCCATGGAAGAAGAATATATGAGAGGAAGAAGAAGGGTTATATTGAGGGTAAAAAGGGAAATGCATAATAAATTAATTATAAAAAACTTTTTTGAAGTGCCACGTCAATTTTTTTAATGGTGGATGATGGCATTGACTGTAATAAAAGGAAATTAAAAGTTCAATGACCATATTGAAAGTATTAAAAGTTCGATGACCATATTAAAAGCACTCTAAAAGTTTAGGGACTACCAATGTAGTTTACCCAAACATTAATTATACAAAAAACTGAAAATATGTGAAATCACTTTAATTGTACACAAATATAAATGGATACTTGGTGTGTGTGTGTCTATATATATATATATATATATATATATATATCATATTACACTTTTTAAACCTATAAAATAGGTTACAATCAAAGGGTAAAGGAAGTGGATTATAAATAAATAATCTAGCATGCCTTTAATTATATAATACATGTAGGGTTCATCAATCAATAAAAAGATTGCATTGTTTAAAGTTTCCAGTTGTCCTCAATACCATAAAAATGATTGCCTTGGCGCCTACATGCTTGCCGTTCACTCTAACAAAGACCAAAACCACCTTTTTCTATCTTCTAATTTCTCTCAATCTATTTCCAAAAGCTCCTTTGTAACAGTTACACACATTCCTTGTCTGTTCCACCTTTTGCAAATACTCCAATGGCTCCTCCTCCATCGAAATCAGCACCATCAAAGCAGCTCAAGGAGCATCTCGAAGTGCAACAAGAGCCGTTCGTTCTGAACATATACCTTGCGGAGAGGGGGTATTTGGTTAAATGCTTGAGTTCTAATGGTCGAAATGGCTGGTGCAGCAGCCAAATGAGTCTCTGGAGACCTCACCGTTATAGCAACAAAATGGCTTTGATTTCCGCAAGGGTCGTTAACTCGATACTTTGTAAATTTGTTTCTGGTAGTGATAACAAGGGCGATGAAGATGAGTTTCAGATTGCAGAAATAACACCATTTGACAGTTTGGAACCAGAAGAGGTACATATAATCACCTATATTTTTAGCTTTTTTTGTCAGATTTTTACAGTATTAAACACTTGAAATGTTCAACTTTGCTTGCAGATTCTTACAAATGGAACCTGTCAAAAGAAATGCATTCAAGATAAGAAAATTGACCTTTTGTCAATGTTGGATAAATTATCATCCGAGAAAGGTTAAGATTCTTCTTCTTCTTTTCTTTCTACGTTTTAAATTCAACTTCAGCTTGAAAATTAATCTAATTAATTCAAATCTAAACTTGATTTAGCATGATTTAATCATAAAATCTATAATCAAACCATTTTAACAAGAGAGATGGGGCACAAGCATGCCCGGGCCTTGGCCCTCAACAATTTAAAATTTTTATAATAAGAACTTTAATTTTTTGAAAATTTAATTACTTCCCCTTAAATTTTTATAAATTCATATTTTTTTTGAATATTTTTAATTAAATACTCTAAAATTTTAATTTGGTCTAATGAAAATTTAAGTCCCTATAAATTTAAATATGAGATAAATTAAATATTACTCCTCAATTTTGAATTTAAATACGCAATAAATCCTTATAATTTTTAAAATTCATTAATTTCACCCCTCTCGATATTTGATCATACCTTTGTCCTTGTTTCTATAACCCAAACTTTGAATTGACCCAAATCCAAAAACTGGTTTGAAGTCGAAACCAACTTGAACAAAAAATGTCGATGGATTTAAAATGAAAATATTAAAATATGACATTGATTCGAACCTAAAATTATCTTGATCGAAATGACATAAAAATTTAAAAAATAAATAAATTTGATTTATATTGATTTGATCTAAAATCGACCCAACAACCCTAGATCTTGGTAATATTAATCTTATGTGTTTCTCTCGTGTAGTGCATCGCATCATATCAAGTCAAGGAAGTCCATCAAATACGCACTCCATTGATCTGACCGAAAATGTCAAAGGCAATTTTGTGCTGGCAACTTTTCCTTGGAAGTTGCTAAGAAAATCACTACTGGAGAGGTACACTCTCATCGGTTTCAAAGAAGCAAAGGGGACCATAATAAACGAACCTCGCACTCTTCGATATTGCCGAAGAAACCAACGTCTTGGGAATCAAAAGAAGCCACTATTGGACCTGTCTGCAAAGAAATCGACGAGAAACAATGACGGAACAAATGTCGGAAACCATTACAACTACTTTCAGAGGTTCATTTGTCTGAAAATCCTGGGAAACCAAACCAGGAACTTGTCAAGTATGGGTTGTTCATACGCATTTGAAGAATGGCAGCAGTATTCTAAACTGCAGAGAAAGATAGGGTCTGAGTTAGGAGATACAATCATGGATGAGATTGTCGAGGCCGAAGTACGTGACTTACTACGACAGTGAAATTTTAACTTGATTTTTTTTTTAGAGTGAATGAATATTAATTAAATCTTAATTAAGTCGATATTATTAGGCTAAAAATATTTTGAAATTCCAACTTGATTATTTTTCTTTTCTATTTATTTGTTCATTTATGAAATGGAAAAAAAAAAAGCTGAATCAGTCTTAGAAAAGTTGACAAAGTTACATATGTAATATATAAGAGAGTGTGGGGTCAGACGTGCTTAAGTAAGTACTATCATTTTATTTATGAGTAATAAATGTTCTAAACAATGTTTAGGGTTCAAATACTAACAACATACAATAAAATAAACTAGGTTGAAACGATCACCTCGTGATTAACTTCTATAGTAATCAAATCTAGGTTAGTATATTAATAAATGAGATACAGAAAAACATCAGTCATAGGAATCTTCTTCACGGGAGTTTCGACATGGAGAGAATGGGAGATAGAGTTCTGGGGGTCGCTGGAAATGAAGAGGCGAGAGAGATGCGATGGGTGAGAACAGGGAAAGAGTGTATGTCAAATATCAAAGCAGTCACAGTGTTTGTCTCGAATCTTTCTTCAAGACTTCACTGGCAGGGGTTGTGGTTTTCGTTTGCTCGTCACGGCGAGGTGGTCGCTGCATTCATTCCGATGAAGAGAAACAGAATGGGATCTAGATATGGCTTTTCCCGGTTCTCAAATATGGATGATGCTCTTAGGGCGATTGACTGGCTAAATGGTTGTGTGCTTTTTGGGAGTCGAATCTCAGTTGGTTTGCCTAAATATTGGAGTCTCGGAAGAAAACCCCGGTAAAGCTTTCTCATCCCAAGCCTGTCGATTCAAATAATGAGTTTTGTCACTCTTCTCAAAGTGAGAATGTAGTGGAAGGCATAATTGATAGGGGTGTGATCGAAAAGTTAAAATCTAGCATTATTGGCATCAAGATTAAGGTTTTTAGTGCAGAAAAACTAATAGAGTTATTGAAGAGAAAAGGGTTGTTTGATTTTGCTGCTCAACCAATTGCAGGGAATCAATTTATTGACTTTAATCGGGAGGAGTTAATTTCACAGTGTTTGAATTGGGAATGGGAGTGGTTGTCTGAAATCTTTTCCGACCTTGCTCGATGGAAGGAAGATTTCAGACCTGGTAGTCGGGTCACTTGGGTGGCCATCCATCATCCATGGTGTTCTAGTATTTGCTTGGAACAGTTTTTCATTCAATAATCTCTTGAATCGGTGGGGGATATTTATCCTGTTCCTAGAAGATGAAAAACTGATGGGGAGGGACTTCACTATCAAAAGGGGAAAAAATCCTGACAAACAACATGAACTTCATTGAGGAAAATGTGTCTCTATCGTGTAATGGCGTTTGTTATCCAGTCTTGATTAGGGAATTTAACGTTGGCGACTGGTATAATTCTGTTGAGGAAGAGTCTACTTCAAAGAATGTTTATTTTGATGTTAATGATGGTGATCTTGGTGAATCGGGGAGTAATTTTTCAGACAATAGTTCAAGCTCTATTCCGGCGAATTTTGAATCTGATAAAGACGATAATCTGAAAGGGCGTGAGTGCTTTAGAGTAGGTGTCGGGTGGAGCATGAAGATGCTTTGGTTCCATCGAACGTTTTATTGTATGCAGATAACAAGGATGTCGGTTCAATGAACAAAGAGGCTACCAGCTTTGTGGGAGTTCCCGAGGTAGATTTAATATTATGTGGGGATCGCAGTTTTGGTGCCATGTGTTACGTCCATGTCGTCTAGGCCTGGATCAGTATGTCGTACGGAACTTGAAAGGGACTCGTCCCAAACAAGTCAGCCTTCAACATGTCTTTTATCCAAGGACTTAACTCGGAAGCGTCATCTCATGATCCTTCAAGCAACACGCGCATCGAATACTGTATCCCACAGGGCCTAGCAAATGCTAGGTGCCAACCCCTGAATTCCGCGACAAGCACGATATGGGGCCCTCTGGCCCCAAACCGTCCCTAAGAGGTTATCCTAGAGAGACATTGTGCCATCCGCTTGGCCCCAATGCCCTTACACCTAGGCCCTACATGAGCCTAAGAGAAGGTCACTTACACCAAGGCAGCTTGGCTGCTAGCACATGGCGATGAGGATGGTTGAGACCCAACACCAGATCACTTCCCCCTAAAGAGCTAAATAAACTTACCAAGTATGACACAAGTAGATGTTGCTTCATCCCAAACGAGGACACTTTCTGGACAAGGTCTTCATTGCCTTCCAAAGCTTCCCGACTTGCATCCTTAACTTGGTAACTCCTTAGGGATTGCTCATATCGTCGCTCAATCCGCCTTTGCTCTATCCCGAATGGGCTTGTCAAGGTAGGATCGCAATACAATAAGAGACAACCTTGACATTCTCCCACACCCCCTCTTATTGATGTCCTCATGGATGTAGTCCAAGAAGGGATGGTTCTGACATTCTCCCCTATTTTTTCTATCGATTTCCTCATCGATGTTGACACCAGATGTTCATCACTTGATAAGTTGATATGGACATCTATGGCAGCTCATCTTCGATCTGTGCTTGACATAATACACTTCTCTAGTCCCATAATCTGAACATTCAAGCGAATAATTCAAGCCTCGCTCTTGGGTTCTTTTAATCTCCTTATGACCACGTTGCACATACGTGACCATCTAGACCAATCATGAACTCATTATGACCCAATTCCTCTTCTTTCATGTCGAGTACTAGATGCATGCTCCCTCACTTTTACTCTGATTGTGCCCCGAGCAAAAGACAAGTAACGAACCATTGAACCACTTGAACATGTGCCTTATAGTTTCTTTGCGCAACAATATCTGGCAATAGAGCTACAAAACTCAAAGTAACATACCTGGCCATATGCAAGTGAACTATGACTCGTCATGCAATGGCTTGCTCCTCGGCTTTAAGCACATTCGCACAAACATGTCCCACCTTATAGTGAGACCTTCAAAGTATACAATGTGTCAGCAGATAGCCACTATCCAAGCGGGTAAGTACATGCTCTCTTTGCACTTAGTTGCTTAATAATGTCAAATGGTCTCTAGTTTCCACCATGATTCATAAATATACTCCGTCTCTTTGCCTTTCTTTATATTATCTGTACTACAAGATATACAAGCAAATACATCAGTGATAACATATTCACATAAGTCTTGTATGTTAACTGGTTCGTACACATTGCCTTGCGCATTCACCATTTGCCAAGTGAATGTACTCTAATGCCCACTTTGATGCTACCTAGCATCAAGTTAACCTGAGACTTGATCCCATATAGCTCGAACTTCATGTCACTTAACACGTCTTTGCCTTTCACTATAGTTTGAATCAACTCCTGCTAAGTTTCCTCAATTTCACGGTGTCTATCATTTTGGAAAAATACCTCTCATTACCGCCACAGTGGCCTCAAGGTCCTC
This sequence comes from Hibiscus mutabilis, assembly GCA_019671005.1. NCBI lineage: Eukaryota > Viridiplantae > Streptophyta > Magnoliopsida > Malvales > Malvaceae > Hibiscus > Hibiscus mutabilis. Next base: position 29,523,373 of record CM033747.1, on the reverse strand, counting down.
AAATTGGTTGGGGTCTATCGAACCACCACCCTGAGATAAAGTCCCTGGACAAAAATAGAGACGAGCACCACAATGCCCCAAAGCCACAAGCGCCCCGGTGCTAGGATAATTATTGTGGTTAATGACAGACACCTCTTGTGCACTGATTCTACCCCAACTATCCTACAAGCACCACTACACTGGGATAATTATCATGGTTAACGACTGATAAGTGTTCAAAAGTAATATTTTTTCTTACCCTTTTTACTCATATTATTGTTAGTCTTAGGCTCATATTAGTTGCATAATTAGCCATTCATTCATTAATCCATGTTTCCTTCCATCGTTGAGCTTGATTACATAACTTGGTAGTTTTTGTGGGAAAATATGCTGCTTTGGTGTGTTTTGTGTGTATGTACAAGATCACTTGCCAAAGCAAGGCTAGAGCTAGTTGCCAGGGCAATACATGAAGGAGATGCCGAGGTAGTTGCCAGGGCAATGCATGAAGGAGATGCCGAGCCAGTTTCCAGGGAAATTGTTGACAAAGAACAAGGTGATATGGTAGTCGAAATTGATGACTAGACAAGCCCAAGATGACGTGGAGCAAAGCCAAATCCCAAAGGAATTTGATTTCCATGAAAAGATTAAAGAAGAATTAAATTCCAATAAGATAGGAGAAGTTCTAGTAGGAATATAATTATAATAAAGAATTGTATTCTTTAAAGATAATTTAATTCCAACTTAACTTCCTCCTCAAAGAAGGAGTTTGATCTAGCCCTATAAATTAGAGGGGAATTTCGACAACTCAGGGAGAGCAAGAGGAGAGAATTTTCGACAAGCATCTAGGGCAAGAGGATTTCGACAAGCTTCAATTCTTCATCTTTTTCTTTCTTGTTCAATTAGGTTCATGCTAGGGATTATTTATCTTGTGTTTCTTTGGAACCTAGCCATGAACTAAATTTATTTGGCTATGGTTATTGTGTTTTGTGGTTGTGAGAAACTATTGGATTTTGTTTAGGTAATAAGAGTTTGCACTTTTCTATTCAAGGTTTATTCATTCTTGGTTCTTATTCTTGTTTGCGAGTGAATTGGGAGAGGATCTCGTAACTTCATCTATTTATCTAATATCGGGAGAGTTAGATTCAAGAAACGAATGAATATGATCTTTATTCAATCTATTGATGGTAAAGATTAATCCGGCTTAGGAATAAGTTAAGGATTTCAACGGCTAAGAGGAGCGCAAGATTGGTTGTTGTTCACCCTTGATTCACGCAGGGATGTATTATCAAGGCATGCACAAGTAGCTAGAGTTTCGACTTAGGGATAAGAAGAAACCATTGAAGAACGCTCTGCCGAACCTTGAAGGTTGCTGCCCAGACGCCCAAGTAGTTGCCCAACTAGTCGCCCAGGCAACCATCGATTAGTTGCCAAGGCAACCCCGTTGTGCAAGTTGCACGGGCAACTGAGTTGCCCGTGCACTCTTTTACCAGGACGATCCAATCGGCTATCACACCTCAACTCACGATAAGCTGGCCTATCTCTCTCAATTGATCTCATCTATTCTTTTACTTTATTGCTTTCTAGATTAGTTATTAGTTAAACTCCTATAATCCTTTATTTGTGTTTTTACTTTTTATAGTGCAAGAGACTAGATTCTTGAAGTGGAACCAATCCCTATGGAGACGATATCTTTTATACTATAACTTGCAACGTGTATACTTGCACAATTGCGTAGCACTTATTACGCGCAACAAGTTTTTGGCGCCGTTGCCGGGGGATTGGCAATAGGAACTTTGTTTTTATTTTCTTGCACTTTCTTTTTACTTTTCTTGTTTAAGATTCAAAGGGCTAACAAACTTTGGTTTTGCATTGGTATATGACCAGGGCGAGACCGATTACACCAGAATATCCCTTTGATCCAGAAATCGAACGAACCTTACAAAGACTTAGACTATGGATAAGAGTAGCAATGGCTAATCAAGACGGCAATATGAATCAAGATGTTCCAGCAGGATGAGGAGTGATTCTTGCACGAAACAGAACTATTCGAGACTATCTTGAAGAAGATCTTGATGGACTTAATTCAGGAGTTGTCGCACCTGAAATTGAAGCCGACCACTTTGAGTTGAAACCGGTAATGTTTAATATGATCAACACAATAGGTCAATTTGGCGACTCGGCAACTGAAGATGCACGACAACATCTTAAATCTTTCCTCAAGATTTGCAACTCGTTCAAAATACACGCAGTCACCCCCGATGTCTTACGATTAAGATTATTCACCTATTCACTGAGGGATAGGGCGAAAGCATGGTTGAATAGCGTTCCTGCCGGATCAATAGCATCTTGGACCGATCTTTGTCGTGATTTCCTTGCTCGGTTTAATCCTACAAATTTGACTGATAGGCTTCGTAACGACATTACTTCTTTTCGGCAGGCAGATGATGAATCCATGTACGAGGCTTGGGAGCGATATAGAGAACTTCTACACAAATGCCCCCTACACGGATTCCCGGTGTGGACTCAAGTAACAATGTTTTACAACGCTGTGAATACACCAACAAGGATAATGCTAGATGCCTCGGCAAACGGCATACTCCTAGATAAGTCACCGGAGGAAGCAATGCAAATTCTAAATAGGCTGGCCAAGAATGATTATCAATTCCCCTCTACTATAAGAGGATGAGTTAGACTCCAAGCCACAATACATGAACTAGGATCATCAGATTCAATTTCGGCACAATTGGCCACTTTAACCAAGATGGTCTAGAACATGCAAAAACCAAACAACACACATGAGGTCAAGGTAATGAATTCTTTTTGTGAGTTATGTGGTGATAACCATGATTCTTCTGAATGTATGCAGAATCCGGAATCCAGCTTCTACGTGGGGAATTACAATCGGAACAACAATATGATGTCCAATACATACAATCCAACTTGGAAGAAGCACCCAAATTTTTCATGGAGTAATCCCAACAATGCTATAAACCAGAACAATCAGAATGCCCAAGCATCGGGATTCCAGCAGAATATGCCACGGCAACAGTTACCGCAGTAACAACCGACAACATCTAGTTCTTTGGAAAATTCTCTAAATGCTTTTATGATGAAAACTGAATCTTATATGGCTGAGAATAGTAACTTCATAAAAAGAACTGATGCTTTTATTAACAGGACCGAGATGAGATTGCAAAACCAAGAGGCGACAATCAAATCATTGGAAAATCAAGTCGGACAGTTTGCTCAAAATCTGAATACTAGACCGCAAGGAGGTTTACCTAGCGATACTGAAGTCGCAAGAGGAACTGGCCATGAACAATGTAAGGCAATCACCACTAGAAGTGGCCAACAACTTAGAGAGGCTCAAACTCGCTCATCAAACAAAACTCCACAAAAAGATCAAGACGAACCTAGAGGTAAAGCCTCAGATGCTGAACCAGGAATTGCCGCGGCAGCCGGCAATAAGCATGCCTCATCAACCGACGATAAGGATGCTTCGGCAACATGTGATAAGCATGCCTCGGCAACCCCAATTGATAATGCCTCGGCAACTGTAGTTGTCCCGGCAATACCGTCAATCAGGTTCCAAACCAATGAAAGGATCGAAGATATCCGACTTCCACCACCATTCCCACAAAGGTTGAAGCGACAAAAGCAAAAATATCAATTCAAGAAGTTTCTTGATATCCTAAAGTAAGTCCACATCAACTTGCCATTGGTGGAAGCAATTGAACAAATGCCAAACTATGCCAAGTTTCTTAAAGACATTGTGTCCAAGAGAACAAGGCTAGGAGAGTTTGAAACAGTTGCCACAACAGAAGGATGCATGGCAATGTTGCACAATCGTATACCACCCAAGTTGAAGGATCCCAGAAGTTTCACAATACCCTATTCCATTGGAAACCACTATGTCGGGAAAGCATTATGCGACCTTGGGGCTAGCATAAACTTGATACCTAAATCAGTTTTCCAGAAACTAGGAATCAGGAAGGCAAGACCTACAACAGTTATGCTACAGCTAGCCGACAGATCCTATGTGCATCCAGAGGGAAAAATCGATGACATACTGGTAAAAGTTGATAAATTTATTTTTCCCGCTTACTTTATTGTTTTGGATTGTGAAGCAGATGAGCATGCACCTAGCATTCTCGGGAGACCATTCCTAGCAACAGGGAGAACCTTGATCGATGTTGAAAAAGGAGAACTCACAATGAGGGTGAATGACCAGCAAGTTAAGCTAAATGTGTTCCAAACACTAAGGCATGCCGATGATCCAGAAGAATGCCAACTTCTTCATGCCACGGCAGAGTTTAACTTCGACGAGGAATTTAGTTGCCTCGGCAACTACATTGCTGATCAAGAGGAACCTGAGGAGTATGAAGAACCGGTCGATGAGGAACAACAAGAAGAGGCAAATTGGCCAGTCAATCGACCAGGTACATACTTTGAACCACGTATTACTCAGGTAAGGAAGGTAAACTCGAAAAACCCTCTATTGAACAACCACCGATTCTTGAGTTGAAACAATTGCCAGAGCAACTAAAATATGTATACTTAGGAACCGATAATACATTGCATGTAATTATTTCTTCTAAGTTACAGCCTGAGCAGGAAAAGAAGCTGATCAAGATGATGAAGCTACACAAAAAGGCAATAGGGTGGACAATTGCCGACTTGAAGGGAATTAGCCCGGTAGTGTGCATGCACAAGATTTTGTTGGAAGATGATCACAAACCTTCAATTGAGGCCCAGAGAAGACTGAATCATGCCATGAAAGGGGTTGTAATGAAAGAAATCATCAAGTGGCTTGACGCTGACATTATATACCCTATCTCTGACAGTACATGGGTAAGTCCGGTACCATGCGTACCGAAAAAGGGATGTATAACAGTGGTAAGTAATGAAAACAATGAACTCATTCCAACTAGGACTGTGACCGGTTGGAGGGTTTGTATGGATTATCGAAAGCTAAACAAAGCCACCAGGAAAGATCACTTCCTATTACCCTTTATTGATCAAATGTTTGACCGTCTTGCAGGTAAACCCTTTTATTGTTTTCTTGATGGTTATTCAGGTTACAATCAAATTGCCATAGCACCAGAAGATCAAGAAAAGACAACCTTCACTTGCCCATACGGTACTTATGCCTTCCGAAGGATGCCGTTCGGATTGTGTAACGCCCCGGTAACCTTCCAAAGATGCATGATGGCACTCTTTTCAGACATGGTCGAAGACTTCCTTGAGATCTTCATGGATGATTTTTCTATTTTTGGTAATGACTTCGACAGCTGTCTCGGCAATTTAGAGAGGGTGTTGGCAAGATGTGAAGAAACTGATTTAGTCCTCAATTGGGAGAAATGCCATTTTATGGTAGATGAAGGAATAGTGCTCGGCCACAAGATTTTATCCAAGGGAATTGAAGTAGACAAAGCCAAGGTAGACGTGATCGAGAGATTACCCCCACCAAGTTCGGTTAAAGGAATTCAAAGTTTTCTTGGACATGCAGGTTTTTACAGGAGGTTTATTCATATTTTTTCTAAAATCACTAAACCCTTGTGCTATTTGCTTGAACAGGATAAAATCTTCGATTTTGATGATTCTTGCACCCAAGCATTCGAAACCCTAAAGAAAAAGCTTGCCTCGGCACCCATTGTCGTTCCACCAGATTGGACGCTACCTTTTGAGCTCACGTGTGATGCAAGTGATTTTGCGGTAGGAGCAGTCCTAGGCCAACGCACAGGTAAGACCTTCCATGTGATATACTACGCTAGTAAAACTCTTAATAGTGCTCAAGTGAATTACACAACAACGGAGAAAGAGTTACTAGCTGTAGTTTTCGCTTTTGACAAGTTCCGATCCTATTTGATTGGTACAAAGGTAATTGTTCATACGGACCATTCGACAATCAAATATCTATTTGCTAAAAAGGATGCCAAACCTCGTTTGATTCGTTGGATATTACTTTTACAAGAATTTGATATTGAAATTAAGGACAAGAAAGGAACAGAAAATCAAGTGGCCGATCACTTATCACGTTTAGAACGCAACAGGGAGGAGGATGCAGACCTAGAGATATGCGATGCATTCCCGGATGAACAAATTTTAGTTGCCTCAGCAACCATGGACGCGCATGCCTCGGCAACTCTCGACGCCGCAGCAGCCTTTGACGCGCACGCCTTGACAATTTTGGGAGCAGTCACCACAGCAGCACATGCCTCGGCAATACCCTGGTACGCGGATTTAGTTAATTTCCTTGTTTGTGGTATTTTACCTTATGGCATTACTCACCAATGGAAGAAGCGGTTCTTACATGGTGCTAAGCATTACTTTTGAGATGAGCCTCTTTTGTTTAAACAATATGCAGATCAGGTTATACGCTGATGTGTCCCTGAAGAAGAGCAACAGAATGTACTCCGGCAATGCCATTCTTCACCCTATGAAGGACATTTTGGAGGAACTCGTACTGCGGCCAAAGTTTTGCAATCCAGTTTGTATTGGCCAACATTGTACAAAGATGCCCAAAACTTTTACAAGCAATGTGATCGTTGCCAGAGACGGGCAATATCTCTAGACGACATGAGATGCCGCTCTAGAACATCATCGAAGTAGAATTATTCGATGTATAGGGGATCGATTTTATGGGACCTTTCCCATCTTCATTCGGTAACCTCTACATTCTACTTGCCGTCGACTACGTGTCTAAATGGGTTAAGGCAGCTGCAGTTCCCAACAACGATTCCAAGATCATGCAACGATTCTTGCAGAAAACATATTTACACGGTTTGGGATGCCGAGAGCAAATATCAGTGACGAAGGCAAGCATTTTGACAACAGACTTATTGCCAAGATGTTGCAACGCTTCGGCATATCACACAAGATCGCCACGGCATATCACCCATAAACCAACGGGCAAGTAGAAATTTCCAACCGAGAATTGAAGGGTATACTCGAGAAAGCTGTAAATCCCTCTAGGAAGGATTGGTCATTAACTAGATGACGCACTTTGGGCATATCTCACTGCATTCAAAACACCCTTAGGTATGTCCCCCTTCCGAGTTGTCTATGGCAAAACATGCCATCTACCGGTGGAAATCGAACACAAGGCATATTGGGCAATCAAGACCGTGAATATAGAGTGGGAAAGTGCCGGACAAAAGCATTTGTTGGACCTCAATGAGATAAAAGAATTCCGTGCACTCGCCTATAACAATGCACGAATCTACAAGGAGAAAACAAAGCAATGGCATGACAAGAAACTATTGCCGCGTCAATTCATGCCAGGGCAACTAGTTCTCTTATTCAATTCTCGGCTATAACTTTTCCCGGGAAAGCTGAAATCAAGATGGTCACGACCATTCGAAGTTGTCAAACCATTCTCCCATGGTGCCGTGATAATCAAGTCCATCTCTGACAACCATGAATTCAAAGTTAATGGACAAAGATTGAAGCACTACAATGGTGCCCATGTGGAACGTAACAAAGAAGTGGTCACCTTAGGATATGCATGAGCATGCTCTCCTTTCGATATTTTATTTTATTTTCTTTTTCTTTTTATTTTTAATTTTGTTGAATTATTTAATTTCTATTTTTATTATTTTTTTATTACTTTCGATTATTTATTTTTTTTAGGATAGATTTATTTTTTTTATCTTTTTAAGTTTAAGAATCCCTTTGCACATCTTTATTTATTTTCTTTTATTAGTCTATATTTAATTTTAACCCTTATTTGATTTGTCTTTGAATTGTAGGAAAAGAGATCAAGATAAAGAAGAATTTTAATCCAAGAAGGAAAACATCTTCAACAAGGAAACTAATGGGCTGAATCTAAGGCTTATATAAAGCCTCCAATTTACCCTAATCAAACCCCCTTGCCGTCACCCTCTCCCTAAACCAAAACCCTTTTTTCGTTTTCCTCTAATCCCACCCACCAATTTTACCACCTATCTTTGCTATAAAACCCATCACCCTTAACCTATTCCTACTTTTTATCTTGCAACTTTTTAGTTTCTTCTCTATTATTTTCTTTGTTTTTACTCACAACCAAGATCATCCATGGCATCCAAAATTAAATTTCTAGTTCATCCAAGTTCCTCCAAAGAACCAAGATACAAGAAGTTTGCTACACCGGTGGTTCAAGAAAGATTTCACTCCAAGTTTAAAAGCCGGAAGATTCATGAAGAACAAGGCTTTGAATACTCCAACTCTCATCAAGATTTCGGCATTGAACCATTCATCTTCGAGAGGACTGCACATCAAAAGTGGCAAATTGTTGCGCGTAATAAATGCTACGCAATGGTGCAAGTATACACGTTGCAAGTTATAGTATAAAAGATATCGTCTCCACTGGGATTGGTGCCACTTCAAGAATCTAGTCTCTTGCACTGTAAAAAGTAAAAACACAAATAAAGGATTATAGGAGTTTAACTAATAACTAAACTAGAAAGCAATAAAGTAAAAGAATAAATGAGATCAAATGAGAGAGAGATAGGCCAGGTTATCGTGAGTTGAGGTGTGATAGCCGATTGGATCGTCTTGGTAAAAGAGTGCACGGGCAACTCAGTTGCCGTGGCAACTTGCACAATGGGGTTGCCTTGGCAACTAATCGATGGTTGCCTGGGAAACTAGTTGGGCAACTTCTTGGGCGTATGGGCAGCAACCTTCAAGGTTCGGCAGAGCGTTCTTCAATGGTTTCTTCTTACCCCTAAGTCGAAACTCTAGCTACTTGTGCATGCCTTGATAATACATCCCTGCGTGAATCAAGGGTGAACAACAACCAATCTTGCGCTCCTCTTAGCCGTTGAAATCCTTAACTTATTCCTAAGCTGGATTAATCTTCACCATCAATTGATTGAATAAAGATCATATTCATTCGTTTCTTGAATCTAACTCTCCCGATATTAGATAAATAGATGAAATCACGAGATCCTCTCCCAATTCACTCGCAAACAAGAATAAGAACCAAGAATGAATAAACCTTGAATAGAAAAGTGCAAACTCTTATTACCTAAACAAAAACCAATAGTTTCTCACAACCACAAAACACAATAACCATAGCCAAATAGATTTAGTTCATGGCTAGGTTCCAAAGAAACACAAGATAAATAATCCCTAGCATGAACCCAATCGAACAAGAAAGAAAAGGATGGAGAATGAGGCTTGTCGAAATCCTCCTTACCCTAGATGCTTGTCGAAAATTCTCTCCTCTTGCCCTCCTTAGACTTGTCGAAATTCCCCTCTCTAGCTCTCTATGGATTGTCGAAATCTCCCTCTTATTTATAGGGCTAGGTCAAAGTCCTTCTTTGAGGAGGAAGTTAAGTTGGAATTAAATTATCTTTAAAGAATATAATTTTTTATTATAATTATATTCCTACTAGAACTTCTCCTATCTTCTTGGAATTTAATTCTTCTTTAATCTCTTCATGGAAATCAAATTCCTTTGGGATTGGGCTTTGCTCCACGTCATCTTGGGCTTTTCTAGTCATCAATTTTGACTACCATATCACCTTTGCTCTTGTCGACAATTGCCCTGGCAACTGGCTCGGCGTCTCCTTCATGCATTGCCCTGGCAACTAGTTCGGCATATCCTTCATGCATTGCCCTGGCAACTAGCTCTAGCCTTGCTTTGGCAAGTGATCCTGCACATACACACAAAACACACCAAAGCAGCATCTTTTCCTACAAAAACTACCAAGTTATGTAATCAAGCTCAACGATGGAAGGAAACATGGATTAATGCATGAATGGCTAATTATGCAACTAATATGAGCCTAAGTCTAACAATAATATGAGTAAAAAGGGTAAGAAAAATAGTACTTTTGAACACTTATCACACCCCCAAACTCGAACTATTGCTTGTCCTCAAGCAATGCAAACTCATAATTACCTGCCAAGACTTCAATTTTCACAAACTTAGCTTTGAACTTGATTTCAATTCTCTGAACCGGGGCACAAAGTATGATTGGGTTTTCATTTTTCGGAAAACTTAGGAATTACTCGGAATCAAACTATAATGCTTGTGAGTGTGTGCGGAGTTGTGTGCAAGTTGATTTTTCGGATTCTTTGCAAACAATAGGTTTTCAAATTACTTCATTGGGTTCTTTTTAACATGTTTTAACTAGAGCCAGTTTGGGCACCTCTAGTGTTTTGTTTTTAGTTTTCATAAGTTAATTTATTCGACTATAGCCAGTTTCGGGCACCTCAAGAAATCAATTTTTTTAACACATACTAGAGACGGATTCGGGCACCTCTAGCGATAAGTTTTTTGCACATGCTAGAGCCAATTTCGGGCACCTCTAGCATTCATCCAATTTTTATCCTAATCCCCCAATTTGTTAATTATCAACCTAAGTTCACTATAATTCCTTAAATCAATCAAACCACAACAGTGCTTCATCAAATTTAGCATCATAGTAAAATTCTAAGTTTTTCCATGGTTATCCTAGAATAAAAATTCTATCAATTAAGTGCATTGGCAAAGTCATCATCAGATATTCATCAAATATAAGCAATTCTTGTTCCAATTAAAGGCATGGCAAGCAATTTATGTACCCTAAATGTAATACTTAAGATGAATGTAACTAAACATGGTAACTACTAATAACAATCCCCCCCAAACTCGAGTGAGGCATTGTCCTCAATGCATGCATGAAAGAAAAATAACAATAAAAATAACGAAAAATAGAATGCATACGAGGACTTACTCCGAGAGTTCATCATCGTAGATGATTAGTTTCCTTTTGGTCGGTGTCTTGATTCTTTTGCTTGAACGCGATGGTTGCTTTCTTGTTACCGGTGGTGGAATCGATCCTCGTACGGGGTTGTCCTCATCGTCCTCTTCATCAGTGTCATTGGCTTTTCGCTTGGAGGATTCAATTGGTGCGGTCTTTGTTGGTGCAATAGCGGGCTCGTCCGAATCTGAAAAATCAGAAAATGATTCCGTAGGAGTTGATTCGGGCATAGGTGCTTTACCTTTGGCTTTTGCAGTGGTTGCCGGGATGTCTTTAGCTTTGGTTGCCGTGGCATCTTCAGGGTTGGTTGCCATGGCGTCAGCTTGTGTAGGCACGATGTAGGTTGCCGTGGCATCATCTTTTGCGGTTGTCGTGGCGACTGCTTCGTTGGTTGCCGGGGCAAGGATCTCGGCAGGAAAGATTGGGAACGGCACACGATTGTTCGGGTACTTTTCTAGGATGACTTGGGTGATGGCATTGTTGTGCTCTTTCATGTACCTCATGAACATTAGTTGCCGGTCTTCAATTTGCCTTAGGTGGCTTGCCAATGTGTGCAAGAGTGCTTCAAAGTGTCTCGGTGTTGATGGCCGAGTTGCTCGGGTGTTAGGTGCTTGGGCATTAGGGATTGCCGGGGCGGCAAGAGTTGCCGCGGCAATTGGAGGCCTTGAAGATTTTCTCGGTGCCTCTCCCATTAGCTTTTGGATTTGTGCTTGATTCCAACCGGACTTTGGTAGGGCCTTTTCATCGGTGGACTCACTTGGGACATGCATCTCCTTGCAAAGATTAGAAATTAAGCAAGGGAAGAAAAGAGAACCCTTATCTTTTGAGCTGCATACAAAAATCTCATCGCAAATAATTTTTCCAATGTTAATGATGCGATTATGCAAAATAGAATGTATGAGCAAAAGACGTGGTATATCAACGGTAGTATTGTGTGTGGTGGGCATTAAAGAAGTTTTAACAAACTTATTCCATAGTTTTGCCTCAGGTTTAAGCCGAAGGCGATTTACCGTGCCCTTGTATTTACCGTCGTTCCAATGAGTTCCCGGTTGAGTGAGTTCTTGAAGCACCTTGTTGAGTTGCTTGGGAGTGATTTGATCAACGAAGGCTTGATGCTCATCCTTCTCAATGTAAAGCCCGTAAAAGGTGTTGACGTTTTCGGGACTTATGAGTATAGCCTTGTCACGAACAAAAATATAAGGATTATCTGGGTTAGGTGAGTGAGCATAGAATTCTCTTACCCATGAGATGTTACCCGGTTCCGGTTGATGGCAAAAGATTTGCCACTTTTGATGTGCAATCCTCTCGAAGATGAATGGTTCAAGGCCGAAATCTTGATGAGAGTTGGAGTATTCAAAGCCTTGTTCTTCATGAATCTTCCGGCTTTCAAACTTGGATTGAAATCTCTCTTGAACCACCGGTGTAACAAACTTCTTGTATCTTGGTTCTTTGGAGGAACTTGGATGAACTAAAAATTTAATCTTGGATTCCATAGATGATCTTGGTTGTGAGTTTTGTAAAAACAAATAAAAGAAAAGAAAAGAAACTAAAAAGTTGCAAGATAAAAAGTAGGAATAGGTTAAGGGTGATGGGTTTTATAAAAAAAAGATAGGTGGTGAATATGGTGGGTGGGATTAGGGGAAAACGAAAAAGGGTTTAGGGTGAGGGAGAAGTTGATGGAAAGGGGTTGTGATTAGGGTGAATTGGAGGCTTTATATAAGCCTTAGATTCAGCCTATTAGTTTCCTTGTTGAAGATGTTTTCCTACTTGGATTAAAATTCCTCTTTATCTTGAACTTTTTTTTCCTACAATTCAAAAACAAATCAAATAAGGATTAAAGATAAAAGAAAATAAATAAAGATGTATAAAGGGATTCTTGACTTAAAAAAATAAAATCTATCCTAAAAAATTAATAATAATCGGAAATAATAAACAAAAAATAAAATAAAAAATAATAATCGAAAAATAAAAATAATAAAAGAAAAATAAATAAATAAATAAAAATAAAAAAATATCAAAGGTAGAGCATGCTCATGCATCTCCTAAGTTGACCACTTCTTTGTTACGTTCCACATGGGCACCATTGTAGTGCTTCAATCTTTGTCCATTAACTTTGAATTCATGGTTGTCAGAGATGGACTTGATTATCACGACACCATGGGAGAATGGTTTGACAACTTTGAATGGTACCGACCATCTTGATTTCAGCTTTCCCAGGAAAAGTTTTAGCCGAGAATTGAATAAGAGAACTAGTTGCCCTGGCATGAATTGTCGCGGCAATAGTTTCTTGTCATGCCATCGCTTTGTTTTATCCTTGTAGATTCGTGCATTGTTATAGGCGAGTGCATGGAATTCTTCTATCTCATTGAGTTCCAACAAACGCTTTTGTCCGGCACTTTCCCAATCCATATTCACGGTCTTGATTGCCCAGTATGCCTTGTGTTCGATTTCCACCGGTAGTTGGCATGTTTTGCCATAGACAAGTCGGAAGGGGGACATACCTAAGGGTGTTTTGAATGCAGTGCGATATGCCCAAAATGCGTCATCTAGTCTTAATGACCAATCCTTCCTAGAGGGATTTACAACTTTCTCGAGTATACCCTTCAATTCCCAGTTGGAAATTTCTGCTTGCCCGTTGGTTTGTGGGTGATATGCCATGGAGATCTTCTGTGATATGCCGAAGCATCGCAACATCTTGGCAATTAGTCTGTTGTCAAAATGCTTGCCTTCGTCACTGATAATTACTCTCGGTATCCCAAACCGTGTAAATATGTTTTTCTGCAAGAATCGTTGCACGGTCTTGGAATCGTTGTTGGGAACTGCAGCTGCCTCAACCCATTTAGACACGTAGTCGACGGCAAGTAAAATGTAGAGGTTGTCGAATGAAGATGGGAAAGGTCTTATAAAATCGATCCCCCACACATCGAACAATTTCACCTCGATGATGTTCTGGAGCGGCATCTCATGTCGTCTGGAGATATTGCCCGTCCTCTGGCAACGATCACATTGCTTGTAAAAGTTTTGGGCATCTTTGTACAATGTTGGCCAATACAAACCGGATTGCAAAACTTTGGCCGCGGTACGAGTTCCTTCAAAATATCCTCCATAGGATAAAGAATGGCATTGCCGGAGTACATTATGTTGCTCTTCTTCAGGGAAACATCGTCGTATAACCTGATCTGCACATTGTTTAAACAAAAGAAGCTCGTCCCAAAAGTAATGCTTAGCATCATGGCGGAACCGCTTCTTCCCTTGGTGAGTAATGCCATAAGGTAAAATACCACAAACAAGGAAATTAACTAAATCCGCGTACCAGGGTATTGCCGAGCCATGTGCTGCCGTAGCGACTGCTCCCAAAATTACCGAGGCGTGTGCGTCAAAGGCTGCTGCAGCGTCGAGGGTTGCCAAGGTATGCGCGTCCATGGTTGCCGAGGCGTCGAGGGTTGCCGAGGCAACTAAAATTTGTTCATCCGGGAATGCATCGCATATCTTTAGATCCGCGTCCTCCTCCCTATTGCATTCTAAATGTGATAAGTGGTCGGCCACTTGATTTTCTGTTCCTTTCTTGTCCTTAATTTCAATATCAAATTCTTGTAAAAGCAATATCCAACGAATCAAACGAGGTTTGGCATCCTTTTTAGCAAATAGATATTTGATTGTCGAATGGTCCGTATGAACAATTACCTTTGTACCAATCAAATAGGATCGGAACTTGTCAAATGCGAAAACTACTGCTAGTAACTCTTTCTCTGTTGTTGTGTAATTCACTTGAGCACTATTAAGAGTTTTACTAGCGTAGTATATCACATGGAATGTCTTACCTGTGCGTTGGCCTAGGACTGCTCCTACCGCGAAATCACTTGCATCACACATGAGCTAAAAAGGTAGCGTCCAATCTGGTGGAACGACAATGGGTGCCGAGGCAAGCTTTTCCTTTAGGGTTTCGAATGCTTGGGTGAAAGAATCATCAAAATCGAAGACTTTATCCTGTTCAAGAAAATTGCACAAGGGTTTAGTGATTTTAGAAAAATTATGAATGAACCTCCTGTAAAAACCTGCATGTCCAAGAAAACTTCGAATTCCTTTAACCGAACTTGGTGGGGGTAATCTCTCGATCACGTCCACCTTAGATTTGTCTACTTCAATTCCCTTAGATGAAATCTTGTGGCCGAGCACTATTCCTTCATCTACCATAAAATGGCATTTCTCCCAATTGAGGACTAAATCAGTTTCTTCACATCTTGCCAACACCCTCTCTAAATTTCCGAGGCAACTGTCGAAGTCATTACCAAAAACAGAAAAATCATCCATGAAGATCTCAAGGAAGTCTTCGACCATGTCTGAAAAGAGTGCCATCATGCATCTTTGGAAGGTTGTCGGGGCGTTACACAATCTGAACGGCATCCTTCGGAAGGCATAAGTACCGTATGGGCAAGTGAAGGTTGTCTTTTCTTGATCTTCTAGTGCTATGGCAATTTGATTGTAACCTGAATAACCATCAAGAAAACAATAAAAGGGTTTACCTGCAAGACGATCAAGCATTTGATCAATAAAGGGTAATGGGAAGTGATCTTTCCTGGTGGCTTTGTTTAGCTTTCGATAATCCATACAAACCCTCCAACCGGTCACAGTCCTGGTTGGAATAAGTTCATTGTTTTCATTACTTACCACTATTATACCTCCCTTTTTCGGTATGCATTGTACCAGACTTACCCATGTACTATCAGAGATAGGGTATATAATGCCAGCGTCAAGCCACTTGATGATTTCTTTTATTACAACCCCTTTCATGGCATGATTCAGTCTCCTCTGGGCTTCAATTGAAGGTTTGTGATCATCTTCCAACAAAATCTTGTGCATGCACACTGCCGGGCTAATTCCCTTCAAGTCGGCAATTGTCTACCCTATTGCCTTTTTGTGTAGCTTCAACATCTTGATCAGCTTTTTTTCTTGCTCAGGCTGTGACTTAGAAGAAATAATTACAGGCAATGTATTATCGGTTCCTAAGTATACATATTTTAGTTGCTCTGGCAATTGTTTCAGCTCAAGAATCGGTGGTTGTTCAATAGAGGGTTTTTCGAGTTTACCTTCCTTTCCTGTGTAATCCAGTGGTTCGAAGTATGTACCTGGTCGATTGACTAGCCAATTTGCCTCTTCTTGTTGTTTCTCATCGACCGGTTCTTCATACGCATCAGGTTCCTCTTGATCGTCAATGTAGTTGCTGAGGCAACTAAATTCCTCGTCGAAGTTAAACTCTGTCGTGGCATGAAGAAGTTGGCATTCTTCTGGATCATCGGCATGCCTTAGTGTTTGGAACACATTTAGTTTAACTTGCTGGTCATTCACCCTCATTGTGAGTTCTCCCCTTTTCAACATCGATCAAGGTTCTCCCTGTTGCTAGGAATGGTCTCCCGAGAATGATGGGTGCATGCTCATCTGCTTCACAATACAAAACAATAAAGTCAGCGGGAAAAATAAATTTATCAACTTTTACCAGTATGTCCTCGATTTTTCCCTCTGGATGCACATAGGATCTGTCGGCTAGTTGTAGCATAACTGTTGTAGGTCTTGCCTTCCCGATTCCTAGTTTCTGGAAAACAGATTTAGGCATCAAGTTTATGCTAGCTCCAAGGTCGCATAATGCTTTCCCGACATAGTGATTTCCAGTGGAACAGGGTATTGTGAAACTTCCGGGATCCTTCAACTTGGGTGGCATACGATTGTGCAACATGGCCATGCATCCCTCTGTTGCGGCAACTGTTTCAAACTCTCCTAGCCTTGTTCTCTTGGACACAATGTCTTTAAGAAACTTGGCATAGTTTGGCATTTGTTCAATTGCTTCCACCAATGGCAAGTTGATGTGGACTTGCTTTAGGATATCAAGAAACTTCTTGAATTGGTATTCTTGCTTTTGTCGCTTTAACCTTTGTGGGAATGGTGGTGAAAGTCAGATATCTTCGATCCTTTCATTGGTTTGGAACCTGATTGACGGCATTGCCGGGACAATTGGAGTTACCGAGGCGTTATCAACTGGGGTTGCCGAGGCATGCTTATCGCAAGTTGTCGAGGCGTCTTTATCGTCGGTTGCCGAGGCATGCTTATTGCCGGTTGCTGCGGCAATTCCTGGTTCAGCATCTGAGGCTTTGCCGCTAGGTTCATCTTGATCTTTTTGTGGAGTTTTGTTTGATGAGCGGGTTTGAACCTCTCTAAGTTGTTGGCCACTTCTAGTGGTGATTGCCTTACATTTCTCATGGCCAGTTCCTCTTGCGACTTCAGTATCGCTAGGTAAACCTCCTTGCGGTCTAGTATTCAGATTTTGAGCAAACTGTCCGACTTGATTTTCCAATGATTTGATTGCCGCCTCTTGGTTTTGCAATCTCATCTCGGTCCTGTTAATAAAAGCATCAGTTCTTTTTTATGAAATTACTATTCTCAGCCATATAAGATTCAGTTTTCATCATAAAAGCATTTAGATAATTTTCCAAAGAACTAGATGTTGTCGGTTGTTGTTGCGGCAACTGTTGTCGTGGCATATTCTGCTGGAATCCCGATGCTTGTGCATTCTGATTGTTCTGGTTTAGAGCATTGTTGGGATTACTCTATGAGAAATTCGGGTGCTTCTTCCAAGTTGGATTGTATGTATTGGACATCACATTGTTGTTCCGGTTGTAATTCCCCACATAGAAGCTGGATTCCGGATTCTGCATACATTCAGAAGAATTATGGTTATCACCACATAACTCACAAAAAGAATCCATTACCTTGACTTCATGTGTGTTGTTTGGTTTTTGCATGTTCTGGACCATCTTGGTTAAAGTGGCAAATTGTGCCGAAATTGAATCTGATGATCCTAGTTCATGTATTGTGGCTTGGCGTCTAACACCTCCTCTTCTAGTAGATGGGAATTGGTAATCATTCTTGGCCAGCCTGTTTAAAATTTGCATTGCTTCCTCCGGCGACTTATCTAGGAGTATGCCGTTTGCCGAGACATCTAGCATCATCCTTGTTAGTGTATTCACGGCGTTGTAAAACATTGGTACTTGAGTCCACACCGGGAATCCATGTAAGCGGCATTTGTGTAGAAGTTCTCTATATCGCTCACAAGCTCGTACATGGATTCATCATCTGCCTGCCGAAAAGAAGTAATATCGTTATGAAGCTTATCAGTCAAATTTGTAGGATTAAATCGAGCAAGGAAATCACGACAAAGATCGGTCCAAGATGCTATTGATCCGGTAGGAATGCTATTCAACCATGCTTTCGCCCTATCCCACAGTGAATATAGGAATAATCTTAATCGTAAGACATTGGGGGTGACTCCGTGTATTTTGAGCGAGTTGCAAATCTCGAGGAAAGATTTAAGACGTTGCCGTGCATCTACAGTTGCTGAGCCACCAAATTGACCAATTGTGTTGATCAAATTAAACATTACCGGTTTCAACTCAAAGTGGTCGGCTTCAATTTCAGGTGCGACAACTCCTGGATTAAGTCCATCAAGATCTTCTTCAAGATAGTCTCGAATAGTTCTATTTCGTGCAAGAATCACTCCTCCTCCTGCTGGAACATCTTGATTCATATTGTCGTCTTGATTAGCCATTGCTACTCTTATCCTTCGTCTAAGTCTTTGTAAGGTTCGTTCAATTTCTAGATCAAAGGGATATTCTAGTGTAGTCGGTCTCGCCCTGGTCATATACCAATGCAAAACCAAAGTTTGTTAGCCCTTTGAATCTTAAACAAGAAAAGTAAAAAAAAGTGCAAGAAAATAAAAACAAAGTCGCTATTGCCAATCCCCGGCAACGACGCCAAAAACTTGTTACGCGTAATAAGTGCTACGCAATGGTGCAAGTATACACGGTGCAAGTTATAGTATAAAAGATATCATCTCCACAGGGATTGGTGCCACTTCAAGAATCTAGTCTCTTGCACTGTAAAAAGTAAAAACACAAATAAAAGATTATAGGAGTTTAACTAATAACTAAACTAGAAAGCAATAAAGTAAAAGAATAAATGAGATCAAATGAGAGAGAGATAGGTCAGGTTATCGTGAGTTGAGGTGTGATAGCCGATTGGATCGTCTTGGTAAAAGAGTGCACGGGCAACTCAGTTGCCGTGGCAACTTGCACAACGGGGTTGCCTTGGTAACTAATCGATGGTTGCATGGGCAACTAGTTGGGCAACTTCTTGGGCGTCTGGGTAGCAACCTTCAAGGTTCGCCAGAGCGTTCTTCAATGGTTTCTTCTTATCCCTAAGTCGAAACTCTAGCTACTTGTGCATGCCTTGATAATACATCCCTGCGTGAATCAAGGGTGAACAACAACCAATCTTGCGCTCATCTTAGCCGTTGAAATCCTTAACTTATTCCTAAGCCGGATTAATCTTCACCATCATTAGATTGAATAAAGATCATATTCATTCGTTTCTTGAATCTAACTCTCCCGATATTAGATAAATAGATGAAGTTACGAGATCCTCTCCCAATTCACTCGCAAACAAGAATAAGAACCAAGAATGAATAAACCTTGAATAGAAAAGTGCAAACTCTTATTACCTAAACAAAAACCAATAGTTTCTCACAACCACAAAACACAATAACCATAGCCAAATAGATTTAGTTCATGGCTAGGTTCCAAAGAAACACAAGATAAATAATCCCTAGCATGAACCCAATCGAACAAGAAAGAAAAGGATGAAGAAGGAGGCTTGTCGAAATCCTCCTTGCCCTAGATGCTTGTCGAAAATTCTCTCCTCTTGCCCTCCTTGGACTTGTCGAAATTCCCCTCTCTACCTCTCTATGGATTGTCGAAATCTCCCTCCTATTTATAGGGCTAGGTCAAAGTCCTTCTTTGAGGAGGAAGTTAAGTTGGAATTAAATTATCTTTAAAGAATATAATTCTTTATTATAATTATATTCCTACTAGAACTTCTCCTATCTTCTTGGAATTTAATTCTTCTTTAATCTCTTCATGGAAATCAAATTCCTTTGGGATTGGGCTTTGCTCCACGTCATCTTGGGCTTGTCTAGTCATCAATTTCGACTACCATATCACCTTTGCTCTTGTCGACAATTGCCATGGCAACTGGCTCGGCGTCTCCTTCATGCATTGCCCCGACAACTAGTTCGGCATATCCTTCATGCATTGCCCTGGCAACTAGCTCTAGCCTTGCTTTGGCAAGTGATCCTGCACATACACACAAAACACACCAAAGCAGTATCTTTTCCCACAAAAACTACCAAGTTATGTAATCAAGCTCAACGATGGAAGGAAACATGGATTAATGCATGAATGGCTAATTATGCAACTAATATGAGCCTAAGTCTAACAATAATATGAGTAAAAAGGGTAAGAAAAATAGTACTTTTGAACACTTATCACATATCTTTTTCCATCAACCGGAACCAGGCAACATCTCATGGGTAAGAGAATTTTATGATCACTCACCTAACCCGGATAATCTTTATGTTTTTGTTCGTGACAAGGCCATACTCATAAGCCCCGAAAACGTCAACACCTTTTACGGGCTTTAAATTGAGAAGGACGAGCATCAAGCCTTCGTTGATCAAATCACGCCCAAGCAACTCGACAAGGTGCTTCAAGAACTCACTCAACCGGGAACTCATTGGAACGACGGTAAATACAAGGGCACAGTAAATCGCCTTCAGCTTAAACCCGAGGCAAAAGTATGGAATAAGTTTGTTAAAACTTCTTTAATGCCCACCACACACAATACTACCGTTGATATACCACGTCTTTTGCTCATACTTTCTATTTTGCATAATCGCATCATTAACATTGGAAAAATCAGTTGTGATGAGATTTTTGTATGTAGCTCAAAAGATAAGGGTTCTCTTTTCTTCCCTTGCTTAATTTCTAATCTTTGCAAGGAGATGCATGTCCTAAGTGAGTCCACCGATGAAAACGCCCTACCAAAGTCCGATTGGAATCAAGCACAAATCCGAAAGCTAATGGGAGAGGCACCGGGAAATTCTTCAAGGCCTCCAATTGCCACGGCAACTCCTGCCGCCCCGGCAATCCCTAATGCCCAAGCACCTAACGCCCGGGCAACTCGGCCATCAACCCCGGGACACTTTGAAGCACTCTTGCAACCATTGGCGAGCCACCTAAGGCAAATTGAAGACCGACAACTAATGTTCATGTGGTACGTGAATGAGCACGACAATGCCATCACCCAAGTCATCCTAGAAAAGTACCCGGACAGTCGCGTGCCGTTCCCAATCTTTCATGCCGAGATCCTTGCCCCGGCAACCAATGAAGTAGTCGCCACAACAACCGCAATAGATGATGCCACGGCAACCTACATCGTGCACGCACAAGCTGATGCCACGGCAACCAACCCTGAAGATGCCACGGCAACCAAAGCTAAAGACATCCCGGCAACCACTGCAAAAGCCAAAGGTAAAGCACCTATGCCCGAATCAACTCCTACGGAATCATTTTCTGATTTTTCAGATTCGGACGAGTCCTCTATTGCACCAACAAAGACCGCATCAATTGAATCCTCCAAGCGAAAAGCCAATGACACTGATGAAGAGGACGATGAGGACAACCCCGTACGAGGATCGATTCCACCACCGGCAACAAGAAAACAACCATCGTGTTCAAGCAAGAGAATCAAGACACCGACCAAAAGGAAACTAATCGTCTACGATGACGAACTCTCGGAGTAAGTCCTCGTATGCATTTTATTTTTTGTTATTTTTATTTTTCTTTAATGCATGCATTGAGGACAATGCCTCACTCGAGTTTGGGGGGGATTGTTATTAGTAGTTACCATGTTTAGTTACATTCATCTTAAGTATTACATTTTAGATACATAAATTGATTGTCATGTCGTTAATTGGAACAAGAATTGCTTAGATTTGATGAATATCCGATGATGACTTTGCCAATGCACTTAATTGATAGAATTTTTATTCTAGGATAACCATGGAAAAACTTAGAATTTTACTATGATGCTAAATTTGACGAAACACTGCCGTGGTTTGATTGATTTAAGGAATTCTAGTGAACTTAGGTTGATAATTAAAAAATTGGGGGATCAGAATAAAAATTGGATGAATGCTAGAGGTGCCTGAAATTGGCTCTAGCATGTGTTAAAAAAATCGATCACTAGAGGTGCCCGAAACTGGCTCTAGTATGTGCTAAAAAAAATTTTGATCGCTAGAGGTGCCCAAAACCGGCTCTAGTCGAATAAAACTAAAAATAAAACACTAGAGGTGCCCAAAACTGGCTCTAGTTAAAACATGTTAAAAAGAACCCAATGAAGTAATTTGAAAACCTCTTGTTTGCATAGAATCCGAAAAATCAACTTGCACGCAACTCTGCACACACTCACAAGCATTATAGTTTGATTCTGAGTAACTCCTAAGTTTTCCGAAAAATGAAAAGCCAATCATACTTTGTGCCCCGGTTCTGAGAATTGAAATCAAGTTCAAAGCTAAGTTTGTGAAAATTGAAGTATTGGCAGATAATTGTTAGTTTGCATTGCTTGAGGACAAGCAATAGTTCGAGTTTGGGGGTGTGATAAGTGTTCAAAAGTACTATTTTTTCTTACCCTTTTTACTCATATTATTGTTAGACTTAGGCTCATATTAGTTTCATAATTAGCCATTCATGCATTAATCCATGTTTCCTTCCATTGTTGAGCTTGATTACATAACTTGGTAGTTTTTGTGGGAAAAGATGCTGCTTTGGTGTGTTTTGTGTGTATGTACAGGATCACTTGCCAAAGCAAGGCTAGATCTAGTTGCCAGGGCAATACATGAAGGAGATGTCGAGCTAGTTGCCAGGGCAATGCATGAAGGAGACGCCGAGCCAGTTGCCAGGGCAATTGTCGACAAAGAACAAGGTGATATGGTAGTCAAAATTGATGACTAGACAAGCCCAAGATGACGTGGAGTAAAGCCAAATCCCTAAGGAATTTGATTTCCATGAAAAGATTAAAGAAAAATTAAATTCCAAGAAGATAGGAGAAGTTCTAGTAGGAATATAATTATAATAAAGAATTATATTCTTTAAAGATAATTTAATTCCAACTTAACTTCCTCCTCAAATAAGGACTTTGATCTAGCCCTATAAATTAGAGGGGAATTTCGACAACTCAGAAAGAGCAAGAGGAGAGAATTTTCGACAACCATCTAGGGCAAGAGGATTTCGACAAGCTTCAATTCTTCATCTTTTTCTTTCTTGTTCAATTAGGTTCATGCTAGGGATTATTTATCTTGTGTTTCTTTGGAACCTAGCCATGAACTAAATCTATTTGGCTATGGTTATTGTGTTTTGTGGTTGTGAGAAACTATTGGATTTTGTTTAGGTAATAAGAGTTTGCACTTTTCTATTCAAGGTTTATTCATTCTTGGTTCTTATTCTTGTTTGCGAGTGAATTGGGAGAGGATCTCGTAACTTCATCTATTTATCTAATATCGGGAGAGTTAGATTCAAGAAACGAATGAATATGATCTTTATTCAATCTATTGATGGTAAAGATTAATCCGGCTTAGGAATAAGTTAAGGATTTCAACAGCTAAGAGGAGCGCAAGATTGGTTGTTGTTCACCCTTGATTCACGCAGGGATGTATTATCAAGGCATGCACAAGTAGCTAGAGTTTCGACTTAGGGATAAGAAGAAACCATTGAAGAACGCTCTGTCGAACCTTGAAGGTTGCTGCCCAGATGCCCAAGTAGTTGCCCAACTAGTCGCCCAGGCAACCATCGATTAGTTGCCAAGGCAACCCCGTTGTGCAAGTTGCCACGGCAACTAAGTTGCTCGTGCACTCTTTTACCAAGACGATCCAATCGGCTATCACACCTTAACTCACGATAACCTGGTATATCTCTCTCAATTGATCTCATTTATTCTTTTACTTTATTGCTTTCTAGATTAGTTATTAGTTAAACTCCTATAATCCTTTATTTGTGTTTTTACTTTTTACAGTGCAAGAGACTAGATTCTTGAAGTGGCACCAATCTCTGTGGAGACGATATCTTTTATACTATAACTTGCAACGTGTATACTTGCACAATTGCGTAGCACTTATTACACGCAACAACGACATGCACCTCTTGTGCACTGATTCCACTCTAACTATCCAGCAAGCACCACCGCGCCAGGATAATCATCATGGTTAACGACAGGTACCTCGTGTGCGCTGATTCCACAATAACTATCCAGTAAGCACCACTGGGCCAGGATAATCATCGTGGTTAACGACATGCACCTCATGTGCGCTAATTCCACGACAATTTCCCCATAAGCACTAGTGTGCCCTCATGCGCCACCGAGCTAGGATAATCATCGTGGTTAACGACATGCACCTCGTGTGCACTAATTCCACGACAATTTCCCAAAAAGCACCAGTGTGCCCTCATGCCCACCGCGCTAGGATAATCATCGTGGTTAACGGAAAGCACCTCGTATGCACTGATTCCACGATAATTTCCCAACAAGCACCACTATGCTAGCTCAAGATCGAGAACCGCATATGCTTCAATCACCATAATGGTTAACGACAAGCACCTTCGAGCACTAATCCTACTAGGTTCAACTCGTTTGCACCTCTGTGCAATAAGTAATAAGTGCCTCTGCACTGGAACAACCATAGTGGTTAACGACAGTCACCTCTGTGTACTGATGCCACTAGATTCAACTCGCTTGCACCTCTGTGCAATAATGCTCAACTAAATAGCCTTGCTCTAATACCATCTGTTATATTCATGCGGTCTAGGCCTAGATCGGCATGTCGTACGGCACTTGAAAAGGACTCATCCCAGACAAGTCAGCCTTTAACGCGTCTTTTATTCAAGGACTTAACTCAGAAGTGTCATCTCATGATCCTTCAGGAAATACGCACATCGAATACTGTATCCCGCAGGGCCTAGCGAATGCTAGGTGCCAACCCTGACTTTTGTGGCAAGCATGATATGGGGCCCTCTGGCCTCAAAAGGTCCCTAGAAGGTCATCCTAGAGAGACATTGCGTCATCCGCTTGGCCCTAATGCCCGCACACCTAGGCCTTACATGAGCCTAAGAGAAGGTCACTTACACCAAGGCAGCTTGGCTGCTAGCACATGGCAAGGAGGATGGTGGAGACCCAACACCAGATCACTTCCCCCTAAAGAGCTAAATAAACTTACCAAGTATGACACAAGTAGATGTTGCTTCGCCCCAAACGATGACACTTTCTGGACAGGGTCTTCCTTGCCTTCCAAAGCTTATCGACTTGCATCCTTAACTTGGTAACTCCTTAGGGATTGCTCATATCGTCGCTCAGTCCACCTTTGCTCTGTCCTGAACGGGCTTGTCAAGGCAGGATCGCAATACAATAAGAGATAACCTTGACACAATGCAAGTCCAAATGTTTACTTTTAAGTTTATGGCAGACTATCCTTATTTGTTGGAAATAGGTCCCTTGGCTTTTGAGCCTGGAAAAGTTGGTAATATTCTTGATAATTATTGTGTGGCCCGTCATTAGGTCACAAGTAGGTTTGTGGCTTCTTTAGGGTACTTTCAACAAGAATTAGTTGATGACCATTGCGTTGGGGGGATATGTCGACTCAGATCATTATAAAAAAATAAGGATTTGGAAAACCCGTATTCGTTGATGGCGGTAGGTGTTGTTATTAGAGAAGATGTCAAAAATGATGGTGTAGAAGATGTTGTTACTGTTCGGGCACTAAAGGATGTCAGGTCAATGGGTCTGCTTAATGACCATATCGAAATTGAATGCGAAATGGTCCCATATTCCAACAATAATCCCTCGTGAGCGGAAAGTGTAGACTTGGCAAATGGTAATCTTGATGCTATCGATGGGGATCGTAATTGTGAGGGTACGTCTGAGCAATCGTCTTTCTTCCCTGAGCTTAATGATGATTATTTTAGGAGAAAGTTTATATCTTTAGATGAGATGCAAGATAAGGTTCTCTAGGCCAAGGAAAAAAATAGAAGGGTTCGTGCCATAAAGAAATGTAAGAAGGCCAGTCAAGACCCTACACCTAGGGATTCATTCGCACATGCACCCACTAATTTTGACATAGGTAGAAATCAGGTCCTTACAAAGTTAGCAAGAGAAGCCTTTGAAAGAGGAAAAACTGTTAAGGTGTTATGTGAAGAGGCGTTGTATAAGGAGGCGAATGAAGCTCTTGAACTGAGTAAAAGCCTGAGGGTATAGATAATTGGTAATGAAGAGGACGTAGTGGAAGAATTGGTAAAGATCGAGTTACTTAATCATTGATAGGTGTTCAGGATCGATATTATGTTGGTCTTTATTCGATCATTGATAGGTGCATGGGAGATTATGAGTAATTTCGAGTCGAGTTTCTTTTAGTTCGGGTGAGCTCTTTTTCAATCTCTGCAAGAGTTTAGTAGTGATTAGGAAACCTTTGTGGTAATTGGGAAATCTTGTTGATGTTTTCAGTGTGTTTGGATCTTTTCTTTTGTTTTAGATGTTCTGTTGGGGTAAGGTTAATGGGTAGTTTCTTGGAGCTTTGGAATGGGGAACCGTGTGGTAATTGGGAAACCTTGTTGATGTTTATGTAATATCATGCGGTGTTGTGTCAGTGAATTGAAGGGAGGCTTGCCTTGACCGTAGATGGGTGGCATTTTTTTAAAGGAGTTGTTTAGTGTGGGTTGTATGGTGGAAGTAGCTACGTGGTCTAATTTACTTTGGATAATGTGTTTTTTTGTGTTAATTGTAGGCTTAGATATGTTGAATTTGGTGATTGCAATTATGACACAAATGAAGTTGAATCCAAAGATGATCCAAGGTGTAAGGAATTGGGCAAATGCTGGAATTAGGAAAATAGACTCAATAAACTCGTACTAAAATTCGGCACTGAATATGTTGCACGATTTTGACTATAACATGAGCTCCAGAACACGAAAGTTGGCCCGTGAGATACCGTTGAAAAGCTTATTGAGTCTACTACATTTTAAAAGCGATTGGAAATCCAAATCAGATCTAGAAATGATGAAAAAATGCTGAAAACCGGAATCATACAAGTGGGACACTATGATAACCACTTGTATTCAAAGTCATCATCAAATAATGCAACATTTCTTTCAAGTGGATGAATTTCCAGCCACCATCTTTTGTCATTTAGCATCACAAATTTCTTATAAATAGGCTTTAGTTTTTCCTTGTAAATCATCTTGGAAGCTTGGTTGTAACCTTGTTGTTAAAAATTCAAGATCACTTTTCTTTCTTTCATCTTTATATTTTTCTTTCATCTTTATATTTTTCTTTCATCTTTATATTTTTCTTTCTTATGTTTGGTTTTTGTAAACCAAATTTTCTTTTCTTTTAAAGTTATGGTGTCTTTCTAAGTCAAGTTGCTGAGGTGAAAGGATGAAGCTCTTGGTATATACTAAAGGTTAGTTTAAAAGTCTCAACGTATATGATGTTAAATTAGTAAATGATGCTAAATTCAGTTGGCTAACATTCAAGTTAGTAAATTAAGAACCTTGCTTCATTATAGACAAGTAATTTGTCACAATAAATGCTTGTTATAATTAACTTGATTTATTGTAGACAAAACAAATTGGCATAATGAACACTTGGACTTATTTATTAATTTTGATTCCACCAATCCATGTAACACCATATGCTATACCTTTGCATTTTTTTGGACATTGTTTATTGCACTTTGGACTTTGATTATGGACATTGGACAATAGAGTTTGGACTTTCATTGCAGGACCTTCCAATTGGATTTCATTTCATCATATGGACTTCAATTGAGCAATATGAAGAATAAAAATTAATCTTATTATAATACCAAGAGTGGATTCTCAAAACCTCGACTTCTTTTATTTATATTGTTATTTACTTTCTAATCAATTATTCTCTTTGTAGATTTTATTTTATTTTTTATCTTGTAATTTCTAAACAAAACTTCTATGTGGATTCGACCTTGGACTCCTGAGAATTATTACTTGACAACAACCTGCACTTGGGTATACGACTGAAAAGAGCTGGTCAAGTTTTTGGCGCCGTTGCCGGGGAAGGTAAAATTTTGAATTCAAGTTTATATATATATTATATTTAATGGACGGTTTTACCGCCTATTTATGTGTATATTAGTTTTTCATGTCGGTTTGGCAACGTGATTTTAATTCTCGTCGTTTGGTTAGAAATAAATTTGAAACTCTTTTCGAAAATTTGTTTGACACACCACCAAATTCACCTACCATGGCTGAAGATCAGCTTGTTCTCAGTGAAAATACGAATATGCAAGCTCGATGTGTAATTACTTGCAACCCCCTCGAACTTCACTACCTTCATGTTTTATATTTCCCCCAAATGCAAACAACTTTCGATTTAAACCATGTATGATATCTTTACTTCCTACATTTCATGGCATGGAATGTGAAAGTGCTTGTGCTTTTCTTAAAGTTTTTGAAGATGTATATGTCACTTTTAATGACCAACAATGTTCAAATGAAATTATTAAGTTAAAATTATATCATTTTTCTTTAAAAGATAAGGCAAAATTTTGGCTTAATACGTTGAAACCTAGGTCAATTGACGCTTGGCAAGAAATGCAAACTCAATTTTTAAAGAAGTTTTTTCCAACACATAAAACTAATGTTTAAAGAAACAAATTCAAAATTTCAATCAGAAGCCAAATGAGACATTTTTTAGTGTTGGGAACATTTTAAAGATTTATTAAATTCTTGCCCACATCATGGTTTTGAAGATGGCATATGATACGTTTTTTCTATGATGGTTTGACTCCTGAAACTAAACAATTTGTTGAAACAATGTGCAATGGTGATTTTCATGTGTAAACTACCTTAAAAAGCTTTTGATTACTTAGATCATTTAGCTGAAAATTCTCAGTCTTGGCACACAGATAACTCTATAGAAAGATCTGCTAAACATAATATTGTGCATAATAAAGGAAAATATCACCTTAACCAAGATGATGATTTAAGTGCTAAGTTTGCTATTTTGTCTAGAAGACTCGATGCCATAGAAACTAGGAAAATAAAAGAAGTCAATTCAATGAAAAATCAAGAGAGTTGTGATATTTGTGATATTATGAGACACTCTACTATTGGATGTCCGAACATTCCAGTTTTTAAAGAAATGCTGCATGAGAATGCAAATGTCATAAATACATCCTCAAATCCTTTTCCTTCTCCGTATTCTGAAACTTATAACCCTCAATGGAAAAATCATCCAAACTTTGGTTGGCAAAATAATAACCATCCTTATGTAACCAAAAACCTCCATACAGTTCATCTAATTTATATTCGCAGGTAAAAAGTCTCGACGAGACATTGCAAGTTTTCATGCAGGAACAGAAAAATTTTAATATTCAAACATCACAAGCTATCAATGAAATCAAGACAACACTTTCAACATTGACAGCTTCGTTGCGCACTCAAGAAAAAGGTAAGTTTCCTGCTCAACCTCTTCCAAATCCTTCTAATCAATCTCTTGCTTCTTGTTCTAGTGGAACTCAACAAGAAGATGTTAAATCTATCACAACCCTCTGAAGTGGCAAGAATGTTGATAAAACTATTCCATCAAAAATTCAAGAGTCGTCATCTCCTTCAAAATGTAAAGGTGAGAATGATGGTAAGTCTGAAAATATTGACACAGAAAAAGAGAAATGTGGAATTCTTGCTCATTTTCCTTAGAGATTACAACCAACAAAGAATTTAAACAAAAATGCTAAATTTTTAGAACTTTTCAAACAAGTTAAGATCAATATTCATGTGTTGGATGTAATCAAAGAGGTTCCATCATATGCAAAGTTTTTGAAAGATATGTGTACTGTCAAGAGAAAACATAATGTGCAAAAGAAAGCATTTTTAGCAGAAACTGTAAGCTCGATCATTCAGCATCTTACCCATCCCAAATACAAAGACCCTGGATGCCCAACAATTTCATGCATTATTGGCAACACTAGAATAGAACGTGCTTTGCTTGATCTTGGTGCTGTTGTTCATCTTTTACCTTTCTTTAGTATATCAACAATTAGGTTTGGGTGAACTTAAAGCAACCCCTATTACACTCCAACTTGCTGATCATTCTATTAAAATTCCTCGAGGGGTGGTAGAAGATGTGTTGGTTCAAATTGATAAATTTTACTTTCCAGTTGATTTTATTGTTTTGGACACAAGTCATGTTTCAAATACAAATGTACGAATTCATGTTATTTTAGGTCACCCATTTCTTCCTACTTCTAATGCCTTGATCAATTGCAGGAATGGTGTTTTAAACATTTCTTTTGGGAACATGACTTTAGAATTAAATGTGTTCAATGTCTGTAAGCAACCTGGAGAGAATTCTAAAGTACATGAAGAGGATTTTATCGATGAACTTGTTCATGAACAAATCAATATTTCTAAACTTTCTAATCCTTTAGAAAATTATTTTGTTGATTCTGAAATTGATGATGTCCCTAAAAAATCTTTTGCAGGAAAATGATAATCATTATTGGATACAAAAATTTGAGAAACTTCCATCACTACCAACTGCTTTGGTATCATCAAATGAAGAACCACTAAAGTTGGATCTGAAGCCATTGCCATCTCACCTAAAATATTCATTTTTGGGTAAGAATGAAACCTTTCCAGTTATAATCTCTGCAACAATTGATCCATTCCAAGAAGGTAAGTTGTTAGAAATTTTGAAACTACATAAGAATGCATTAAGATGGACCATAGCTGACATAAAAGGAATTAGCCCATTGATTTGCACTCATAATATTTATTTGGAAGAAAATGCTAAATCTTGTAGACAAATACAATGAAGGCTAAATCATAATATGAAAGAAATATTGAGAAATGAAGTCATTAAACTATTGGATAATGGAATAATTTATCCTACTTCTGATAGTAAGTGGGTAAGTCCTACTCAAGTAGTACCTAATAAATCTGCAGTTACTGTGGTTAAAAATGAAAATAATTAATTAATTCTAACTATGATTATTTCTGGTTGGCGTGTGTGCATTAATTATAGAAAGCTTAACGCAGTAACTAGGAAAGATCATTTTCCTTTACCCTTCATGGATCAAATCTTAGAAAGAGTTGCAGGGCATGAATATTATTGTTTTTTAGATGGATACTCTGGTATAATCAAATTGCAAATGCACTTGAGGATCAAGAGAAAACTACATTCACATGTCTCTTTGGTACATTTGCATATAGAAGGATGCCTTTCGGATTATGCAATGCTCCAGCCACATTTTAAAGATGCATGTTAAGCATTTTCAGTGATATAGTTGAACATATTCTTGAGGTATTTATGGATGAATTTTTTTGTTTTTGGTGATTCCTTTGACGATTGCTTGTCAAATTTAGAAAAGGTGTTGGTTAGATGTAAAGAAAAAAAATCTTGTTCTTAATTGGGAAAAATGCCATTTTATGGTTACTAATGGTATTGTCTTGGGTTATGTTGTTTCTAGAAAAGGAATTGAAGTAGGCAAGTCAAAAATTGATTTAATTTCCAACTTGCCAACACCTAAGACTGTAAAGGATGTAAGGTCATTTTTAAGATATGCAGGATTTTATAGGAGATTCATAAAGAATTTTAGTGCAATATCTAAACCATTATGTAATCTCTTATTAAAGGATAGTGCGTTTGAATGGAATGAAGGTTGTGAACATACTTTTAAAAAACTTAAAAACATGTTAATTTATGCTCATATAATGAGACCTCCTTATTGGACTTTACCATTTGAAATCATGTGTGATGCTAGTGATTATGCTGTTGGTGTTGTTTTAGGAAAAAATGAAGGATAAGAAACCATATGTCATATATTATGCAAGTAAAACTTTAAATAGTGCTCAGATGAATTATTCCACTACTGAAAAAGAATTACTTGCAGTGGTATTTGCATTGGATAAATTTAGATCTTATCTTGTTGGATCATCAATTGTTATTTTTAGTGATCATGCAGCTTTAAAATACCTTCTTTCCAAAAAGGATGCCAAACCAAGGTTGATCAGGTGGATTCTTTTACTTCAAGAATTCAATATCACCATTCTTGATAAGAAAGGAATAGAAAATGTGGTGGTAGATCATTTATCAATACTAGTTTGTGATACATCTTTTGAAGTCACACCAATTAATGATACTTTTCCTGGTGAACAACTTTTAAGTATTTCTGTAACACCATGGTTTGCTGACATTGCTAATTATCTTGCTATAGGTAAAATACCTTTTCAATGGGATCTTCAAGATAAGATAAAGTTTCTGAATGAAGTAAAGAAATTTTAATGGGATGATCCATACTTGTTCAAGTATTGTCCTGATCAAATATTTAGAAGGTGCATACCGAAAAATAAGGTAAGTAGTGCCCTTAATTTTTGTCATTCTGAGGCATGTGGTGTACATTTTTCATCAAAGAAAACTACAGCAAAAATTTTACAATGTGGATTTTATTGGCCAACCTTATTCAAAGATGCTCATAATTTTTGCAAGTCTTGTGAAAGTTGTCAAAAATTGGGAACTATTTCTAAAAGAAACATGATGCCATTAAACCCAATTTTAGTGATTGAAATTTTTGACTATTGGGGAATTGATTTTATGGGTTCATTTCCACCTTATTTTGGTTTCTTGTATATTTTGGTCGCAATTGATTATGTTTCAAAATGGATAGAGGAAATTCCATGTCGTAATAATGATCACAGAACACTGATCAAATTTTTAAAGGAAAATATTTTAAGTCAATTTAGAATTCCTCGATCTATTATAAGTGATGGCGGAACACATTTTTGCAACAAGGGTTTTGAATCTTTAATGAATAAATATTCCATTACACATAAAGTTGCAACCCCTTATCACCCTCAGACAAATGGACAAGTAGAACTTGCAAATAGGGAAATTCAACAGATTTTGGAAAAAACAATTAACTCAAATCGTAAAGATTGGTCTTTAAGACTTAATGATGCTTTATGATCTTATTGAACTACTTTTAAAACATCACTGGGCATGTCCCCCTATAGACTAGTTTATGGAAAACCTTGTCATTTACCTGTGGAATTGGAACATAAGGCATGTTGAGCTATTAAAATGTTTAACTCTAATCTTGATGATGCCGCTCAATTGCGAAAATTACAAATTAATGACCTTGAGGAACTTAGAAATGATGCATATAAAAATTCAAATATTTATAAAGAAAGAAACAAAGCCTTTCACGATAAAAGAATTCCAAGAAAAACATTTGATGTTGGGCAAAATGTTCTCCTTTATAATTCTAGACTTCACTTGTTTCCTGGAAAATTGAGATCAAGATGGAGTGGACCTTTTGTTGTGAAGCATGTTTATCCTTATAGAGCAATTGACATTGAAAATCCTAAAACTGGAAACGTGTTCAAAGTGAATGGACACAGACTTAAACCATTCATTGAAAATCAAGTCAATCAAGGCGAGGTTCTTTATCTTTTAGATCCTTGTTAAAAATATTTTGGTGTAATTATATATACTCCCTTTGTCCCACTCAATATGTCCCTTTTGTGCTTTGAAATTGTCCCACTTAAAATGTCTCATTGAAAAAATCAACAACTTTTATAAGGCACATTTCCCTTTATACCCTTTTTTAGTTTCCCAACAAAACAAAATTCAACTTTTTAAGGATAAAATTGTCATTTAAATTATTTTACATCATCTTTCTTACACAAACTTTTTCTTCCTAAAACTGTGTGAAAAGTCAACAATGGACAAAATAAATGGGACAGAGGGAGTAATTATATTTTTATTATATATTATTATTATATTTACTATTATATTAAATTATTATTAGTATTTTAATTCCCCATTAAGTGGCGAATAACGGTACTCCGTGAAGTCTTTCGGTTCACCAGCTACCCATAAAACTGATATTGTATATTCATTTCTCAGTTTTTTTTTCAATTTAACTCTCTAGTTTTCTCTTTCATTTTCCTTTGCTTTCAAAATGGATGTTGTTTTCTCAAAATTGCAGAAACGTCTTTCTTCTATTCCACCAAACATGATTCTGAAACTTTACAAAGTCAGGCTTGAAAGATTGAGAATGCTCATGCACAAAGGCATGCCTACCGATGTTTGTATGCTAATCGAAGCAAAAGTAAGGTATGAAGAATATCTTCCCTTTTTACATTTACCTGGTACTGAAGAAGTACATATGCAATAAAAAGAAGATCCAAACGTCTTGGATCAAACTACCGAAAATGTGTAAGATGGACTTGTTCGGGAAGATATCGTTCTATTGGGATGCATTCCATAAATCGAGATGACAAATTTGATTTGTTAAGGATGGACTGAGTACGGAGAATTTGGAGGATATCCAAAGTTCTCTTGAGACGCATCCTAGTGGAGATGCGCAAAGACAAATTCTTGATTTATGGTTAATATTTTAAAATGAATGGAAACATCTGGGGAATCTGATTATAAAAGACCTTGTTTGCCAGTTTTTAAGAAAACTGTATGGGAAGCCTATCCTTGACTCATAGAAAGCGTTCAAGCCGTTTCTGGACGTAAAACCAGAGGAAGCTGTGAGCCATAGTCGCAACTATTGTAAATATTTCTCAAGCTTTGATTTGCAATAATTTCTTATTCTTTTTCTTTTTCTTCTTCGTTATCTTAAATTACTGTTTGGATTTCAGTGATCTTGAATAACTGTGTGTTGCAGGAACCATTGTTGCAATCGTAATCATTTTCTACTGTTGACTTTTTGACTCTTTGCTGCAAGATTCATTAATGATAGTCTGTCTACTATTTATCTTTTGAAATTTAGTTTATACTTTTTGACATTTTGATTTTTCGGTTTAAATTTTTCTACCGACAGCTTATCTACCACTTTTTGCTGCAGGATTCATTGATGACAGTCGTTTACTGTTTATCTTTTGAAATTTGTTTTCTACTTTTTGACATTTTGATTTTTCGGTTTAACATTTTATATCGACAACTTATCTACCACTTATTATATATTTGTATTGTTCTTCATTTCTTTTCAAAAAAAAAGAAAAAATAGAAAATATTTTAACCAGACGTCTTCAAAAGTTTTGTGTTTTTTGTGGATCGTATCCAGGAAAAGATGAATCTTTTGCAAATGCAGCTAAGGAGTTGGTAGAAGTTATGGCCAGACAAAAATATGAAGTTATTTATGGAGGTGGATATATGGGTTTAATGGGAGTAGTTGTTACAATAGCATTTGTGAAAGGAAGCTCAATTATGGGAATAGTTCCAAAGACATATCTTATTTGTGCGGACCTACAATAGGAAGAGAAGTACAAGTCAATACTATACTAGAACGAATAGCAATCATGGTTCATTCTTCTAATGCATTCATTGCTCTTCCTGGAGGTATCGGTACACTGGAAGAAATTGCCTACGTAGCTTTCTGGTCATCCCTGACTAGCAATAAAAAACCCATCGGTTTGCTTAATATTAATGGTTATTTTGATAGTTTACTTTCTTTTCTTGATAATGCTTTGGAAAATGGATTTATGTTTTCAGAGGCAAGAAGAATCTTAATCTCTAATACAACAATTGAAGAACTACTCAAAAAGCTCCAAGATTTCAGGTGTCTTCCTGATTTAATTGAGAGTACACGTGGGAAAAGGAAAAGAGACAGAGACAAGCGAGATGTTGATTGTTTTTTATCACTGTGATATTATCTTATTTTAATTTTTTTTGTTCATTTTATTTTTTATGTGTCAGTTCTAGCAATCTGTAGCAGCATAATAGGTAAAATCCTCTAAATTCTACTTTTAATTTTGACATTGAGGACAGTGTCCTAATTAGGTAGGGGATATAATAAAAAAACTTGAAGTTTGTTAAATCATTAGGTTAAGTCAAATTGAAAAAAAAAGTGACAGATTATAGTTAATCTTGTTGGTTAATGGTAAGACGCACTTTGATCTTTTTGACATAGCTAGGAAAAAGGTGGTTGAGTAAGTATTTATACTGAGACACACCTTGTTGATTATAATTTGTTTACCTTGTTATCAAGTAGTAGTTATAATACATGTTTTATTAGATGTCTAAATTTTTAAGAGAAGTTAAGTTGAAAAGTGGCTGAGTAAAGTAAATTTTGAGACACACTTTGACAATTTGATAATATATAAAAAAAAGAAAAAAGTGATTGGTTCGATTCTTAAGTGTTTTTTGTGTGCATATAGTGTTGCATGTACTTAGTTGATTTTTGTGAGTTGAAAATAATTTTGTGAATATAAAGTAAAACATCACTATTAAGACTTGAAAGATTAAATATGTGTCAAAATTATGCTATGACTTGCCTATAGAAAGAGTCTCTGATGTTTCACAGTTAGAAAGAATAAGGACATTGGATGCTTCACTTTGAATCTTCCTTGATATCTCTAGAATTTGTGATTTCTTTGTTACACATCATCTGTCTCATGGGATGTACATAGAATTGTAATCGATCGTAAGTGAATGATGAACCCAAGCATAAAAAATTCATTATTTTATTTTTTTATAATAATAAGAGTTCCAAATGCATGATAGGGGACGATCTAACTCTTTATTTTTTTTTATCGATTAAGCCTTTTTAGCCAACCATATAATATTTCCCTTGAACACTTGATTTTGAGCTTATAGCCTTTTCTTGACTCACCAAATATTTCTTTATTTATCTTTACCTACAGAGCTTAAAGATCCAACCTTACCTTTGTTTTCTTTAGATGCTCAATACTTACCGGACATATCTTTATGAGCATAAGTATTAATGGGGTAGGTAGATAAATTTTAACAGGAGAAAGACATAAGAAGGATTAAAGCATGGACGTCTATTTTTCTACAAAAATGTTCTCTTTATTGAAAAAAAATTAAAAAAGAATAAAAAATAATACTAGTGTCTTAAAAAAAGAAAAAAAGGAAAAAAAAGAGAAAAAAATAAAAAAAAGAGAAAAAATACTCATGCTTTATGCTTTATGTTTTATCCTTTTGTAATGGAGAAATAAGGAATATTTTGGAAAACGATGGAGTTGGATGATCACTAGGGGAAGATGGGAATTAATACTTATTGCTCACTTTGATTCGTAAGTAAATTGAGTTTAGGATAAGCCAATTGTTATCAATCTCATTGAAATATCATACTTTGACCTAAGCCCAGTTATAAGCCAATTAAAAAGACTCGGTGACTCTATTATATTAGAACTAATTATAGATAAAGGAGAATAATGAATTAATTCATGATAACCATTGACTTATTGTTTATTACTCTTCCAATGTGCTGGTGAGATTGCACACAGGTGATTTGCACACATATAAGCACAGAAGTTTCATTGTCCTATACTTTTTGACTGTGAGAATTTCCTAGAGACCGTCTATGTCATGAATAGCATTCTATTTGACCATGTTTAAACATTTAAGTTCTTAATAGTGATATTTTACTCTACAATCACAACTTTGAGTTCTCCTCATCAGTAGACACTAAAGTATATTAGGTTGCATCTACATTTGCATTGGTGATTTGTTTGCTTGAGGACAAGCAAAAATGTAAGTGTGGGGGTGTGATGAGTCCTTAATATAGTCTCATTTTAGTATTTATAGTACAAACATTTGCATTGTTTATTAAGTGTTTTATTGAAACTTGAAGGTTTTTAGTTATTTCATATTTTGTGGTTTGTATTTTAAATATGTTGCAGTTTTAGTACTTTTATTATGTTTTTAGTTATTTCTAATAAATTGTATTTTTTGTGTTATTTGCATGCTTAGATATGTTGAATTTGGTGATTGCAATTATGACAGAAATGAAGTTGAATCCAAAGATGATCCAAGGTGAAAGGAATTGGGCAAATGCTGGAATTGGGAAAATAGACTCACTGAATATGTTTTACGGTTTTGACTATAACATGAGCTCCAGAACTCGAAAATTGGCCCGTGAGATACCGTTGGAAAGCTTATTGATTCTACTAAATTTTCAAAGTGATTGGAAATCCAAATCAGATCTATAAATGATGACAAAATGCTGAAAACCGGAATCATACAAGTGGGACACTATGATAACCACTTGTATTCAAAGTCATCATCAAATAATTCAAAGTCATCATCAAATAATGCAAGATTTCTTTCAAGTGGATGAATTTCCAGCCACCATCCTTTTTCATTTAGCATCACAAATTTCCTATAAATAGGCTTTAGTTTTGCCTTGTAAATCATCTTGGAAGCTTGGTTGTAACCTTGTTGTTAAAAATTCAAGATCACTTTTCTTTCTTTCATCTTTATATTTTTCTTTCATCTTTATATTTTTCTTTCTTATGTTTGGTTTTTGTAAACCAAATTTTATTTTCTTTAAAGTTATGGTGTCTTTCTAAGTCAAGTTGCTGGGGTGAAAGGATGAAGCTCTTGGTATATACTAAAGGTTAGTTTAAAATTCTCAACGTATATGATGTTAAATTAGTATATGATGTTAAATTCAGTTGGCTAACATTCATGTTAGTAAATTAAGAATCTTGCTTCATTATAGGCAAGTAATTTGGCACAATAAATGCTTGTTATAATTAACTTGATTTATTGTAGACAAAACAAATTGGCATAATGAACACTTGGACTTGTTTATTAATTTTGATTGCACCAATCCATATAACACCATATGCTATACCTTTGCATTTTTTGGACTTTGTTTATTGCACTTTGGACTTTGATTATGGACATTGGACAATGGACTTTGGACTTTCATTGTAAGACTTTCCGATTGGATTTCATTTCATCATATGGACTTCAATTGAGTAATATGAAGAATAAAAATTAATCTTAGTATAATACCAAGAGTGGATTCCCAAAACCTCAGCTTCTTTTATTTATATTGTTATTTATTTTCTAATCAATTATTCTCTTTGCAGATTTTTATTTTATTTTTTTATCTTGTAATTTCTAAATAAAACTTCCCTGTGGATTCGACCTCGGACTCCCGAGAATTATTACTTGACAACAACCTGCACTTGGGTATACGATTGAAAAGAGCTTGTCAATTTTCATGATACATTTGTATGGGTTAAGGTTTGGTTGTTGATCAAATTGCGTTGTTTTTCAGGGAAGCCTTCATGGACTTGTGTGACTTTAGTGGCGTGGGCAAGACCAAGAGTTTTTTTTTATCAATAGCGTATTTTTGGTTTTTTTTAGGTGTAAGTTGTTCCTAGTTGCTTATTGGTTTTTTTTTGGTGTAATTTGTACCTTGTTGAGTGTACTCTTTTCCTCCATTTAGCTTTAGGGAGATTTTTAATAAGACACTTAGCGTAGGTTTTCGGTTTTTTACCCTATAATAAAATCTTATTTGTTGAGCAATAACTAAATAAATAAATAAATGAGATACATAATAATAAAGACTAGATTTGCATAAGCGTACCTGAATTCATTGATGCAGATTTTTCAGAGAAAGTTTGATCTTCCAAGATAATAAGTTACATCTTGCCACATAACTCTCTGACGGGAAAAGAGAGATATCCAAATTAATGTATATCTTGGGGACCACTACCTATTATATAAAATGAATTAAAAATATTTTATTAATATTTATAACTATGCCCCTCATTGAGTTATAACTATAATTTATGGTATTTACACTTTTAATTTCATGATAATTTAATACCTATAACACGTGTAACATAATTGGTCATTTAATTTCGTGTCATACATTATAATAGCAACATACATTATACATATGTGCCCACTATTACTGGATTTTAATCCAACAATCTCCCACTTGGGAAACATATGTTTCATGACAAATGTATAACCTTATGAGCTCAAAATTTTGCTATCATATAATAGGTATTCCTTAACAATCTCGCCCATCAACTATATATATATATATATAATTAAAGCGCTCTTAGTCATATCAATCATGATTGGGCCCATTAATGGTCACATATACAAACACAATCAAATGACATTGATCAATCATGAATACGTAGCATGGAAATTACATTATAATGTGAACCGAACATGCCTATTTCTAACTGGTCCTCTTTAAACTTAAGTGAGGTCCTTATCAAAATAAAAAAGAGTGAATAAATTGAATACTTCATTTTTATCAGAAAATAACCAAATACATAAATGTCCGAAAATGAACATAAAGCAAACAAATAACAAACTCCCACTCAAATAATAATATCCTCAAATGATATAACACTCATATGAGCAGTGTGCTCATGAAAGACCTTGGGTGGTAAATCTTTTGAGCTGATCCGCTATCATGGAATTTGTCCCATGTGTTCTATGGATGTTTGTCCACTTTGCACTCTTTCTTTTACATCTAGGAACTTTATGTTTATGTGCTTTGACTTAGAAGAGCTTCTATTTTTGTTGGAATATATTACTGCTGATTTATTGTCACAAAATAATGTAAGTGGTCTTTCTATATTTTCCAAAATACACAGCCCAGTGACAAAATTTTGCAACCATATTCTATGATTTGATGTCTCATAGTATGCTACAAACTCTGTTGTCACAGTGGAAGAAGCTACAAATTTTTGTTTAGCACTTTTCCAAGATATAGCTCCTTCAGCTAACAGATAAATATAGTCTAATATAGATTTTCTGCTATCTTGGCACCCAG
Organism: Hibiscus mutabilis; assembly: GCA_019671005.1. Taxonomy (NCBI): domain Eukaryota; kingdom Viridiplantae; phylum Streptophyta; class Magnoliopsida; order Malvales; family Malvaceae; genus Hibiscus; species Hibiscus mutabilis. The sequence continues at coordinate 29,483,131 of CM033747.1, read as the reverse complement.
CGAAATCAAAATTCGAATACCCTATGACCTCCAGATGATCTAATTTACTGTAAGTGAGCATGTAATCTTTTGATCTCTGAAGATACATCATAACCCTCGTGGATGCTATCCATGGTCTATACTAGGGTTGCTTGAATATCTGCCTAACATCCCAACAATGTACACAATATCTGGACGCGTACATACCTGAGCATACATAAGGCTCCCAATAGTTGATGTATAGGGAATCTTCTATATTTCTTGAACTTTAAAGATACTTTTAGGGCATTGGGTAAAACAAAATTTGTCTCCTTTAACGACAAGGGAGTTCATTGGTTTTTATATTTTTCATGCCAAACCTTTTAAGTACTCTATCGATATAGTTCTTTGTTACAATCCAAGAATACCCCGAGATCGATCTTGATGTATCTGAATTCCTAAAACAAAAGAAGTATTCCCAAGATTTTTCATTTAAAAATACTTAAATAGAAATCTCTTGGTTTCGTGCAATAAGTCTATATCATTTGTGGCAAACAAAATGTCATCAACATATAAAACCAAAAATATATGCTTACTCCCACTAAACTTGTGATACACACAATCATCAATAATATTCATCTCAAAACTGAATGAGACAATTACTTGATAAAATTTGTGGAGCATGCTTGAGTCCACATATGGATTTTGTTAATTTGCAAATTATATTCTTTGGGTCTCCCAACTCAAAGTTTTCTGCTTTCACCATATAAATTGTTTTTTCAATGTCTCCATTGAGAAATGCAGTCTTAACATCCATATGATGTTACTCAAGATTAAAATGAGCTACAAGTGTCATGATTGTTCTAAGAAAGTCTTTCGATGAAACCGGAGAGAAAGTCTTTGAAAAGTCAATGCATTCCTTTTGAGTATAGCATTTAGCTACAAGACGTGCCTTATACCTCTCCACATTACCATTTGCATCCATCTTGGTTTTAAATATCCATTTACAACCAATTAGTTTTGCACCTTCAGGTAATGAGACAAGTTCTCAAACTTTATTGTCTTGCATGAATTTATACTTTTCTTGTATGGCATCAATCCACTCTTGAGAGTTAATACTTTGCATGGCCTGATGAAAGTTGATTGGATCATCTTCCATCATTCCATTGTCATCCTCATTTTCTTGGAGAAATACAATATAATCAATCGGAATAGCATTTCTCCTTTCTCTCGTGGATCTCCTTAATGGCACTTGTTCTTGAGATTGTTGAATTTGTTCCTCTAGAAAAATTACCTCATCTTGAATAGGAAGAGGTTGTTTAATATTGTCTTGTTAAGGTTTCGGATTCACTTCTTGATTAATGATAGGTATGGAAACCTGAACATCATCAAAAGTGATAGTAGGAACTGAGTTAGAACTCAATTCCTCCTCAAAAGCAATGTCTATAACCTTAATTCTCCCTCCAAATTCAATATCCTCAAAAAATGTTATAGTTCTCGTCTCAAAAATATTCTTAATCGTGGGATCATAAAATTTATAGCCCCTAGACGCTCAGAATAACCAATAAAGTAGTTGCTTACTATTTTGGAGTCCAATTTCTTTTTATGTGGCCTATAAGTCCTTGCCTCAGTTGGACATCCCCAAATGTGAAAGTGTTGTAGAATAGGCTTTTAACCTGTCCAAAGCTCATAAGGTATCTTTTCAGCTCTTTTAGTTGGTACTCTATTCAGAATGTACGTTGTTATCTCTAATGCTTCTCCCCAAAAGGACTCAGGTAAGGTAGAATGAGCAACCATACCCTTCACCATATCTTTAAGAGTCATATTACGTCTCTCAGCTACACCATTCATACTAGGTGATCCAGACATGGTGTACTGTGGAACAATGCCACATTCCTCTAGGAATTTTGTAAATGGTCCTAGACGTTGTTCCCTTGAGCAATCATATCTATCGTAATGCTCACAACCACAATCAGATCTAACTCTATTAATTGTTTTGTTGAGTTGATTTTCAACTTCAAGTTTATAAGATTTGAACACGTCCAAAGACTGAAATTTTTCATGAATGAGATATAGGTACCCATAACGTGAGTAATCGTCTGTGAATGTTATGAAATATTGTTGACCAATCCAAGATGACGTAGGGAATGGCCCATAAATATTAGTATGAATTAATTCTAAGACGTCTGTAGATCTGTTGGCACCTAATCTCTTAGTTTTGGTGTTTGTTTTCCCTTGGTGCAATCAACATAAACATTAAAGTCTATAAAGTCAAGGGACTCTAAAATACCATTAGACATAAAGCGCTCAATCCTACCTTTTGAGATATGACCTAAGCACTTATGCCATAATGATGCTGAATTTTTCTTATTTAATTTGCGTTTAGTACCACATGATTCCACATGCAAGGTTTCATTATAAGATACAATTGTATCCAACAAGTAAAGGTTATCATAAGCATTTAAATAACTAGTTCCAATAATGCTTGAATTTAAAGACAAAGTAAATTGATTGTTTCCAAATGAATAATAATATCCAAATTTGTCCAACAAAGAAACAGAAACTAAATTACGCCTAAAAGACGGAACAACAAAAGTGTCTTTCAAATCTAAATAAAAACCAGTTCCTAATAACAACATAAAATGCTCAATTGCTTTAACTTGCACCGATTTTCCATCACCCACAAAGATGTTTCTTCCACCATCACTTGGCTTTCGATAGCTCAGGAACCCTGCATAGAAACACTTATGTGAGTAGTAGCACCAGAATCTAACCTACAAGTGTTTTTAGGTACTGAAGCTAAATTAACCTCAGAACAAACCAAAGTAAGATTCATACCTTTATTTGCCCGCCAAACGTGATATTTTGCACAATCATTCTTCATGTGTCCAGGCTTGTCACAAAAGAAATAATTGTTTGGAACTTGCTCTTGTTTCTTTTGAGCTGGACCCTAGCAACTTCATTATGGTATTTTCTTTTCTTACCCTTGTCCTTAGAGGCACTGGCCCAGTGAGCATTTTTAGTCTTATCACGCTTCAACATATCTTCCTCTTGAACACAATGAGAAATGAGCTCATTTAGATTCTATTTCTTCTTTTTGGCAGTTATAACTAATTTTAAACTAGCTAAACTGTATAGGAAACGATACCAAAACCATAAAAACATGCAAGTCTTAAGAAAGCTTGATCTTAAGTGCCTTAAGTTTTGAAGCGATATGGAACATTTTCATAATGTACTCTCTTATATTTCCTTGACTTTTATACTTCATAGACATCAGAGAAGTCAGAAGTGATGTCATTTCAACCTTATCGTTTTTAGCAAAATGTTGCTCAAGATCGTCAAGGAAAAACTTGGTCTGAGTAATCTCTTCAGATTCTGTTCCCCTAAAGGCTTCTGAAATTTTTTGTTTCATGATCATCAGACTCATGCGATTAGAACGATCTCACCTCTCAAAATCCCTTTTTGCATCAGGGGTGCTATCCGCAGTGAGAGGTACGAGTTGTACTTGCCTTAATGCAAGGTCTATGTCCATACATCCAAGCACTATGAATAAGTGCCTTTTTCATTCCTTGAAATTTGTCCCATTAAGCATGGGTATAGAACTGAAATTAGCAAATATTGTGGCAGCAGAAGAATTAGCTGAATATAGAACAAAATAAAAATAAGCAGGCTCACATCAATATTTCATAAGTAAACAAATAAATTCAAAGTAATGACTAATTCCCCTCATGATACAAAACACAACATTAATATAAAGTCTTTGGACAATAATATTAATAGTAAGCGGTACTCTTGTTGTAGTAATCAAATATTGGCATTAAACTATGTCGAACAACAGATTAATCTTTGGAGTAATATATTGCACTCATAAATACCATATAATTGTCACACATTTATTACTAAAGGTGTCGTTGAAATTCAGGTCAAATATTAATTTTCCTTTAGGCCAATTAATAAACGCATGAATTACAAAAACACAAACATTTTGATATTTTAAATAAGTTAATCTACGCAAAAGCAGTCACTTTGGTGGCATTGTGTTTCAATTAACCCACTAAAATATTAGACATAGCCAAACATGAATTTATATGTTTCTAAAGATTTATCTTTATACCTGATGATCAAAACTGAAATTTTAATCCAACTAAATTAAATATATATTTTAAATACAATATATATCATAACACTAAACTAAATATACCATCACTTAAAAAGCAAAAGCAATAAAAGAATAAGTGCAAATTCTATTCTAAAAAATAGTTTACTGTAAAAGAATTCCTCAACAAACATGATATACAGCACGAATATACATGAGTATCAAAACTCTAAATTCAATAGAAATTAGATAGTAAAATGAATTGATTTTCAATCTCAGAATCTGAATCCATTGAAAACAAAACCAATCATGTATAGTCGATTAATACTGCAACGACAAAAACCCATAATAGATTCTAGAATTTACACTAACAGAATATTCATATTAAAGAAAATTAAACTTTAATATTATATTCAATTTTCGATTGCAGATCACCATAAATACTCAACGAATTTAAAATCGGCAAATAACGATGGAAGATTAATAATCCAAAAACAAAAAGATCTCAATGACTCGATATAACCTGACTCGATGTTACTTGTTAGAACTAAAAATATATTCAATGCAAATATAAACCGAATATCAATACATGTGAAATCATTAAGAACAAAGACTATATTTGCAGAAGTATACATGAATTCATTGATGGAGTTTTTCCAGAGAGGGTTTGATCTTCCAAGATGATAAGTTACCTCTTGCCACACAACTCTGTGACGGGAAAAGAGAGATATGCAAGTTAACGTATATCTTGGAGACCATTACCTATTATATAAATTGAATTAAAAACAATTTATTAATATTTATAACCATGCCCCTTATTGAGTTATAAATATAACTTATAGTATTTACACTTTTAATTCCATGACAATTTAATACCTATAACATGTGTAACATGATTGGTCATTTTATTTTCGTGTCATACTTTGTAATAGCAACATACATTATACATATGTACAACTATTACTTTATTTTAATCCAACACATTCATCATAATTTATTAGAGCACACTAACTATAAGAAAATTTTCACTCTTTGTAAGCCCCTATACTTATGAATAGTCTTCCCTAATAAACCGTTACCTTCAATATTCCGACTGCACCGAAGTCGATAAGCAGACTTGATGGAGAATCGGTGATCTGCATTCCCTTTCCAGCCAACAAAGTCATCGAAAATGGTCTGAAGCGGGCATTTAGTTGCCGCAATTCGAAATAAAATATCCATGGGAGAAGGTGCTAGAACGTATGCCAATCGCAATTGCCAAAATTATCAGCCAAATCAGCTACTGTTTATTCCCTATGTTAACCCTCAAATGCGCAAGAACATAGGTGATTAAAGGACTGATACCAACTAGCCAAGGGTCACGCCAGAATTCTATGGACTTCCCATTACCAATACACCACGTGACATTCTCATGGATATCGTTCCAAACAAAGCTAATTGCCTTCTATAGTCCAGAACAATTGCAGTTATTAACCGTATTTGGCTCCGCATCAAGACATTTGTACTTCGCTCGGGGGAATCACACTCATAAAGCATCTTTCTTTGAGATGAGATTGAATGTAGGCTTTATAACAAAAGTTTCATTCTGACTCTGCAACTTTTAGAACCCAAGGCCTCCTTGCGAGATGGGTAGACACAACTCATCCCAACGAAACCATGTGAATACCTTTTTCATCCGACGAAATACCCCATACAAATCTCTTATTTAGATTTTCTAATTTCATATAGGTCTTTTTTGAGAGCATTGTCGTCTGCATAGTATAGTTTAGAATAACAGCTAATACTGCTTTAAGTCGATCAATTTTAAGCCGATCAATCACTCAATTTATTTTACACCATTCGAATTAAATAAACATATGATGTCGAGGTAACATGATTTTGCAACAATGGTGCCCCAGGTATTTACCTAGTTCCTCCACTTCCGAGAAGCCAAACGCACCACTTAATTGAGCTCGCAAGTTTAGAGCCACATTCTTGAAATAAAATAGGGTAGTTTTTCCAAGACACACATTGTGTCCGAAAACTTCACAGAAAATGATCTAAAATTTTTTGAATGACCGAAAGCTGTTTTATGAATACTTCTGCAAATAAAATCATGTCGTCTGTAAAGAACAAGTGAAAAATACATGAGCTTCACTTGGATGTTTAAAACGGCTTTCAATGACTGATTAATTTCAATATGAATAAATTGCACAAATATGAGAATCACATATTTTATCTACGTAATTAAACACAAATTAATTATCATATGACTTTTCAAATGCCAGTTAAATGTTATAATAAAATGTAGTAAATATTGAGCAAGTACATTTGGCCAGTTGACAAAGTTGCTCATCTTTGTTCTCTCATTTTCTTTAGGTTATGGGTTCTAGATCCACTAGGCAGGGCCGACCCTGGATTTTGGTTGGCCCTGGGCGAACTTAAAAATTGGACTCTAAATTAGGGATTTAAATTGCAGTTGGTGCCGTATTTTCAATCGTGTTGCGTTATCGTGATTGCGGACATAACCAATGTTATTTCGGTCACTGCGAGTATCGCGATTGTAAATTTTTTAATAACATATGCTATTGTGGACATAACGACATAACGGACGTTGTTGTGGTTGCATGTCGCTATTTAAATCTATGTCCCTAATAGCAAGTAATGAAAAAATAAATAAATTTTGAGAGTAGGTACATAGTAACAAATATTGAAAAATTTTGGGCCCTAATAAATAACAAGTATTGAAAAAACTGAATTTTAAGACTATGCTTATAATAACAAATATTGAAAAAATAGGACCCTGATAACAATTATTACAAAAAAAAAATTGAATATTGAGAGTAGACCCCTAATAATAAATATTGGAAAAAACTTAGTCCACTATTAACAAGTACTAAAAAATAGACCTCTAATAACAAGTATTAGAAAAAATAATACTTTAATAATAAATATAATTTGAAAAAAATACAAATAATATTTATTTTTATTGAGCGGTGGGCCCTGGGTGTGCATCCTTATTGCCCTTGCTCAGGGTCGGGCTTGCCACTAGTGTCACAGGCCGTGAGCCAAGGTCCGAGTCACATGCACACATGGGTGCCCAAGAGGTTCTAACGGAGATTTTGGGCCTAAACAGACCACCAAACTTAGCCTGATCCGTGGGAGATTCTAGAAGACAACCACTTTGACCTATGTAAACTTACCATATAAACATAGGATCTGTTGCCATAGATAGAACGGGAATATTCCCGTGATTATACTATTGTGGTTGGTGGTCGTCGATGTAAATCTGTATAGACCGTCGGATTAGGGGGAACTCAACTATAAATAGAGGTATTCCTCTCCTCATTTTATGTATCCAAGTTCCCAAGGAATAAAGGCATTTACTCTAAATCATCTTAGTGTTCTTGTAGTTCCTTTATTTGTTCATGAGCGTTCTTTTAGTGTTTTTCTTCGCTCATCTCTTTTGATTCGTTTTCGCATAAAACACTTAGCGTTTGTCGGTGCTTGGAAAGTTTGATCTTCCGAGAGGGTTAAAAAGGCTTACTTAGGTGTTTGTCTTGAGTCACATTGCCTAAGGCAGCACAGTGGGCTGGTTTGGAGGTCTAGCCCCGTGACACTAGAGACACCCCTTTCCTTCCCCTAAAATCTCTTTCCTCTCCCTTTTAGGTAGGGTTAAGATTAGATAAGATTTATTAAAAAAATACATTAAATATTTAAAGTGAGTGTTAAGTTAAATAATGTCGTATTATTATAAATAATAATTTATCATAACTTAGTAGAACATTTTTTAACAAAGAAACTAATTTCATTGATGGAAAAAAAACAAATATAAAGAGACTGGGTACAAACTACAAGAATAGAATGGAAAATGTTGGGTGCACTCATATTTTCTGAAAATTTCAAATTTTTATAATGTTATTTTATACTTTTTTATTAAAACTCTAATTTTGCTCGTCCATACTTTAAAATTTTTAATATAATTTTATAAAAATTATATCTCACCCTAAAATTTTACTTTCCTCGTGGACAAACAACAACAAATTACAAACAAGAACGAAACTATGTTGTCAATATGAGAGGTTCTTGTCTCCCGGGGAGGAATTTTTTTTACTTTTGACCCTTTATATTTATTTTTTGAAAAAATTAAAATAATTATAAATTTGTCCCAATTTTTCAAAAATTATTTTTTTTCACTCTTAAATTTTAGCTCCGTTCCTGACTACAAATTATTGTATACAATTCCTATCATCAATAAAAAACATAATAAAAGAGAGAAAAATCTATGCAAAAATCTACGTTCTACACTTATTACTGTTGAATCATTCTTATAACATATTTTGATTAACCAAGATCTACGTCAATGTAACACGTGGTGTATCTCCATCATTATCTCGGAACTTTAGCGTGTAATCAACATGAAGATTTTCAACATCTCAAAATATATATTCTAGATAAATAATAATTTCTATATCTATACAAAAGAAATGATAATTACTATAAATGTAACGTGTCATTAGTTAGTATTGCTTAACCATCGATGGCAAAATTCTAGGTAAATCGTATACTTTCAAATCTAAAATTAGTTATAATCGATTTGTACAAAGTAAGAATAATAACATTTAATTATTATTTAAAAAAAAGAATAATACTAGTAACATCTAACTATAAATAACAGACCTCAGCTTTAGTGCCTTACCATTTTCAAGAACCCATGTTGAAGAAACGCTATTTTTCTCAAGGAACCGAAGGAAAAGACTCCGTGGGCGTCGATTCTTTCGCCCATAGCGAAATGTTCTCCTCCGAGCCCTATTTCTTGAGGACGGTTTTGCTGGAAGAGCTGGGTGATAACGACAGCAGCAGTCACAAGCTCTTGGCTATTGCGGTCCATGCGGTTTTAATGGAGTCGGGTTTCGTGGGGTTTGATCCTGTTTCAGGGCTGCAAACCGATCGGTTTCCTTTCCCAGATGAGTTCCTTTCCCCTGTCTCACTTTGTTATTCTCTACCGGCTCTTTTGAGGGTTGATCTTGATCATTCTTCTGGTTCTAATGTGACTGATTACGTAGTTTTAATGTTTCTGAGTCTAGACCGATCTATCCAGGTCCATGGGTCTTTGGTTAAGGGATCTGGGATCCATAAGTTGTCTCTTCATGAATATAAATTTGCCACAACTCTGAATTCAGTAAGGGCAAATTCTGCTAAGAATGACGGGTCTTTCGATTTGAATCTAGAGAATGGTGTTATGGGGTTCTGGAGAATGGTTAAGGACGGGCTTGCGTTCCCACTGTTGATAGATCTCTGTTCCAAGACTCATTTGGCTCTTCCACCGTGTTTTGTTCGTCTGCCAACCGAGCTAAAGCTCAAGATTCTGGACTCACTGTCCGGTACTGACATCGCAAGAATGGAATGCGTTTGCTCGGAGATGCGGAATCTGGCTTCCGGCAATAATGATCTGTGGAAGCGGAAAGTTGAACAAGAGTTTGGAGGCAAATGGTTAGAAGGAGGGAGCACGAAGAAATGGAAAGTGGTGTTTCGTTCACGTTGGGAGAATAGGAAGAAACTGATTCGGGTTGAACCATTCTATCTATCCTATGACCCGTCGTGGTTACAGCCCGACCATCCATACTATAATATCTGTAGTTCAGATATTTAAATTCTTAATTTAAATCTTTATTTGTATTACGTCTTTTGAGTTCTTAATAATATCATATAAATGATTTCTTTATTGATACATAAAAACGACTAGGTGGATTTCTTTATTGAGGAAAATGGCTCAAGTTCAAGAATTAACTCGAAGCAGAGATATGAGATATGTTTTTCTAGTCATTGAAAAAAAAAACGAGATATGAAATATGAGAATATTTAAATTTGTATTTATAAAATAGATTATAACTTTATAATTTTTATAAATAATTTTATTCTATATTTTTTTTTCAAGAACAATTTTATTCAAAAAATAAATGACGACATTATTGTTGACATGTGACATAATTTTATGCTACCATGTCATCAAAAGTTGACACAATCCAGAATAATTGATTCGAACTAATGTTTGGATACTAACTTGGGAATAAAATAAATTAAATACTAACTTAGCAAAAGATGACAAGTTCAAATATCAATTATATGTTTAAGCCATTGGCTTATTTAATTTTTCGAATAGTAAAAATCCAATTTAATTTAAACTCTAAAAATTGAATTACTTACTCAACTTGATTAAAAAAATCCAATTATATGTTTAAGCCATTGGCTTATTTGGTTTTTCGATTAGTAAAAATCTAATTCGATTTAAAATCAAAAAATTAAATTACTTACTCAACTTGATTCAAAAATTGATAATTTGATTTCAATTAATTAAAAATTTAAAAATATTTTGACATTTTTGAGTCTAATCAAATTTTATTCATCCTGTATATTTCTTATGGTTCCATCCAAAATAGTATTATATGCATTATAGCCTTAAATAAAACGTTAGGGCATGCGTTAGAAAGTTCAATAAATAAATAATTAACAAATTATTATAAATAAAATAACGAAGAACAATGATAAGAACAAAGAGATTAGAGAAACAAAGAGATTTGTATTTATTATGAATATTCAAGTGTGTACAATACCTTCATTAAATCATCTATTTATAGGCATAAGAAGTACATAATACATAAAACTCTAGTTAATGAAGATAATATTTCTACTGATAAAGTAAATCAAATCTCCTAGATAAAGTTCTTATCATGATAGACATCCACATAGATAAATATTCATAACACTCCCCCTTGGATGTCTATGAAGATAATGTGCCTCGTTAAAACCTTACTAAGATAAAAATCTAGTGGAAAAACTTTTTTCTTTAGTGAAGGAAAAAGAGTAAAAACATCTTTGATATGCATACATGTTGCCTCATTAAAAACCTTACCAGGAAAACTCATTGGGACAAAATCTCAGTTAAAGGAAAAGAGTGCAACGTGTATTTACCCCCTATGAAGACATCACATAAGATCTTTGAATCTTCATAATTCAATCTTGAATACTATTTTTCTGAAGATCGTGAAGGATGAAATTTGGAGTAATATGTTTTATTTTGCCATCTTTGATGTATCCACATTTTGATTGAGACATAAATTTTGCATTATCTCCACATAAAATAGCTTGTATCTTATCTTGTGAAAGTAAATTACATATCTTCTGAATATGTTGGATCAATAGTCTTAGCCAAACACATTTTTGGCTTGCCTTATGCATAATAATGATCTCTACATGATTTGAGAAGATATCGATTAATGTTTGAAGATCTAAAGGTAATGACCTTTGCAGCATTTAGATGGTATTTCTAGACCAACTAATATATGGTGCTTCCAGACCAGTGATTCATTTATCTTTCTTTTGAAGATAAATTTATTCATATCCAACAAACTTACAATCATTAAGGTACTAAATTGATATGATTTATCCATATTGCATCTTCTTTAAGATTATTTCAGCATGTCCGTTCATAGACAAAAAAGCATATTTAAGTGCTTGATCTTTAGGTTGAGACAAAACTCTATCTCAAGATTCTTTTTCTCAAATACTTTCATTAAATGCTTTGAAAGCTCTTCACGGGTTTCCAATTTGAAGTTCTTCATGAGTTCTAATGATATTCAAATTATCATAATGAATCTTGATCCAAACTCTTTTATAAAATACATAAGGAAATCTGATCATTCTTATAGTATTTCCTCAATTAGTACTCACTAAGGCGATTATACCAAATGCGCCAAAATATAAATATTCAAGGGGCATATCTAAACAAATTTTCTCAGGAACTTCCAAATGCTTCTGCATTTTAAATCCTTCAAGGATAATTTTACTATACATGGATCCATAAAATAATTAGACGCATATAAAATATTTCATAACTGCCAAAGTAAATCCATCCATCATGAAGTAATTAAAATTCTTCACAAATCATAATTCAAGTTGTATTTTTATCTCACGACTATTTATTTATTCCCCACTTGCATTACACCTTTAGGTGTTTGGACTACTGGTCCAAAACTTTCACTTTTGGAAGTTCAAAGCGTCTTTCTACATTGGTCAATTCAATATCTATAATTCTAGATAGATATCTATACAAGATCTACATTTTCTTTCTTTACTTCTATAGAAGTATTCTATGTAAAATTGTTGTCGATAGCTTTTTTTTCTATTTTGGTTCCATTCTTTCTTGTAGTGACATAACTTATCGAGATCTCTTTTCAATCTTTATTTCAGGTACCTGAAACTCTTCTAGAGTTTTATTATTAGTTATATCTTGGGTCTCTTCAAGAGCACACTCCTCCAATATATGATCATCTCATATTAATTTCCATTTACGAGAATTTTGATCATTGGAACCAGTTTCAACTACCATGCTTCATGCATGATTTACCCCAATTCGCTCTAATATGTAATTCAAATTTAGAGCATTTTAGCTGGTATATGAGACTTAATTACTCTCATTGGGTCAATAAATATGTCTAGCAGTTGACATATAATAACATGAATTATCTTATGACTTTTGGTTCATATATGAGAATCTAGATAATGATAATTCATTTTCCTTCTTTATCCAAGTGATTATTCTCTCCCCCTGATGTTGAGAAAAATCATGTCATAAATGATTCTCCAATTAATGCTTAAGAATTTAAACATAAAAGGAGACTCGTACTCAATATATATTATCAATCCTTTTTTGTATACCCATTTTGTGTGTTGTAGTGGAACAATTCAACTATATATCGCACATTCTAAAATGGGAAATTTATGGCTTTTAAGTAAAAACCAATAATAATGGAGAGTTTATTATAACTCGTTCGCTTGATGTGTATAAGTGTTGCTATATATGAAATACCATTTAGATAATAAACGTTTTGTTCTCATAGTTTAGCTATTAAAAAGGGGGCATCCAATCAAAATTTTGCTAAACTGTTTTCTTCATAGTCAATAAGCTTTGTAACAGTTATTTCAACTGATATAGCCTAAAATATAAACTCACTAACTTTAGCAAGACAAATAGTCTTAATTGCATAATTTGAATCCTTTTCTAATCAATCTCACAAACTTCTGGGTGTAAGATAATAATATATAAGTAGATGCATCTACTAAAGTCATGTAAAAATTCTACATTTGTGGATAAATGGGCCCATTTTTCATTCAAATATGCAAGATATGCAGTCTCAATTTTAGTACAAGAACTTTAAGTTCTTTTGATAAGTGGATCTTAATCAATTCTTTTGAGAACAAGCTACACAAGAACATCAGGTTCTTTTAATAAGTGGAATTTAATTAATTCTTTTAAGAACAAGCACCACAAGAACTTCAGGTTCTTTTAATATGTGTGCTTGTAAATCTTAATAATTTTCCGCATCATTATTGATCAGGATGGTCGAACGAATCATGCCAACTATATATATGTGTATACATATATTTGTGAATTTGTAAACTTCTGATTTACCATAACATGTGATTCAATCTTATTTTCACATGTGCAGTACAAATTTTGAAATACAAGTTTCTTAGAAACTTGATGATACATTGTACACCAAAAATTGTTCCTTTGAATAGGAATATATTTAGCTATTTCGGAGCTTTCAATGAAAATTGTTCTTTTGGTGGCAATATATAGTTCTTCTAGAGCTTTCAACTGATTTTTCCACTACCAGAACTTATATTCACATTGGATTATTTCATACGCCAATTGATAACATATGTTATCTATAATTCTCGAAGGATTATTTAGAGAACTCTTATTGCTCTCGTAAAATTTCTACTTCTTGTGGTGACAATATTATTACGATTAGTGGTAATTATTGCAATATTCACAATTATGCACTTTTCATAATGTGCTTTCTCTCAAGAACTTATTGCTCTTTTAGAGCATCAATATTTTTAGTACTTTGAGATATAGTACTCATATTTTCCCTTACATTTAAATGGGAAAATATTTCTTATGCTTTTGCTAAGCATAAAACGTCACCATATATTGCATTTGATAAATAATCATATTAAACAAAATAAATAAATGTTATAATTATATATATAACGTAAATAATTAATGTGTAAAGTAAATAAACATAAAGTAAAGTAAAGTAAAAGATCAATAATTCCTTTAAGGTTATGAGAATAATTAGAAGACGATTATTCCTTTTAGGGGTTATAAGGAAATCAACAACGTCCAAATGAGTTAGACTAATATCATCTTCGTTATTTTCGCAAATAAAATTTGCTTCTAATTTTTCGTTTATCATTCAATGATTGTTGATGTTTTCAGCGTACGACAAGTACGAGACCAATGGTTTTGTAACATCACATTGGTAATAAAAAGGATTTTACTTCCTTATAATGATCTCTATCACTCTTGTCATCCTTATAACCCCACTTCTGGTGGGTATAAGCATTATTAATCATATTGTCCAGGTCTATGTTTATGGCATCAATCGCGACCGCAACTATTAATGTGGCCTTTATTCTTTCCATTATATAATCTCACATTCACTTTGAGGAATGAAGTGGAGCCAGTGAGCTTTTAAAACCTTTTTTCACGATATTTTGTCTATGGGACAACATTATTTGCGTGAAAAGTGTGGTATATTTTTATTAATATATCATCATTAGTGATACTCTGGCCACATAACTTCAATTGTGAAGTAATTTAAATCATAAGTATATTCACTAAGTGATTTATCATGTTTGTATTCACTACAACAAATTCAAAAATCACATGGAATAACCATCATGCTTGCATTCACTTCAGGGAATGCCTCCCATATAAGTTTTTGGATCAAGACGAATTTTCGTAACTTAAACTTGGTAGAAGTCTATAGTCGAGTTTTTTGACGTAGAAGAATTATTGCTTTCGCGCAAATATAGATTTTATAACAACTCTTCTTGTAGATTCAAAATCACCATGATTTATTCACTTTAAAATCGTATTTTTAAAGAATGAAAATAAAAGTAGAATTTACCAATATTGATTTTCCTCTCGAGGACGATGAAGACATAGAAAATGACCAAGACGGCTTCTCATAATCTCTTTATGTTATATCTCTTCCCAAGTCATTTAAAGATATCATGTAAAACTCAAAATACGATTAAAAATATCAATTCTCATAAAAAATAAAAAAAGAAATCGAATTTATTCAGACATCAAAAAATATTAATATTAGAGTTTAATAAATAAACGATTTCTTTTCTAAATGTTTAATACTAGGATTTAATACCTTTTTCATATTAATTAATGAATACCAATTTTTTCGATATTAAAGCAAGTAACAAAGATTAATGATAACATAACCAATTTCTTACAATTGGTGTTTGCAATTCTCTTGTATTTCACCTAGTTATCACAGTGGGTGAAAACGGCTCCTATGGACCTTTGGTGAAACCCGAGACTGATGGGAGTATAAGTGGTGGATGCTTACTTGCGGTTGGATTTTGGATATCGGTTCAATATTTTCACAGCTAAAACTAAAATCGGAATAAGTGAAAACTGTTAACAATCTCATCTTCCGCACAATCCGCTGGGTCAATATTTTCTAAGTAAATTTATGCCGATAACATGTTGCAAATAAAATAATAAAAATAATAAGAAGAACAAAAAAATGAGAAAAAGAAAAAAAATTATATTTATTCTAAATATTTAAATGTGTACAATGCCTACATTAAATCTTTTATTTATAGGCATATACATGAAACTCTAATTAATGAAGATAATATTTTTACGATAAAGTAAATCAAATCTCCTAGATAAAATTCTTATCAGAATAGACATCCACATAGATAAATATTCATAACACAAACTAATTATTTTTTAATTATTTATGAAAATAGAAAGACTTCTTTTTCTTTTTCATAAATGAATATATATCATCCACTATTATGTTTTAACAAACTTTTTCAAATGATTATACATGAATTAGGCATCCATTATGTCCTATTTTTTAACAGTTGATGTTATCGGTGATTAAATCTTAATTATTAAAACGAAATCAATTGATTAATTTAGTTCAACATAATAGAATTATTAGAGACTCAAGTTAAATTTTCATTATATATATATATATATATATTTCGTACTCATTAGTGTAGGTGTAGCATTATCCAGTATATTCTAAAAAAACATTATCTAGTATACATAAAATGATTTAGTTGGTGTCACGAGTTAACCAGACACTAACTCAATTGAAAGTTTACATCATAACTTTTTTATGTTAAACGTGCTTAAGCATGTATTGTCATTTGATTTATAAATAGAGAAAGATCTACCTAGCTTAGACATTATATCAAAAATTTATTACATAATATTTTTTTCGAACAAATTACATAATAATTTTTAAAAAGATTTGTTAGTTAGAAATTTCAAATACCTTAATTCAAATAATAAGACTAAATTCTTGAATTCTTTGCCGACTTAAAGTTCAAATTTCATCTACTATAGAAACTATCTTTTCGCTTTTAAAATGTCACATTTTTAAATAAAATAACTACACTTTATTTTTAAGATATATATAAATAATTATTAAGGTTAGAATATATTAGAGGTCACTTAGTTATAGATTTAGTAACAAACATGTTAGGCTTCTTCTAAAAGTAATAATTCAGTCATTTCAATTATAGGTTTAGGAACAAACATGTCACTCAATTAAAATTTTGCGACAAACATGTCACTCTTGTCATTACAATTGAAACAAGGGTTTTGTATAATAACAATTTTAGTCTCCAAAACTTGTGCATTCTATTAATTTGATCCTAATTCGAAATAATTCAATAAACTTAACTCTTCATATTTAAAAATTTCGACACTACACCATCCCGACACACTCTTCGATAACTTACCACACTTCATACTATTGTCCATCACTCCGATAATCAATATTTGTGATAGCTCGACAGACACATCAATTCACTACTACACAACTGACAAACTAATAAGATAGACTTATTACGACTTTAACGCCGCCTGCTAGTAGACACAATCACTTCACTAATGAAATTTTAAATGTGAAGAGTGAGGTTTATTGAATTATTTCAAATTAGGACCAAATTAATATAACGCATAAGTTTCGGAAAATAAAATTGTTATTACAACAAGCTCTTGTTTCAAATTTAATGATATGGTGACTTGTTTGTCAAAAAAATTTAGTTCAGTAAGTTGTTTGTTCCTAAACCTGTAATTGAGTGTCTGAATTGTTACTTTTAAAAGAAAAGTGGCCGGTTTATTCCTATACCTATAATTAAGTGATTGAATTGTTACTTTTAGAAGAATAGTGACTTGTTTCTTACTAAACTTATAACTAAATGACTTGTGATGTAATTTACCGTAATTATTCTAACCCTAGTGCTGCATTATAAAACAGGGGAATGCTTACCTGTCCTAAAAAAAGTAAATCGATAGAATGCTTTTACGTGTGTTCCATTTGGAGTCGATCAACATAAAGCCAAGACTGAGAAATTATGAATCATCGGCGGTCATAAACTTTTTTTCTTGGTTTCTTGAGAAAGTTCGGGCTCGTATAGGTTGTACTTCTTGAACTGGGGTCTTATATTTGTTGTTGAATTCTAGGGGTTATTTTTAAATTTTCGTTCATGACCCTCAAAATGTCTGAGACTACTATGCCTAAATTATAGTATTAAACTCTAGAATCTAGCAACAAATATGAGACCCCAGTTCAAGAAGTACAACTCGTACTAGAGCCCGAACTTTCTCAAGAAACCAAAGAATAAAGTATAGAAACATAATTAAAATTTATCAAATATATGTTTTTTATTATTTTATTAAGAAAATACTATAAATACAACTAAAAAAGAGAGACAATCATTAGCTTACTAGATTGTCACTTGAAAAACCGTAAAATTATAAAGGTAGAAGGTGAGATCCTGAGCGGTCGCTCATGCTACTTCCCCTTATCAGACGCCACTTATCCTAGGTGTCGCCCCGATATTCTAACTAAAATTGTTATTCTTGAAAGTTAGAATCTTTTAGCAGAATCTGCCCTTACTAAATCCAGAGTTGGTCCTAATAAAATTGTAATATGGTTCAGTTGCAACTAATGGTTGGAGGTTCCATTAAATATGGATATAAGAAAATGGCATGGAAAGGAAGATAAATATATTAATTAGATATTTGAATCGGAAAGAAAAAGAAATGAATAAATAGAAGAAAAATGATGAAATTTAATGGGTAGGAAGAGGTGAAGGAAAAAATATATATTATCATCCTTTTCCCATGTCATTTATAAAATCAAAGAAGAAGATAAGTGTGTTCATTTTTTTCATGAGAAAATAGAAAGAAAGAGAAAAAATTTAAGTAAGAATTAGGATAAAGTTATTAGAGACAGAAATATTCTTTTAAAATAATATTAACTTTTAATTTTTTATATAATTTATTTACTTTTCAAACTTATTTGGAGTGTCAAAATAAGCCAATTAAGGGTTCTAAGGTGAGTTGGGCAAAGGAGAAATTATTAGATGGACTCGGTTCACCACGTCATCTGTGGTCTCAGCCAATAAGATCCATCCAACTCATTGACATGTAGGAAAAATGTGAAGATCCGCCTTAAAAAAATAACATAAAAAATGTTATTGGATGAGACCATGGATGACGAATAATTTTTTTGGGCAAAGATATGCATTCCTAAATCTGTGGGGACTTGGTTTGCATGATTTGAAAACTTGAAATCAAGCATATTTCTTGTTTTTAATATGAAGGCTTCTTTTTAATGATGGATCTATTTGAATTGCTTGGATCCATGAATATGTACTTGGGGGTGTCTCTTTTTGGCAGCTTTCTTGTCCTCAACATTGTAGTTGAACTTGGAGGAATTTGATGCACACTAGGGCATGGTTGCTCTTGTTCCCGACTTACAAAGTGCACCATTGAATTCAGTTTCAAATATATGGAAAAGCTGTTCGGATCTAAGATAAAAAAATTCTATGAGACACGAGTTTAAATCGTTTTATTTATAAGGTGTATGATTATTGTTAAAGGATTAAAAATGTGTGTGAACATATATTACCTTGTAAATCACCTTTAGACTATTAAAAAAACTTTGAATATGATTTTTTTGGTATTGATACTATGCCATTGGCATCAATATCCAAGGGTATTATCGACATCTTAAGTGATTCTAAATTGAATTTTTATTGAGACGACAAATTTTAACATTTCTTTAAATCTTTTCATTGTTTCAAATTGTTTTATTAATATAAATTAAATAATAAAAATTTCAAATGTTTCGTCTTTTATTGAATTATGTTTAGGTCCCTAAACTCTTCTTAAATTACAAAAGAGTTCTTGTATAACACATCATTTATTCTTTACAAATTGTAAATGATTTAAGCTCTTTTCTTCTGCATTTTCTTAAATTGATGTACGGAAGTTCTTAATCGTTTATTAAGTTAAAAAATATTCATGTTTTTATTCTGAATATCGAACCTGACATCATTTGTCATGTCAATTTACTAGATCGAGTAAAAAGTATTACATTTTTACCTAAAAAATAATTCAAACTCAAAATTGACTCGACCCAAAATCAAAACTTAAAATTTAAACTAATACTAAGCCATCCATCTATCTTATAGTTCTAGTTCAATTAGACTCGACTCAATAAGACTCATAAATTATAATAATTAACCAAATATGTCACATTTATCTAATTAAACACGAATCTAATGGTTATGTGACTTTTCAAACGTCGCCTTGGAGAAATTCTCCTAATATTGCAGTGGAAATTTTTATTTTCAAATCTATGACATCTTTGTGTTTGTTTTCAAATCTATAGCATTTATTATAGTGTAAGTGAAATCGGTGAGAATACAATCCGACTTCACTTTGGAGTTTATTTTTTTATTAAAAAATATTGAAGACGGGATACTTACAATTCGACTTTAATGTAAAAATTGTTCAAAGACGGTATACCTACAATTTGACTTTAATTATTTTAATAAAAAATAGTTCATTGTTCAAATTTGAATTCAACTTTAACTGACTTTAAAAATATTGTAGCAATTATAATATTTTTATAAATAAACTGAGTTGTATCACACTTGTGAAAATAAAAAAAAGGGAAAAGTCATATTTATGTAAAGCTTCCCCGCCTTAAATGTTATAATAAATATTTAAAGTATCATTATATATTTATGCAAAAGAAATGTTAATTACCTTAAATGTAACGTATAATTAAAATTTAAAAATGATAAGTGACATTATTTTGTTGCGACACGTGTTAAATTTTAAAAAAAATCATTAAAATTAATGATTAATATTGGTTAAATGGTCAAATTGATTTTTTTAATTTAAAAGCTTAATTAGGTATAAAAAATTAAAGACTTAATTAAATTTTTATAAAAATTTATGGCCTTATTAAACCGTTCAACCTAAGAATACTAATATATTTAACTATAAATAAGAGACCAAAGCTAAAGAGCCGTCTTATTTTGAAGAACCCATGTTGAAGAAACGCTATTTTTCTCAAGGAACCGACTCTGTGGATAACGATTCTTTCGCCCTTAGCGAAAGGTTCTCCGAACCCTATTTCTTGAGGTCGGTTTTGCTGGAAGAGCTAGATGATAACGGCGGCAGTATTCACAAGCTCTTGGCGATTGCTGTCCATGCGGTTCTAATGGAGTCGGGTTTCGTGGGGTTCGATCCCGTTTCCGGGCTGCAAACCGATCGGTTTAGTTTCCCAGATGATCTCCTTTCCCCTGTCTCACTTTGTTATTCTCTGCCGGCTCTTCTGAGTGTTGATTGTCAGAATTCTTCTGGTTCTGATGGGACTGATTATTTAGCTTTAAGGTTTTTGAATGTAATCCGATTCATTCATGTCTATGAGTCTTTGGTTAAGGGCTCAGAAATCCATAAGTTGCATCTCGATGAATATAGGTTTGCACCAACTCTGGATTTAGTAAGGGCAAATTCTGCTAAGAATGACGGTTTCTTTAATCTGGAGAATGATGTTATGGACTTCTGGAGGATCGTTAAAGACGGGCTTGCGCTGCCATTGTTGATAGATCTCTGTTCCAAGACTCATTTGGGTCTTCCGGCATGTTTTGTTAGTCTGCCGACCGAGCTAAAGCTCAAGATTCTGGACTCATTGTCTGGTACCCACATCGCAAGAATGGAATGCGTTTGCTCGGAGATGCGATATCTGGCTTCCGACAATGATACGTGGAAGCGGAAAGTTGAACAAGAGTTTGGAGATGAATGGTTAGGAGTGAGAAAGAACTGGAAATTGGTGTTTCGTTCACGTTGGGAGAAGAAACGGAGTCGGGTTTAACCATTCTACGCCCCGACGTGGGCATATTTCCCCATAGAATTTAATTGCGGTTGTTATGTTTGTCGCTGTCGTAACCTTCAGTGTAGCGGTTGCGAATGATATAGAACGGAGTGAGCAACGAAATCGAGAAAATCGATTCGAACGAGATTTTACATTTGGATTTATGTTTTGAGGTTCAATTTCGGTTCGATTTAAAAATCAAGTTTCTCAATTTGATTTTAAATTTTTTATGTGAAACTCGTTTATTTCATAACAATATGAATTTTAAAAAATATTATGACCGAAATTAAAAATATTTAGAGATAGTCTCTTGAGATATTTGGATTTGTTTTGAAAGTAGTCTCTCTTGGAATACTCAATTTGTTTTTATAATATTAAGTTGATTGAATATTGTCTTTCAAATTGGGATTTGTTTTATAATATTTATTATTTGGGGATTACTTTATGATGTTGAATATTTGTGTTTGCCTTTAACAAACAATATATTATTGATTGAATACGTGTTCTAAGATGGTGATGTGGATCATTTTGTGTATATTAATTAAATGAATGTTTTTTGTGATTTAATTTTTGGTTATGTTTTTTGTTTTGTAATTGATCCTTTTTGTCGATTTATTCTTATTTGAAATTTCAGGTCTGTCAATGCCTCAAGAGTCAAGACTTTTGTTTTTTGAGTTGAATTAAAAAAAATGTTAAAAATAGTGGTTTTTAATCGAACCGAACCTTAAATTTCGGTTTTGGGTATTTAGTATTTTTGCCATTCGGTTTTAATTTTTTTTAAATCGTAGGTTGTAGTTCGATTCATATTTTGTTAAAAAAATTGAACAATACACCCACCCCTAGAGCAAACGTCATGTAACGTGCAACAGATGTTGCGGTTGTGTTTTGTTTCTTAAAAATCACAATATTTGAGCAAGCACATTTGGCCGGTTGGCAAAACTGTTCATCTTTGTTCCCTCATATTCCCATAGGTCATGGGTTCTAGACCTATTAGGAGTAGGGGTGTTTATTTTCGGATATCAAATTAGATTCGATTAAAAAATCGAATATCCAAAATTTTAGATCAGTAAAATAGCAATATGTATTCGATCTGAAAAAAATTGAATATTCGGATATTCTGATCGGATATTCATATATTCGATTATCTGAATATATAATTTGATTTAAGTATTTTTTTAACTTGACTGTCATATTTATGAAAATTTCATAATTTTGAATATAAAAAGTAACAAATTGTTAAATAAAGCAAGATTCACATATATGGAAATTTTGATTTTTCGAATTTTCGGATATAACAAGCATCAAATTGTTAAATATAACAAGATTCATTTTCATGAAATTTTAAATTTTCGAATTTTTAGATAATTCGAAACTTGAAATATTGTGATCCATATCCAATCCAGAAAATTTAAAATCTGATCAGATACCCAATTTGAAAATAAAAATTAGATTGGATATCTGAATTTTCACATCGGATCAACGGATAATCAGATCTAGGGGTGTGCCTGCAGTTAATTAGGTTAACCAACCGAACTGAATTACCCAAAATTCATTAACCAATTTTTTTCCTTTTAACCGTTAATCGAATCGAACTTTTTCAAAAAAAAATTAACAGAACAAAAAAAATCGGTTAACTCGGTCGGTTTTTGAATTAATAGAAAATTATTATAAAATTTTGGGTAAATTACACAATATTTTTAGACATCCTTATAAAAAATTGAGCAGAGGTGGGTCATAGCCTAGGTAGTTCCACCCCTAGATTTGCCATTTGCTTTGAGGATTTAAAGATTTTATAACTATTTTAGAAATTTTTAAGAATTTTTAGAAAATTTTGATTTTTTTATAAAAAAAATAGAACATGCAGCATGTCATGTATTGATTGGTTAAAGAAATTTTTAAACGATCAAGTACCTATTAACGAAATGAAATTTTAGACACCTATTTTTATCAAAAAAACTTTAGGCACCTAAAGTTAAAAAAATATAATTTAAACACTTATTTTGAGTTATATTTTGATGCACAAGCTGTGTAAATTTTTTTACACATCCTTCATATTTAAACTATAAAATCTAAAACCTAAATCCCTAACTCTAACACTCTAAATTCTAAACTCTAAATTTTACACCCTACAACTTAAACCCTTAAACTCTAACCTAAATCACTAAACCTTAAAATTAAAAGATTGTGTGAACTAAAATTTACACAAACTTGTGTATCAAAATATTTTTCACTTATTTTTATATTAAGCCAATTTTTTATTAAAATTCATTGTAGATCCAAAGGGTTAAATGGATCCCTGCATACTCTTATAAACGTATGGACAAATGAGGAATGTGTCATCTGAAAAGTTTTTATTGATAGTAAAAGATTATATGTTGAACCAAAAGATATATGAATTTCTTTCTAAAAGAAAATGATCAAAGTTTTGAGTTCAATATTATCTCAAGTACATTCGAGGACGAATTTCGAAAATTGTAACACCCAAAAATTTTTTATCGAATTTTGATATATTAATTTAATATTGAATATCAAGTCTAATATTATTTTAAGTGATAATATTGGACTATGAATGATGGAAAGTAGTTTCTAGTAAAGAAATGTCAAGAATTGAGATTTGAACTAATTTGTAGAGAATGCAAAGTATAAAGGTAAAACGTCAATTTTGCAAAAGGATATCAAGAAAGAGATTTTTGCAGATTTTAGTCCCTTTTATGATTAGTGATTATGATTTATATGATTCTTGGACTCATATGGGTTAAATTGTAAATTTGGAGAAGTTTTGGGACCAAATTGAAAATTTTCAAAAATTGGAATTTGACATTTGCAATATGGTTCAATTATAACTAATGGTTGGAGGTTCCATTAAATATGAGTACAAGAAAATGACATGGAAAAGAAGATAAATATATTTGGATTGAAAAGAAAAAGAAATGAATAAAAAGAAGAAAAATGATGAAATGGATATAATAAAGTGAAGTTTGTATACAAGTGTAAATGCATGTCATAAAAGCATGTGTGATATAACACCCTTGCCCGGTCTAGGAGTGAACTGGATCAAAAATGTTACCAGAAAATAATTTTAAAAATCGAGGAATCGAATAAATCATATAATTACAAAGTTACAAATCATTTTCGTTTCCATTAAACCAATTAATCAACAAAGAGCATAATCTAATTAATTCTGGTGTTTTATCATTAGAGACTTTTTATTTTTTGCAAAATTTTCAAAGTTCGGGGACTAGAGCATAAATTCATCAAAATTCAAGAACATATCTAAAATCATCTTTTATCTTTTCGTTATTCTGACTTAAGTCTTATCAAATCAGAATCAAGTATATTATTAAAGTTTAAGCCATAAATCTAGCGACTAGAATGTAAATCCTGGAAATCCAAGGTCCTTTAAAACAATTAAAGACATACATGTGAAATTCATGTTGAAACAAACTTAGTTCTCAACTTTTAGCTCATTTAGGCATTTTTAACTCATCCAATTGATACATATATCTTTTAAGACAGAAATGCAAAGATTCAGTAGTTAAAACTGTTTATAACTGCCTTCCGTACTAATACACGAAGGTCTGTACCGGTACTATTAAAAATCTCAAGTCCCAGTAGTCTATTTTTGTACTGGTACTAGAACGAAACTATACCGTTATGCAATGTACTATATTGGTACAATACAATCGAAATAGCTATTTTTGGTTTGTCCGTACCGATACTTATTTATACCGTACCGTACGTCCTGCACCAAATTGCATATCTAAGACTAAAATTCAGTTTTAATTCAAATTAAAGGGTTAAAAACTTTTTAATCATATTACCAATTTCAAACATATTAGAACTATTTAGACACGTATCCATCTTTAAATTTTTATATAGCCAATTCGAAGTTTCAAAGGTCCATAATCTAAATGTCATTATAAATACTTTAAACAAATCCTTTCTTACAGTCATACTATTTTTTATAGCTTATAATCAACTTGGCCTTTATTATATCATACATACAAAGCATAACACATATCCTTTAAGCATAACATGGCCTAACAATATTTTACTTAAACTTTTAGACTTAATAAAGCTTACCATACTTAGTGAAACCTCACCCAAGTTAAACATATCGTAAACTTAATACCAAACAAAAACAAGGCTAATCCATTTCATGTGGTCCGTTTTATTTTCATTCGTTTTAAAACTTATTCATGCAATTTAATTAACATAAAATTATAATGAAATTGTCGATTCATAATTTATTACCATAAACCAAGTCCATTACCGACCATCAAATCAAATCATGATATCAAACAAAGTCATATTCATTATAATGAAAACTTAGCATGCTCAAATCATATGCCACCATCTAGGATTTTGACAGGGAGTACTTACTCAATGTCTTAAGAGTGACTGATAACCCTTAAATACGGTCCCGAACATTTACGGAAATTTAATACATGAAACATATGCAAAAAAAACATGATAAGCTTACTTAATGAGGCAGTGACCTTCAAGACATGTGACATATGAATATTTCAATGATAAAGGATGATATGAATCAATGTAAATAAGGCATATGATGTTATTCAATATACATAAGTTAAGGATGGTATAGTCCAATCTTATTCTTCCAAGGCATATCTTATATTAGCTTTATTTTATGAAAGCTTTATCATAGTTTAAGAGTTTTCAAAGCTTGCATAGGACATACTTTTGCATTTTGTTTCATATCTTACACTTATCATATCTTATCGGGATTCTATCGAAACTTTTATCAGAGTTCTCATTAGAGTTCATACCTGAGTTATGCATTTTAACAATATTTGCCTTAGATCACATTGGACATAGATAGCATTGGCCCGTGTTTAACTATATTGGTCTGTATTAAACATAGCACAAAGCAATTATTAGTGTTCAAGCATATCACATATATGTGATCGTCACCCTTGAGCCGTAGCCCATGGACCGTAGTCCGAATATATCATTGTACCATGCCAAAGTGTCCAAGGACTTCCATTATTTAAGCAACTTATAGTATTTTAAGCTTTGTTATTAGTAGAGGAGTCATATGACAGAAGTAAACTTTTAGCTCCAAAGTATCATATTCATATCAGAAGTGAATCTTAAATTTCCATAGCTTGTTTTAGCATAATAGTTTAGCCATAAATGAGCTTTAAGCTCCATAATTTATCACATCATAATAATGTTATTAATCATAATTCATGTCCATAACTTACCTTACTATCTTAGTTTCATTTAAAACATAAATCATATCATAACTAAAGCATTATAATCACATGAGCAAATATCAAAAGGTTAAGCTTACCGAGCTTACCTCCATGCTACACCATATCATCAAAATGTTTTAATTGAGCTTACAAACAAATCACACAACATGTTATATGTAATCAAAAATATCAAATGCAATCGAGATGATACCGAACCAATTTTGAGACTCATAACTACACTCACCTTGAACCAATCCCGAGACTCATAACTACACTCACCTGGTTCGAATTACCGTACGATTCAAATAAAATTTTCCTATCTTTAAGCTTTTCCATTTTGTACTTGATATTTCCTTTCATAGAAAGAATCATTTTATTACCATACTATTTAAAATATTTAAGTAACATAAAAACTTGATAAACCTTTTAAGAAAGAAAAATCAGTAGCTACATATGTAGTTTTCTTTCAAATATGTATTTCCTAAAAACCTTATGAAACATCCCCTATACAAAGTTGATCAGTAATCCACCATGTTTATAACTTGAAAAATAATTTACTTCTATGTTTTTAACAATTTTAATCAACATAAATCCATTATTAACTTGGAAGCACAACCTTTAATCCATACCATGTTTTTAACAATTAATTGGTTAAATAAGAAAAATATTATCTTCTATGTCGAAATATAAGCATTCAGGCGAAAACCTTACTTCAACCTTATCATTATCCTCTTTTTAATGTCTTCTTCACTCATTTCTTCTTAGGGTTCAACTAACCCATTTAGTTGTAAGAAGGACCAACTAAATTCTCTAGCAACCAATTTCTTTGAAAACACTAATAATGATCGGTCTAAGAATTTGGACTTACCTCCCACTTCTTTTTCTTTTTCCATTCGGTGGAGAAGAAGGATCCATTTTACCAGATTAATTATTGATATCAGTTAGTGGGCTAGGTGTCAAAATTGGAAGATCATGCTTTATGACTCATCACTTTACATGGTTTAATTACCATGCAAATCTTCCATTTTTACTTCTTTTCATTATGGTCATTAATCAAAGGTTCTCTAATTATTCACTAAGGTCTTTTTATAATAGTTGACATTTAATGATCAAATTCGTATTTCAATAAATTACTAACAAATATAAATTTATTTTTGTTCATTCATTTTTTTTCAAACTCTAAGTTATCGAATTCGGAAAACTATTTAACGGTGTTTCGGGGTGTTACATGTGAGCTAAATAAAAAAATGTACGACTTGATAACTTCCTAGTATGTACATGGTATATATGAAATGCATATGGAAAAACTTATGGTTTCAACTATAGTACAAGAATGCCACTTTGTAGTTAAATATTGAAAGTTTATATGAATGAAAAAATTATAATCATGTTTATTGAATGAGAAAACTCGTCATGTTGTCATTATTCCTATTTTATCTATTTTGTAAACAGACTAACCTTATCTCTCCGGTGATCGTAGGAGTTCTATCGGAACGTCTATACGTAAAGGGGCGGAACTAACAAGGGATTCGGGGGCATGGACCACCAAAATTTTGTACAATTAGATTTTAACTCTCTAAATTTAAAAAAAAATAATTTGGCCCCCTCAATTCTTTTAAAAATTCATATTAAGCTTCAACAATTTAAATATTTTTAATTAAATCCCCTCATTATTTTTTAAAATTTCTTGTTAAATCTATCGAAGTTTAATTAAAACCTCAAAAAATTTAAAAATTTTAATTAAGCCTCTAAATTTTTAAAAAATTTAAATTAACTCCCCAAACTCGTACCCTAAATTTCATGTATAGGTAATTAATAATTTAAAATTAAAAATAGTTAAGATTTGTGGGTTATAAATTCCTATTGGAAGGTTTATCAAGCTTCATTCCAACTTTGGAGTTTCTTGTTAAAAAAATCCAATTTTATCGGTTTTCAGTTCTCTAATTTTCTGATTGATTCAACCGGTTAAAAATACCGAGTCTGTTTACTTTAGTAAACAAAAATAGAGGGAAGGTGTGCAAAGTTGAACCCAAAACCATTCGGATAAAATTGTCAAATCAGAAACAATGTTAACAAGAACACTCGCAAAATTACAATAGCATAAATATCCGCTTCATTATTAGAAAACTAAAAAGATTGTTGACAACAAAGTAGCTTAGAATGTAATACAGGTATCAAAACCAACTGAAGAAATTGTTCCCATATGCATTATATATACAAAAACATCCGAATAAGGGGTTGGTGAAGCTCACAAGCTACAAGGTATCTCTCTGTCTTCCTCCAAGATTACAATGAAGTCCGGAATTCCTTCGCCCTCGAAACCCATGTGGATGAGGATAGGGCATAATGACACCAGGCAACAAGTCGTAATCACCGCCGACTATATGAGGAACTCCAAACGGTTGAAACATTGGATTGGGATCTCTCCACATTGGGATGTAAATTGGTCTATCAACACGAGGATATCCTTGCCACCTCGTAATCGCCCGACTTTGTTTCTTCCTATTCTCCCAACACGACTGGAACATCTTTTTCCAGTTCCCCATTCTTGCTGCTCCTGACATGTCTCCTAACTCTTCTGCAAATTTCTGCTTCCACAGATCATTGTTGGAAGCCAGGTACCGCATCTCCGAGCAAACACATTCCATTCTTGCAATATCGACACCAGGCAACAACTCCAGAATCTTAAGCTTCAACTCAGTTGGGAGACGAATCAAACAAGCTGGAAGAGGCAAATCAGTCTTGTAACAGAGATCTATCAACAACGGCAATGCAAGCCCGTCCTTAACGATCTTCCAAAACTCAATAACTTCATTCTCGGGATATGAATTAAAAGACCCGTCTTTCTTATACCTCTTCGCTACATTCTTATCACAATTTGCCCACACTAAATTCAAAGTTTGGGTAAACCTATATTCATCAAGAGATAATTTATGTAACACTGACCCCTTAACCAAAGACCCATAGACCTTAATGAACTGGCCTAGGGTTAGAAACTTCAAAACAACATAATCAGTCAAATTAAAACCAGAAGAATTATTATGATCAATCCTCAAGAGTTCAGGCAGAGAATAACAAATTGAGAAAGGAGAACCGAACTCATCTGGCAAATGAAACCGATCAGTTTGCATCCCCGAAACGGGATCGAATGCCACAAAACCCGACTCCAGTAAAACGGCGTGGACCGTAATCGTCAACAGCTTGTGAATACTGCCACTATCGCCCAACTCTTCTCCCAAAACTTTCCTCAAGAAATAGGGCTCCGACAACCTTGCGCTGAGGGCAGAATCGTCGATGTCCATAGATTCTGTTCCTTGGCTCTCCTGAGCAATTTCGGGCTCTTTCGAAATGGGTTCTTGAAATTGAGACAATTCTTGAACCGGGGCCTCTTGATTGTTGCTGGATTCCGGCATCTGATTAGGATCTGGACTTACGGTTACCGATTGAGGGTTCTGAGTGGAAGAGACGGCAAAAAAGGCGTTGGGGTTGAGGGAGAAATAGATAAGGTCACCGTGGGCGACACCGAGGGATTGAAGGGAAGTGTGAGGGGACGGCACATGGAGCCGATCCTTGGCGTTGAGCGAAAAACAGAAAGAAGATGGAGAATGATGAGGCGGAGGAAGGGAGGTGAAGAGGGTTTCCTGGAGCTGAAGGAAAGAACAAGTAGGCGTAACGTGGATCCTTTGGGTCTCTTTAGATTCATAATTTCTCAATCTCAGCTTCATGTTGAACACGAACAAGAAATTGATTATCTTTGCTGTTAAGCAAAATGTGCCATCCTAATTTAAAAAATTACAATAAAACCATTCAATTATTTAATTATAACAAATATTCACCGTGGCGTTAAATATTGGCTTAAAACTAAATTAAGTGCTCGAACTATCTTATTTTTCTATTTTTAGGTGCTTAAATTATTTTTTAAGTGTTTAATATTTTATTTCGTACTTATTTTAAGGTTTTATCTTAACTTTCGTTAAAAAAATATAATATCCAATAAAAATAAGACACGTATCAACATTTTTAATTTTCTTTTTATTTCTCTAAAATTACACGAAATTAAAAATTAAAATTTTAATCCATGAAGTACTTTTTACCGTCTATTCTCAGAAAATAACACAAATAACCCTAACTCTCTGTTCTCCGTTTACCCAAATGAAAACGTGAAAAACTCTTCTCCATTTACTTTCTGAATTGATTTGGGAAACCCTAAAATCCCTTATTGATTTGTTGCAAACCCTTTGATTTCAAAATCGCATAATTCAAAATTAAAATCGAAACCCCAAGTAGTTGAAGAAAAACATCAAAGATAGAAGGAGGCTCATACTAAAATAGTCGGAAGGTAAATTTGAAAACAATGCTCCAATTGTCAATTTGTAATCCAAATTGGAATATACAGTGTTTTTTGGTAACCTTTATTGTAGTTCAAACAGTAAGTTGAAGCACTTTATTACTGTAGATTCTTTAGTTGACCAAGAAAAGCTAAGGTACATTGTGAAATTATTTGAACGGCAAATGAAAGCTTTTAATATGCAAATGGAAGTTTTTGTTGGGTTCGATGAACTTCAACAGTTTGTGTTGCCAAGTGGTGGAGGAGTTGCATTTTGGGTGATGGTTGTAGGAAGTAAAAGGTAGAAAATTTACACGATGATTTTAGAGTGGTTCGGCTTCCTAAACCAAACCTATATCCACTATCTTAGCTTCCTACTAAGGATTTCAACAATTCACTAAGAATTCTTCCCATTTTCAAGGCTTAGGAGGCAACCTTTTACAACCTATACTCACTCACCAAGTTTAGCATTCAAAGCTCACAAACCAAGCTTTGGGAACACTCTTAAACAAGAGAAATTCTAAGCAAACTGAAATTCCTCTCTAAAGGTGTTTGTTTGCACTCTAAAGCACTCACCCAAATCCTAATACACTTGAGCATATAATGACATTTAAGCTCACAAGTGTTTTTCTATACAAAAATAGGAAATTTAAGCATTAAGACAAATTTTCATCATAAAGTTGTTGACAATAAGATCATCAGCTGTTGCTGAAGCTTGAAGGTCCCTTTTATACCCCTAATTGAGTTCTTAGCCGTTGGCGACCGTTGGGATTGAATTATAGCCGTTGGAGACTCTATTTCCCGCAATAAATGCAGTTCTTCAGCCTTCGATAATGGTACTGGTACTAGCTGTTATGTTCATTTCTGGCTACGCGTATCGGTACACCTTGGTCTGTTTCGGTACGCCGTATCGGAACGCAGGGATCGTATCGGTAAACCTACAATTCAAAAGACCGTTGGGAAATAGCCGTTGGGGTGGTTGAAAATAGGATCGATACACATATAAGCGTATCGGTACGATCCTATCTGTATCGGTACGATTTTTCGGTTCTGGAATTTTTCTGTAGCAAAAACCCTTATCTGTATCGATACGGGAAGTAACCGTATCGATACGGACGTGTTGAAATTTGAAGTTTGGCTACTTAAAAACATTTAAAACACTTCCAAAACTTCTCAAAAACTTCTCAAACCTATCTTCAAGTTGTTTGAACTTAAAAACATTTTTGAAATCTTTTCAATTTAGTCCAAAACTATTTTCAATTATTATATCAAAACAAATATCCTAACAATCTCCCCATAATAAAACCAACTTTAAAAATTGTTTTTGAGATTCTCCCTCTTAGTAAAAATAAAATTTGAACAAGAGATTAATTGTTGAAAATCCTATAAGCTCCCCCGTATTCATTTGAAAATTCAAATTTTCAAAGCATTCTCCCCCTTTTTGTTATATCAAAAATAGTTCAAACTTCAAAGACAAATAACAATGGAGAGTTAAAAAATTTTGACAAAAATGAGTTCTGTTTTAAAATTGGTTCCCCTTAATCAAGCATCATTCAAATGTTAGTCTAACAATTATGATAAACTAGTTGAATTAAAAATAAATAAATCAAATAAAATTCAACTAATTTGTACCACACTTGAATCAAAGGTAGGATGTGAAGCCTTCCTTCTTCAAGTGTTCTTCCTTGTGTCAAGAGCTTCCATAAGTTTGACTTTGATCACCAATGGCTCAAGAACACCTACAAAAAGACAATCAAATAATTTTTGGTATCCAAATTGCTTTGGATCCATAGGCAGTAGTAACACAAAGTTTAGTCCCCTTAGGAATCCATTTTTCAATTTCATCCTTTTTAGTTGAAGCAATTAGTTCTTTTGGGACTCAAATACTTCTAAAATATTTTCCTTTAATAAATCTAGGGGCACTAGATTGTCTCACATAAAAATTTGATTTTCTTTTGTAATTCGTTGGAAATCAAATCGTTTTCCTTTTTAAGATCATCCAACTCCTTTTGATGATCTTTTTTAAACTTTGAAGCAAATTTTGTAAGTTTAAAACATTAAGCTCAAAATCTTTAATTTTTGTTTCAAATTCCAAATTGATTTTCAAAAGCAAATCATTTTCGGTTTTCAATTTTGAAATCATCTTTTTACTTTTCTAAAATGAAGCCTTAAACTCAAAAACCAATTCATCATAAGCTTCTAGTAACTCATCAAATGTATAGGAATTTAAACTAGATGAGTTAGAAGTTACCTCACCCTCTTGGAGGGCCGTAAAGCATAGATGGACTACATCATCTTCATCGGTGGAGTCTTCATCACTCCATGTTGCCACATATGCTTTCTTTGAAGATAATCCATTTTTGTTGAAATGAGGGCAATCGTATTTGGTGTGCCTCGTCTTCTTGCATTCAGAGTACTTGGGGGGATTCTTTATCTTCTTCTTCGATTCATGCTTGGATTCTTCCTTTTCGCTCTTCATGAATTGGGAAAATTCCTTGAAGAGATAGGTCATCTCTTCATCCTCACTTTCCTCCTCATTTGAATCTTCTTGATGGCTTGTGGAGGATTTAAGAGCAACAATGCTGACATCGACTCCTTGCTCTTGGAGTTTCTTCTTCTTCTCCTTTCTCAAGGGTTTGGATATCAACTCATGGGTAAGAAGTGACCCAATTAGCTCATCAAGCTTGAGCTTCTTTAAGTTATTAGGTTCAATGATAGCTGTCTTCTTGCTCTCCCATGATTCGAGAAGTGAATAGATCAACTTCCGAACGAGTTTGTCTTCCAAATTCTCATCTCCAAGACCTTTTAGTTCATTGACGATTATAGAGACATCCTTTTGATGTCTTTATCCAGGTCCATCTTGAAGTTCTCATAGTTGAGGTTGAGTAGACCAAGCTTTGTCTCCCTCACCTCTTTTGTGCCTTCATGGATTACTTCAAGTTTGTCTCATACCTCCTTGGCATCCTCACAAGAAGAGACCTTTGCATACTCATCGGGGCCTAATGTACAAAGTAGGATGTGCACGACTTTGCAATTTAGCTCCATCATCTTCTTGTCATTGGCATTTCATTCTGCCTTACTTCTTGTTGGCACGAACGG
Organism: Hibiscus mutabilis; assembly: GCA_019671005.1. Lineage (NCBI taxonomy): Eukaryota > Viridiplantae > Streptophyta > Magnoliopsida > Malvales > Malvaceae > Hibiscus > Hibiscus mutabilis. Next base: position 29,449,162 of record CM033747.1, on the reverse strand, counting down.
TATATCTTCAACAAGATCCCATAGACGATAATCTTTGGCCTTGATGAAATAAAACATCCTATTCTTCCAATAAACATAATGTTCACCGTTGAAGAATGATGGCTTGTCAATGGATTGCGCCATGGAAACCGGATTGCCTCAATAGGATGTTAATCCCTCTCGATTGAGCCTCACTCTGATACCAATTGTTGGGCTCGATGAACTTCAATTGTTTGTATTGCCAATTGGTGGAGAAGTTGTATTTTGGGTGATGGTCGTGGGAAGTAAAAGATAGAAAATTTACACGATGATTTTAGAGTGGTTCGACTTCCTAAACCAAGCCCGCATCCACTACCTTAGCTTCCCAATAAGGATTTCAACAATTCATTAAGAATTCTTGCCTTTTTCAAGGCTTAGGAGGCAACCTTTTACAACCTACACTCACTCACCAAGTCTAACATCCAAAGCTCACAAATTGAGCTTTGAGAACACTCTTAAACAAGAGAAATTCTAAGCAAACTGAAATCCCTCTCTAAAGGTGTTTGTTTTCACTCTAAAGCACTCACCCAAATCCTAATACACCTGAGCATATAATGACATTTAAGCTCACAAGTGTTGTCTATACAAAAATATGAAATTTAAGCACTAAGACAAATTTTCATCATAAAGTTGTTGACAATAAGATCATTAGTTGTTGCTGAAGCTTGAAGGTCCATTTTATACTCCTAATTGAGTTCCTAGCCGTTAGAGACTGTTAGGATTGAATTGGAGCCGTTGTAGACTCTATTTCCCGCAATAAATGCAGTTCTACAACCTTCGGTATCGGTTTACGGGTAGGCGTATCAGTACTGGCACTAGTCGTTATGCTCATTTCTGGCTACGCGTATCGGTACACTATATCAGAATGCCAGAGACCGTATCGGTACGACCTGCCCGTTGGGAAATAGCCGTTGGGGTGATTGAAAATAGGATCGATACGCATATAAGCGTATCGGTACGATCCTATCCGTATTGGTACGTCTAGGGGCGTATCAGTACGGTTTTTCGGTTTTGGAATTTTCATGTAGCAAAAACCCTTATCTATATCGATACGGGGTGTAACCATATCGGTACGGACGTGTTAAAATTTGAAGTTTGGCTACTTAAAAGCATTTAAAACACTTCCAAAACCTCTCAAAAACTTCTCAAACTTATCTTTAAGTTGTTTGGACTTAAAAATATTTTTGAAATCTTTTCAATTTAGTCCAAAACTATTTTTCAATTATTATATCAAAACAAATATCCTAATAGTTTTCAATATGCAATAACAATGCATGACCATTCAACCATTATGTGATTTTGACCTTTCACTCGACATTTTTCAGAAGAAATAGATGAATTTTACGGTTCTTACTTGGTTAAGAGATGAATGAAAAACCTTAAATTAACTATCCGTGAAAAGAGTGGTGAAGAGCTTGCTGGAGAAGACAAGTAAATGGAGAAGAAAGGGTTAGAGTTATTCATGTCATTTTTTGAGAATGGACGATAAAAGCTAATATTAATGGATTAAAATTTTAATTTTTTTTATTTTCAATTTTGTATAATTTTAGAGAAATAAAAATGAAATTAAAAATGTTGACACGTTTCTTGTTCTCATTGGATACCATATTTTTTTAACGGAAGTTAGAGTAAGACCTTAAAATGATTATGGAATGAAATGTTAGGCACTTAAAAGGAAAAATGAGATAATTTTGACACTTATTTTGGTTTTAAGCCTTAAATATTAAATAAACGTTAAAGTATGTCACTAAAAACATTTATTTTTATTTGTATTTAGATAAATTACATTACAAATCACTCTATTATTAGTAAGTTTATAAATGTGTTATTGTATTCAGAAAGTTACAATCAAATCATTCAATTAATTTTATTTCAAACGGTAATTTGGATTTTAGGTTTCTTGAAGACTGAGAGCTCCATTGGATGATCCAAACAGTAGAAAGGTTTTCGATGGTGAGAGAAAAAATATATACTGAGACAGAGATCATCTAATCGTGGGGTGATTACTTTTGAGAGTGATGCTCAGAAATCTAAATAAATTGAGCAAAAAGATCAATGTGAAGCTTATAATGAAATTTGGGGATCCTGCCACCGTAAAACAATTAAATTTTACATTACATATGATATGATTGTTACAATAAATTAATTGAGAGACTCGATTTTAACATTTTAAAATACGTGAATTTTTGTGATTAATATATTCCACGTTAGGCTATCGTTCACAATTTAACTACATAGTATATTAATTGTTACGATCAATTAATTATGTGACTCAGTTGTGACTTGTTAAATATGGTGACTACTTGTAAATTTGCTCATATTTGAGTGAGATATGATGCAATTTACCCATGTATATACACACTTGAAAATTTTCATTTAGTTTCCCAGCATATTAAAGTTTTAAATACAGGGTACCTATCCAATCACATATGATGCAATTTGTGTAGTTTTATACATTTAGAAATGCTATATAGGTCCCTCAAATCACATTCAACTTTCAGTTCAAAGCTAAGTTGATCATTTCAATTCAATAGTATCTATTGTCTTGTACTCTAAAACAATATATACTGAAGAGACACAAATTACCTTTATTTTTTTTATTTACTTGGTCGAATTATATTCTATGTCAACAGATGCTACATAAATAAATTTCCTGAGAAGATAGATCCGAAATTGTATTAAAAAAGATGAAAGACATTAAGAAACAGAGGAGAAAGGCTTATATGAACGGAGATCTTTAGAAATGGCTGCAATGGAGCCAGCGGCCGCGAGAAGTGATATAATCAAGCAAACCGCGACCAAGGTGTTTAACCATATGCATTTCCAGCAAAAGGGTGGAATGTTTTCTCTCGATATGTGCATTCGGATCGGGAAATACACGGTCAACGGCCAAAATGAAACTGCACCAAGCAGACCGAGAATGCCGTTGAAGAACGGGAGAATCATCGCCACCACGATTGTCGTTATCACGTAAGCTGTTCGCCATACAAGCCTGAAGGTACTGAAAGTATAATCCCCAATTAATGGGAGCTTAATTGGTGGACTTTCTTTTGTGAAATTGTTGTCTGGCCATTGGTTTAAGCACCAATCCTCAACCCGATTGAATATTGGTTGGCAGAATACCTGGTAGGCTCCCACAAGATGTACAATAATGAACATATTAGCAATGTCGATAAGCCAGTAAGGTTCGTAAAACCCGAACCCCGTTAGGAAATTGCTTGGCGCGGCGTTACCAAATACTGCATAACCCAGTGTTCCACACGAAATGTAGAACATGGTGGTTATCGAGATACCGGCCGATGTTGCCTTTTTCATGGATTTATTCTCCGGTGGACTTGATTTCAGTGTATCCTGCCATTTCATGAATATAAGTCTGCTTTCTTCTCGGAAGGTAAAACGGTTATAAAAACCATGAGCCTTGCCTGTATTTCAATGAGGACAGTGGAGAAAGCATAAGAGAAGGCGATGTTGCCAAGGGCTTCGGAGCAGCTCCAAATCTTCTGCCATTTGGTCACATCGACTCCCACCGTCGTCCCCGTCAAGCTCGTCCTAGCATGAGACCCTCCCGCAACTTTGGCTATCGAGAGACCAAGGCCGATGCAAGAGTACCCGAAGGACATAAGGGCAGCGACCACGGAGAGCCACGAGAGCTCATTGAAGTTCGGGATTTGGCTTAATACTATCTCTATGATGCCGAAGATGATCATAAACTTGTTGTTCTTGACATGGCAACCAGCAGAATGGCCCCTGTCGTGAAAGCAGCCTGATCTTTTTATTGCCCTGGTTTATCAACAATTAAACAAGGAGATTATAATTATATTCCAACTAAATATCATCTTTAGCATATCAATCAAAATTCAAAACCAGATATGTAGAGAAAGCTTACGCCATACTAATAGCTGATGTGATCGAATATCCGATTGTTGTCCCTACAAGATTCACATATTGTGCTATCCCACAGAACTTGGTATTGATTCCTCCTGTTCGAAACAAACCCGGAAATTATTAGCATTGGGGTTCCATGTATTTGAAAGAACCTCAGTTTCAGCTCTGTCACCTAAATTAGATTTCACAACATCCATGTAACAGCTGCATCTTGTTCCTGAAACAGGGTCCCTGCAACAATCAGCTAGCAGAATTGACGTGAACCAAGTGACGACGGAGAAGAATACGAGAGCAATGAGACCAGCAATCCACCCTAACTGAGCAATGGCCCATGAAAGAGACAACACTCCTGAACCTATAACTGCTGTTATTATATGTGCACTTGCACTCACCCAAGTTCCTGCAAAAACCCAAAAAAGTTTAGATTATAAACTTTAAAACCGATAAAACACACATTGCAGAAAAAACCCAGAGTCGAATACGGCTTGCCTGTTCTTTTCGAGCTATCATCGTCAACATTAGGAGCAATGGTAGGTTTGCTGGTTTCCGATTTCATGGCATGTAATGTCAATAGACTATATTGAAGGATGTTAGAATTGTGTTTTTGGGTCTGAGAGATTATTGAAGATTGCTTACTTTTGCAAAATTAAGGAAAAAATCCTTGGAATTTCATAAAACTTAACCCTGAAGCTAGTCTGTTATGAATTTTAAGATGATCATCTTTAGTAAACCTGTTCTGTTTTTTTTTTCAAAATTCTATATAGGAGACTTCTAATACGTATGTAAAATATTTCTAACAATGGTAAAGGGTTTCAATATCTTGTCAAAATAACAATGTTCCGAATATGTTGCAAACTCCTTCCCAGAGTAACAAAGCTTCTTCTAATTCCATTGTCGGAAGAGCCACGAAAAAGATTAGATGGAGGGGACGAGGATCTACCGGAGGATGAATTCATGGTCGTTGGGAATAATAATGACAATCAGATATCTTTCAAGGATAAACGTATGAGTGACTCATCGAGGATTGCACAAAAGTTCTCTAAGATGGCCCATGAGTAGTGCTTGGACAATGCAGCCACGGACATTTAGATTCTCTATATTTCAAGATTTTCCTAGGAAAGTTATTATTTGGATTCGGCTTCCCAGTTTATCTGGAGCAATGTACAAGATTTTCCTATGATACAAGCATGGGAAGAATCAAGAACCACCTAGAGAACCATCAATATCAAGTTGAGAACGGAAATTTTGGTCCATGGATGCTTGTGGAGCGTCGACAATAAAAGAAAGATGTGGATAAATTTGCTGAGAAGAATGGGATACCAGCCGAGAATCAAGGAGTGTTTATCACAAAATCTTGACTTGATGCTGTAGCACAAATCAAGGAGCCCAATGTACAAGCTTGTACCTCAAAGGTAATGGTCAATAATGTGATCGACTTGATGGACTTCTTTCCAAACTTTGGTCGGATAATGTTGTTCTAAATTAAGTTTTAATTGATCTCATTTAGGGTGCTTATCAAACGAGTCGATTACGAGTTGAGCAGTGCTTAACTTGATTCGAAAACTGTTCGACTCGCGCTAGACTCAACTCGATACTTGTCGAATAGTGGTCATTAAAAGAAACTTGTTGCTCGTTAAGTTTGTTATAATTTTTACCTTATTTTTTTTAATATATGTAAAATCTAGTAATACTATATAAAATTTAATATAAACATAAATTAACAAACTTAACAAACAAAAATGATTAAAATAATACGTAAAACAATTCTAAAATTGAATGCCCAAATTAAAGTTTACGGATCAGTAAGCTTACTTTTACTTTGTTCACAAATTTTTCATGAATATTTTTTTACATTGTTTTAAGTTTATTCATGTTGTTATTATATGCTATATCTTTAAGGGAAAAGTAGACAAAGTTGGTATGATTTCCAAGGGAAAAATTAAATGACCAAAATTATAAAAAAAAGTCAAAAAAATATTTTTTTTTTACTAATTTTAATTCTAATCTTAATCCTACCTAGAAGAGAAAGGGAAAACCTAGGATAAAGAATGAGGGTACTCCTAGTGAGTCGAGAACCCATGACCTAAGAAAATATAAGAGAACAAAGATGAATAGCTTGACCAACCGGTTAAATGTGCAGGGGCGAATCTATGTAGATACCTGATAGGTCACGTGACCCACCATTAAAATGAAAAAAAAATCATTTACTCTTTTGGAGTAAATTCCATATTGGTCTTTCCCCTTTTATTTACAATTCATTTTAATATAATTTTACATAATTATATGTTATTTTGATCATTTCAAGTTTTATTTTCTTTTAATTTGATCCATCGATGTGTTTATTTTTATTTTTATTGTTTATTTATTATTTTATTATGTTGTATATTTATTGTTATTAAATTTTTATTTTATTATTAAACAACGCTGCTATTATTTTCGGTAGTTAATATACTTTTATTATTATAGTTATAATTGTTTTGTAATATATTTACCCATCTATTTTATTATATTTATTATGATTATTTTTTTATTATCACTTTTATTATTTTTATTACCAAATATATTATTTTTTATATTATTATTATTTTATTTTCACTAATTAGTCATTATTATGTCTTGTAATTTGTGATTTAAATTTTCTATAATTTTATAATATAATTTTTAATAATTCATTCAATTTACTCTCGCTTTATTTGTGATTGTATTCACTGTTGGTCAGTGAACCACCAATTTCAAATTCTTGGATCCGCCTTGCAAATGCGCTTGCTCAAAATAAGTTCAATTATAGAAAAATGGAGATCAGTCGATGAAATGCATGTGTTTTGAGACTAAAATTTTATTATACTATGCAATGTCATCATTCGTTAAAACTTAACAAACTATTTTTTAAGCAAAAAGTGGATAATGCAAATATTATACTATAATCACACTAGATAATATAAATAAAAATGTCCCGCAAAATAAAAACAAAATATTTTGACTCTCATAGTATTGACATTATATTTTTTAAGAAAAAAAATATTATATGAACATATTTACATCTAATAAACTTTTTTTGAAAGTCTAAAGGTGATTGCAAAGTAGTATATGGTCATAGATATTCTTAACTCTTTACCAATGCGCATATACATGTAGACATAACGATTTGAGCCCGTGCCTCCTAGGATAAACAACATCTACTTTTTCACTATGACACTTGTTGGGTTCATTTACATTAATAAATTTATGTAGGATAATTATACAATAAATGTCATATACCGCAATGTACCACTATTCATATGTAACACAATGTACCATTAATTGTTTTAATTAGTTTTGAAATTCTAAGGATTGAAAATGTTATTATCCCCTTTCAGTATAAAATTTTAAAAAATAATTTTTATATTATTTTTTCAGTTTTTCTTTTATTTTTTAATTTAAAAAATAATTAAACTTTTATTACTATAATAATTCCTACATTCACTTTAATTTAAGGGTAAAGTTCACAAATGATCACTAAACTTTGATCAATTATTCAATTTGGCAAGCAAACTTTCAATTACTTCAATATTACCAGTAAACTTTTAGTTTTGTTTCAATTTGGCCACTGACCCGTTAACAACTGTTAAAAGAGTGACGTGGATGTTAAAATATTTTGTATAACAAAATATTTAGTCCTCCACGTTTACACATTCAAACAATTTAGTCCTAATTGGAAAGAAATAATAAATTTAACTGACACGCTTCGTTCTCGCGTCAAAATAATTCCTTCTTCTCAGATAATAAATAAAGGAATTCAAACGTAGTAAAAGAGAAGTAAGGGTCGATCCCACAGGGACTAAGAGAACTTCCTGATTTATGTTTGTTCAATCGGTGAGCCAAGAAGAGAGTTGAATAATATTTAAGTATGGTGGGGGTTTGTGAATTAAGTAAAAATAATAAGAGATTGTAGACAAAATTTTAGGAAGTGGATTAAATATGGTAAAGATTAGCCTCGGGCTTTTGCTTTGACTCATTTTCCTCGGATCATTGGAAAAGGATTTTTCACTCCGGGGTTCACGTCGGTTACTCGTCTTCAAGGATCAATCCTTGTGACTGTGCCTTGTATACCGAATACCCAAGTGCCATCTTTGATATCGATTTTGGAAATTGATCTAATCAACAACAATGTTGTAGATCAAAAATGTTTAAGTAAAACCGACTCAGACTATGTCGTTTCAATAATAACTGATTTCGATCTCAGTTTCCTCTTAGCAAACAATTTTGCTAAGTTTGTTCCCAGAAAGTCGAATGTGCTTCAATAGCCGATCCTTCCTCCCACACATTGCACCAAAACAACATCCTGGCCAACGTTAATCTTTGGTTTTGAAATCATTTTGATTTTGAAATTAAGTTTAGAAAACTAAGAGAGATACCCGAAATTGTTTAAGTGTTTTTCAATCATCACATTGGAATTGAGCCATTGCTTTAGCCCTTGGCTATGGAAAAATTAGCTAAGTATGATTATGGGGAAAATCATACTTAGCATTATAAAAGAAAAATAAATAAAAAACTTAAAGCAAGAACTAAGAAAATAAAGAATTTTATAAAACTCTAAAAGTAGAAACAAAGCTAAGAATGAGAATATGAGATATGATTTTGAGTTTGCCCCAAATAAGGTATTTATAGCAGCCTAAAATAACCATAAAGAGATAAGAGATAAATCCCAAATTATTTAAATTAATTACAAAAGATAAATCCAAAGTTTGAATTTAAAATCCGGCTGATAAGTTATCTGATATGCGGCTGATAAGCTATCGTTGCTGCTGACGTGGCGTCTTTTAGAAGCTGCTGACGTGGCGTCTAGTCAGACTTTCATGCCCACTAATCCAGCCATGAATCTAGAAAATCAAAAATTGCACAATTTCAGCAGTTTAAGCAATATTCCTGGAATCTACTGTCATGCGTGAAAAATGAACAAAAATGCCCACATTAGCAACTTAAAACAATCAATCAATGAGTAATTAGATATAGAATAATGCATAATTTAAGCACTAATCAAATTCCCCCTCACTTATTCAATGCTTGTCCTCAAGCATTTCTCAATTATCATGCTAAGAACCTTAAGTTGCTAACTCCAATTCCATAGAATTTCCAAGATTTCTAAAGTAAACTAAATCAAGTAAATGTTGAAATTCAAGATCAATCAATCATGGCATAATCAATTAAGTGTAAATCAACCAAGGCATTTCAATCGTCTACCAATTTCAAAGAATACAAGACTTAGCTCCTCACATTGGTTCACTCACTTCGCTCAAATATTTCGGGTAAGAGAATCGCTCAAGCCTAAACTAATCAACTCATTACCATAGGCTTGTAACTAGATCTAATCTCCACTACTTAATATGAAAATGATGCAAAAATCAAGATGACTTAAAATGGGTTGTAACGGGGTTAAGGTTCAGGTAGGATAAAAGGCCGAAAATGAGGTTTAAAAAGTCAAGATAAGTAAAATTATTCCAAAGAATTTATTCGAAGAGAGGAGAAGAAATCAATCATTTTTTTCATTTGAACTATCATTTTTTCTATTTTTTTCTGCTTTTTTCACTGTTCAAACAACACCGTATATTCAAACTGCACTGCACGGTTCTGCAATTTTTCTGCGCTGTATTTTCCTGCATTGTTCGAACCAAACTGCACTGATTTATTTTTCTGCACAGTTTTTTTCTGCACTGCACTGTTTATTTTTCTGCACAGTGTTTCTTTTCGAACTGATTCGAATCTGATTTTTTTCACTCTTTTTCCGCTTTGGAATAACCTCAACTTGTCCTGAAAAAGGGTGATAAAAATAATTGAAAGGAAAACAAAAATAAAATAGGCTTGGCTTAATGATACGGTAAGCAAATAAAATGATTAAAGGCTTAAAAATTGATCACTAAGTGGAAAATAAATAAAAGGGTAGGCTATTTTGTTTGGTAAGAGAAGTTGGTTTAATCCTAATGCCTCTATCATATTAGATCATCATAATCAAAATTTGTAGTTTCAACAAGCATCGAGTTACAAGTTCTAAAACGCAATCAATTAGTTTGGCACACTCAATTGAAACAAAGAGCAAGAATAAAAATATATGCTCATTAGGCTCAAAACTCACACGAAAGGTCTATTGAACTAAGTCATGCATCCAATTCAATCAACAAATTCATGAAACGACCAAGAAAAATTTACAACAAATTCATGAAACGACCAAGAAAAATTTACATAAATTAGTCATGCCATGCTATCATGCATCCTAAATTCAACAAGAACAAGATTGAATTCACAAAGAAATGCAAAGAAATTAAATTAAACAAGAGACTAGCAACCAAGGTCATCAACAATTCTAATCAAGAAACAACTTAATTTCAATCGCAAAGCATAAGTGAGAGTCAATTTGATTTCTAATTCCACCCCTCACTTAATCTAATGTCCCATTATAGAAAAATAAAGTGCAAGAGAGAGAGAGGGTGAAAATACTCCCCGATTAATGTCGGCCACGCCCACGCCCACGTCCTCGACGAGATGTGCCCGGGCGAAGGAAGGATAAGATTTGGGCAATATTGGTTTCAATGGATTTCAGGCGCTCGTTAACATTCGACTGCGGATTGTTGTTTTGTGTGGGTCGAGGAACCGGCCTCCAAAGGAAAACGCGCTCATTACGAGGTGCACTAGTTCTTGGAGGAACAATATATGGCGCATCGGGAGTACCGGCTAGAAGACCCATTGTATCCAAGCACCTCGCATCCAAATCATCCATGGCAAATGCGTAAGTAAACTGTAAAGGATCAAATGTTAGAAGGAAAAGACGAGATGCGAGGTGTGTAATATAAGGACCAAGAATAAGTAGACGATTAGTCCGCGCAACACGTTCAAAGGCATAGGCAAACCAAAACCCTAAATTTACCTTAATGCCGACTTGCATACACCATAAAAAGAAAAGTTTGACCTTACTTAAATTGGAAGAAGTGTCATTACGGCCGAAATAAATGTACACAAGGAAGCGATGAATGTAGCGAAGTGCTGGATTATGAATGACCCATCCTTTCGTCGCACGCGGATCGTATAGCCAGTAAGAGTTTCATAGCATATGTTACTGTCAAAATCCTGCGGAATCTCAAGTAAACCAGTTAAATACCCAGGATCCGTGACATCTATCACGAATCCCATATAAAAATTAAATTCCGCGATTGACATTGAAAAGTACTGACCAAGTAGTCGAAATGATACGACATTAGGAGAGTGTACAGAAATAACACGATTTTTATCAAATGAAAATGTGGCATAAAACTCAAAAACCATTTCATAATACGTGTTACATCTAATTTCCGAATAAGTTGTCCATCCAATCGCATCAAAGAACTGCATGACAGACAAGTGCAAACTTTCTAGAGTTTGGGGAGGAATATACTTACAAACTTGAAAGTGGCGGTGGCGAATGTGATTAAATCTTTCCAAGTCGTTGCCAACAAACTCCAAGAAGCCATGTAAAACCTCCTCGGTTGGAACCGAATATTTGCGCCCACGTCGATAGCATTCGAAACGCTCTTCCTGATTGGTGTGGTCGTTTGGAATAGCTCTGTTTCCTGAACTTGCCGCGAATGGTGGGGAATCCGGGCGTTCGTTGTTCGAGTGAGATGAGGTGGGCTGGTCAAAAGGATATTCGTGCTCAAAGTCCAATTGTTCTATCGATGGGCTGTTCGTGTGGAGATTAGCTTCGAGGGTGTCTGTAAAGCCAAAAATCGGATGAAAAATTAGTAGAGGGGCAACAAAGATAAAATTAAAATTTACCTCGGGTGTTTGATGCGGTGGAGACGGATGCTGGGGATGAGAAAACGCAGTATCGCCGTACATGGAACAAAAGGACGGTGATGACCTCCTTGAGGATCTGTCTTACCGTGGCTGGTTAGCATCTGTGGCATTTGGCATCGACTGTGAGGACGCGACGAAAGGCATGGAGTGGAAGAAAGGGGACGACGGTGCCACCTGGCTATGCGGTGGTCGAAAGCGTGAAGACCCGACAGCCGCGTTGCTGCCCATCGAACGAGCAGACCGGCCAGTTGAGTGATCGGGGGCTGGTTCTTGGTCATTCGGCGGAGTAGTGGCCGTCTGCTGCTGTTGCCTACGGCTGTAACGTGGGGGAGGCGGCAGAGGAATGGGCTGGGAGTATGAATCGCTAGGCACCGCCACGAACTGCTGCAGTGCCATCTGATGACGGCCGTCGAGCATAATGGGTGCAGGTGTTTGGGGGAGCCGGCGTGCTTGATCCCTTGTGCGCACCAATGTTGAAGCAAGCGAAGGTTGTCGTGGGTGAGGACTGATTGGTTTGAGGGAACGGCTGAAGAAGAAGAATGGTAATAGTGTAGGTTTGAGAAACGTAAAAGAATTGAATTTAGAAGGGATTGTGATATCTTATCACAAGTGGGGCCCACATAATCTCACAAGGCAACAAGATTAGGTCAAAATTTGACCGATTATGATATGGAAATTTTAAAATTTAATTCTATAGGGGCCGTCTATAGTGCACCAATTAAAAGGGAGATGCTAACTTGCTCTATGCTTGAAGAACCTGCACATAATTGATGCGAAATACGATCAGCAACAAGGGATAGCAGATGATTTAATGCAAAAATAAAATAGAAAGAAAGAAAAAAAAATTAATAAAAAATTGTAACAAAAAGAAATAAACAGAATAAATTAAAAATGGGTTGCTTCTCATCCAGCGCTTATTTAATGTCATTTGCTTGACGAGACGATTTTAAAGCGTAGGTTCTTCTAATTCGATCTCCTCGGCTAATCCTACCAGAGTGTTCTCATAATACGGCTTCAACCTCTGGCCGTTTATTTTAAATCGAGCTCCAGAATTGTCTTCTATCTCCACTGCGCCATGAGGAAAAATCTGAGTTACCGTAAATAGGCTGAGCCATTTCGATCGAAGTTTGCCTGCAAAAAGTTTAAGTTTTGAGTTAAACAACAAAACTTTTTGGTTAATTGTAAATGACTTAAAGGATATTCTTCGATCGTGAAATTCTTTCGTTTTCTCTTTAAATATTTGAGCGTTGTCGTAAGCGTTTCGTCGGATTTCCTCTAATTCTTGGATGTGTAGCTTTCGCGCTTCTCCAATTGCTTCCATCTCCATGTTACATTGCTTAACTGCCCAAAAGGCTCGATGCTCCAATTCAGCCGGCAAATGGCACGGCCTACCGAAAACGAGTCGATACAGCGACATCCCAATAGGACCTTTATAAGCCGTCTGGTACACCCACAACGCGTTGGTTAACTTGAGACTCAAATCTTTACGATCCGGTTTGACAATTTTTTCAAGAATTGCTTTAATCTCGCGGTTCGACACTTCCGCTTGTCCGTTGGTCTGTGGATGGTAAGCAGTGGCAATTCTTTGAGTCACTCCGAACTTTTTCATGAGCGCGTCAATTGCCTTGTTGATGAAATGGGTTCCTCGATCGCTAATTATCGCTTGTGGTGTGCCAAACCTGGAAAAGATAGAATTTTTTAAAAAATTAAATGTGGTTCTAGCATCATTATTTTGGGTAGCCTTAGCTTCCACCCATTTAGAAACATAATCAACTGCAAGAATGATATAAAAATTTCCAAATAAAGAAGTAAAAGGACTCATGTAATCGATTCCCCACACATCAAAAATCTCACAGACGTGAATCGGATTTTGAGGTAATTCAGTCATTCGGCTTAAATTCCCTACACGTTGACACTTATCACATGATTTACAATATAAGTAAGCGTCACGGAATATAGTAGGCCAAAAGAAACCACATTCTAAAATTTTATGGACAGTTCGCTTTGGTCCAAAGTGACCACCACATGAATAAGAATGGCAAAAGTCTAGGATAGAATTTACCTCTTCCTCAGCGATGCATCGCCTAATTACCTGATCCGAACAGTGCTTCCATAAATAAGGATCATCCCAAATATAATATCGGGACTCCCGTTTTAGTCGATTAATTCCAGATCTAGGCAATTTTAAGGGTAATTTACCTGTGACCAAGTAATTTACCATGTCTGCGAACCATGGAACCACTTTCTGTGCCAACATCAAATGTTCTTTCGGGAACTTATCGTTAATTGGTGGGTTGGTTGTAGAAATAGGAATGCGACTTAAATGATCAGCTACGAGATTCTCACTTCCCTTCTTGTCCTTAATTTTCAAATTAAATTCTTGTAAAACAGGATCCATCGGATAAGTCTTGGATTCGCCTCCTTTTTGCTCATAAGGTACTTCAAAGCTGCATGGTCAGAAAAAACAATCACTTTAGTTCCAAGAAAATAAGATCTAAATTTTTCTAAAGCAAAAACAATAGAAAGTAATTCTTTTTCTGTTGTGGAGTAATTTCTCCGAGCCGAGTCCAGAGTCCTTGAAGTATAGGCGATAACATGTGGTTCTTTGCTGATTCTTTGTCCAAGAACAGCTCCAACGCTCGTATCGGATGCGTCACACATAAGCTCAAAATCATGTTCCCAATTTGGTGCTTTTATGATCGGTGTCGTGGTCAACTTTTCTTTAAGTACATCGAACGATTCTTTGCACTCAAGATTAAAGTCGAAGACTTTATCTTTTTGTAACAGCTCACACAACGATAGCACCAACTTTGAAAAATCTTTAATAAATCTTCGGTAGAAACCTACATGTCCAAGAAAAGAACGAACCTCCCTGACAGATGTGGGGTAAGGTAGTAAGCGTATAATATCGATTTTGGCCTTATCAACGATAATTCCATTAGATGACATAATATGTCCCAAAATTAATCCCTTATCAACCATAAAATGGCATTTTTCATAATTCAAAACAAGATTAAATTCTAGGCATATATTAAGCACATTAGTTAAATTACTAAGACACTCATTAAAAGAACTATCGTATACCGTAAAGTCATCCATGAAGACTTCGATGCCCTTCTCCACATAGTCAGAAAAAATACTCAGCATACATCTCTGGAAAGTGGTCGGTGCATTACAAAGGCCAAAAGGCATCCGTCGATATGCAAATGTACCGAACGGGCAAGTAAAAGTTGTTTTCTCTTGGTCTTCTAGCGCAACTGGAATTTGGAAAAAACCTGAAAAACCATCAAAGCAACAATAATGAGTTTTACGGCTAATTTCTCAATCATTTGATCTATAAAGGGAAGGGGAAAATGATATTTTCTAGTGAGAGAGTTCAACTTCCTGTAGTCGATACATACTCTCCATCCATTTTGTACACGCGTTGGAACTAACTCCCCTTCGGAATTTTAGACCACTGTCACTCCGGTCGTTTTAGGTACCACATGAATTGGACTTACCCAGTCACTGTCGGAAATAGGATAGATTACATCTGCATCAAGGAGTTTCTGTATCTCCTTTTTTACTACCTCCATCATTGGTTGGTTCAAACGGCGTTGTCCTTGTCTAGAGGGTTTTGCTCCTTCTTCCATTTTAATCTTATGCATACAAGTCGAGGGACTAAGTCCCTTAATATTGGTAATAGTCCATCCTATGTCTTCCTTGTACGTGCACAATACCTTCACTAGTGCATTCTCTTCTTCTTCGAACAACTTGTTTGAGATTATCACCGGTAAGGTTTCATTTTCTCCCAAAAAGGCATATTTCAAGTGCTCCGACAACTGTTTTAATTCTATCTCTGGCGCTTGCAAAATAGAAGGTAACATTTTAGTTTTAGAGGGAGATAAAAATAAATCAGAATTGATAGATAAAATATGTTCAAACTCCCTTTCTTCCTCTCTGCGGCAAAGTTTAAGATCTCTGTAAAAATTATCAAAAAAATTAGTTTCAACAAATTCATCAACTAAAGGATCAATAATATCGACAGAATTAATTCTTTCTACTTGATCTAGGTATTTCATTGCTTTATAAACGTCAAACTCTACGACCTCACCATCAAATTCCATTGTTAATATACTGCTTCTCACATCAATCTTTGTATGCGCGGTGCTTAGGAAGGGTCGGCCTAAAAGTACCTCAGAGCAAGTGTTCGTCCTATCGTTTTCCATGTCGATGACATAGAAGTCGACAGGAAAAATCAGAACATCGACTTTCACTAAGACATTTTCAAGCACTCCATCCGGATAGATAATAGAACGATCAGCCAACTGAATAGTTACTCTTGTTTCCTTCAAAGGTTCGTTAGTAATAAATTTATAAACAAAAATGGGCATAACGTTAATTGAAGCTCCTAAGTCGCACATTGCCCGTTTAATTAAAACATTACCTATTTTACAAGGTATAGCGAACATACCTTGGTCTTTCATCTTCGGTGGAAGCTTTCGCTGAAATACTGCTGAGACATGTTCTCCTAGGTTTACCTTCTCGTGACCAGTCAGTCTCCTCTTTGTGGTGCAAAGCTCATTTAGAAATCGGGCATACCTTGGCACTTGTCGGATTACTTCTAGGAGAGGTATGTTGACTTGTATTTTTTGGAACACCTCTAAGATTTCCTTCTCTTCAGCTCTCTTGTCACGCCTCATCAATCTTGATGGGAAGGGTGGTGCGATTTCATGAGAAGGAGGAGGAGGTGGTGGTGGCGATGAAGATGTACCTTGGACGTTGGAGGGTGGTTTTTCCTTCCCTTTCTTGGATCGTCCGGCATTCTCTTCTGGGACTTCAGGTGTGACAACGGTTCCACTTCGGAGGGTGATAGCACTCACATTCTCTCTCGAGTTTGACTCTGTTTGAGAAGAAAGTCTTCCCCGTGACTCCAATCTCCCCACGGTTTGAGCTAACTGGGTCATTTGTTTGTCTAAATCTTGTAGGTGGGCCTTAATGCAGGTTTGAAACTTCTCTTGGGATATTGCCACCCGTTCAACGATGGATTCCAATAATGACTTCGGTTGTTGATATTGTTGTTGAATGGGCTGTCTCTACTAATATGGTTGACTTTGCCTTTGATTTTGAGCATAACTAAAGTTCGGATGATTTTTCCAACCTGGATTATACGAGTTGGCGTTGAGGTTGTTTTGTCTTTGTGGAGGTCCTGTAAAATTTCCTATGGCATTTACTTGCGCGGTGTCATCTTCTTGTATAATCGAACAGCAGTCCGTCGGATGCTCTGGACTCGTACATATCCCGCAAAGCCTGGCTGCAATTCTTTTATTTGCAACAAGAGATTGAACAATATCAGCTAATTTATCAATTTTGTTTTCCAACGAAACTGTACTTACCTCATGAACCCGTCGAGATGGTTCACTTGAAGGATGAAATCGTTGCGAGTTGGCGGCCATAATAGATATTAACGTTCTTTCCGTCGTCGAAGTCATGTTAACAAGAGCTCACCCACTTGCTGCGTCTACCACTTTCATGTCCATGGGTGTTAAACCTTCATAAAATACTGGAGAAGCGTTTGTTCAGACAATCCGTGTTGCGGACAGTTTGCGCATAGCTTTTTGAAACGCTCCCGGTAGTCATATAAGGATTCAGTATCCTTTTGTCGGATACTCAGGTTACTTCGCCTTAGCTCGCTTGCCTTAGCTGCTGGGAAAAACATGTCAAGAAATAGGCGAGCCATGTCAGTCCAAGTTGAAACCGAGTTGGAGGGTAAATCAATTAGCCAATCCTTAGCAATATCAGCTAGAGAAAAGGGAAAGGCGCGAAGTTTTATTTGATCTTCAGAGACTCTCTATGGTTTTGTGCTTAAATAGACCATGTGAAATTCCTTTTGATGTTTATGTAGATTTTCACTTGGCAAACCGTGATAGGTTGGTAAAAGGTGTATTAAGCCTGTCTTCAGAACGAATGGTGTCTCGCCATTCGGGAATGTTATGCACATCGGCTGGTTATCATCGGGGGCCACAGTCAATTGTTGAATAGTTTGGTCGTTGTCTCCCATCGGACCTGGTTCTTCGATTGTGTGGTCGAAATGTGATTCTGCTTCAGATGCTATTTCTAGATCACATTCTAATCTTTGTTGTCGTTGTCTTTGCTTCTTTTCCCGAAGTGTTTGGGCGTGCAATCTTCGGGCATATGCTTCGATCTCCGGGTTATATTCTGCTTGCTTTCCCGGATTCCTCATGGTCATAAATCAAACAAAAATAATCAGCAACTTCGCCGTAGTCCCCGACAACGGCGCCAAATTGACACGCGTCGTTCTCGCATCAAAATAATTCATTCTTCTCAGATAATAAATAAAGGAATTCAAACGTAGTAAAAGAGAAGTAAGGGTCGATCCCACAGGGACTAAGAGAACTTCCTGATTTATGTTTGTTCAATCGGTGAGCCAAGAAGAGAGTTGAATAATATTTAAGTATGGTGGGGGTTTGTGAATTAAGTAAAAATAATAAGAGATTGTAGACAAAATTTTAGGAAGTGAATTAAATAGGGTAAAGATTAGCCCCAGGCTTTTGCTTTGACTCAGTTTCTTCGGATCATTGGAAAAAGGATTTTTCACTTCGGGGTTCACGTCGATTACTCGTCTTCAAGGATCAATCCTTGTGACTGTGCCTTGTATACCGAATACCCAAGTGCCATCTTTGATATCGATTTTAGAAATTGATCTAATCAACAACAATGTTGTAGGTCAAAAATGTTTAAGTAAAGCCGACTCAGACTATGTCGTTTCAATAATAACTGATTTCGATCTCAGTTTCCTCTTAGCAAACAATTTTGCTAAGTTTGTTCCCAAGAAGTCGAATGTGCTTCAATAGCCGATCATTCCTCCCACACATTGCACCAAAACAACATTCTAACCAACGTCAATCTTTGGTTTTGAAATTATTTTGATTTTGAAATTAAGTTTAGAAAACTAAGAGAGATACCCGAAATTGTTTAAGTGCTTTTCAATCCTCACGTTAGAAAAGTATTATATTTAAAATATTTTAAAATATATATTAAAAATATTAAATAACAATAAAAAATTAAACATTAGTCGAACAAATTAACTCTGAAGTTGTAGCTTATATTAATGAATTTTATGTGGTTACTTTGAATAATTGATCAAGTGACCATTTGTGAACTTTACCTTAAATTAAAGTGAATGTAGGAATTATTATAATAATAAAAGTTTAATTATTTTTTGAATTAAAAAGTAATTTTTTTGAGAAAGTAATATAAAAATTATTTTTTAAGATTTTATTCTAAAGGGGATAATAATATTTTTGGTCCATAAGATTTCAAAATTAATTTAAACAGTTAATGGTACATTACGGCACATGACATTTATTATAGAATTATGCATTTATATATAATATGGAAAATATCATTATATATATATATATATATATATTTGAGATGATAAAAAATTTTGAGATGTCAATTTATATTTTTGAAACTCAGTTGGAGCAAAATTTTCTTTTCTTCTCCCCTAAGTAAAAATTGTTAAAAAGAAATAAAAGAATAATACCCGTTGCACACATTTTTGGGTTACTTTTTGTTTTCATTTTATGTTATTGCTAGATTATGTGATTTAAATTTCGTATTAATTCAATTTAAAAATATTATGGTTCACCCCAAGTTTTTTTACTGCAATAATTTATTCTTATGAATAAATATAAGAAACTAAAATTAAAACACAGTCTATTAACTCACAAATCGTGATTAATCATAAATTTTTCATCTTTTTATCGTATTTTTTTTCTCAATTAGGGGTTTTAATGTTTTTTTAAAGTGGCTTTTTAATGTTAAATCTTATTTTTTTATTATATATATATATATATATATCATTATCATCGTATATTGTAATGACCGTGGTTTTAAGTTTTTACTCTAAAACAATAATGTTGAATGGAAAATTTATAATATGGTCTTGGCTCACCACGTTATTCGTGGTCCTATCTACTAAAAATCAGCTAACTAATTTTTATATTTTCTATGTCATTTTTTTAAGGACAAATTTTCATTTTTTTCATGTAAATAGGTACTGAGTGGTTACATAAAAATTAATTATGAATTAAAATGACATGGAAAATAAAGATTAGTTGGTTGATTTATAGTGAATAGGACCATAAATGATGTGGTGAGTCGGGTCCATATAATAATTTCTCCGAGGGTTAAAAATTACATTTTCCTTTTATTTGTTTATTTATTTATTTTGTCGAATTATATTCCACGACAACAGATGCTACATAAATGAATTTTCTTAGAGTAGATGAAAGACATTAAGAAACAGAGGTGAAAGGCCTGTACGTTTGGAGATCCTTAACGATTACAGCAACGGAGCCAGCCGCTGCTAAAACCGATATAATCAAGCAAGCAACGACCAGCACGTTTAGCCATATCCATTTCCAGCAAAAGGGGCGAATGTTCTCTCTTGATATGTGCATTTGGACCGGGAAATACACTGTCAACGGCCAAAACGAAGCGGCACCGAGCAGACCGAGGATGCCGTTGAAGAATGGGAGAATCATCGCCACCACGGTTGCCGTTATCACATAAGCCGTTCGCCATACAAGCCTGAAGGCACTGAAAGTATAATCCCCGAACAACGGAAGCTTGATTGCTGGACTTTCTTTTATGAATTTGTTGTTTGGCCATTGGTTTAGGCACCAGTCTTCTACCTGTTTGAATATTGGTTGGCAAAATACCTGGTAGGCTCCCACAAGATGGATAATAATGAACAGATTAGCAATGTCGATAAGCCAGTAAGGTTCGTAGAACCCGAACCCCGTTAGGAAATTGCCCGGCGCGGGGTTACCGAATGCTGCGTAACCCAGAACTCCACACGAAATGTAGAACATGGTGGTCACCGAGACACCGACCGAGGCTGCCTTTTTCATGGATTCATTTTCCGGTGGACTTGATTTCAATGTATCCTGCAATTCCATGAATGTTAGTCTTTTTATTTCTTGGAAAGAAAGAAAGAAAAAGGTCAAAGAAACCATTAACCATAAGACCTGCCTGTATTTCAATGAGCACAGTGGAGAAAGCATAGGCGAAGGCGATGTCACCGAGGGCTTCGAGGCAGTTCCAAATCTTCTGCCAGTCCGTCACATCGACTCCAACCGTTGTCCCCGTCAAGCTTGTCCTAGAATGAGACCCTCCCGCAACTTTGGCTATCGATAGACCGAGGCCGATGCAAGAGTAGGCGAAAGACATAACGGCAGGGAGAGCCACGAGAGATCATGGAAGTTCGGGATTTGACTTAATACGATCTCTATGATGCCGAAGATAATAATAAACATGTTGTTCTTGACATGGCAGCCTGCAGCATGTCCCTTGTTGTGAAAGCAACCCGATCTTTTTAGTGCCCTGGTTTATCAAACGTACACAACAAGAACATCATATTCCCAGCATATAAAATCAAAAACACTAAAAAGAAAAAACAGAAGCTTACGCCATACTAATAGCTGAAGTGATTGAATATCCAATTGTTACCCCCACAAGATTCACATATTGTGCTATTCCACAAAACTTGTTGTTGATTCCTCCTGTTAGAAAGAAACCCAGAAACTATTAGCTTTGGGGTTCCCTGTCTAGTATTGGGAAGATTTGATTTTTACAGTCACCTAAGTTAGATCTGACAGCATCCATGTAACAGCTGCATCTTGTTCCTGAAACAGGGTCCCTGCAACAATCAGCTAGTAGAGTCGATGTGAACCAAGTGATGACGGAGAAGACGACGAGAGCAATGGGGCCAGCAATCCACCCTAACTGAGCCATGGCCCATGAAAGAGACAACACTCCTGAACCTATGACTGCTGTTATTATATGTGCACTTGCACTCACCCAAGTTCCTTCACGCAAAAAAAAATAAGGTCAGAATTCAGATTTTTAACTTTGAAACTAGTAAAATCTCTGTTGCAGAAAAAAACCCAGAGTCGAATATCACTTGCCTGTTCTTTTTGAGCTATCATCGTCAACATAAGAAGAAATGGTAGGCTTGCCAGTTTCCAGTTCCATGGCAATTGGCAATGGCATGCAATGTTTAGCTTCTCTGGATATGATGTCAACAGGCTATATATATATATATACACACTTGAAGGATGCTAGATTGGTGTGTTTTGGGGGATTATTGAAGATTGCTTGGTTGGGCAAAATCAAGGTTAAACTCCATGGATACTCATAAAGCTTGAAGAAGATCTTCTTAAAGAAATGTAAAACCAGTTTCTTTGGTAACCTCTGACGGTGGTGGTGAGAAATTATTACATAGTACCGGCTTACTATGTCATCTATAGTGTCATTCAATGAGATTTATTCATTTAATGATATACATGAAAGAGATGAAGATTCACTTTGAAAAAAAAAATAAAATGAAAAATTATTATCGGATGAGACCATGGATCATGGATAGCGTGGTGAGCCAGATCTATCTAATAATTTTTCTCAACGGTGGCCTTTTAATCACCCACTAAGAAAAAACAATTAATCTAGAAAAGGTATGTTAATTATAATTATATGTGTAATTATATATTTATACGCACGGATTTTAATTTAACTGTCTTTTCTTTAAGGTGATTTATTTTTCAATATTTGGATTAATTAATTATTACTGATTATATGGCAACTTTCCAGTTAAGATTATCAAGAACTACTAAAATATTTACGAGTTAATTGCACCACACATCCCTAAATTATGACACTTATTTTAAATTGGTCCTTAAACTTTAAAGCATTCTAATTTCATCCTCAAACTATGAACTTCATTTTAAATTGGTCTCTAAACTTTTGAGCATTCCAGTTTTATCATTAAACTTTGACTTTCATTCTAAATTGGTCCTCAAACTTTTTGAATGTTCTGATTTCATCCCCAAATTATCAATATATGCTAATCATATCTTTTGTTAATAAAACCGTTACAAAAATTGTTAATTGTCATGAAACACTTATGTGTATTATGTAATAAAATGATGTGATATAAACAATAATTTGAGGATGAAATTAGAACATTCAAAAAGTTTGAAGACCAATTTAGAATGAGAGTTATAGTTTGAGGATGAAACTGAAATGCTCAAAAGTTTGGGGACCAATTTAGAATGAAGGTCATAGTTTGAGAATGAAATTGGAATGCTTTAAAGTTTAGGGACCAATTTAAAATGAGGGTCATAATTTGGGGACGTGTGGTGCAATTAACTCAATATTTTCTAGAGAAATGAAAGAGATTTAGCTATAGATTGTAGGGGTGTGCATTCGATTAATTCGGTCGGTGGCCGAACCGAATTAGCCATAACCGAATTAACCAAAATTTTTAAAACTTTAACCGTTAACCTAACCGAATTAGCCTTAACCGAATTAACCGAACCGAAATTATTTCGATTAATTAGGCCGGTTTTCGAATTAACCGAAATTTGTTATAAAATTTTGGGTAAATTACACAATTGGTCACTAAATTATGCTAAAATGACCTTTTTAGTCACCGAACTTTCATTTTATACTAATTTGATAAAAGTTTAATGAACATTTATAATATATCAAAAAATTTAATGATCATTTTATAATTTTTAAAAGTTCAATAACCAAAAATAAATATATGTAATATATATACTCCCTCTGTCCCACCAAAAACGTCCATTGTTGACTTTTCAAGTAGTTTTAAGAAGAAAAAGTTTGTGTAAGAAAGATGATGTAAAATAATTGAAACGACAATTTTATCATTGAAAAGTTGAATTTTGTTTTGTTGGGAAACTAAAAAAGGGGTATAAAAGGAAATATGTATTTTAAAAGTTGTTGATTTTTTCAACGAGATATTTTAAGTGAGACAATTTTAAAACACAAAAGGGACATATTGAGTGAGACAGAGGGAGTAATATTTAATATATAATAATTTCGGTTAATTAACCAATTTCGAATCGAATTAACCGATAACCGAATTTTCTATAAAAAATTAACCGTTAACCGAACTTACCTAAAATTAACCGAATTAACCTAATAGATTGAGCGCTGATACATGGATTAAAGAGATAAATAGAACTTCCTTTCTGATTCTCAATATATATTTAAGGAGAGAAACATAATAAATTTCAAACAAGATTATAAAATGGATATAACTAATGCCAAATAGATTGTCCATTGTGTATAAATGAAATATACTTATTATTTATTTTCTTGAATAGAAAACCAATATTTTTTCATAAAACTAATCATTATTATTGAATTCTGTTTATAAAGAAACCTGGAAGATTGTTTGAAATCAAACATGAAACTTAATGTTTTAGAGTATGAAAAATAATTGTTTTGTTTATATCAACTTTTTGTCCCAGTTAATAAATAAAATATATTATTTAATATATTAGGTATTGTTTACTAACTATAAGTAACCTTGAAAAGTTATTCTAAAAACCGACAATTAATTGGTACAAGTAGAAAAAAAAATATTTATCATAGAAAATTCGAGTTCTATCAGTTTTGTTTGCAAGGTGTGTATGTATTAGAGTGTTAAGAAAAAATATAAATAAATACTACCTTATAATCACCTTAATACTATTTAAAAATACTAACAATTAACTGGTCTAACGAGACGAGACAAGGCACTAAGCCCTTGGGGTCTAGGATAAAAATCATGACTTTATGGATAGAACAAATTGAATTAGAGTAACTGTCCATTTATTAAATCTATGTAGTATCTAATTTAAATTAATAAATCAATAAATTAGATATAAATTATCATATTAAAAAATAAATAAAAACCTAAATCTTAATTCAATGACCATGTTTGGCAATTAATAGATAGCTGATAGCGGATTACGTTACCTAGCTGATAGCGGATTTGACTAGCGGATTACATTAGTTGATTGTATAAAAGTGTTTGGTAAAATTAATTGACAACTCATAGTTGTTTGATTAACAAAATAACATATAAAGACATGAATATATTCAATACTTGTTTAAATAATTTATTAGTTACTAATATTTTGTATCTATTAATATTAATTAGACTGTGAACATTAATTTTTTAATATCATTACAAAGTATATGTGAAAGATGTATACATTAATTTTTTATTTGTGATTTTTTAATATAATTTTAATAATTATTAAATTTAAATGTATATATTAAATTTTATTGACAATTCTACAGTAAATGCCATGTGCCCCAATGTACCACTATTTATATGTACTGCAATGTACCATTAACTGTTTTAATTAATTTTGAAATCCCAATGATCGAAAGTGTTATTATCCCCTTTTAGAATAAAATCTTAAAAATAACTTTTATATTATTTTTCAATTCAAAAAATAATTAAACTTTTATTACTATAATAATTTTTACATTCACTTTAATTTAAGGGTAAAATTCACAAATGGTCACTAAACTTTGATCAATTATTCAATTTGGTAACCAAATTTCTAATTGCTTCAATGTTACCATTAAACTTTTAGTTTTGTTTCAATTTGGCCACTGACCCGTAAACAACTGTTAAAAGGGTGATGTGGCTGTTAAAATATTTTGTATAATAACACATTTAGCCCTCCACGTTTATACATTCAAACAATTTAGTCCTAATTCGAAAGAAATAATAAATTCAACTCTCGTTATTTTAATTTGACCTTATTTTTAAATAGAGATAATTTAATATTTTATTTTAATCCCTCAATTATAACTAATGTTATCTTGTCCGTCCCAATCCCAAACAAACTCAATCCAGATTTATATAGCCTAGAATATGGATCAAGAAAAAGAATTAGAAAGTGTAAACAACTCATATGTAATAATTCTAAATTGTCCTTAGCGAGTGCCACCCATTCTTCTTGTTTGGAAATAAAGCAAATACACTGGACCAAACTCACAGTTGAATTATGAGAAATGATCTTCTCCAAATTATGTCTCAACTCAAGCAACCCCTTGACTTCCGAAGTCGATCTCCTGCAATGCTTGGAGCCGGGACTGCACGTAATGGAGCCCCGGCGGGTTGAGCTTCAGCACCTTGGTTCCATCGATCAAAGCCCCCGCTTGCTCGTAAATGAATTTGAACAGTTTCTCAAGGTGATTTTGTGCTTTGTATTCCAACTCAAAAAAACCACCAATAACTACACAACTTGCTATGAATACAAATTAGATCATTAATAACCTTCCCCATAAGTTCAAGCTGCACACACTCTTTTACCTTATGTGCGATGGTTTTAACCTGCAGAAATTGTCTTCGGTTTCTCTCCCACCAAATGAAGTACACACAAGCATTTCATGTTAGTTTCAAGATCATGGCCATAAGGGATAACACATCCAACTCAACTCTTGAGGCCCTCCCAAAACATTTCTATACAAATCACAAACATATCCCCATACTTGCTGAGAATACTCACAGTGACAAAACAAATGATCCCTAGTTTCCGGCTCCCTCCTACAAAGGTTTCGACATATTGATACTATGCTTGTCTTGAGAAAAATTGAACATTTTAATGTAAAGACATTATCTCGTTTAAGAAACTGCGCACCATTATGCAGCTTTGTGTTTCTCACAATGTACTTGTCAGCAAGTAATGTCAGTGACATAATAAGTATGTATATTTGACATTCATAGACGATAACATTCAGTTCATTGAAGCTGTATTTCAGCTGCTAAACCACTACAAAAGCGACAACTTTGTTTTGTTTGTTTCTTCATTCTTATGATTATATGATTGGAATATCGATGATGAATGGTTAAAGTCTTGGAGTTTGAGCTCCAAACTGGATCGGAGGGGTGGCAGACTTTTGAAGTTAAACTGAAATCTTCATTTTAGAACCATATCTCGACATCACTAGTTTGTTGGATGCTCTGAGAGTCTCCATTTGTCATTCCAGGTTTCGTGATTTGCCCATATTTGATAGACCCAGATAATTTCGCGACTCTATTTTTTATAAAATTTTAAAGGATCGATTGGGTATGGTTGAGACTTGGGAGGGATAAGATAACATTAATTATAATTGAGAGATCAAAATAAAATATTAAATTATCTATAACTAAAAATAGGGTCAAATTGAAATAATGAGGGTTAAATTTATTATTTCTTTCGAACCAGGGCTAAATTGTTTGAATGTGTAAACATAGAGGACTAAATGTGTTATTATACAAAGTATTTTAACAACCACGTCACTCTTTTAATGGTTGTTAATAGGTCAGTGGCCAAATTGAAACAAAACTAAAAGTTTAATAACAACATTAAAGCAATTAGAAGTTTGGTTGCCAAATTGATTAATTGATCAAAGTTTAGTGACCATTTGTGAACTTTACCCTTAAATTAAAGTGAATGCAGGAGTTATTATAGTAATAAAAGTTTAATTATTTTTTGAATTAAAAATAAAAGAAAATATGAAAAAATAATATAATTTTTTAAGATTTTATTCTAAAAGGGGATAATAACACTTTTGATCCTTAGGATTTCAAAATTAATTAAAACAGTTAATGGTACATTGCGGTACATATGAATAGTGGTACATTGCGATACATGACATTTACTGTAGAATTATCCTAAATTTTATTATTTATGAAATTTTATTTTGAATATAATTTTATTAATTATTAAATTTATATGTATTTATTAATTTATTAATTAATTTCATATTTATGAAATTATCTTTTGAATTTTATTAGTTATTCAAATTTATGTTATTTAGAGAAATTTTTTATAGTTATTAAGGACAAAAGAGTCTTTACAAGTCTTTTATCCAAACCTCTATTTTTTTTAAATGAGAGATTCCACCCCTATTCGCTATTACAATCTTCTAATTACAAACATTTAAATTAGCGGATTTGACTGGTCAAACCTTTAAAAATACTTCAAACCTTTAATTTTGGTTCAAAAAATTGTTTACCATATAGGACCATTATATATATATATATTATTTTATATGGATATGACCATTAATGAAATACCTTGTTCTTCAATATAAATGAAATTTAAAATAATTTTATAGTTTATATGAAAAATATTTGATACGCAAGTGCTTAAATTTTAGTTTACACAAGCTTGTTAACTTTAGAGTTTAAGGTGTTAGTTCATGATTAAGGGTTTAGGGTTTTAGGTTATAAAGTTTAGAATTTAGGTTTAGGATTTAGGGTTTAGGTTTTAGGATTTTAAGTTTAGAAATTTAGTTTTAGATTTTAAAGAAGGGTTGTGTAATATTTTTTTACACAAGCTTGTGTATCAAAATATAATCCATTTATATACAAGCTGTGTAAAAATATTACACAACCGTTATTTAAAATTTAAATCTCTAAGCATAACATCCTAAATTCTAAACCATACAACATAAACCATTAAACCCTAAACTAAACCTTTAACCCTTACATTTGACAAACATGTGTTAACAGAAGCTTGTGTATCAAAGTTTCTCTCTTAAAAAAAATAATATAAGCAATGCATTAATGAACAGCCAACAAGCGCTACATATAGAGGTATATAACGGTGTAAATGAGACACCTATGTTAGTATGGTATTTGAGTTCGATTTGGATAAAATTTGAATCAATTCGGTAATTATTGAGCTGAATTTAAGCTCAAGCAACTTGAGTTGCCGATCTAGTCAAATTCAAGTTCAAATATAAAAGATCGAATGGGCTTGTGAGCCTAATCGAACTTTTCAATTATATATATGTTTTTATATTATTAAATTATATTTCTCCTCATACTATATATATTATTGAATACGAATGTGCATAATCAAGCTTGAGTTCAAACTTTAATAAAAATCAGTAAACAGGTTTAATTGAGTTTGAGCTCAAATAGCTCAATTATATCTTTTGAAAATCGATGTCCGATCGATCTTCAATGGAGTATTAAGACTTGAATTTTTAATCGAGCTCGAGCTTGCCATTATTTAGGTCGGCTTGGCTCGATTACACCCTAGTGGTATGTCATGATGAATTTCTCTGTAATAACTGTAGTAACCCATTTTGTCCGGGCTTAGCCCAATTAAAATACAAAACCCAAATAACCATATCCAAATACAAACCCAATACCTATTAACAGCCCAAATACCCATTCTTATTAAAAAAAATCTAATTACTAAATTAACCATAAGCCTAAAATAACCTAAAACCAAAAACCCTAACACCCACTTGCCTTCTACACTGCCGCCCCATCCCCACGCGCGATGCTATTGGCCACGCGCTTCACCGCTGCTCACCCCTGACCACTCGCATGTTGCCGCCGCACTCCACCGTCCAAGATGTCAACTCCACCGCCCCTGTCAGAAAAAAGCAACATATATAAAATCTGGAAAAGCAGACCAAGTTGATTTTTTTATTTGTATCCTTTTGGTATATAAACCCACAAAACCAAATGTAAAAGGGCGGATTAGCATTCGATAAATAAAAAAAAAGAACTCTTCAATATTTTCTATTCCAACAAATACAACAAGGAAGTGATTTGGGTATTTGAAATAAATATAAAAAAGAGCAAATCGGAAATAAAAAAGGGTAATAAATTCGAAAAGTTTTTAGTCGATTTACCTATATATAGCGATTATTTTCGAAAACCAACATCGAAATTAAACTCAGTGCGTCGAAGAGAGGCGAAAAGATGGTCCCTTTCGTGTTTTGGGCCACCGTGTACGGCGACGGCCGTCGCCGGCGAACGGTGGCCAGCAGCAGAGCGCGACAGAGACGACGGCCGACATCTAAGCTCGGCCGAGTAAGGGAGAGAGCATTTGATGGATTTCAAAGTTTTTTTTGGGTATCAGATTAAAATGAATTTTTGGCAAAACATGGTATTTAAGGGGTTCACAAAACGGCGTCGTTTTGGTACCGGCACTTAAAGCCCAAAATGGCGTCGTTTAAGCCTCTCGACCCGCACATCGACTTGACCCGACAGAGTATACGTTTTTTTTATCACAATGGGTAACTTTAATTTCGATCCTTCCACTTTTGGTAATCACTTCCTCAATCCCTATAGGTTTTCGTTGCTTTTTAATTTTGTCCTTTCTCATTTTTATTTCATTTTAACTCGACATTTAAATTCTGTCTTCCTTTCATTTTAGTCCTCATGTGTATCTATTATATATTTAGTATGTATATATTTTATATAGTACGGTATTTACATATATTATTATCATATGTATATTATTATTATTATCATTATTATTATTATTTGTTTATTATTATTAATAGTATCTTTATGTTTAATATTACTATTGCTATTATTTCATATATATATATTGTAGTATATCCTATACCGTATATATATGTTTTATGTATATATACAATGTTATATGTATATTATATCGTATTATATATTATGTGTGTAATGCATAATATTTTTTTATTTGTAAAGTTTGCCTATTTTTTGCATATTATATTACCATATTTACTATATTATGTGTATTGCATTATACTTAGCATATTATAAAATATATACATATTATTATTAGTATATAATATGCGTATTATACAATATCATATATATATACATTATATTATTATGTATTTTTTTATTTTGGTTTGAGTACATTTTTATGTATTTATTTTAATATATTAAGGGAATATTTTCTACTTTATTTCGAAATTCGGTTAGGAAGTGACGTCCTGACTCAATCAGGTATCATCTTCCTCGGTTTTCGTAAATAAGAAAATATTCTCCTTAGACCGTTTTTTGGGATTAAATTTTAAATTAAAATTCAATTTTTTGTTTTCTTGCAACGACAACATTAAATCAACGCGGTACCGATTTTGGGCGCTGTGGGGGTGCAAATCCTTCACCACATGTAACCGACTCCTTAACCGAAATGTTTTGAATCTTTGGTTAGTTTTTAACGGTGTCCGGCCTACCGAAGTGGTCGGTGGCAACTCTATCCTTCGTTTTTTAAATCTTTACGGTATTCTGTTGGGAGTTTCATCCCGGTCTCCGAGTGCCATCTCTTTTGATGCCGTAAAATATTTTTAACCATTATTTTTGAAAAAAGAAATAACCTTTATTATAGATGGCGACTCCGCTGGGATATTTTTTAAGAGAGTCGGGACAATGTTGATTTTGTGTTGTCTTGCAAGAAATTCAAATTTTGATTTGATTTAATTTTTGATCCCCTGACATTCATGCATGAGCTTTTTACCTGGGCTCCTCACCTTGTTAAGTGGGAATGATTACTTCGCTAAGTGGGGTTTTCACCTCCTTATAGTGTTGTAATGTACTTCTGAAGTACTGGTCCTTATATTTCGTGAGGTTTTTACCCTCGTATGGTATAAAGGTCGTATTCCCCCGAATCGATGTCCTCGCGACAATTCAGGTACCCTTTTACTTTAGATATTTCCCACATGTAGTGAGCCGTAGGAGCCAACCTTTTAAACCATACGAAACTCTGCCCGTTTAGCAGTCACCCTTTTTAGGCTTTGATGCCTTTATTTGTTTTTTTGTACAGTTTTTTATCAATTTTTTTTACCTTTTTTAACATTTAATTTATTTATTCGATTATTTTAATCTGGACTGACCCTTTTCATTTTCTCTATTTGATCACATCATATTAGACCCATTCATTTTGCATGACACGTCATAACATTTTAATTTTTTTTCGCATTTTACCAACATAAAGTATTGATTCACAACTGGTTCTCAATTCGAAAAGATCCATTATCGGGAGAAAATCTAGTACTCTAGTTATCAATGCAACATTCAAAGTTGCAAATAAATCTTGTGAGTTAAGCCACGATAACCATTTTTGAATCAGTATCTTCGCATTTATGACAGACACCTTGCATTTACATGCACATATTCAAAATTTTGAAATCGGTCCCGGGATACCCTGTGCCAGTAATACCAGATAAGGAAAAAGATGACTAATCTAGCACTTCACCGAACCGATGCAAAAGCCCAATCTAGGGGTCTTTTTGAGAATGACCTCCGCGTTCATACAGACACCATACCTCTACAAGACCCCACGTCTTTCCAAACGAGTTCTAAAAGTGAGCCTCTGATGCCGAGTCAGACTTTTGTACCCTAGACGACTACATCAATTATTGTTTGTAGCATTTTGCCAGAGCCGAAAGTAATAAGCTGACGTGAATCAACACAACAAGTTCATAGACACAACTGGGGGCAACATAACGCGTTCATCCTTCAAGAAAAGGCGAGAACATACTCCAAGCTTTGAATTCACTTCATTTTAGATGAAGTTCAATAAAATAATTTTGGGGCATACACTCGGAAAGATAACTTCATATGAAGATAATCAAAGCCAAGAAAGATTATGGGCATCATCGCAAAACAAGACCAAGAACTTAATCCGACTAACATAGAGTTAGGGGCATCCATTTGAGGGGTAAAAAAAGATCATTCACACGTGCGTCAAGTGCATGCATCATACACCTAAAGTTTGCCATGCATTTAGACTAAACACATACATTTAGGCATAAAGTTGCATTCATCCATCATGCATTTATTTTTGGCATAAACGTACAAACAGGTCCAAGGAAGAGACCAAAGAACCTCAATCGTGGGGGAAACAACATGATGATCAACCTCTAGCCCCGAAGAAGGCTGAAAACATAAAAAGCTCAAACATCCAGATAATAACGACAAAATTTTGAACAATTACTAATTAATGTTTTCTTTCATTTTCAGGTCATGATTCCTGCCATAAAATGGTTGAGCCGACCTTTTTCCTATTTTGCTTCCGTCAGTGGTGGTAGATCAATTTAATCCAGATTCAGCCTCTCCATTGGTATGATGCAGCGGATTCATTATTTTGCAAATCTCACGTTACCGTTGATGGTGCAGCAGATCAAAATTTTCCTCTGAATCTCGTCTCTTCGCTAGTGAAGTAGTAGATCCCACTTTTTCCCAATCTCGCCTCTCCATTAATGATGTTGCAAGATCAAATTTTCCTTCGAATCTCATCTCTCCGTAAGTGGTGTAGTGGATCCTCATATATTTTAGATCTCATCTCTCCATCGGTGGTGTAGTAGATCCCATATTTTCTAGATCTTGCCTCTCCGATAGTGGTATAGCAGATCAAGAATTTTGTGGATTATGCGTCCGTCAATGGTGGTAGTCCAACCTAATTCAAATATTGTCTTTCTGTCAGTGGTTTAGTATATCTAACCCTATCTATATCTTGCCTCTTTGTTAGTGTCGCAGCTAGATTGAACTTCTTCTTCGGATATTATCTCTTTCTTATAGTTATAGCTTAAAAATAAAAAAAATCAAAAAATCAAAACAAAAATAAAAAAATCAATCAAAGATTTATCCTCTATTCCTATTTCGTCGTTGATGGCGTGTAAGATCCAAGTTATTGTTATTTGATCTGGTTCCTCCGTTGATGGCGTAGCCAGGTCCAAGTTGCTCTCATCCGATCTTGTTTCTCCGTTGATGGTGTAACAAGGTTCGAGTTGCAGTTATTTGTTCCCGTCTTTCGTTGATAAAGTGGTTAGGTCCAAGTTATTGTTATTCGATTCTGCTTCTCCGTTGATGGTATAGCAGAATCCAAGTTTCTATTGTTCGATCTTGCCCATCCATTAATAGAGTGGTTGAGTCCAAGTTATTATTATCCGATCTGGTTCCTCCGTTGATGGTGTAGCCAGATCCAAGTTGCCCTCTTTCAATTTTGTTATTTCGTTGATGGCGTAACATGATCCAAGTTGTTGTTATTTGATCATGTCCCTCCGTTGATGGTGTGACTGGGTCCAAGTGGTTGTTCATTCCTGTTCTGCCATTGATGGTGTAGTAAGGTTTGAGTTGTTATCATCCGATTCTACTTCTCTGTTGATGGTGCGGTAGAATCTAAGTTGCTGATATTTAATCCTATCCTTCCGTTGATGGTGTGGCTGAGTCCAAGTTGTTATCCAATCATGTCTATTCGTTGATGGTGTGGCTGAGTTCAAGTTGCTGCTATCCAATCTTGCTCTACCGTTGGTGGTGTATCAAGGTTTGAGTTGACATTATTCAATTCTACTTCTCCGTTGATGGTGCGGTGAAATCCAAGTTTCTGTAATCTAATCATGTCCTTCCATTGATGGAATGACTGGACCAAATATGCCAAATTCTGATCTTGCCTTTTTGTTAGTGTTGTAGTTGGATCAAAACTTTCACCTTTAGACCGTGCCTTTTTGTAAGGTGTTGTAGCTTGGTCAAACTATACTATTCTTCGATCCTGCCTCTTCATCAAGTGTTGTAGCTGGGCCAAAATCTATTTTTTATATCTTGCCTCTTCGTTAGATGTTGCAGCTGGATCAACCTTACTGACTTCAGGTCTTGCCTCTTCGTCGGATGTTGTAGCTAGACCAAATTTATTAACTTCTGGTTATGCCTCTTAATCGGTGTTGTAGCTGGATCAAACATATTGACTTCAGACCTTGCCTCTAAGTTAGGTGTTGTAGCTTGGTCGAAATTTACTGATTTTCGGTCCTGCCTCTTCATCAGGTTTTGTAGCTGGGCCAAATCTACTCTTTCAGATTCTGTCTCTTCATCAGAGTTGTAGATGGATCAGACATTAAAACCTTCATCTTTCGATCATGTCTCTTCATTAGTGTGGTGGCTGGATCAAAGCCATTTTGGCAAGTCCAACAGAAATGTTGGTGCAATGTGCTTAAACACGGCAAAGTTTAAGATAATGGACAATTCAAATGTCCATTGAAAATCCATTTTCACGAATGGTCAAAGGAAAATAAATCCTTTGGAAAATCCAGTATCATGATTGATATAAACTGATTGTACCCAAGGGAATGGTACAACTAGCCTGGAGCAAACAACTATCGATAAAGGTAACTCAAAACCGTTGATCCCTGTACATTTGGGAAAAATAAAAAAAAATCTATGAGCTAAGCTCTGGATCAAAACTTGCTGACTTTTGGTCTTGTCTCTTTGTCGGTGTTGTAGCTGGGCCAAACTGTCATCTTACGATCATGTGTCTTCGTCAGTGTTGTAGATGGATCGAGTTTTGCAGACCTTGCCTCTTTGTCAGTATTGCAGCTAGGTAAAATTTTCTTCAGGTATTGCTTCGTCAACAGTGTCGTAGCAAGCCAAGCTCATTCTATCTTCCCCAACGGATTCTCCGGTTTGAAGATTTTATCTCCTTTATTTTGAAGATTTTGCTTACAAAAGCAGCAGAGTAGATTAAGTGAAGCCCAAGAAGAAGAGGTGAGAAAGAAACCCAGATTTGACCGAACAAAATGGTTAATCTTTTGTCTTTGCTCTATTCCTGTTACACAGCAATGCGCAAAGAGGGGCAGTTGTAGTAACCCATTTTGTCCGGGTTTAGCCCAATTAAAATACAAAACCTAAATACCCATATCCAAATACAAACCTAATACCCATTAACAACCCAAATACCCATTTTATTAAAAAATTTAATTACTAAATTAACCCAAACCCTAAAATAACCTAAACCTAAAAACCCTAACGCCCACTTGCCTTCTACCGTTGCCGCCCCATCCCCGCACGTGGCCACCACGCGCGATGCTATTAGCCACGTGCGCCACCGCTGCTCATCCTTGACCACTCACTTATTGCCGCCGCAGTCCACCATCCAAGATGTCAACTCCACCACCCCTGTCAGAAAAAAGCAAGATATATTAAATCTGGAAAAACAGACCAAGTTGATTTTTTTATTTGTATCCTTTCGGGTATATAAACCCACAAAACCGAATGTAAAAGAGGGTATTGACGTTCGATAAATAAAAAATAACTCTTCAATATTTTCTATTCCAACAAATACAACAAGGAAGTGATTCGGGTATTCGAAATAAATATAAGAAAAAAAGAGCAAATCGAAAATAAAAAATGATAATAAATTCGAAAAGTTTTTAGTCAATTTACCTGCATAGAGTGATTATTTTCTAAAACTGACGTTGGAATCGAACTCAACACGTCGAGGAGAGCCAAAAAGATGGGCCCCTTCGTGTTTTGGGCCACTATGTATGGCAAAAGACGTCGTCGGCGAGCGGCGGCCAGCAGCGGAGCGCGGCGAAGACGGCAGTCAGCATCCATGCTCGGTTGAGTAGGGGGAGAGCATTTGAGGGATTTTGAAGTTTTTTTGGGTATCAGATTAAAATGATTTTTTTTGGCAAAACAGGGTATTTAAGGGGTTCACAAAACATCGTCGTTTTGGTGCGGCCCTTAAGGCCCAAAACGATGTCGTTTAAGCCTCCCGACCTGCGCACCGACCCGACCCGATAGAGGATCCACGCGTTTTTTAACACAATGGGTAAATCTAATTCAGTCCTACTTTTTGTAATTACTTCCTCAGTCCCTATAGATTTTCGTTGTTTTTTAATTTCGTCATTTCTCATTTTTTATTTCATTTTAATTCGGCATTTAAATTTTGTCTTCCTTTCATTTTAGTCCTCATGTGTATCTATGATATATTTAGTATGTATATATTTTATATAGTACTGTATTTACATATATTATTATCATATGTATATTATTATTATCATTATTATTATTTGTTTATTATTATTAATAATATCTTTATGTTTAATATTACTATTGCTATTATTTCGTATATATATATATATATTTATTGTAGTATATCCTATATCGTATATATATGTTTTATGTATATATATAATGTTATATGTATATTATATCGTATTATATATATTATGTGTGTAATGTATAGTATTTTTTTATTTGTAAAGTTTGCATATTTTTTGTGCATATTATATAAACATATTTACTATATTATGTGTATTACATTATACTTGGCATATTATAAAATATATGCATATTATTATTAATATTATTAGTATATAGTATGCGTATTATACAATATCATATATATATACATTATATTATTATGTATTTTTTAGTTTAGTTTGAGTACATTTTTATGTATTTATTTTAATATATTAATGAATATTTTTTAATTTATTTCAGAATCCAGCTAGGAAGTGACGTCCTGACTCATTCGGGTGTCATTTTTCTCGGTTTTTGTAAGTAAAGAAATGTTCTCTTTAAACCGCTTTTTATGATTAAAATTTAAATTAAAATTTGAAGTTTTGTTTTCTTGCAACGACAATATTAAATCAATGCGGTATCAATTTTGGACGCTGTGGGAGTGCTAATCCTTCCCCACGCGTAACCGACTCCCGAACCCAAACGTTTTGAATCTCT
The DNA here is from genome assembly GCA_019671005.1 of Hibiscus mutabilis. NCBI lineage: Eukaryota > Viridiplantae > Streptophyta > Magnoliopsida > Malvales > Malvaceae > Hibiscus > Hibiscus mutabilis. Next base: position 29,412,354 of record CM033747.1, on the reverse strand, counting down.
GGTTAATTTTTAACGGTGTCCAGCCTACCGAAGTGGCCGGTGGCGACTCCATCCTCCATTTTTTAAATCTTTACGGTATTTTGTTGGGAGTGTCATCCCGGTCTCTGGGTGTCATCTCTTTTAATGCTGTAAAATATTTTTAACCATTATTTTTTGAAAAAGAAAAAAACCTTTATTACAATAACTAAATTGATTATCATTTTTATTTTTTAGTGTAATCATTAAATTAACTAAATTTCTATTTTTGTCCATGAAGTTTGTGGTGTATTGACAAATAAAATTGCATTAATCATAATCAATTCCAAACAATCCCTCCTCCTTGTCAAAAGAAAACAAATCCATCTTTTACTTCTTTTCAATTTCTTTATTGAAATTGACACAAAACGCTACTGCTAGGCACATTAAAACACTACTTGGCTAGTTATATAGATTGGGGAAATAATAATTAATGAAACAGACTATTGTCAAGATTTAGCAGCCTTGGCATTTTGTTTAGGGATATATATTCTTCTGTAGAGGCTTAAAAACAGGAAAAGAGCACATGTTTAATGTTAATTTTTCCTAATGCCCATACTCAGCAGGCAGGTAGATAGTGTTGGAAGCGTTGATGGGCACTCGATATAAAACCTCATACTATATTATTAATATGAACAAACCACAAATACAAATATTTTCGATACAACACTAGCTGCTGCTAGTTTTTCACACACACTTGGTAAATTTTCTCAATTTTCACTCTTCACTCATTCATACATAAACTAAGAACTAAAATACATATATATAAGAGAACTAAACCGCCTTAATTGTTGCCGTTCCTTGCCGTGCTTGTCTTCAATTAATTGCTTCATTTATTTTTTTGTTGTTGCCGGCTTTCTTTTACGGTTTAAGCTTCTTCCATTTCATTAATTTGCTTGCTGCCATACTCGTTGATTTGCTACCATATTTCCAAGTGCTTCATTAGTATTTCCAATCATTTAATAAACCTCCAAATGCTGCCACCTCAAATTCTTCTCATCATTAGCTGCTGCCACATTTGCCTCTCTTAATTGTTAAGCATCATTGTATTGATGACGTGATTAATTTTCTTGTTGTGTTGCCACACAACTTCATCTCCACTTGCCACATATGGTTATTCATATAGCTCTCCAAGTGGACATTTCCATATCCATCATTTTGATTCAAGCTTTGTCGGCATGAGTGGAAAAACAGATTTGATATTATAACACTCCCCCTCAAATCTGATTTTTTATACCAAGCTTACATTTGAGTCTATGAAATGTATCAGCTTTCAACGGCTTCGTAAAAATATCTGCAAGTTAATCTTCTGTCCTGCAATAAACTAGCTTCACATTTTTATTCTTCACTTGTTCTCGTATAAAATGATACTTTGTATCGATATGCTTGCTTCGACTATGAGAGACTGGATTCTTTGCAAGAGATATGGTAGACTTATTGTCGACATATATTGTAGTGGGCTCTTTTTGTGCAAAATTTTATTCATTCAAAATATTCTTCAACCAAATTGCTTGACATGTGCATGCAGTAGCAGCTATATATTCTGCTTCACATGTTGATAAAGCTACCGATTATTGTTTCTTTGAGGACCATGAAAATGTCGTAGAGCCGATATGGAATATATATCCAGAAGTACTTTTCCGATCATCTAAGTCTCCCCCGTAATCACTATCAGAATATCCAACTAGCTTCAAATTTTGTGAATGCTTGTAGAATAATCCATGATCCAACGTACCTTTGACATATCTCAAAATTCTTTTTGTTGCAATCCAGTGATCTTGTTTTGGATTTTCCATGAATCTGCTTACCAATCCCACATCGTATGTTATGTCTGGTCGTGTGATAGTCAGATACCTTAAGCTTCCAACGATGCTTTTAAACAACGTCAGATTCACGGGCTCTCTTGTTGAACCATCACTTAATTTCATTCCTGGTTTTGTTGGAGTGGCTACCGGCTTGCAATCTCTCATTCTAAATCTGCTTAAAATTTCCTCTGCATACTTCTTTTGAGATATCAAAATTCCATCTTGCATTTGTTTTACCTCGACTCCAAGAAAGTATGACATTTCACCAATATCTGTTATTTCAAATTCTTTAGTCATAAGTTTCTTGAAATCAATGAACATACCTGGATTATTTCCAGTGAAAATCATGTCATCCACATATAGACACACGATCATGATATCACCATCTTCATTTTTCTTTGTGTATAAAGCATGCTCGTACGAACTCTTCACAAATCCATTTTTTGAAAATATTCATCTATTATTGTATTCTATGCTCTTGGAGCTTGTTTCAATCCGTATAATAAAGCTTTCTTCAACCTGTAGACTTTGTCTTCATGTCCTTGTTTAATGTATCCAGGTGGTTGCTCGATATAAACTTCTTCTTCTAGGTAGCCATTCAGAAATGTTGACTTCACATCCATCTGATAAATCTTCCATTTGTTTTGCACTGCAACTGTTGTGAGAAGTCTAATTGTGTCGATTCTTGCCACTGGAGCGAATACTTCATCGTAGTCTACTCATTGTCTTTGTTTATAGCCTTTGGCAACTAGCCTCGCCTTGTATTTCTCTACTTTTCCTTCTTTATTAGTCTTCGTCTTATACACCCATTTGACTCCAATTGGGTTGTAGCCTTCTGGCAAGCATGTTAGCTCCCATGTATCATTCTTTTCTATTGATGCAATTTCTTCATTCCTAGCATTCTTCCACTTGTCATATTCAATTGCTTCTTCATATGTTATTGGACCACTATTTACAAGCAAACAGAAAAGTGAAACATTATTTTGTAATTCATAATCACTGTACCTTTCTGGTATTCTTCTCTCCCTTGTAGACCTTCGAACTTCAGTTGGAGGTACTTCATGATTTTCTGTCATGGTGCCACTATTGCTGCTGCTACGTGATGGTATAATAGAGCTTTGTTGAGGATTTTGATCATCACCTTGTTCATCTTGGTTGATAAAATCATCATCATCTTTATCTTCATTAAAAAATAGTCCATCGACTTTCATTTTTTCTTGGCCCCATCTCCAGTATTCTGCTTTATCGAACTCAACATCTCTCGAAATAATTATTTTCTTAGTAAGAGGATTGTAGAGTCTATAAGCTTTGCTCCTTTCATTATAGCCAATGAATATGCACTTTCTCCTCTATCATCGAGCTTCTTTCTTATCTGCTCAGGAACGTGGGCGTATGCGATACATCCAAAAATTTTGAGGTGTCCAACTCCTGGTTTTTGACCGCTCCATGCTTCGTTTGGCGTCATGTATTTTACAATTTTTGTTGGACAACGGTTTAACAAGTAAACTGCACAACGAACTGCTTCGCCTAGAAGGTTCGTGGTAGGTGCTTACCTTTTACCATGCTTTTTGCCATGTCGAGAATAGTGCGGTTCTTTCTTTCAGCAACTCCGTTTTGTTGAGGCGTGTATCTAACTGTTAGCTGCTGAATAATACCATACTCTCTGCAGAGATCTTCAAATAAATTTGATGTATACTCGCCTCCTTGATCAGATCTAAGTATCTTTATGTATTGTCCGCTTTGCTTTTCTACCATTGCTTTGAATTCTTTGAACTTTTCTAGGGCTTCTGATTTTTTCTTTCAGAAGATATACCCAACATTTTCTGCTAAAATCATCAATAAAAGTTAAGTAGCACCTATTTCCACCAAGTGATGCTATGTCAAAAGGACCGACTATGTCAGTGTGCACAATCTCTAAAGGTCTTCTGGTTCTCCAATATTTTCCAACTTCAAAGCTTTGTTGGTGTTGTTTTCCTTTGATACAAGCCTTGCACAATTGATTTGGAGGGTTGATTTCTGGTAATCCATTCACCATCTTTTCTTTCGATAACAGCTTCAAACCAGAAAATCCCAGATGTCCATATCGTAGGTGCCACAACCACGAATCATCTTTAATATTAGTCTTCATGCACTTTACTTCTCCAGCCTCGATGTAGATGGTGAAGAGACGATTTTGTGTCATATCAACTCGAACAATTAATTCTCCATCTTTATTTCTAATAACAAGTGAACGATTCTTCATCTGGACTTCATATCATTTTTCCAATAATTGGCCAAGACTAATAATATTGCTTTTCAAAGCTGGTACATAATAAACATCTGATATATATTTCTTTTCACCATTCTTCTGAATAATCATGACTTCGCCTTTACCTTTGGCTTCTGCGTATGAGTTGTCTCCAAAGGTTACACGACCATGAATTGTTTCGTCTAATGCCACGAATAACTTTTTTCAGCCACTCATGTGATTGCTTGTACAGTTGTCAAGATACCAAATATTTTTCTTGAATTTTTCATCTCCTTTATTGGTGAGGAATACATGGGAATTTTCGATCTTGTCTTCTTCGGCTGCAGCTACATGACTTTTTTCTTCCTGCATCGGATCTGATCTGCACTCGTAACTGAAATGACCATATTTGTTACAATTATAACATTGTAACTGAGATTTATTTCCTTGTTGATATCTGCCTCGGCCTCTAAAACCATGTCCACGACCTTGTGTCTGGTAATTTTCACTTGTTTGATTAGTGCTATAAGATCGACCACCACGTCCACGAATTCCTCGTCCATATCTATATCTTCCGCGATATCCTCCACGATTTCCTCTGCCTCGTGTGTAGCTGCTACTAGCTTCACCGTCGTTGACGTTTAATTTGTTTTGCAAGGCTTGCTCTAAATTTCTAGTATCTTTGTTTTGCTTCATCTTCTGCTCATGGGCTTGTAGTGAACCCGCAAGCTCATCATCGATATTTGAGACAAATCTTTTGATTCTTTAATTGCCACGACAACATAGTCAAATCTTCGTGTCAATGACCGCAAAATCTTTTTCATCACTCGAACCTCGTCGATGGTTTCGCCATTTCTTTTCATTTCATTTACTATAGCTTTTACACGGCTAACATAATCATCGATATTTTCTGTATTTTCATTTTTAATATTTTAAATTCAGCTCGTAGAGATTGTAAACGTACCTTTTTTGCTTTTTCAACACCTTGAAGAGATTTTTGCAAAATCTCCCATGCTTGCTTTGCGGTCTTTGCATCTGAATTTTTTCAAAGGTAGATTCTTCTACACCTTGAAAAATGAAAAATAACGCCCTCTTATCTTTCTTACGAGCTTCCTTCAATGATCTTTTCTTTTCATTGGTTAAGGCTGCTTCTGCTACTGCATTTCCAGGCTCGACGTAGTCTTCCTCGACAATGTCCCAACAATCTTGAGAACCGAGTAAAGCTTTCATTTGAATACTCCAACTGCCATAATTCGTCGTCATTAATCTCGGAATCTGTGGTTGAATCATGTTGGCCATCTTCTCTTCTGCACGAACTCGATCCAAGCTCGAATACCACTTGTTGGAAGCGTTGATGGGCACTCGATATAAAACTCAATGCTATATTATTAATATGAACAAACCACAAGTACAAATATTTTCGACACAACACTAGCTGTTGCTAGTTTTTCACACACACTTGGTGATTTTTCCCAAAATTTTCACTCTTCGCTCATTTATACATAAATTAAGAACTAATATATATATATATATATGAGAACTAAACCGCCTTAATTGTTGCTGTTCCTTGCCGTGCTTGTCTTCCATTAATTGCTTCATTTATTTTTTTATTGTTGCCGACATTCTTTTACGGTTTAAGCTTCTTCCATTTCATTAATTTGCTTGCTGCCATACACGTTGATTTGCTACCATATTTCCAAGTGCTTCATTAGTTTTTCCAATCATTTAAGAAACCTTCAAATGCTGCCACCTCAAATTCTTCTCATCATTAGCTGCTGCCACATTTGCCTCTCTTAATTGTTAAGCATCTTTGTATTGATGACGTGATTAATTTTCTTGTTGTGTTGCCACACAACTTCATCTCCACTTGCCACATATGGTTATTCATATAGCTCTCCAAGTGGACATTTCCATATCCATCATTTTGATTCAAGCTTTGCCGACATGAGTGGAAAAACAGATTTGATATTCTAACAGATAGATGTGTGGTTTTGTCAAGATTCCACTTGATCAGGTTAGAAATTTTGACCCAACCAAAACCAATCCATAAACATAGTAGGCATTGTTAAGAATCATTGTTCAAATCACATCAAGCTCTAATCTATGTCAAACATCCATCCTAACAACAATGTGTTAAAATTACATGAAGCTCTAATCTATGTTAACATCCATCTTAAGGACACTGGTTCATCAACGTCGGAATTTGCACAGTGGTGCAATTGTAACAACACATACACGATCATCATGGAGAAGTGACTTGGTTCCGTTTTCTGCTCGAACGCCTAACCGGGGTAATTTCATCTCCTCCTCCCTTCAAGACAAGAATATAAGCAGACAGTGTTAGAAAACAAGGTCCGGTCTAAATAGTTGTTGAAAAGAAATGACAAGTATAATAAGAGTGTACTTACATGCTTGCTAGGTATCTTATCATATGTGGTAAAACTGCCGTAGGAAGACGAACCCATAGAGTAATCTAATGAAGCAAGAGATTCTCTCCTGTGAGTTTTCCTAGTCTTCCTCCTTTCTTGGCTTTGATATTCATTTGGTTCCTTGAATCCTTTACTATGGCAGCTACTCATGTACGAAGGGCATGATTCACTGGCTGTGTCCATTTCTGTCTGCCAATTCATGGAACATCGCCTTTCATCGATTAAAGCTACTCATGTGCGAAGGACCTGTTGACCCTGGTTGTTTCATAGGAAATGAAGCATTAGGCATGGAGGGCCTTCCTCTCCTTGTGTAGATTAAAGCTGAAGCCGTCATTAGACACAACACAAGTAATGCAAAACCCATCGTATTCTTTGCGAGGAATTGATCTACGGGGCCGTTGATTGTAGAACCATCTACTGAATTTTGAGAGCTGTAAGTGGAATCTTCCTCGGGGAACATAGTTTCAGTAGCCTGTGGGATTATTATGCTTGGATGGTCTAACCGATCAAGTTCAATCATCTCAGCCCCAGTCTCTTGCTCCACTGCAACAGTTTCTTCTTCTGAAACCAGCTCCAAGATTTTAAAATCTTCATTCTTCTGTTCTTCATCTGCATCTGCATCTGCATCACTTTCTTCTTCTGAAACCATCTCCAAGTTTTTAAAAACCTCATCTTTTTGGTCTTCTAGATGTTCATTTTCATCTACTGCCTCGTCTGCTTCAATCTTTCCATAATACTTGTTACTATCAAATAGTTCATTTCCATCATCTCTCTCCCTTACAGGCTCTGTTACTGGTACACTGTGATCAAACATCATAGGGTCCTCTAACACATGACTCGAATTAGCATATTCAAAGAGACTGAACTTGTCCACTTCTCTTGAACGGGAAATAATGTTGGAAACATAAGACAACAAGTTAGACAACAAGTTTGCAAATCCAGTGACTTCAGGCGGCACATGGGAGTTTAATAGGCTTAATTCTTCCAAACTTGAAGTAAAGGCTGGAGAATTAGCTGCTAGAACTGATAAATAAGAGAAGGCAAAGACCAGAAGCAAAGTGATGAACTTTGATCTGGCTGGAAAACGTGGCTTAGACATTCTTTTATCTTCAAAACCCTTTTCGACCATGGCAGCAACAATGGGTTTTGTTTCTTCTGAAGAGATGCTCTTAGTGAACCTTCAGACTCTGTTTCTTCAGTAAAATCCGTGTCGGAAGAGCTTTCGATTGTGAAGCACTCATCGAGTTGCTTGCAGTCTCTTTCTCAATAAAGCTTGCTTCTAGGATTTGGCCTATAGTGAAGAAACTGAGGCCTTGAAGAAAGGCAATTCGTTTTTGGATCACAAGGAAGCATCAATGGATCGCGTCAAGTGGTGTGCTAAAACAGAAACTTTAGGACTAATCTTGAAGCTTGGAATCACTTTAAAAGTCTCCATCAAGGAATCAACATTGCTTTTCAAAGTTTCCTTACATTCATTGTAGTTGATTTGCAACTCATGAGGAAGCTCATCATTGTTCTGCTTCAACCCGGTCTGTCGAGTGGACTCGTTATCTTCCAGGATTATGCTTTTAACATCAGCATTGCTTTTGAAAGGTTCCTTATAATTATATTCATGATAGTTCTCAACATTGTTCCACTTCAAACCGGTCTGTCGAGTTGACTCATTATCCTCCAAGATTATGCTTTTAACACCAACGAAAGAGACCTTCTTGTTCAAACCAACCTCTGGGGTTGACTCATTATCTTCCATGATTAAGCTTCTAACATCCGAAAATGAGACCTTCTTCTGCTTCAAAGCAATCTCCGGGGTTGATTCGTTATCTTTCATGGTTAGACCTTTTATATCAGAGAATGAAACAGAAGATCTAGCTGGCTCATTTCTCTCAACCAAGACTTTCTTTCTAGGTGACGCATTGATCTTCGAAGCAGCCGAGATTGTCGGCGCCATGAAATTCTTTGTACCCTTTGAAGGAGCTGGTGATCTGAGTCGTGTGGGTTTTGGATTCTGGTCTTTTCTATTCTCCTTGTCGAGATCACGCAAAGAATCTACACTTGCTCTGCCCGTGGAATGTCTTCGAGGAAAATCTGGAAAATTGATTAAACCATTAACAAATATCAGAAACCATAAAATCTTACTGTTTGGTTGCTAGGAAATTCCCCATCATTGTAGAGGAAAAAATACAACCAAATAAGTGTAAAATGTGTACCATCTAGCTTTCTGGTCATTTAAATCTAGCTTCTATTTGAGTTATTCGGGTTGCATTTTCGGATTCCTATCTAAATTGAAAGGTCTAAACAGTAAACACAACTGAATTCTCTCCAAGTAGATCCGTATTTTTCTAACAAAACTAACAGTAAGAGGAACAAATTCTGGAACCCAAATTTCCTTTCCTCTATTCCTTTTAGAACCCATGGATGATTCATCAACGTTTCTTTCGACTTACTTGACACCCTTAATTCCTAGTTGCAGAAACAGATGATTTAAAACTCCAAAAATAGAAGAGTCAAAGCATATGGTACCTGAAGTACTATTAGCCGGAGTTTTGGGATTAAATGCTCTGGGATCTGTGATAAGAGTTGGTTTTGTAAAAGGATTTCCACTGAAACTTCTTCTCGTGGGGTCGCAGAGTTCAGATTTCTTCATATTAGGGTTCGTTCTGCATGGGATTGATGACGAAGTAGTTTTGGCGGGTGATGATGCCATTGTTGATATTCTTTTCTTCCTTTTCGTGTTGGCAATTGGATTTTGGGTTTTGGAATGGAAACAGGAATTGAAGTCTTTGAAGCGAGTATGGAAATGGTAAGATTGTGAATGGGAACGAAAATCTCTGGAAATTTTAAAATAAAAATGAAATGTAACGGCTAGTTTCTTTATAACGGAGATTCTGATTCTGGATTTGGGGTTTTGACCGTTGGCATGGGGGGAATTTGAAAAGGTTTTCTACTCGGAGCAGTGGATATAGACTTCATTTAGAAAGTTAAACCACTCTAAAATCATTTGCGTCATTTTTCAATTCTTGTAAAAGTTTACACCAACTTTTAATTTGCTAATTCACCTATCTTTGTCACTATTATTGATTGATACTCTCAATAGTTGTTTTCATAGTGAGGCTCATCGGAAGGTTTAAAAACGAATCTATATATTCTTTGCACGTTTAAATTTATGTTCTCTACTTTTAATACCATTAATTTTTTTGCCATAAAATACCATGAATTTAGGCTTCCTACTCTTTTGATTTGATAATTAAAATCTAACTGATAACACTATTAAAAAAAGCTTTCATTAAATTGGATCATATTTTAAAAATAAATAAATGCTCACGTGGTCAAATATCAAACATGTGGAAGGCCAAATAAGTAAAAAAAAATGGATATGAGATTATAAGGTTGTTCAGGATTGTTTCAATTTTTTTTGAGCAAATCTCACTTAAGGAGGGAAAGGAAAAATTTGCTTATACCGAATTTAGAACCCACAACTTAAAAGGAGAAAAATGTGACAACTGAGAACCTTTAACTACTTGCTCTAGATGTCGTTGACTTTAACTTTCAAATAAGTAGATTGAAAGTTGATGTATATTGCTTACTTGGTTTTCATGCAACTTTTGATTGGAAACGTGGCCCATTTTTCTTAAATGGCTAATAATTCAATTTAATGGAAGTCATTTGATGGTGTTATTGTTCGAACTTTGAATATTAAATTAAAAGAGTACGAAACTAAACTTTTAAAATAAAAAAATGAGAAATTAAATTTCAAAAGTATAAAAACTGAGATCACAATTAAACCTAAAATACAAAAAGGCATAAAATGATATATTGGTCCCTAAACTATACTTTTTTCATTTTAGAACATAACTTTTTTTTATGAAAAGTGGCACTTAAACTATGATTTTTCCAAAGGGATAAAGTCAAAAAAATGCCCCTAACATTTGACTAAGTAGTCATTTTGATTCATATTTTTTTAATCCATTTAACTCTCAACGTTTCATTTGACTCAAATAGACAAAAGTGGTGACTTGAAAGAATGTACGTTGTCATGGCAATATCATATAGACAAAGGTGATGACTTGAAAGAATGTAAAATAATTTTATAAAATTATATAAAATATAAAATTATTTTTCTACTGACATGTCATTCTGTCAAGTCATTTCAATATATTTATCGTCAGTTAACTAACAATTTTCATTCGTAGAGAGACTATTTTAACCCAAAATAAAATGTTAGGGTTAAATTAATTAAAAAAATAAGAATCAAAATAAATATTTAATCAAACATAGAATTCTTTTGGTATTATACATTTTCCAAACTACCCAAAACATTGCTTATATTAAAAAAATAATCAATCAATCAGAATTGTCATGCAAACACTATCACGTGTTACTCAATTATTCAACTACATCACTATGTAAAAGAGGAAAAAAAGTAAAGTTTAAATATTATTAAAAACGAAAATAATTTAAATATCAAGATGAGAAAAATATATAATTTATTATTTGATCCAAAATTTTTTGCACTTTGTATGCGGCTAAAACATGTTTTTTCACACAAAATTGAGCGACGAAAGGGACTTGCAGAGGCATTATGCAGATGTGACTTGCGGAAATTTCTTACACTGAAAATGCATGTAACACATGCATGCTACCTAACTTCCGCATCATAGTACCAAAATAAAATTTTGGCCAATTATTAAAATCAAATTTGACTGTCACAAATAGATAGTGGGGTTTTATTTTTATTTTTTTAAATATCTATAACGCTAAATAATAAGATAAATTATCTCAATAGTTACTCAACTTTCAGTGTACTATTAATTTAATTAAAAAATATTATAATTGAGTAATTTAATTTTTAGGACGATATCATTTAAGTTACTAATGTAAAAAAATAATTTCAATTCTAAATGTTAAATTTCTAACGAAGTGTGACTAATATGCCATCTCTAAAAAAATTCTAACGAAGTGTGACTAATTGATTACAAGATCAAAATTAATTTTTAAGCCTGAGATTCAAATCCTAGTGACCCAGTGCACATCCATTGTATCCAACTACAGTGTTTACTACATGGTAGAGAATAAATAATGTTAAGGTTCAACGCTATTTACATTTATTTTATAAACATATTAATTATAGTATTAATTAATATATAATTAAATAACAAAAATTATAATATTAATTATAACTTTAATTATATTAATTAATGTTATATTAATAAATTTATGTAAAATAAGAGAATTTTTTTTGATACACAAATTTGTCAATTTTAGGGTGAATAGGTATAGTTTAGGGTTTAAATTTTAGGGATTTATGTCGTAAGGTTTATAATTTAAGATTAAAATTTAAAGGGTAGGGATTATAATTTATGATTCAGGGTTTTAAGATTAGAGATTTAGATTTTATATTGTATATTTTTAATTAAGAAGGTTGTGTAAAATTTTTACACATATTGTTTATCAAAATATAACACATAAAATAAAAGAAAATTGTCTCATGCACTAGTTGTGAAAACGAAAAGTTTTCACAAGCGCCTTAATTTTAGGGTTTAGAGAGTTATTTTAGGATTTATGGTTTAGGGGTAGGAGGTTAGAATTTAAGGTTTATGGTTAGAATCTAGGGTTTAGGATTATAATTTAGGTTTTAGATGTTATGGTTTAGTTTTTAGAATAATATGGTTAGGGATTTAAGTTTTAACCTATAAACCCTAAATTTAACCATACCCCCTAAATTCAAAACTTGTCCACTAAAACCCCTAAACACTAGACAAAATGTCTAAACCCTAAATTATTTTCCCACAAGCGCTTGTGCATGAAATAATTACCCTAAAATAAAAGGGTTATATTTTGATACACATTATGTGTAAAAAATACAGTCCTTCCTATTTCAACTATACATTTTAAAATCTAAATCTCTGACTCTAAAACCCTAAACTCTAAATCCTACCAAAAATTAAAATGGTAAACTACACTTAAGATCACTTAATTATAGGTTTTATAATAAATATGTCATTTTCTTTTTAAAAGTTACAAACATACCAATTAATTAACATGTTGTTGCAAACAAATCACCCAATTAACATATTGTTACAAATAGGCTAAAGGGCTTATTTTGCCCCCGAGTTCGACCCCAATTAGCAATGTTGCCCCTCGCGTGAAAACGCATTCAATTAGGTCCTCAAGTTCGCACATTGAAGCAAATTAGCCCCTTAACTAACGGAACCGTTAAACTGGTCGTTACTCCGTTAACGCGTCAGCTGTCTGCGCCACGTGGCAAGCCGTGTCAGCGTTGAAAAGTCAAAATGCTGACGTGGCTTGATGCTGACGTGGCATATAAATTTAAAAAATAAAAATTTATTTTTTAATTTTATTTTTCATATTTATTTTTATATTAAATTTTAACCAACCAGATGATGACAAGTGGCATCATCTAATTGGTTTAATCAAAGTAAATTGTTAAAATGACTCTACATATGAAGGGGCTAGGAATCAAACTTGGGTCTTGGGGGTGAAAAACTCAGTGCTTTACCACTTGACCAACCTCTTACCCTTATCAATAAACACTAAATGTAATATATAATTTTATCCAAATAGCATAGCTTCTTTTTCTTCTTCTTCATTACCCGAGATTTGCTTTGAAACTTTGAAATCTCAAAATGCTTTTTTGTTTCCATTATAGAGCTAAAGAAACCCGCGTCCTTTACTAACGTCGAACTCGATCGAAATAGCTCTTTCCACTCTCGTTCCCAGTTCAAGAAATGTGAAAATATCTCTTTTCGATCGAAATCGTTTAGAAACTGATTTCCAGCAACTTTTCTAGCGTCGAACTCGCTCAACCCTTTACTCTCTAACCTTTCTATTAATTTTTCTGCACTAATTTCCCTATTTTTTCCATAACAACCTTTCAAAACTAATTTCCCTACTTTTTTTCATAATTTGGTAATGATTTTACCAATTTTCCGTGTTGGCTTCCTATGGAAGATTGTATGTGTTCGAAAGTCAAACCTTGCTCGTTATGGCATGGTATAAGGTTTTGGTTGTATATGCATCAAAAGGTCATGATTTTCTTTTACCGTTTGATATCAATGCTCCCGGTTGATAGCATAATGGTTTTTATATCACCAAATGTGTAAACTTCCCTTTCCTGGATTTTCTAAGGCAAAACAACATCGGGAAGTTGTTATGGCAAGTATTTGGTGTTCAACCTGCAACTGTGTCTTTGTGGAATTTTCGAAGATGAGAAAATCATGTGGAATGCATTTAAGGACGCAGGTTTCTTTTAGCCTTCTAAAAATGGGGAATATTGCAGTATTGATGGGGTAATGAGGAAGAAGAAGAAGCAAATCTCGGGTAATGAAGAAGAAGAAACTATGCTATTTGGATAAAGTTATATATTACATTTAGTGTTTATTGATAAGGTTAAGAGGTTGGTTTGGTGGTAAAACACTGAGTTTTTCTTCCCCAATACCCAAGTTCAATTCCCAGCCCTTTCATATATAGAGTTATTTTAACTCTTCAATTTGATTAAACCAATTAGATGATGCCACGTGTCATCATCTGGTTGGTTAAATTTTAATATAAAAATAAAATTAAAAAATTAAATTTTTACTTTTAAAATTTATATGCCACGTCAGCATCATGACACGTTAGCATTTTGACTTTTCAACGCTGATATGGCTTGCCATGTGGAGCAAACAGCTGACGCGTTAATAGAGTAACAACCAGTTTAACGGTTCCGTTAGTCAAGGGGCTAATTTGCTTTAATGTGCGAACTCGAGGACCTAATTGAACGCTTTTTCGCGCGAGGGGCAACATTGCTAATTGGGGTCGAACTCGGGGGCAAAATAAGCCCTTTAGCCTTACAAATATGTCACTCCACTTATAAACATATTACTTTCTTTTGTATAATAATATTTTTATTCCCCAAAACTTATACATTCTATCAATTTAGTCTTTTTTCGATATTGTCAAAGCAAGCAAGCCCACTAGATCAAATTAGTAGTTCGATGACTGTATTCCACCATGAAACGTCAATAAATAGCTGCTAAAATATTATTATACTAGAAAAAGTAATATAACATTTTTTTGGATAATAATAAACAATATAGGTGAAAATAAAAATTAAAATGATGAAATTTTTAAATACTAAAAGTTAAATTTATTGAATTATTCTGAACTAGGATAAAAAATGATATATTATATAAGTTTTGAACTAAAAATGTTATTATATCATATTAAATTAAAAAATGGTTTATTTATAACAATATGTCAATTGAGTGATTTGTTTAATTAAGTGACATGTTTGTAATTAGAGCGACCTATTTATAATAATTTTTTTGGATAAACTACATAAATGATAACATAACTTTTAGGGCGAATTCATTTTGGTCACCGTACTTTTAAAATATTCGATAAGGTCACCCAACTTTTAGTTCGATTTCGATACGGTCCCTCCCATTACCTTCAGTTAGAAGTTGATGTTAGTTTTCGTTTTTCCTTAATAAAAAATGGATCAATCATCACTCAACTTTTTTCTCACTCATATTTTGGTCACTAGAGTTTAACAATTTTCAATTTAATAACTTAACTTTTGAATTGTTCATATTTTGTCCACTCTCAAATAATATGGTTATACAAATAGAAAAATTTGATTAATCCTTAAAAAAATTCAGGTAATGATTATTTTACTTTGCTTATTAAATTTACCATATTACCATATTTGATATTTTAATAAGCAAAGTAAAAAAAATTATTATTCGAATCAAATATTCCAATTACCCGGTCAATTGATTACTCGATCTAATTGGTACAATATAGGATCTAGAATTGAATAATCTGAATTTAACAATCAACCAAAATAATTTTTAAGGATTAATCGAACCCGATTTCGGTACAATTTTTTAAAATAAATTATTTCGATTCGATTATGGTTCATAGTTTTAAGCAAAATTGATTAACTGATCTGATCTATTATATACAACATTTCTAAATTTTATGCATTACAATATCTTATAGTCTAGTGATTTTGATACCCTTATGATTTTTTTAAAAAAAGTTTTGGCTCTGGGTAGGATTAATAAGTGTGAACTTTCAATTTTTGACTTTCTAGTTGTTTTTACACTTTTATCACAACTATTATTTAATTTACCATATTATCATATTTGATATTTTAATAAATAAATTAAAAAAAATCATTTTCAGAATCAAATATTTCGGTTAACTGGTTAATCGATTATATGATTTAATTGATACAATATAAGATCGAAAATTGAATAATCTGAATTTACCAAAATATTTTTTTAAGGATTAATTAAATTTTTCTATTTATATAAACATGTCATTTGAGAGTGGCCAAAATATGAACAATTCGAAAATTAAGTTATTAAATTGAAAATTTTAAACTCTAGTGACCAAAATAGGAGTGAGAAGAAAGTTGAGTGATGATTGGCGTAGTTTACCCATTTTTTATTAAGGAAAAACAAAAACTAACGTCAACTTTTAACGGAAGATAATGAGAGGGACCATATTGAAAGCGAACTAAAAATTTAGTGTCTATATTGAAATCGGACTAAAAGTTGAGTGACCTTATCAAATGTTTTAAAAGTATGATGACTAAAATGAATTGTCTTACAAATTCGATGACCATTTATGTAGTTTAACCTAATTTTTTAATTAATGACGTGTTTTGTAAATTTTATTAAAAATATAACTATTTAATATTAAACTCGTGACATTGAATTTAGTCTATCCATAAAAAAAACACGAAATCCACGTGGTGCTGCACCTAACCTTGTCCGAATACTAATAAAACGCCAGTGCGCACTCCCACCGCTTACCTTACACAGAGAACTTTTCCGCACTCTCCGCTAACCTGCGCCGGTTTCCCTCCATACTCTCTTCCTATCTCTATCTCTAATGGCGACTTCTCTGCAATTATCTCGTTTCTCCATCCGCATCGGCTCCGATCATTTTGTCGGGAGATCCGGAGCTCTCCCTTTACGGAAACCTTTCTCCGTCAGATGTTCCGCTGATTTCGACGCTTCCTCCTCCTCCGTTGCGGTGGATACCGATAACTTCGATGCCAAGTCCTTTCGACGTGACTTGACGAGGAGCAAGAATTATAATCGGAAAGGATTTGGACACAAAGAGGAAACTCTCGAGCTCATGAATCGAGAGTATACTAGTAAGCTTTTGTTCTTAACAACCAAAATTCAGGTTTTTTTTTTTTGCCTAATTATGGTTTTGGTCATTAAAGGATCAAATTATATCAAAATAAAGTAGATGGCATAGTTGAGGGAATAAAACTAGAACCTATTTTTTAGTAGATGTGAAAAGTTTTTTAATTTGAATTTTGGCAAAACAAATATATAGGAGTATCTTTTTTTTTAAATTATTTTCAGGTGATATCATAAAGAAATTGAAGGAAAATGGAAACGAGTATACATGGGGAAATGTTACTGTAAAATTGGCAGAAGCTTCTGGTTTTTGCTGGGGAGTGGAGAGAGCTGTCCAAATTGCTTATGAAGCAAGAAAACAATTTCCAAATGAGAAAATTTGGATTACCAATGAAATTATCCACAATCCAACTGTTAATAAGGTAATCTATCTTTAACTCTGTTCTCTATTAGCATTCTTTGAACTAGTTTATACTTCGTATAATGATAATAATAAACTGTTGGACCGAGCACTGTCTGCCTCGGTTCCTTGTTAGTTTCTTTAATTAAACATGGTGATCCTTCTTTCCAATGCAGCGGTTAGAGGAGATGGAAGTTAAAAATATTCCTGTCGAGGAAGGGAAGAAACAGTTTGATGTAGTGGACAAGGGTGACATTGTGGTTTTACCGGCTTTCGGAGCTGCGGTTAATGAAATGTTGATTTTGAATGACAAAAATGTGCAAATTGTTGATACCACTTGTCCTTGGGTGTCCAAGGTATCATCTTCCATGACTGGTTGACTGTCGTGGCTAATAATTCCGTGCAATTCTCTTAGTTTTTGCAGCTTTTGAATGTTAGAAAACAACTGGTTTTTATTCCTTTGATATCGAAATATTCTTTTCTATGTAGGTATGGAACACTGTGGAGAAGCATAAGAAGGGAGACTACACTTCGATCATTCATGGTAAATATGCTCATGAGGAGACGATCGCGACTGCATCTTTCGCTGGAACATATATTGTTGTGAAGGATATGGACCAGGTATGTCCTAAAGTGGTTGGTATAACTTTTGGGTGATATCTTGTAATTTTTACTAAATAAAAACTGTTTGTTTCCGTGATGTTTGATTTTTGAAAGGCAATGTATGTTTGTGATTACATTCTTGGAGGTAAACTTACTGGATCTAGCTCCACCAAAGAGGCTTTAATGGAGGTATAGTCTTTGTTTCTTATTTTCTTCATATGTCAAAGATATGTAGCATTGCGGAAAAATGTTCAGATGATTATTGGCTCTTTTGCAGAAATTTAAACATGCCACTTCAGAGGGGTTTGATCCAGATCGCGACCTAGTGAAACTCGGCATTGCAAACCAAACTACAATGCTGAAGGGAGAGACAGAGGAAATTGGTTAGTGGCACTTGTGCACTCGTTTTATGTGACCTCTTTTTTTTGGCAAGGAATTAATGATCGAGACTTATGTTACATATTGCTTTAACAGGGAAATTATTTGAGAGGACAATAATGCAAAAATATGGAGTCGAGAATATCAATGATCACTTCATAAGCTTTAACACAATTTGTGATGCAACACAAGTAAGTCCGAATGTTTGTGCAAAAGGTTTCCGCTATAAATTTATGAATATATTTCCTGTATTCTTCTCCTTTACGAATTGCATACCAATGGTTGTGTTGGTCATTGAATTAAAGCTGATTTTTTTGTCATTTTCAGGAGCGACAAGATGCTATGTATAAGTTAGTGGAGGAAGATATGGATATTATATTAGTAGTCGGTGGGTGGAACTCAAGCAACACTTCACACCTTCAAGAAATTTCCGAGGATCGTGGGATCCCCTCATATTGGATCGACAATGAGCAGAGAATCGGTCCAGGAAACAGAATAGCCCACAAATTGAAAGTAAGTATGAACTTGAAATTCTTTGAGCCTAGAGAAAACGTATTCTAATTTCAATTTTCATATTCTAACCAAGCAAATGCTGTATTGTACCAGCATGGGGAGCTTGTTGAGACAGAGAACTGGCTACCAGAGGGTCACATAACAATTGGTGTTACATCTGGTGCCTCCACTCCAGATAAGGTAATTCTCTTATATACATATACATATATGTGTTTATACTCATGCACGAGCGCGCGCACACACACGCATATGTTTATGTAATTTATTTAGTAATTGTGTAATTGATTAAGCAGGCTGTGGAAGATGCCCTCATCAAGGTGTTTGACACAAAACGGGAGGAAGCCTTGCGAGCAGTTGCATAAACATATAGGTTTTGGTACTGAGAATAATATAGGCAATGTAGTTTGCGTGTGCCTTGAAGTTGAAATCAATTAGTCTTCAAGTAATCATATATCATAAAATGTTTAGTATTTATGGATGTCTTCTAAGTTTTCTATAAATCAGAAAAATATTCTTGAGATATCCCAACATCAAATTTGATAAATTTATCGGTTAGTCCGCATGAGTTTGATCTTTATAATATATTGGAGGTCACTTGTTCGATTGCAGACAAAAAATTTGAAAGACAAAAACAAAGATGCTCAATTTCATTTTTCTAAATATTTCAAAGATATTTTCTTTTTTGCCTAGCCGACGACGGCACCAATTTTGGTCAAGACTAGTGTTGTTGACCGCAGGTGATTTATATATTTTTTTATATTTGATTCTATTTATTTTTTCGTACGTTTTCTTGCGCTTTTCTCTACATATGTTTCACGTTCTCTCTGCCTTTATGAATGACTCTATCGTATGACACATCTTTATGGTTATTTTTGCGGGTATTTGGTATTCATACGAAGATTCTCATGGCGTTTGTTTTTGATTCGCGTTTGTCGATAGTCACTGATAGTTTAATTCTTTCTTAGATTGTCTGTCGATGTAATCCGTAGCGAATCGCCATCTTTGGAAATAAGTGTACAAAGTAGTTGTCAATTTTGGAGATTTCATTTAGTTTGTGTTTTGACAACTCCTCAGGGATCTTTCTTACAATGGATCAAAGAGATTTTTTGGTGCATAAAAGAAATGTCTGATCTGACTGGTGCAACGCTTATTTTTTCTTTTTAAATTTACCGTTTTCTTTTTTATTATTTTGGATATTTTAAAATCTATGATAGATTATGTTCTTAAAATATTTCAAAAATATTTTTTTAAAAAATTACTCTTTAATTTTATTTCTTCACATGCTATCACACATTTTCTGACTCTTTTATTACCAATTATATTTTTCTTCCATTTTAAAACATATAGTTTTAATCGACGAGTTTGGTCTAAGTGGTAAAACGTTTGTATTGCTTAAGCATGTCCCGAGTTTGAGGTCTTGTGTATACAGAAAATTCTTGTTGAGAGATTCACCGATTAAAGTCAAGTGTGCGACGCGAGTCAATTCAGATTAGTCAGGACAAAATTCTAAAAAACCGGGAAGGCAACAAAAAAACATATAGTTTTAAAAAAAGAAAATTCTAGAACGGGTGACGCACACCGCTATACACCATTAACACTACACACCGTTATACACTATTAATTTTTAGTGACTTTTAAATAATTATTAAAAATCTCAATGACTCGACATGCAATTAATAATATTTCAAAACAAAATTAGAATTAAGTTGTATAATCCTTTCAACTTTTTATTTATATATTTTTAATCTTTAATTTAATATATTAGTATTAAATTTTTCATCCACCACAAATCCTATACTCCTCCCTAATGTGATAACCATGATCGGTGCGGTAGAAGAGAAGAAGGGTAGAAGCAATTGGGATATGAATGTGTTGTAATAAGTTGTACGTAGTGATGAGAAATGGGTAGGGCGAGTGTGAATACACATCTCTTATATTTATATTCACATTAAATTTTTATATCTACTACCTACCCACTACTTACGGCGGGTATAATTTTTAAATCAACACTCGTCCACGCTGGTACATTCTTAAATTTACCCCACACCTACTATTCAACTGGATACCCATTATCCACCTCGTACCCGCCTGTACCCATTCATACCCTTCTGTATCCGGTCATACTCGCCTGACGAACATTCGCTAATATCGAATTATGTAAAAACAAACCATAATATTTCGTAAAGAATAGTGAAATTTCACATACTTTATTGATTGATCAAGTGCTTATACGTAATACATTTACGTCGGTATAAATTTAATTACAAATAACTAACTAACTATAACTAAATTAACTAAAAACACATGTACAACGATATAAATTATACTTAACTACAACTAACACACTAACTATGGACAAAAAGTATATTTACACCGGTATAAATTCACTTGACTTAACTAAAGCATATTTGGTTAAATTATACGGCACGTCCTTTAAAATCTTAGAGTCTACAAAATAGTCCGTGAACTTATTCTTAAATTTATAATGGTGGGTAGTTAGTGGGAGGGCGGATGCGGAGCGGGCGGATACGGGGCGAGTAAGGTCTTAAATCCATCACTTACCCACTACTCACTGCGGGTATGACGTTTTACACTCACACCCGCCCACTATCCACCAAACTCATACACATCTCCACTTCAACTGGGGCGGATGCAGTGCGAAATCTGCGTAACTGTACCCGTCTGTCATTCCTAGCTGTACGCCTGTACCCGTTTTGCATCTGAGAATTAACTTTGTTGAAAAGTTAGTGTATTATATATTTGAGTAAACTACTCAGGTGACCGCTAAACTATTTGGGCGTACCTATTTTGACCATCAAACTAGACAATTCGTTAATCAGACCATCAAATTTTTAAATTGATCCTATTTTGACCACCGCTGTTAAAAAATTAACGGAGGGGTAACATGGCAGTTAATGAAAATTTGTAAAATTATACATTTGGTCATTGTTATTTACCTATTATATTAATTTGGTCCTAATTTTAATTTAAATGAAATTTTGCACCCAAGGGGAATAAAACCACTGAGCTAGAGCCATTGCTATGAAAAATTATTTAAAATTAAAACATGACCGAATTAATATGATTTTAGATATACAATGTTAAATTTATTTAATTTTTTTCAAATTAGTATCCACTTGATAGAATGTATAGGTTTTAATAATTTTTTCAGTTAATTTTCAGCTGTCGTTGACAAGTAAAAAAATAACGATAGTTATTAAATTTGTAGAAAAAATAGTTTGATGAGTAAAATTGAAACATTTTAATAATTTGATGGACTAATAGTGTAGTTTAACCAAATAATTAATAGCTGGCAGGATTCTTCACAAATGGACCAAAATCCCAAATTCTCCGATTGTTCCGGCAGATTCTTTTTCTTTAGAGTTACACTTGAACCCTAACTATGAACAGGTAAACGCACTTTCCCCAATTTTTTCCCCATATAATTTTAACATTTTTCTATCATTTAAACGACATTTTATTTTTAATTTGCTACATGTTAGTACTTATAAATACCTACCGCCATGTGTAAAAGCCACACAGCCCACGATGAACGAACAAGGTTGCAAACAGACTCGCACGGAGGATGCCCAACGATCGCACGCAGTCATCCATGGTCTGGCTAGCACATTCCATGACACATGGCGAACGGGTAAGTTTGAAAACAACACTAGCCCAACGATCATGTAATGATGTACGAGATCGATGGGCACAACAATATGAACCTACGACGTCTCATCATAGCCAGTCCAATTAAAGCACCACGACTACCTGGTCATGACACTTGTCCTAGCAGTATAAAGCGGACAAGCATCGTAATTGTCAAATAAATTATCCTTAATCTCAAATAAATAATTAATAAGCGTAGTAAAGAGAAGAAGGGTTGATCCACAGGGACTAAGAAGCTTCTGATGTATAGAGGTTTTGATTCTGACTTTGCTGAAAAAATAAAGAAAAATGGAGGGTTTGATTAAGAGAATGAAATAAAGTGAACTTGAAAATAAATTTAGAAAACAACGAAATAAAATTTTGAGAAGACAATCAATAAAATAGAATAGCCTCAAGCTTCGCTTTGCCTCAATTCCAACTGATCATTGAAGAGGATTTTTACTCTGGATACATGCCGGTTACAGTCTACAAGGCCCAACCCTTGTAACTTACTTTTCTCTTCGGTAAACCAACAAATCAAAGCCAATCTTTGATTTTCAGTCCTTATTTGGACTAACCACGACTATCGTCGCTATCACCAATACAATTTAAGTTTTAGAAAAGCCCAACTCGGGTTATGTTGTCTCAATGAGAATCAAACCCGATCTCAATTTCCATTAGCGAATCCGTCGCTAAGTGTGTTCATAGGAAGTCGAATATGCTACAAGCCGATCCTTCCTCCCAACTTTTAAATCAGAACAACAATCAAACCAACGAGCTCTTTTTGAATTGAAAGTGTAAAGAATTTTAAAGGAAAGGCTGATTGCCAATCCAAGTTTGCAGAAAATTGAGAAAGATATCTAAAGAAATTAGGTGTTTTTCAATTCTCACAATTGGAATTGAGACATCGCTTTAAGCCTTCAGCTAATTGAAAAATTAGCTAAGCATGAGAGAAATCATACTTAGCATATTTTAAGGAAAGTAAAATAAAAACGAAGTTGAAAAATAAATACTTTTATAAAGGTAAAATCCCCAAGAACAAATAAAGTTAAGTACAAGATATCTTTCAAGCTTCACCCTAATGGGGTATTTATAGCTTAAGATAACATAAGGATAAAGAAATATTTAAAATAAAATACCTAAGATAATCCTAAAAACATTCAAATAAAATACTAAATGATAGAAATATTAAATCCTAAATAGTAAAGTGATAATTCCCAAATATTTAAATTCAAACTTAAGCTTAAAATCCTAAGTGAATCCCTACGTCCGTCCTTCTAGATGATGCTGACTGGATCGCCTTCTGGAAGCTGCTACTGACTAGACTGTCAAAATCTGCCACGTCGGACATCGTCATGCCCCAAGTCATGCCCATGTCTCCAGCCTTGATTCCAAAACATAAAAACTACAGAACATGCTCTTTTAATGTTGCTTTTTGGAAATTGAAGTCCTGCACAAAAACGAATAAAAACAACCCAAATTAGCAATATCAAAGAATCAACAATGAGTAATTAATGATAAAGTAATAACAAAATAAAACACTCATCAAATTACCCCTCACTTATTCGATGCTTGTCCTCAAGCATGCCTTAATCAAACATGTTAAAAACTCTATTTTCCTTTCTGCATCTCGCCTTGTATCCAAAAATTCATCCAAGTCAAGTTCACAACAATTATCCAAATAAAAAAATCAATCAAGAGGAAAACACAAGTAGGATAAAGTTAAGCAAAACCATGACATCCCATTTATCTATCAATCTCAATGCAACCAAACTCAACTCCCTCACAAGGATTCACTCAATTCACTCAAAATGTTTCGGGTGTAAAAACGCTCAAAGTCAGAACTAAACATGATATTACCATAGACTTGTAAGAAAATCAAATCTCAACTACTTGTAAGAACAAGATGCAATAATCAAATGGTCTAAAATAGGTTGTAACGGGGCTTAGGTAAAGGTAGGAAAAAGGCAAAAATATGGGCTAATGGTCAAGACAAGAGATACATGAAAAATTAGATCAAGTCTACGTAAAATCAAAAACTAATAAAAGGAATGCAATAAACTTCTAACATCTTTATTTCTTCTTTTGTTTTTTTTCTTTTCTTTGTTCTATTTTTTTAACTGCACTTTTTCTGCAATCTCCTAACCTATTTTTTCATTTTTTTATATTTTTTGAAACATGAACTTACATCGGGTAATTTCATTCTCTTGTCTTGAAAAGGGTAGAAAAGATAGATAAATGAAAAGGCTCGGGTTAAAAATGTGGTAAAAACAAGAAGGGGAAAAGGCTAAAAAATGGCTAACTAGGGGAAATGAGTGGGTAGGCAATTTTTTGAGGTAAAAGTGGGTAAATCCTAAGTGCCCCTATCATATTAAAGCATCAAGTTCATATATAATCTCAACATGCCTTTATGTACAGGTTCTAGAATATCGATGCCAAGTTCGACACACGCAATCAAACAAGAATATGAGCAAGAATATAATGAATTGCTCTTTTAGGCTCAAATCTTACCAGAATGTGTAACCTGCATTGAGCCAAGTGCATTTCAACTAATAAACTCATGGGATATCATACAAAAATTTCAAGAAAAATCACTAATCATGCCATCCGCTATCATGTGTCCTAATTCAAACAAAAGTGTGTTCCAACAAGCATGGCATTCCAAAATATTCAGCAAGACGAAGGCTGTTCAACATAAGATTCAACATATTCAACCAAAGCATACTAAATTCCAAGCATATGAATATACAAGGGAAAATTCGATTTAGTTCTCTACCCCTTCACTTAAAACATATTGTCCCAATATGAAAAATTGAAGCATAAAAGAAGGAATAGAGGTACTCCCCGTGTCTAATGACGATGGGTTGTTCGAAATCCCTGTTAACGTTTACGACGGGAGGCGCGACCATTAACCGATTCCTCTTTCAGTTCAAGAACATCAGACTGTGACCACGGCCTTTTCGTCCTATGCGTATCATCGCGACTCGACGGCTGAAGTATGGGTTGGTGCGGGAACAGATGAGGTGCAATAGGAAGAAAGAGGTGGGGGCCGCGGATATGGTGGCTTCGTAGGATGTACGACCGGTGGTTTTTGGGAGAGTCAAGGTGCCTTTGATTTCTTGTTCTCACTATCTTAAAGAACTGGTAATGAGGGATTAAGGTTGGAGATGGGTATGTGGCTTGAGAAAAGAAACAAGCAAAAGGGTTCTAGGTTAATTAGTCACGGTTAATTAGTCACGTGAAGGTATAGAGGAAAGGAAAAAGAATTTGTTTGGGATAGGGGAACATGGCTGGTCAAATAGGTGTAGGGTTTACGGAGGAGAAAGAGAGAGAGTGGACGGAAGATAGTTTTAAGGTGTGCTAACATGCGTCACATGGAATGGGGGCTTTGCTAACGTGCGTCGTTTAGTTAAACGGTGTGCACGAGAATTAGGAGTATTTATCTGATGCTGCTCATAATTCTACTGCTATCTCAAAGGTCGAATTTTTGCCATATTCAATCAAGAATTTTGTATCCGAGTCCGATTAACTTCGAACAAAAAATACTTGGGTACCTAAAATTCACAAGAAAAATAAAAACGTCATAAATATGAAATAAAAATGAGGAAATTAAGCAAACAAAAATAAAAATGGGCTGCCTCCCATTAAAGCGTTTTTTTTAACGTCGTTTAGATCGACGCACTAGTTCAGACTACAGGTTATGCGACAAATACTTCCTCCAATTCATGCGCTTTGTCCAACTGAGAAATTCTCTATAGGAAATTTTACGATCATGGGGTTCCTTCATTTTTACTGACAAAATATCTCATTTACTCTTCAATTTATCCGGCGACAATTTTAACTCCAATTTTGGTGCCTGAAAAATGGAAGGTAACATTTTAGTTTTGGATGGAGTTAGGCACAATTTTTGTAGAGTAGGAAGTGTTTCTAACACAATGATAGGAAAATAATTAAATGAAGGGTTAGAATCACACTTACTTTCGTAACACGGAAATAATTTATTTTCTGATTGTGCATCATCTTGTTATTCTTCGTCCTCGCATGGAATATCTTGTGGAGTCGTGGTGACAACGGATGGTTTGATTTGTGGGACTATCATCGTCTCTGGTGTGGTGTTCACCACTTTTTCTACATGACACACCGATGATGGTTCATTAATATGATGTACCGGTGATGATTCGACTACAATAAAAGAGGATTCTTGTTGTTGATAATGGATGGGAACGAATCGCTCTCTCATGAATTTCTTGAGTTCTACCCAAGATCTTATCTCGGCTTTTCCATTGAGGTGCCTATTTCGCCGTAATGATTTCCACCAAAGTGAGGTGTAATCCGTGAAATTTATGGCCACTAATGGAACTTGATTTTCCTCAAGATATCCAAAAAATCAAACAGGTGATCAACATGATATTCCCAATCACAATAACCATCAGGGTCATACTTTCCATGAAAATAAGGTATTCTGAAGTTTGGTTTACTTAAGGGAGGCTTTCCTCGAGAAGTAAAACCCAAAATATCATGTTGTTTTGTACGAGGTTTGTCTCTGAGAAACATCATCTAAGAATCATCTCAGCTCTGACGTCAAATGATAGAGTAGCGCAAATCTAAATAAAGAGAAAAAATAAATCAAAATAAAGATCAAATCTGAAAATTCAAATTTGTTTATGGTGGTGGCATCAATGGAGGAAGCTTGAATATGTGGAGTTGGCGTGATGAATTGATAGTTGTCCTCGGCACCCTCTTAGATGCAATTATCTACGCAAGCAACCTCAAGTGGCTCTAACCCACCCTTCCAAACACGATTATATGGACAAGCAAGAGTGTGAAGATCCTCAACAACAAATCACAAGAACTTGAAGATTGATTTGCTTCTAAAAAAAACAAGATAAACTTCTTGCAAGTATAAATTCAAAGAGAACTTTCTTTTAATCCAAGGAATTATTAATTACAATGTGGATGAAAACTCTTTTATATAGGCCTTGGAGAAGTTCTAATCCTATTAAACTTAAGGAATTAAATACAATAAATAAATGTTGATATTTAATCTCCTAATTAGATAAGTAACTTCTAATAATAAATAAATGCTAAAAATAAAATCCTAATTAAATAAATATAATCCTAATAGATATTGCAAAATCCTATATTGATTTAAATTACAAATAATCAAATAAAATCTTGAAAATCGGTAATTTTCCAAAAATCTCATATTAATCTCGTATAGGAATTTCTGCATGCGTTGTCTTCGCTAAAATAGACGTATCTTGAGTTTCAAATGTCCGATTGAGGCGTTTTAAGATGCGTTGAAAAACTAATTGACAGCCGGACAAGTTTTAAGAAGACATATCGACCCATAAATGCCTGGATCCCATCCAAAAATGCATCGCAAGTTGATTGGTTTTTTTGACTTGCAAAACAGTTTTAACTTCTTTTCCAAGATGATTATTTTGACCCCTCTCATGATCGTATCATTCCCCCACTCTTCAAAAGGATTCGTCCTTGAATCGGGATTCCATTCAAAGAGTCTTCGCAAGTCCGCAAGTTGTCAAGCGTTCACAGAGGGTTTGAGTGTTCGCATATGCCTTGCCAGACAAGTATCAAAGGTCACTTTATAACCTCACCTCGCCTGGGCGGCAATTGTTAGTACTTACAAATACCTACCGCCACATGTAAAAGCATCACAGCCCACGATGGACGAACAAGGTTGCGAACGGACTCACACAGAGGATGCCCAACGATCGCTCGCGATCATCCATGGTCTGGCTAGCTCCTTCCATGACACATGGCGAACGAGTAA
This sequence comes from Hibiscus mutabilis, assembly GCA_019671005.1. Classification (NCBI taxonomy): domain Eukaryota; kingdom Viridiplantae; phylum Streptophyta; class Magnoliopsida; order Malvales; family Malvaceae; genus Hibiscus; species Hibiscus mutabilis. The sequence goes on along the minus strand of CM033747.1, from coordinate 29,384,379 downwards.
GTTCATAAACAACACTAGCTCAGCGATCATGTAACAATGTACGAGATCGTTGGGCACAACAATATGAACCTACGACGTCACATCATAGCCAGTCCAATCAACACGCCACGACTACCTGGTCGTGACATATGTCCCAGCAGTATAAAGGGGACATGCAACAAGAGAAACGAGGGGTAAAGACACAAAAGACACTATCGATCACTAGAGAAGGTCAACAGACACTCTCTCACTAAGAACCGCCACCCGAACCACCGTCGGACCATCGTGAAATGAGGCATCGTAAATTGACCCCACTTTTATGATGATACGCCACAGGTATAAGGATTGTGTGCGGCAGGTATAATATCGTGAAATGAGGCATCGTAAACAGACCTATACCTATCACTAGAGAAGGTCAACAGACACTCTCTCACTAAGAATCCTGTTTGGATGCCGGGAAAAATTAAAGAACTCAAATCTAACTTCATTCTATACACACGGATGTGGAGGTTCGTGTTGCGAGGTTAAATAGCCTGTGCCACGCGGTTTTACTTCACGAGAAGAGAGTCATGCCGGAGAATCAATCCCATTAAAATCTCCGGTACATTCAGATATCAATGTTGTTGTAAGGTTTTATGTGCTTTAAGTACAATTTTAGGCTTTAAATGTATGGAATACATTAATAAAATGCAACCAAGTTGGGCAAATGGTAAGGCCCTTTTGTTTCTATGTATCTTCAAAGAAAACTCTTAAGCTACTTGTACGTCTGAAGAAGATAAAGATAACAAGGGAAAAGTGGACAAATTCTTACCAAGCTAACTGTTCCGATGATCCGAAATTTGGTTTTCAACTGTCAAATTTAGGTGTTGCCTCAAAAGGACCAAGAGAAAATGAAACCAAATCTAAAGCTAATTTAGAATGGTGAAAATATTGATCAATAATTACATACTATCAATGAAACATCTGCCAAATAGAAAATAACATTATCTGTGACCTAAAACGTACATGAAAAAGGAATGAAATAAATACTATAATCTTCAATAGAACAATAACCTGAAGAATCAAACATTTAGTGTCCCAAAACAAGATGTAAATCAACCAAATGTCATCATTTTCATCAATTTTTTCAACTTCTTGTCAACACTGTCAGCATAAGTTGAAGTATGTCAAATTCCCAGGAATCAGATGATTTCAGTTGTTGGGATGTTTTATGATCCTTTGAAGAACCACAGTCCTTGCTCTCCTAATGTCTCGGCTACAAACATCAGCTTGTTGCCCCAAATCCTCCACGTTCTTCATAAAAATCCCCAGTTTCTTCTTGATCTCATCGACCCCGATCTTCACAGCTTCTTCCTCTACTGCGAAATCCGCAGTTTTCAACATAGATTCGATCTCGATCTCGAGTCGATCGACAAGAACCCGAATGTTATCCAGGTCTTTAATGGCCACATAAGTCCCAGCTTGCATCGAGCTAATCACTTCCTTTTGTCCTTTCAACGCGTTCTCGTAGTTTTTCCATAGGGTATCTATCCATTTCCCCATCGAACCTAACGGGATCGAGGTTGCAGCGGCCAGAGCCGCTGCAACCGGCGGGGCTGCCATGGCTGCTGCCACGACAGAACAGATCAAAACCGCAGCAAATGTTGCGACGAATATCATACTTGATACTTTCCGCCATGCATGAATGGACTTAAGCTTCTTATCGAGCTTGTTCTTTCGTAGGTGCAATTTCTCAAGCATTGCCATTTGTTGTCTGTAAACAGATTGAAAGATCTGAAAGAATTCCTCGGTGAACGGATCACCGGCAGCCTTGAAATTCTTCAACTCTTCCAATGTCTTAACATATTTAACTTCGCCGCCGCCGACATTTTCGCTTTCCTCGTCGAATTGTTGCAACGCGACGAGGATAAGCAACTGGCTGTCACGAGCTCGTTTTAAACACTTGTCCAACGACGAGCAGAAATCGAGCGTTTTCAGGCTGTTCTCGAAATATTCCTCGACGAGCTCGAACAGTTCGGGGCTCTTCCATATGTCTTTCTTGCACTCCAAGATAACTCTCACGACCTCTTGGTTCATCTCCAAAAGACAACCGGTTACCTCCTTGAGTGAATCGAACGAAAGGGCTCGAACTTTGACACCCATTGCTAGTTGGTTCGAGCTTGGACATTGGTGTCGAATGTCTGCAACTCTTTGTCTAGCTTGCAAGCTGCTTCATAGGAACTCAGCTCAGTTGTGTAATGCAAATTGCTGCTAAGATTGATAGACGACGCTGCCGCCGCCGCCGATGTTGTTTCTGATGTTCTCTTGCTCCCATGATTTCCCATGTCTCTATTAGATCTGATCAAAGCAATGAACACAATATTATCAAATCCCAGAGCTTGAGATCTGGTTTTCAGAAAGTTACAATCTTTTTTTTTCTTGTATCAAACAGATTATGAACAGATGAGGTGAAATATAGAGCAAAGGGCTTTACTTTTCCAAACTACACCGTCCCCCCAAGAAAATGAACAGTTTCCCAGAAAAGAGAAAGTTTTGAAATCCCAGAGATTGATGAAAGGGGATTGAAAATTTTGAATCTTTATGAGAAGAGAAAGATTGGGAAGAAGTTTGGATGGGTTATCTTGGAAACAAAGAAAGGATACAAGGAAAAGCAATTAGAAAGGTGAATAAGCTTAAAAACAAACATGGAACCTTAAAAGAAACAAAGAGAATAAAAAAATAAAAGAGATTTGAGAATGGCTTGCACGCATGAGAAATGGGAATTGAGGGGCATGGAAAACGCGGGAAGCAATGTTTCTTCATTTTTCTATTTTTTTTTAAGATGTATTATTCCACATGGTTACTCACTTGTACAAATTTGAATTTCAAAAGTTAGACTTAGATTTCACTTTTTTTTAAATTATTGAAATGATTAATCATAAATTTTAAATATAAATCGTAAATCAAATATATGTTATAAAATTTATAATAGAAGAGTGAAAAAATTTTCTCAATAAACTGATATTATTATATGAGGGTACATGTTCATATTTTTTTAAGTTGTCCTTATAGTTTTTTTTCAATCATTTCGAAATGTATTGAAAATAAAGAAAAAAAATATTATCATTATATTCTTTGTGAACTCCACAGTGGGAACGGCGGAGCGAGTAGCAAAAAAGCGAGTGGTAAATATCGTTAGAGAAATGCGTGAGATTCGGCGAGGAATTTTTGTACGACGGTTTTCGAGATGACACGTCAGTGAATGGGACAGGTGGCATGAATATATTGATTGCCCCATTGAGAGATTTCAAAATTAGTTTCCACCCCACGTCAAAGAAGAGAGCTATAATTGTCGTCACGTGCTCTGTAACTCTCCCGGCTTCTCTTGCTTTGCTTTTCATCCTCAAGACACGTGACTGTTCAATTTTCCTATTTCATTTAAAAAAGAAAATCTAATCTTAAAATTGAATTTTACCATTTTTACTTAAATTAATTAATTAAATCGAAAATTATTATTGTGTTTAAAATTTAAATTACTTTAACAAAAAATAAATCAAGACTCAATAAACTTATATCTAACCGAATGACAAAAATAAAATTGTTTAAAAAACCCTAGCTTTGTTTTCATATCCTCCGCAAAAGTCGGATGAATTACTACATGTTTCCAACGCACGACCGCGGGAGAACCTGGCTCCGCCAGCGAATCCTGGGCTTGGTAACCAGGCTCTTGCGGCTAACGGTACGCAGAATAATGTGAGGATTCCAGTTGTTGATGGGATCCAATTTCCACTGTTGGAACATCCGGGTTCACCGCTGCCAGTCGACGACCAGCAGGCGGCGAAGCCAGGTAAGGCCGTGGAATCGGTTGCTGAAGCAGATATGGTGAAGGGCATGGAGGTTGATGATCAATCAGCTTTTGTTCCCGTCGGCGATGGGTCTGTTGTGATGACTGAGAGCGTGAAAGAGGGAGATGTTGCAGTGACAGTGTCTTATGCAGGGATTGTATCTGGGGCAAGAAAGCAAGTGGTGAGCAGCCCAGTGCTGAGCCTGGATGATGTGGTTGTGGAATCGGGAAATGTCACGGTGGATAGGAGTGGTCCGTTTTCTTCGGTGAATTTTTTTGAAAGGGTACATGAGCGAATTGATTACCGTATGCGTCGCTCACTTATTGTTCGACTCCTTGGCCGATCGATTGGGTACAAGACTTTGCTGGGTAGGATCAGGGTTTTATGGCAACCGCAAGGGGCATTTTAAGTTGTTGACCTGGCTAATGACTATTATTTGGTGATGTTCGAAAACGAATATGATTATGAGCATGTGTTGACGGGAGGGCCTTGGACTGTGCTCGGGAGTTACCTCACGGTTCAGCCGTGGACTAGGGAGCTCTCTACATCTGAATCGTTTCTAGCGCAAATTATGGTTTGGGTACAGATACCGGGTCTTCCTTATCGGTACCATTCCAAAGCGTTATTTCGGCTCATTGCTGGTGTAATAGGGAAAGTGGTGAAGATTGATTACAATACACATGCGGGTGATCGGAGGCGTTTTGCGAGGCTCGCGGTGATGGTTTCGCTCAAGAGTCCTTTAGTGTCGGGTGTGAAAATTGATGGAATGGTCTATCATCTTGAGTACGAGGGCCTCCAACGAATATGCTTTACCTGTGGCTTATATGGTCATTCATCGGAGATGTGTACAAAGGGTCAGAATAAGGATGGGAATCGTGTGGAGCTGATATCGGATGCTTCTACTTCCGCGGCAATGGCTCGTACGATATTAATGAGAATGAGATTTATGGGCCATGGATGCTTGCAGACACTAGGCGTCGACAGCCACGCAAGGATGTGGGACGGTCTAAAGGTATGGCGGCGATGGGTGCAGGTTTAGGAGGGTCTCGGTTTTTGATGTTAAGTGAGACGGAGGGTACGGATATAAATCCGAACAGTGGCAAGGATGGGGTAACTGTTTCGGGGTCGATACAAAGTGATCGTGGACGTGCTGAAAGGCATAGATCGCGGGGTAAAGTTGGTTCGTCATCTGAGTCCCCAGTGATTACTGTTGCGACTGATGGTGGCTGAAAGGTTTCAGGCGGAGGGGTTCTGAAGGAGGTTAATGCTAATATTCAAGGTTCTGTATGGGTGGTTTCTTCGGGGGGGAGTCAGGATCCACAGGTTGTTTCTCATACGGTTCAAAATGTTGCGGGTAATCATGCTGCAGTTTTGATTATGGATGCTGCAAATGAAAAGAGGAGACAACGTTTGGCGTTAAGTAGCAGTAAACAAGGTGTGGATAGGAAAAGTATTGTTGAGGGGCCAAAATCGGGACTGAAAAGTGAGGAAGGGTAAAGAGAATAAACCACCAGTGCGAAAGATTCTCACAGATTGGTTACCTACTGGATCTAGTCCTGTGGGTGCCGGCTCGTCGGATGCTTGGGATTCTGACAAGCCACCAATTGCGGATTTAGTCAGTGATGAGGATATTGAGAAAGGTTTAATGTTGAGTCAACGGATGCTACGGCTAGTGAATTTGGTCGGGTAAATATTGCGACTATGGTTGTCACAGCAATGGATGCCACGGCTAGCGAATTTGGTCGGGGGGACTAATGAGGCAATGGTTGCCACGGAAAGCGTATCTGGTCGTAGTCAGTAAGGTGTTCTCGTTCTCTTGACTTTGTTTGTATCTATGATTAAGTTTTTTTGGAATTGCCAAAGAGCGGCTAACTCTGAGTTTCGCCATTATTTTAAGGATTTTTGCAGGCATCATCATCCTCAGTTGGTGGCGCTTTTGGAACTACGTATTAGTGGTGACGAGTGGTCTCAGTGGCGGGATATGGCTCTTTTGGAATGATAGAATTGATGTAGAAATTTTGAAGGTTTCTAATCAATTTGTGCATGGTCGGGCTTGTATTACCTGATCTTCTAGGCGGGTTCTCTTTACTGTGGTTTATGAGAGCCTCAATGTTACTATTCAGAAAGGGTTATGGGATCGGCTATCTGAACTTAATCCGGGAAATAATTTGGCTTGGCTTTTAGGTGGGGATTTTAACTCTATTTTACGATTTGAGGAGCGAGTTGGTGGACCGATTCTGAGGAATGCTATTAGTCACTTGTTTCGTGATTTTATCTTTGACAATGTTTTGATGGAGGCTGAGTTTCGTGTTAACGTGGAAACGTGGTTTGGTTCGAAAGAGATTAGATCGTTGCCTTCATAATGAAAGATGGGCGAATTATTTCTCGGCCTTGCTAGTTTCCCATTTGGATCGGGTGGGTTCCGATCACTGTCCTTTGCTACTTTATTATCCACGACAAAATGGTGATCGAGAGGGTGGACCTTTTTCATTTTATTACTGCATGGCAGGATCATCCTCATTTTGAGGAGTTTCTTCGAAATACTTAGGATATGAATGCTGATATGGAGTCAAATGTTGGTCTTTTTGCTGATAAAGCTCGCTAATAGAATGATACGGTGTTCGGACATATTGGTTGTAAAAAAACTTCTTGTGCGAATTCGGGATATTGATAGGGCATTGCGTCTCAATCATTCATATTTCCTTGTTCAATTAGATATAGATTTACGAGCAGAATTAGAAGAGGTGCTACGTCATGAGGAAAGTCTTTGGGTACAGAAGTTACGGGTTAATTGGGCAAGTCTAGGTTATAGAAACACATCTTATTTTTATAGATGTACTATGCAAAGGAGGCGAGCAAACTTTATTACAGCCCTTAAAGGGACGGAATGTAATTGGTGTTCTGACCAGCAGCAATTGAAGAGCATGGCTGTGTAATTTTATCAGTAATTACTTACGAGTTGTGGCAGTATTGACCTCAGTTCTGCGATGAGGGGCCTGTTCCAACAATGTAGTGAGGATATGTGTCGGGCTTTTTTGGCACCAGTTTCGGATGAAGAGGTTCGAAGGGTGGTTTTCGATATGGGGCCCCTGAAGGCTCCTGGTGCTGACGGGTTACAGGTGATATTTTTTCAGAAAAACTGGAGTATTGTGGGTCCGTCAGTATGCAAGTTGGTTCGAGACACTTTTGCAAGACAACCTATTTCTCCTTCTCTGAACCGTACGCTTCTTGTGCTCCTGCCGAAGGTCAATTCTCCTGAGAGTATTACTCAGTTTCGCCCAATAAGTCTGTGCTCTGTCATGTATAAAATAATCACCAAAACAATTGTGAACCGCTTAAAGGCTTACTTGCCTGGCCGGGTCTCGATGAATCAAACTAGCTTTGTGCCCGGTCATTCTATCACGAACAACATAGTCATAGCTGCAGGAAGTAATCCATTTCATGCGTAGTAAAAAAGGGAAGGTTGGCTTTATGGCGTTAAAAATTGATCTTAAAAAAGCCTACGATAGGCTTGAGTGGGCATTTATCGATGACACATTGAAAGATATTGGCGTGCCTGATGAGTTTCAGCAACTGATCATGAGTTGTGTATCTTCGATCTTTACACATGTACTATAGAATGGTTTAGCGTCTGATACGTTCTTTCCATCGCGTGGTATTAGGCAGGAAGACCTACTGTCTCCTTATTTATTTGTCACAATCGATGCATCACAAAGTTTATACTGGGGTTTAGAAACTCTTAAGGCATGTTCGGTATGGTCTTGCAATCTCGCACTTGTTTTTTGCAGACGACATGTTTTTATTTGTTGAAGCTTCGGCAAGCCAGGTAACTAGTATTGAAGATACCTTGATTAATTTATGTGCTGCCTCTGGTCAGAGAGTTAGTGTGGCGAAGACTAATGTTTTTTTTCCAAGAACGTTGTGGCTTCGCTACGGTTGAATATAAGTAGAGTTTTGGTTTTCGTGAGGTTACTGACTTGGGGAGGTATTTGTGGGTTCCGATGTTACATTCACGGGTGACCAAAGCGATGTATCAATACGCGATTCAACGTGTACGGGATAAGTTAAATGGGTGGGTGGCACGAAATCTTTCCTTTGCAGGCCGTGTGGTGCTAGCTAAATCTGTCCTATCTTCCATACCGTATTACTCGATGCAGTCCACTCTATTACCGAAGGGTGTTTGTCTTGAAGTGGAGAAAATTATTAGGAGTTTTCTTTGGGGTCATATGGAGAGACGTAGTGGGGTTCATCTTTTATATTGGGAAGAAGTTTGTTCTCCAATTTTGAGTGACGGTTTGGGTTTCAAGATCTTGGAACATCAAAATGAAGCTTGCTTTTAACCTTGTTGCCCACTTGGATCATTTATGGACGCAAGTGTTACGGACAAAATACAAGTGGAGCAATTTTATACCAGATAATTTGCACCGGGCGAATTGTTCCAACTTGTGGAAGGGTATCAGCTTAGTTTGGTCGAGCGTAGTGATAGTCTTGTGTGGCCCGTGAGCGATGGGCAATCCATTGATTTCTAGAGAGATGTATGGCTAGGAGATATCGGTCCCTTGATGCACCACGTTGTGGACCAATCGAGGTGTCGAGTCTCCCCAAGGTTTCTGTGAACAATATGGTGGATCGCATGGGGTGTTGGCATTGGCAGGACTGTGCTGGTCTGTTCCCTGACTCGATCCTTCACCAGTTAGCGGCTTGTATGACACCTCGGCAATTCAGTTTGGCCGATGAGGTGAGTTGGAAGTGGACTGCCTCGCATGAATTTACTGTTAAATCTGTGTATGACTTGTGCGTCGGTGTGAATGTGATTCATGGAGACAACTTGTGGAAGGTTATTGCACATTTTAAAGGTATTCTGCGTATTCGTTGGTTTCTATGGCTTGTTGCAAGCGGTCGTGTGCTAACAAATATGGAACGAGTTCGACGTCATATGTTGGATAGCATGGCTTGCGGGGTGTGCAGAAGTGCGATGGAATCTATCGATCATATTTTGCGTCATTGCCCAACGGCTACTGTAATGTGGGTTGCTACAGTAAGTGCAGACAAAATTTTTGAGTTTCTTCCCATGGATTTCTATGATTGGCTTCGTGTTAATTTATCGCGCCCTTCTCACTTTAGTCTGAATGTGTAACACTGGGATTTGCTTTTTAGTTCTGTTGTGTGGTTCTTTGGAAGTACCGGAATTTGTGTCTTCGACCCTAGTAAATGTGATGATTTTAGTGTTTGGGAAGAATGTCACCGAGCGTATGACCAGTGCTTGCTAGCTCTTTCGGTTATGGCTCACCCAACCACATGTGACGGGGATGATGAGCGATGGAAGCCGCCTATGACCGAGTGGGTAAAGCTGAATACAGATGGTTCTTGGATGGCTAATACGGGGCTGGCTTCATGTGGTGGAGTGATTCGAAATAGCGGAGGAGAATGGTTGGTTGGCTTTAGCAAATATGTGCGGATTTGTTCGATTACTGAAGTTGAGCTTTGGGGGGGTTGTTGAAGGCCTACGGTTAGCTTGGGCAAGCGGCTTTCGACAGATTTTGCTTGAGGTAGATAGCTTAGATGTTGTCCGTATATTAAAGAAGCGGAGTATGGGTGGTGGTCTGGCATCGTTGGTTCGGGTGATTTGTGAGTTGCTTGATCGGCCTTGGGAGGTTCAATTTTGCCATATTCGTCGACAACAAATAGAGTTGCTGATGGTCTAGCCAAATTGGCCCGGATTCATGATATTTTGCATTTGGTGAAGTGGGGTTTTCGCCTAGTGTTTTCACGGTTCTACCGCTTGAGCTAAGGTCTTGGTGCTTGACGATATGGGCGTGGTTTGTTAAAGTTTGTTAAAGTGACTTTTGTGGCTTTGTAAATACTATCAAGTGCACTCTTTTTCCCTCACTTAGGCTTAGGAGGATTTTTTAATGAGGCACTTGATAGTTATGGTTTGTTTTCTCTACTTATTTATAAAAAAAATAAACTTATATCTAACCACGTAAGGTGATCATAAATCTATTAATAAATTGTCAACTCTTAATTCTAAAAAAACAAAATTCATACATTGATGATAATTGAAAAATTCCTTACTATTTTAAAGAATTTATCTAAATAAGTTTTGCAACTTGGTTTATACATCTAAATAAAATTTAGGGTAAACTATTTTGCAAGTCATTAAACTATTGGGGTGGTTTTATTTTAACCATTGTTAAAAAAAACTATTAAAATAGTTTCAATCAAACTATTTATCGTTAACTATTAACGAGATTGTTGACATAACACTTAACTAAATTTATATGATTACATTTTTTTATCCTTATTACTTACATATCCTCTCATTGTGGTCCTAATTTTTAATTTTAATCCAATAATATAAATTCTCCAATAAGATTATGACATGCGGCACCATCTTATTGGAGGAATTTTTCCTAATTTTAATTCTCCAATAATATGGTGACATATCTCTCAATCTGATTGAAGAATTAAACTACAGTTAGGACCAAACTAATAGAATGTATAAGTAATGATGACAAAACTGTGTAATTATACAAATCTCTTGATGACATAATAGTTTACCCTAAACTTTATTAATAGAATGCTGATTTTGTTTTTAATTTTATTGACCATAATTCCATCTTTCATACACATTAAATACTAAAACAGATAGTGAAAGATGTGTGAATCATGATTTTGTTACATCAAATTGGTCAAATTCGAAACGTGTAACCTTGGGGGCACTAGTAATTTGAATTGAATTACAGATTAAAAGAAAATAAATGATTGGATTGAGTAATTTAACACGATTGTTGCACATGTTTTAAAATAAACCCTAATTATTAGATTAAGAAGGCTATATAATGACGAGCCAATGATTTGTAGATAATGATTAGTACCTAATTCCCAATTTTATTTCTTCAAGTTAAAACCTCAGATTTTTTTTTATTAAAAAATGTCACTGAATCTATTAGTAAATAATTTATATCTGGAAATTAAATTCAGATGGATTTTTGGATTTTGCTTTTATATAGTTGGATTGCATGGTGTGGCATGTCGTTACAAATTATCTCGAATATAAACCATAAAAAAGATATAATATTGAAATTAGATGCTCTTCAATCAGTTTACCATGATCTCAGTTATTTTTACAATTTTATTTTGTTTTTTATGGATTGATTTTTTTAATGGTTTTAGAAGACAATACAGTTCGAGCACGTCCAAGGTCGTGAAAAAAGGATCCAAAGAACGAGAGGCAATTAATGGTAGCTCGATGAGGTTCAATTATATGAAAAAAAATATTAGAAAATATCTCATTTGGCCCCTCAAACTCGTATAAAATTTCCACAAGGTTTACACCTTATTTTCACATATCAAACTCGTATTGAACGAGAGCTTTTATGTACCTCGTGTCAAGAAATCCAAGATTCAATTTAACGTATATGAATGATACGCTTTCATGTAAGAAGCAAGTATTCCAATGCTTTCTATTCACTCAGACAAACCATATAAGTAAATTGACCATGTTTTTCGTTTCATTTGATCAGCTCGAATATGTAGATATTAGAGATGGGCACGGTCGCATCGGGTCGGGTTTTTTGCCCACCCGAACCCGACCCGAAAATAAATACCCTAAACCCGCACCCGAACATATTCTTTAAAAAACCCGACCTGGCCCAAAAATAAATATACTAAACCGGACCCCGACACGACCTATAGAAAAAATTATTTTTAGGGACATAATTGTAAAAAAATAATTTTAGGGGACTTAATCATGAAAAATTATAATTTGAAGGACTAAATTGTAAATAAAAATTTAATTTTAAGACCTAATTATAAAAAAAATATAAATAGGGGTATTATTATAAATATCCTTAAAAAATTTAAGAAAAAATTACACAATTAATCCCGAGTCGAGTCGGGTTGGATATTTTCCGTCCTAAACCCGAACCCGATCTAAACCGAGTTCACTCTTAATAAAAACCTCCGACCCGAACTTAATTTTTTCATTAAAAATCTGACCCAATCATACCGGGTCGGGTCGAAACCCGACCGGTTCGAGTAAAATGCCCATCCCTAGATATGGCAAAGTTTCATAACTTGAAGATTTGAAACATTCACGATTTTCCCTTTTTAGCATTGAAAATGTAATCATTGCCAATCATATGGCAATACTTCATAAATTACACAATGAAACACAAGAACTGCACTTGGTAAAAAAAATATATTAATGATCCTCTTCGTCACGTCATCTATAGTCTCAACCAATAAAATTCATCTATTTAATTAATTTTTTATATTATATTTTTATCAAGTGAATCTTTACTCATATTTATCGCAAATTAAATTAAAAAATAATTTTTACCAATTGAATCTTCACTTGATAAAAAATATGAAAAAAAGTTAATAAAATAAAGGAGTTTTATGGGTTGTGATCATAGATGATGCCCGTAAAACTCCTCCCCTTTCTCCTTTTCCTTGGAGTTTCCACCTAAGTCTTTAGCATCAAGAACACAATTCAAAGATTCTCGGTCTTCTTCTCTCTTTACAAGTTTTCTTCCCGCCTCTCTTTCAAAAACAAATCTAGGGTTTTATTCTGGGTGGCGCCACTTCTCGTTTTAAGCGGTAGTCAACCTTCCATTCCGTTTTCTTCCTCTTCCTCTTCCTCTTCCTCTTCCTCTTCCTCACTCACCCTCTTGTTTTGTCGTTCATCCTAACTCTTTGTTCTTGCGGTGTTCCGTTTCACTCTTGGCCAGCTCGTTGTGGAGGCTCCTCCCCGGTGTTTAAATCCCTGTTCGGGCCTTCTCTTATCAGGGGAAGTTTTCGGATCACGGACGAGATGGGTTCTGACCCTTGCCTTCGATTACCTGACGTCTCTCCGTTGAAGGTCAGAGTTTTCACTTTTTCCGCCAACGGGTGAACGTTTCCTTCGTTGCTTTTCCTTTAGTCTTTGTCGAGCTCTTTTTCTAGACGCGATGTTTTTATTGGTTGACTCCCTGCATCTCCTTCATCGTTTAATACTTCTGCGACCACAGAAGAGTACATGCAGTCTGAAATTTGGGTGTTGGCTATGTTTCTCTCGCTCTCGTTTGGCAGATCTATTCTCTCCCGGTGTTCCTGGGTGTTTTTCTTTTTGTTTTGAGTTTCATTCTCTTCCCATGTTACTTTCTCTTTGTCATGTTTTTGTTTTTGTTTTAATAAAGCTGGCATTTGTTAAAAAAAACGAACACAATTCAAAGGAACTAATAAGATGTTCATCTTTTGACATTCGAGTTCAAGCACCTGTGTGCAAAGTGTAATGCGTTGTCGAAAGGTTAAAAAAAATATAAATAAATACTACTATGTAATTACACTAGTATATTAAAAACAATAACTTTAAACAAAGTCCACTCATAATAAGAATTAAATAAGGTAAATTTACATTGAAAATTAATACAAAATGTAACTTGAACATGGATACTCTATCAATGTTTATTGGATGTGACTGAATGAAATTTTAAGATTTAAATATATATGAAATATAATTTTTTTTAGTTTTTTACTAAAAATTATAGTGTAATTATTGAAATTGTACATGTTTTTCTTTAAGAAAAAAATATCATCAACTCGGTAAACATATTGAATATTAAGTAAACTTAATGAAAAATATTAATAAGGTTACTTATTAGAACTAAACTTTTAATTCGAAAAAGTAAAATTATATTTTAATTTTTTTTTAAATTTCACTTAAACTTGTATAAATTTGGATTTCAAAATTAATACTTAGATTTCATTTTTTTAATTTATAAGAATGAAATGTAGACATAATATTTATTCAATATAGTATATATTTAAAAAACATAAAATCTAAAATTATATTTAGACATCTAACTTGAACTCAAAGAATAGCTTCCATGGAAAATTTTCATCTTTGGAGACCTGAATTCGAACACTTATGTGTGCAAAATATGTGTTGTCAAATGATTAAGAAAAAGTACGAACATACACTATTATATAATCACACTAGTATATTAAAAAAACAATTCAAGGAAATAACCAAATAACCCATTACTAATTTATTATAATAAAAAGCTCAACTATCATAATTAAATGCCAGGTACATGAGAATTGAAGAAATCTTCTTAACCTCACATCTAAATTTCATATGATGCTTCTAATTAACATATACACCTCTTGCTTGCTACACTAAAACTTGGGCTTTACTCTTAAACTTTCCATAAAACACTTTTTTTTCATATAAGCCCCTCCAAATTTTGAGTATTTACAAATGAATGGTGATGAAGCTCCCATTTATTTATTATTGTACCCCATTACTAAAAAAAATAATGGTCTTGATCTATCTTGATACAATCTAATGGAAACCAATGGTTTAGATCAAAGCCTCTCCACTAATTAAATAAAACCCATGGCAAAACTAACTTCTAGTCCTTCCAATATCATATTTCTTTTAGATCTTCCCTTTTCTTTTCAGAATCTCACTTTTGTCCCAACTCATTTGTAGATTCTATTATGTAATCATTGTCTAGATTTTAGTCTAATGTAAATAATTTAATAATGGACTCAATTCTCAATATTAAATTGAATTAAATATTAAAACATAGTAAATTCCAACATCGGAAATTTTGGGGCATTGCATATTCTTTAAGGTTTCTCTGGCCTCCTTACAATCTTACACCGCCAAGGGTAAAACCATAACTTTTCTGAAGGGACAAATTGAATTATAATTTTTCCTACGAGTCAAAATACGATTTTATCACTATATTGACTTGTAATTCCACAGTTTTATAAAGATTAAATCATAATTCTATTATTTTAGGAAGACCAAAATACAATTTACCCTATATTAATTTAAAATTTTAAGAAAGGCTTATATACATATTTACAGGGTCGTCACACTTTTAGGAAAAATTATATTACGAGCTCTTCTCATCATATCATGCATGAACAACAAATAAAAAAGTTACTTATTTCATTATTATTTTTATGTCATCTTCATTTGGTAATAGTTGTTTTTTAATTTAATTTACAGTTAAATATGAGTAAAAATTTACTTGCTAGCTTTTTTTCGTGGTCATGGTATAATTACACAAATGGCCCCCTGAGTTCAAATCGATTTTTAATGTCACCCCTAAATTTGTTTTAAATGCTTTCAAGGGTAAATCACAGTTTGGTCCCTCTTTCTTTTGACTGTTTTCAATCAAGCCCTTTTCCTTCAATTTAAAACTATTTTTCATGGGTTAATTTCCTGTTAGTCCCCGTCCTTTTTTTATTTAACTTCAGTTTTTAATTTGTATTTTGTTTAAATGTTCATATATGTTGTTATTTATTTATTTATTTATTATGTTTTATTATATCCTTGCTCATATGTTTTTTTTTTACATGCCATTTATGTTTGTAGTTGTGTTTTTACATGTAAATTTGTTAATGTTGTTTTATATTCGAATGGCGTCGCTAATGTTGCTTTTATGTAGTTGTTTTTTTTCATGTTCATATATATGTTTTAATGTTATTATATATGTATTATGTTATACTAACTAATATTATATATTATATTATATGTCATATATATCACGTTACTTATATAATTTATATCATATACATGTTATAATTTATATTATACATATTATATTATTTTAGTACATTAATGTATGTTGAGTGTTATATATTATATTTTTACATGAATGAATGTTTCATTTTAATTGTATTTATTCATTTGTATTTGTTTTAGTTAATATTCGTTTATATTTTATATTTCATGTTTTTTATTTATCGTGTTTATTTTTTTGCTACACATAGTTTTAGGCCTTTTGTCCTAATATTCTAGTGGGAGTGTCATCCCGGCTTCCGTGTGTCATCTCCTTTGGTACCGTGGATCGAGGCAAAGTTTTAACATTTGAAACATGCTTTTAGGAATTAATTATTAAATTAAATCAAATTTTTTATTTTTCTTTATAAATACGATACGAATCTTTTTGGTACCAGTTTTGGGCGTAGTGGGGGTGCTAACCCTTCCCCGTGCGTAATCAACTCTCGAACCCCAATTAAAATCTCTGGTTTTGTTTTCGATGTCCGGTCTATCTAATCCAAGTGACCGGTGGCGACTCCATTTTTTTAAAATACGAGCTTTTCCTAAAATATTACCTTTTTAAATTTTTCAATAAAAGTGGGGAATTTACCCCAAACACGATATTTTATTATTTTCCGTAGCGGCTTCAACACCTTAGAAAAAAATAGTCGCTACAGCATGGCGACTCCGCTGGGGACCAAAATTTTTTCAAAAAATAAAAAAGGGGAGTTAAGTTATAATTAGATTCGTATCGTAATTATTTAGAAAAATTTAAATTTGGTCTAATTTAATTTATAATTCCTAAGTCTTGTTCTTTTTTTCATCATATAGTAGTCTTAGAACCTTTAGGAGGAGTGGTTACTTCGCTTTGTGGGTTTTCACCTCCGTACAGTGTTGCAACTCACTTCAGGAACTCGGTACTTATATTTCGTGAGGTTTTCACCTCCGTATGGTATAAGGGTCGCATTCCCTCGAACGATATCCAAGCGGCAGTTCGAGTACCGTCTACTTTAGAATTCAACCGCATATAGTGAGACATAGAGCCTACATGTTAGAGTCATACCGGTACTTTGTTCGTTTAGCGGATGGCCTGCTTAAGTTTTATTTGCATTTTGTCTGTTTTAATGGCTTGATGTGAGTGCTTTATTTTATTGTTTTTGTTTATTAATCATTTGTTTAGATTATTCTTATCAAACTAACACATTATTCTTTTGCGTTTACCTTCTTTTTGTGCATCGCATTTTCGCATTATAAAGGTATTTATTTCGCAAGTGACCGTCACTATAGAGGACAGTCATAATGGATAAGAGATCTCGTATTCAGATAAACCAAGCAAGTTCCGAGCATTGTTAGAAGAATAGAGAGGGTGAATCATCTAAAGAGTCCGAGCAAGATAGGGTACCTGATACTCGTACTGAAGATGAACGGGATGAAGTACTAGAACTGAAGAAACAGATGGCTGATATGATGAGTATGGTAACCGCTATGGCTAAAAGCAATGGGTTCATAGAGCCAGAAGAAGAGTCGGTCAAGAGTCAGAATGAAGATTCTGATAGTCGGAATCTTGCTTCCAAGACAAGTCACCTCGGTAAATATGACCAGTCGAACCCTTTTGTGATTTGCGTCAACCAATTAGTGGGAGGTGCACCTGAGTCAAGCTCTCAGAAAATAGAGATAAGTCCAGAAGAAACCCGAGAGACCGATAATGTGAAGAAGCCCATCTCGAAGCCCGTGAGGTATGCCGAGCTGCTTCCAATGCTCATTGAAAGGAACCTTATCACCCCTGTTCATTCGGTGCCGAAAGAACCGCCTTACCCGAAAGGTTACAACAGCCGAGCCAGGTGCAGTTACCATTTAGGGAGTTTAGCTCACACTACATAGAATTGTGGGACCTTGAAGAATCAAGTAAGAGATCTTGTTAATATAGGAATGTTAAGTTTTGAAGATGGAAGGCCCATATTTTACAGTGAGTCGACAAGCATATGAGGGACAAAATTAAAAAAAAGCCAAGACTTGGGGCAAAGGTTGAATGAAAGCGAGTTAATTTTTGAGATCGAAGATAGGGGCATCCCGAGAGAGAGGCATTCGTTCAAATATGATCATTCCAAAAAGGAGAGAGATAATTTGAGTGAGAAATTGAAGAGTCTACAAGATGAGCATCAGAAGCTTCACTGCATATTCCATAATGTTGGTTTGGGTGATACTTTTGAAGAGTGGAAGAATATTGTCATTTAGCTAAAGAATGGTTTAGGGCACTGGAAGCGGAAAAGCCAGGCAAGCGGAAACAAAGCCCGATCATTGTTGCAAGAGTTGAAAGAAGCCGAGAGCCAACGCAATATTCTCAAAAATAAGTTAGAAAGCAGTCTAAATATGAACGAGTTTCTTAAATCAAATTTGTAGCAGAGCGATGATGAATTTTGCACATTTCAAATTGAGAATGCAACGTTTAGAGACAAATAGATAAGCTTAGGACTTCTCTATGCATGAGCGAGATTTGTACCGAAGCCTACAAGCAAGCTGGTTATGAAAGTTTTGAAAAGGTAACTCTTCAGCTATGAAAAGTCGAGCAAGAAATACAAGAGAAGGACAAGGACAAGAAGAGTATCATCACCCAAGCATGCAGGGTGGCTCAACATGTGGCCGATGCAGCCATGCCATTAAGTCAGAATATAAATCATGCACTGGATCATGAAGGGAAGATGGCTCGTTTGCTAGAAGAAGTCCAAAAATTAGGGGCTAAGGCTCATCAGTATCTGTAAAGTTTACAAGACTGAAATTTGATGTAACAAGCCTTTTTGTTTAATGAAAGTCTTTCCACGATGATCATTTTGCGACTAATACCTTGTTGCATTCATGTTTGCATTTCGTCGATTCGAAAATAGTCAATATTAGGGGATTTTCTATATAAATGAGAAGATGTTCTATAATGTATAGAGATTGATAATACAGTTGAAAAAAATTTGAGCATAAAGCATATAGAGAAAAGACAGAAATTGGGCACCGAGTACGCGTTTCGCTCCAAGAAAAATGTCTAACAGACGCCTGTAGAATATTGTCAATCTTCTGTACAATAGATTCTATTCTTTTTATAAAAATCCTCCTAAAGGACTATTAATGAATCAACACTTTATTTGCATTCATTCACTTCATTTTGCACCTATTTTTTTATACTCCATACTGTTTGTTTTTACATTTTAGACATTTATGATGCATTTCATACATTAATAAAATAATAATAATAATAAAATTTACGAGTTTAGTGGTAGTATCTGAGAATTAGATGAGAAGAGATGGAACAAAGACTTGATCAATTAGAGGATAGACTTAAAAGAGAGCTCAAGAAGAAGGAAAAATGAATGCTTTCAATAAAAGAGAGTTTTGCCTAGTCCTTGATTTGGTCATTCCTCCAAATTTTAAGATTCTCCAATTCGTACAGTATGATGGCACAAGTTGTCCAAGATTGCACATGACCATGTTTTGTAGAAAGATAGAGGGCTACATTAAGAATGAAAAATTGTTGATCTACTACTTCCACGACAGTTTGGTAAGACCCGCTGCAGTTTGGTATAATCGATTGAGCAGAGATCAGATTCGGTACTAGGGTGACTTAGCCAACGTCTTTCTGAGCCAGTACAGATATGCTTTAGACTTAGCTCTAAGTCGACAGTTCCTTCAAAACACGAAGATGAGATCAGATGAAAGCATTAAGAATTACGCTCTAAGGTGGCGAAGTTTGGTGGCCCAAGTTCAGCCTCCCATTACCGAAGAAGAAATAACTCCATTATTTCATGTGACGCTTCCCATTCCCTTCTTCGATATAATGCTTGAGAAGTCAATGAGCAGATTTGATGATTTCTTGCTGACTGGAGAAAGAATAGAGTATGCAATCCAAGAAGGAAAATTGGGGTCTAAGTCTAAGGACCAAACAAAAGAGGAAATAAGAGGTGTCAAAGAGGTAAATGAGTGTCGTATTCATAGCACTCATAATGGCAAAATAAGAAAGTCCGCTGATCCTTCTGAGCCATCAAGAAAAGTTCCCTGAACAAGTGCAGATTTAGAGGTATTTGGAATATCCATTTCGGATATATTTCTTCGTTTGGTAGAGGGTCACCACATTATTCCCAGACCGATAAAGATCACACCAAATTTATCTACTCATAATTTTGACCCGAGCAGCACATGTGATTTCCATATGGGTACACTGGGGCATCCCACCAAGAAGTGTCGACCGTTGCGAGAAGAAATTAAGAGGCTAGTCAACGAAGGAGTCCTGACAGAAAATTTAATCCAGCAATGGTAAGAATTGGAGCAAGTCTACATCAATCTGAGTAGGCTGGAATGAAATGGTCCCTATGCTTGAATGTCTCACCTTTTTTGCAAAAATGGCAATTTGATTCACTATATTTTGTTCTTTGTCCTTTTGAAATGTATATTGAAAAAGCCTACGGCTTAAGCCTAAAAGTAGTGAAAATATTTTAAAGACGTATGTCTAATTATTTTTGGAAATCATTTTTAGAAAATATTTTTGCTTTGTCATTCTTTGATTCTTTACATTTTCATTGTTATGGGGGTACTTTTTGTTCTCTCATACGCATACACATATTCATAAAAAACATACAGTAACATATCATTTTGTTAATGTCATTTCCAATATAAACATACCTTTCAATTTAGATTCACAGGTCAATTCTAAACTGTTTATATTTTGAAAAGTTGAATACGTAGGGGATATTACGAATGTAAGCATCCACTAGTCCGTTTAGGCTGACAGGGGAACAAAATGAGTGTTTAGATAATGGCCAGTTCCTATTTTAAGAAAATTCCCCTCTCAGGCACTTGTCGTTTAAGATCCCCGAGTCGAGTGTTGACCTTAAACTTCTATGTCCCTGAAGATTTTCTCAATGTCTATGAACGAGATGACAAACTGTACTGTTCCACCTGCCAAGCAAGAAGAAATGATGCCATAAATATTGGATACAAACATCATGGAATCACCAAAAAGAAGTGATCGAAGACAGTATTAGGATCAACAAGCAAACCAAGCAAAGAACAAATGCCAGACAGAGAACTGAAGTAATAAAGAGTGAGCACATTAAATTGAACAATACAGTAAAAAGAAAACATGAAGAAATCACTAGTCAATCGTGAAGAATCGACCATTTTCAAGCAGAAATAAATGTCAAGGTCTAATATGGATACAACAAAAGAAAATAGATTCGAGATTGAAGACCCAAAATAGTCAGTAAAAAAGAAAAAAAGAGAAGAGAAGAGAAAAAAAGAAAAGAAAAGAAAAGAAAAAAGAAAAAAGAATAAAATAATAAAAAAAGAAGAGTATATGAATAAACCCAGATCCAGCAAGCTCTAACTGAAAAATGGATTTCGACGTAATCATCCCTTCAAGAAATCTCGAGTTTTGAAGAACCTTAGAAGACCAGCCACTTTGAACAGAAAGCAAGCATTAATGCCGAGCAGAATGCATGTTGGTCAGAAGGTACAGGAAAAAGAAAATGACCTCTAGGGTGAAAACCCAAAAATGGGCAGTCTAGAATGATCCAAAAAAATAAAGAGGAAAGAGTGATTTGCCTGAGCATGTTGGCATTAAAGTTCGACCAGAATACATCGATCCAAAGATACAGAAGATGGAAATGACCTCTAGGGTGAAAACCCAAAAAATGGGTAGTCTAGAGCGATCCTAAAAATAAAGAGAAAATAGTATCCTATTTGAGCGAGTTAAATACAAGACGGAGGCTTTGACTAGAAGAAAAATCCCCAAAGAATTCATCCAAACTTCTTCATTCAAGTGAATATCATTTTTGATGAGTTAGAGAATATTGATTACTTGACCGACCAAATTCTAGATCGGTTTGAAGATAGAGAAAGGAAATGAACTCTAGGGTGAAAACCTAAAAAACGGCCAGTCTAGAGCGATCTGACGAATAAAAGAGAGAAGAATACTTCATACGAGCATATGCTGATCAAACGAGTGCAAAAGCATGACACATGGTATACAGTATGAGCCTCCAAAGACCATTTTGATCATCCATAGATATCTAAATGAGATAGTCTTCAGAATACGTCCAGCCCATAAGGGTTAACCTTTCTTCAGGGAACGTCAAACCTCGAAGTGCCTGATCGACACCCAAATGAGGGAAGGACGGTGGGCATAATGAGTGGTGAGATCAAGAGAGCCACTTCAAATGGGCTAGAAAATAGGTATGGGAAGTGTTCCTCTCGAAAGCCTAAATGGACTAGGGGAGACCATACATATGCTTACATCACCGATATAAACCAGATTTTTTAAACATACAATTCTGCTAGTATGACTAAATATTAGTTTTCAAAAATGTCTAAACCCTAAAAAATCAAATCAAATCAAAATCAATTCTTTTGCATATTTACCACTTGTTCCAAGCATTAGTTTTCAAAAATGTTTGAGCATGTTTTCTCCAAATTTTAATTCTTTGAGTACTTCCTCCATGCATTGGGCATTTTTTTTTCAAATTTTAATTCTTTATACATTTGTCAGTTACTTCCAAACATCAATTTTCAAAAATGTTTGACATTCTTTTCTAAACTTTGATTTTTAAGATATCTATAATGTTTCTCAAGCATTAATTTCAAAGATGCTTGACATTTTATCCAAGTTTATTTTTGGAAACGACTGCCTTTTTGTTAAAATTTTTTAAATGAGAATTAAAGTATATGGACCAAGAGTTGGTTACCGCTCAGACGCTATAAGAAGATAAGATTTCAGAAATGAGTTCAGGGCGTGGGGGCATTTCGCCTACCCCAATGTTGAGACGGATCAAGACTCTGAATGTCGGGTCAAGAACTTAGAAGTAGTTTAGCCCAAAGACTAGAAGGGGCAATGTGGAGGCGAAAAATGGTAAAAGTCCCTACCTAAGGATAGAGTGGGAACTAGAAGAAAAATTTGCAAAGTGGGTAGAAACCCCAAAGAAGGAGAAGAGAGTTACTCGCACACGAGAGATGAGAGCGTGGGTATTTGATTGATAAAATAGAGATTAATAAGCATACTGTAGAGAAGCGAAATGAAGAAATTCAAAGAATGACCTTTTAGGGAATAGGATTTCATAATAGAATAAAATAGAAAAGAAAAAAAAAGAACAAAAAGGAAAAAAGAGAACAAAAAGAATGAGAAAAGAAGAGAAGAAAAAAAGAAAAAAGGAAAGGAAAGAAGAAAATAAAGACAAATAAGAAAAAAAAGAAGAAAAAATGAAGAAGAAGGAAAAAAGGAGAAAAAAATAAGAAAGAGAAGAAATAAAGAAGAAAAAAATAATTTTACACTGCATACATCATGTAGATAAGGTCATGCTAATTTAAAGACATTTTGCTTGTATTTAAACAGACATTTGAAGATTTCCAAAGATTTTGATCTGCAACTTCATGTTGAAGAAGCAGATTTTATTAAAGATTTATACCGGTAGCCATTTTCGGCATGAATCCAGATTTTAATGAAGATTGGTAGCCATTTTTTGCGTGAATCCAAATTTTAATGAAGATTGCTAGCCATTTTTGGCGTGAATCCTGATTTTAAGTCTTTTGGGCCATCAATAAGTCCTTCGGGCATGATGATAAGACCTTTGGGCCACCGGTAAGTCCTTCGAGCATGGTGATAAGACCTTCGGGCCATCAGTAAGTCCTTCGGGCATGGTGCTAACCTTATTGTGATATCAAGACTGGTAAGAACCAGTGCATTATTTTAAGGGATATTGGTAGCCATTTTAGCGTGAATCCAGATTTTAATGAAGGTTGGTAGCCATTTTCGGCGTGAATCTAGATTTTAAGTCCTTCGGGCCATCAGTAAGGCCTTCGGGCATGATAATAAATCCTTCGGACCACCTGTAAGTTCTTCGGGCATGGTGATAAGACCTTCAGGCCATCAGTAAGACCTTTGGGCATGATGTCAAGCTTTCTTTTTTAATGTCAAGACGAGTACAAATAGGGGCATTGAAGAGATTAAAGCTTGAAGAGTTGGCTGAGGAAGAGCGGAAAGTTCCAAAAGAACCCGTGATTGCAAGGCCAAGAACAGGAAAGTAGGATAAAAAATGAGTGTTTTTTGGTCTTTGCTTTGTTCTTGTTTTACAAGAACAAGCAAAGAGGGGCAGCTGTAATCACTCATTTTTGTCTTGTTGTAAATATTAAATAATTATAGTAGTTATTGTATATGTTAGTCCGTGTACGTGTGGTAATATGTACATATAAGGGTATATGTTTATATGTTTATGAGTGGCGTATATATATACATATAAGTATTGCATGAATATAAGTATATGTACTTCTGTTTCTATATGTTATCTTAATTGTTGCTATTATTTGCATGTATATATGAGTGGTAGTATGTGTATTATATGTATGAGCGAATGTATATATTTATTTTGTGTATGCATTACTATTGGTATGTGTATATGTATATAGGCGTATGCATGTATTAGTAAGTGTATATATGTATTGGTGTATATGTTTAATATTATTATTATTATTATTATTATTATCATTAGGTTATAATTAAAATGAAAAAACATATCAGAAAAAATAATAGACCCAAATTTTAATTGTCCAGTCCAAGGTACAAATCTAAGTATAATTGTACAAGGCCCGTTCGTCCAGACCCAATCCAATTAACCTAAAAACCCTACTTTGGTCAGATAACCCCAACACTTTATTCTTCTTTGTGCAGCTGCATTTAGACCGTTGGATCACATTTTGATCCAACGACCACGATCAACCCGAGCCTATCCAGCTGACGCGAGTGGAGAACACATTCCAGGCCATCTGCACGCGCGAGACCGGTTATAATTACTGCTTTTCAAAACAACAGATAAAATTCGTTTTTTAGCGAAACGGACATCGCTACAGATGACGACTCCGCTGGGGACATTTTTGTTTTTCAAAAACAACAAAAGAGAGTCAAGCTTTTTCAAATAATTACTGCTTTAGTAATATTAGAAGTTCCAGATTAAAGTTACTATTAAACTAACATTCGGTTATAATTGCGTGTTTATTTTAACGCATTTAAAATTTGGTATATAAACCCGTCCTTTTTAACTGGGGGGAAAACGTTAATGCGTTCGTGAGGATATCGTTCCTCCGTGTAGGCCTAGCAAGTACCTTCGGGGCTCGAGTACCTTATGCTTTCGTAAGGATATTGTTCCTTCGTGCAGGCATAAGTGAATGGGTCCCCTTGAATTGAACCTGATTCAAAGGAGCCTATAATGGGTGATGATCGGGGGGCCTTGCTACCCTTAGTAGGGGACAGCAAGGACAATTCGGGTACCTCCTAGCACCAACACTGCATGTAGAGAACACATAGAAACCCACCCCTTTAGAGCCATGCGGATAACCTAGGTGTTTTAGATGGGATGTAAATAGGGTTGTTTTGTGTGTTTATCCTATTTAATTCTTCCTTTTATTTATACATTTATTACTTTTATCCGGTACTGACTTGTTTTCTTTTTTGTTTTTTTTTCTTTTTTGCATACATTATTGCATTTGCATTACATAAAGGTATTGGATCAAGTGGTTTACCCGATCAGAAAGTCTTTCACCATGGAAAAAAGGTATATTAGGAAAGAAGAGCTTAACTTGTCAGTTAGACATTGGTCAGAGGTCAATTAGAAGGCACAAGGGGACAGTTTGCCGAGCGAGCGCATAGTAGCAGGGTACACCTACGTGAGTCTTCAACAGAATGGCTTATGGGATCTTCAAAGCATCTGGGAAGGATGAGACTGAAGACTACAAGACATGTTCTGTGATAGTTATGGCGACATTGCACAACTGTTATACGTTTGAGTCAACCAGCCCTTACTCCGAGCTATTTTTCAGTTCTAGAATCCTGCTTTTTGCTGCTTCACCTTCAATGGACAAGACATGATGCCTGCAGTAGAAGAGTACATTGCCTTAATCAGAATAACGTTCATGAAGATTGGATCTATGCAAAACCGCCGATGAATCAGAATTACACTTCGAAGCTCAAAACCTTTGCCGGGATGAGTGACGATTGGGTTAATGGCCTGATTCGACTTCGAGGAGATAGTATAGTCTTTGCATGGGAGAGTATTCGAGACATCATACCCGCACATCCAGATGAGGGGAAGAAGATAGACCTATTTGCCTTGGGAATATATGGTTTGGTAATCTTTCCGAGAACTCTTAGAAACATTGATGTAACCATTCTAGATCTGTTTGAGCGTATGAAACGAAGGGCGAACCCAGTACCAGCAATCTTGACCGAGACCTTCATTTCTTTAAATGCCAGTCGAAAGCACGAAGAATGACATTTTTGAGGATGTGCACAGCTGTTACAGGTATGGATTCAGAGCCACATGTGGAAGACACCGACGAGGGTCCTACCAGGGATATCCTTTTAAGGCTTTTCGCCCTTACAAGAGTACTTAGCAAAAGAGTGGCGAGAAAACTTGAAGACGAAGATATAGTCCAGTTTCTTCAAAAGCATTCAAGATGAAGACATAGTATAGAGGGTTCCGTGGCTCGGTAGAGTTAATTACTTCTTGTACAGTTGCGGTGATTGTGACTGGTTGATGATGCTGGGGCTGCATGGTGGGATTGATTGTGCTCCGCTTCTGGTGTCTCTACAGTTCGGATCACGATAATTTGTTCCCAATACTGCCAGATTGATCCAAAATGAATTTTCTTTCAAAGGTGAGTTCAAGGAAAAAGTTCAGACTATCATGAGGGCTTGGGACCATTGTTACCGGATCAGAGTGGAAGGAGACACCGAGCGTATGATCACCTCGGACTATGATTTTTGGAGACGTTTGAGGATTAATAATAAGATTCCAGAACCCGATCAGGGACCAGTTGTGTCAGTTGAGGAGCTTATGAGAGTAGTACCGTCTAAAGCTGGTATTTTACGAAATGAACTCAAAGAAATCAAGAGGAAGATGGAAACCCAATAGACTCAGCATGCGGGTGAGCTTTATAAAGTGAGTTTAGAGGTCGACGAACGAGATGGGATCATTAGGCAATTGAAGAAACTGAATGCGGATTTGAGCGAGAAGAACGCTCTTTACCATAAGGATACTCTCATACTCCAAGCAAAAATACAGAAGGCCAGTCGGAGTCAGTTCATAGCCGTGGAAAAGGAAAGGATGAATGGTATCCGTTTGGTGGAAGAAGAACGAAGATCGGCAAGCGAGCGATCGAGAAAAAGATAGAAAGCTGCAGGTTAGCTATCGAGGAGGAAAGACGGTCTTTCAAGGAGGCCATCGGTCAAGAAAAGGAAAAAACTAGACAAGAGATCACCAAAGGAAAACAAGCAGTCAGCTACGAAAGAGAGAACATCGCTGCTTGGAAAAGAAGGTTCATGGATAGCAGGAATAGACTGTTAGAGATGCAAAGATTGTACGACGAAACCATCCAAAGCCTGAATCAGAGCCAAAGTCAGAATGTCGAGTTAGAGGGAAGGTTGGCAGGATTAAAACACTCCTTTCAGACTTACCGTCAGAGGAATGGCTTCATCGAACTACAAGAAAGGGAACATGAAGTTGGCACGTTGCGAGCCCGGATTGAGTCGCTTGAAACAACTGTTCAGGATTATAAGGAAAGAATCAGAGTATTCGAAGAAGCTGCAGCCGGATGAGACAATTATTGGCAAAGAAGACTGTGTGATGCTGCCCAGATGGTGCAGGATAGAGACCAGTATTACGCGAACCTAATCGTGGACATACAACGAGTTGCAAGGCATGTGAGTGACATAGCTGCCGAAGCTGAAACTCTTCGACCTTTCGTAGCCGCATGCATGGAAGAAGCACCCAGGTTCATCAAGCTGCTCAGGGCTATTGGAAAGTTAGGGGATAGAGCTAGGGCTTATCTGTAGGACTCTGTGTTGTAATTAGGACTCTTTTGTATTAGGAACCCTCCTTTTTGTAATGTGAACTCTATTGTAATCTAGATCCTTTAATTCCCGTAAAAGTAGTTCAAAATGGTGATTACCAGCGGAATCAGTACCTTTATTTGCATCATGACTTTGCATCATTATACATGCATTTATTTTCTTTGCAATCATATTAATATTGTAAATATTGTGGCAGTATGAAATTAGAAGTTAAGCCACAATCATTCATCATCCATACCTTACCCGGCTACAAAGCAAACTCATGGAGGATAGGATAATCAGTCTAGAGAAAGGATAGAGAGATCTGGAAGCAAGATTTGATGAGGCCCAGAGAAGCCTCAGTGACCAAATTACTCAGTCACAAGCGTCGATAGTGTCCGACATAACTGCGTTGTTGGCTAAGAGCCTCGGAAAAAGAGTCGAAGGTGAAATTGCACAAGAGCCGAAAGGTACCCCAGCTCACAGTAAGGTTCAACCGGCTACGCCAAATCTGGCCAGAAGGGTATATATTGACCCTGCTGGGATGTCTACTAATCTTCAGGTAGGGGCATCTGAGAATCAACCCATTGACACAGAAGCACTCTACGAGAAGGAGATGCCATACCTAAACTTGGTCGAAAAGATCAGGACAGAGGTAGAAAAGAAGTGGGAGGAGAGGTTTCGCCTCATGGAAGAAAGATTTAAAGCCCTGCAAACTACAGAAGAATCGGGAAGTGATGCCAGTGACTTAAGTCTGGTATCCGACCTTGTCCTGCCACCAAAATTTAAAACACAGGAGTTTGACAAATACGATGGAACCATGCGTCCTTCTGTACACGTGACAATTTATTGCCGGAAGATGACGACCTACCTTAAGGATAAGAAACTTTTAATTCATTATTTCCAGGACAGCCTGACTGGGGCGGCACTGCGGTGGTATACCCAGTTGAGCCGAGTAAACATTAAAACCTGGAAAGTTTATTCAAGAGCATTCATTGAGCAATACAAGCACGTGATAGACATGACGCCCAGCAAAATTATGCTAGAAAATATGGGGCAAAAATATAACGAAAGTCTGCGACAGTATGCCCAGAGGTGGCGAGAAATGGCCGTCCAGATTCAGCCACCCATCCCCGAACATGAAATTACACCTTTATTTGTTAATACTATGAAGGGGACACTATTTGATCACGTCATTAATAACACAACTCATAGTTTTGCTGATTTAATTAGGACTAGAGAGTCTTTTGAATTGGCAATCAAGAGCGGTAGGATTGATAGCGGGGAAAGTTCTCGGAAATACAACAAGAAAAATGAGGTGAACACTACCAGTACTTACACCGCCCCAAAGAATTTCACAGTCTCACAGCCACAGGTGTCTATTGGGAAAGCACAAAACTCGAACCAAAGAGAGGAAAGAACCCCGATAAATGAGAAAGAGAGGCAAACTTTTACTCTATTACCCGTTTCATACTCTAAGCTTTACTCTCAGTTGCACAAAGCGGATTTGGTCCGTCCATACTATGTTACTCCGTTCAAACCGCCATTCCCGTCCTGGTATGACCCAAACGCGCATTGCAATTATCACGGGGGTGCCCCTGGTCATCCTACAGAGAACTTCTTGCTTTCAAGAAGCTTGTGCAGAGTCTAATCAATTCTGGGATACTATTGAAGAACCAAGTGTAGCTGCTAACCCATTGCCTAATCACGGGAACAGAGGAGTGAATACTATTGAGGAGTACTCTACCAGGAAGGTTAAAGAGAATGTGTTAGAAATCATGTCTCATTTGCGGTGGATATTTCAGCAATTGTGCATGGCCCACTTGATCGACAGGGGCATGGTAGTAGTGCAGAAGGGATATGGAGTGTATTGTGAATTCCATCAGTACAGAGGACACGACATCCAACAATGCGACAAGTTTAAGAGATTGGTGCAACAATTGATGAACGGCAAGCAAATAGAGTTCTTTGAAGAGCCTCTAGGAAGGAAAGGGCCAGACGTATATATGACAGACAACCCCAACATTAAATACGAGAGAGACAAACCTTTTGTCATCTCCTCTAGGCCAGAGGGTGCAAGTTTCTCACAAGGAGAAGCTACTAAGGTGACTCCGAAGATCATCATCTCAGCACCATCCCCGTTCCCATTCAAGGATATGCGGCAAACTCCCTGGAACTATGCTATGAATGTGACCCTACCAGAAAGGCCAGAATCTAGTGAAGTAAAAAAATAGAAAGTTGAAGAAGAGCCTACACCAAAAGACGAGCAAGCCAAGAATGATGAGAATTTCGGTGAGGTGGGCCACTTCACGTGGAGCGCCAGATGTTACTCCTTAGAAACCTTGAAGGCTGCTGAAGTTGCCAAGGATAAAGGAAATGATACATCGGTTACCCCCGCGCAGATATTCGGTGAGGAACCACCTCCAAAGATAAATGAACCAGTAACTGAGGCTCAGGCCAAAGAATTTCTGAAATTCCTGAGACATAGTGAATACAATGTAGTGGAACAACTACGAAAGCAATCGGCAAGGGTTACAGTGCTAGAGTTGCTCCTGAGTTCAGAAAAGAGCCATTAGACACTCTTAAAAGTGCTAAACCAGACCTTTGTGCCCCAGGACATTTCTGTACCGAAGTTGGACAGGATAGTGGGGCATATCACCGCCTATAACCATATAACATTCAGTGATGACGAGATCCCTGAAGGAGGAATGGGGTCCACCAAGGCTCTTAACATCACAACGCACTGCAAGGGGTATGTGTTACCGGGGTATTGATTGACAACGGGTCAGCACTGAACGTACTACCTATGGTGACTCTACAAAAGCTACCAATCGATGATTCTCACCTAAAGCCCTGTCATAACTCTGTGAGAGCCTTCGACGGCACAAAAAGAGGAACACTTAGAAAGATTGAGGTGCCTCTATTGATTGGGCCGAATGAGTACGTGATCAACTTCGTGGTGATGGACATAGAACCATCCTACAGCTGCCTATTGGGAACACCATAGATCCACTCTGCAGGAGCCGTCCCCTCATCACTGCATCAGAAATTAAAATTTGTGATCGAAGGCAAGTTGGTCACAATAGAGGCTGGGCAAGAGATCATTGCTTCGGTGACATCAGATGCCCTCTACATTCAAAATGATGAGGATGCTGCAGAATGCTCTTTTCGAGCGTTAGAGCTGGTGAATGCCACATTTATCGCGGAAGGTAATCGGAACCTCTGCCCCAGATTATCTAATTGCACCAAGATGACCATTGCTGAAACTTTAGGCCGAGGAGCCAAAGTAGGAAGAGGGCTAGGGAGAAGGTTGCAAGGGAGCCTACGAGCTAGGAGTGTAATAGCCAAGAAGGATCGTTTCGGGTTGGGTTACAAACCAGGTGTCTAGCAGAGAAATGAAGAGTACAAGAGAAAAGAAGAACAGAGAAGAGCCAGATTTAAGGGAGAGGACGTTCCATGGAGAGCAATATTTTTCCCTCGTTTGAGAAATACTTTTGTCTCCAGAGGATTCAGCCGACCAGGACAGGGGGTCGAAGAAGCAATTAAGGAAATGACATACTCAATGAGAAATAAATGTTTAGTGAATCACTCGAGGGGATGTCCATTAACATGATAACTGGAAATGACCATGACAGCTGCGTGTTGACCAGCATCTGTCCCTGCCGCCCCTGTGAGACTCTTGATAATTGGAGCTATATTGATCTACCTGTGGTTTTTAGGGCTAGATCAGAGTAATGCTCCGAATCAATCTTTTTGTTTTTGCCCATAAGCAATTGGGATCTTTTGTATAGGACACGTATGTTAACTTTTTGTTTGAAATGAAAAGATATCTTCTCCGTTTTCTCAAATGAAAAACATATCATTTATTTCATTCATTAATTCTTTATTCATATTCATTCACTTCATATAAAATCATTCTCTTCCCAATACATTCGTTCTCATTTAATGCAGGGTTCCCATAATTAACTATATGAATGACGTTGAGTCCAATCCCGAGGTAGATTTTGAATACCCCGAGATCTTAACAGGAATTGAAGAAGAGGATGATGAGATAGAATGCGAGGTCTCTACAGAGCTGATGAGGATGATGGCCAATGAAGAGAGGCAAATCATGCCCCACCAAGAAGAAACAGAAGTTGTAAACTTGGGGACTGAAGAAGAGAGAAAAGAAGTAAAGATCATGACTACATTTTTCTTGAAAACCAGGAACGAACTGATAGCCATACTCCAGGAATTCAAGGTTGTTTTTGCTTGGACTTATCAAGATATACCGGGTTTGAATACTGACATATTGGAACACAAACTACCGACGAAGCCAGAATGCAAACCAATACAGCAAAAACCCAGGAGAAAGAGACCGAACATGTTGTTAAAGATCAGAGAAGAGGTAAAAAAGTAATTTGATGCTGGCTTCTTGGAAGTGGCCAAGTACCCTGAATGGGTTGCAAACATTGTACCAGTACTGAAGAAGGATGTGAAGGTCCGTATGTGTGTAGATTATAGGGATCTCAACCGAGCTAGCCCTAAAGACAACTTTCCTCTACCACATATTGACACGCTGGTTGACAACACCGCGGGACACTCATGGTTCTCATTCATGGACGGCTTCTCGAGGTACAACCAGATAAGGATAGACTCGGACGACATAGAGAAAACCACATTCGTGACTATATAGGGCACTTTTTGTTACAAGGTGATGCCTTTCGGACTCAAGAACGCGGGAGCGACTTATCAAAGAGCGATGTTGACTATTTTCCACGACATGATGCACAAATAAATAGAGGTATACGTGGATGATATGATCGCTAAGTCCCGAATAGAAGAAGAGCACCTACAGAACTTGAGAAAACTATTCCAAAAACTGCAGAAATACCAGTTGAAGGTTAACTCGGGCAAATACACCTTTGCTATTACATTTGGAACACTCTTGGGGTTCGAAACGAGCAAAAGAGAGATTGAGATCGATCTAGATAAGGTGAAAGCCATCCAAGATCTCCCATCGCCCCATACTCAGAAGCAAGTTCGAGGTTTCCTGGGAGGCTAAATTAAATCTCCCGTTTCATCTCCCAGTTAACAGATAGATGTGACCCAGTCTTTAGACTACTTAGAAAGAATAATCCTGGTGTTTGGGATGAGAAATGTCAAGAAGCCTTGGAGAAGATCAAAAGGTACTTGACGAATACTTCGATTTTAGTCGTGCTGGTACCAGGCAGACCTTTAATCCTCTACCTAACAGTCTTTGAGAATTCAATTGGTTGCGTATTGGGGCGACACGATGAGTCTGGGAAGAAGGAAAGAGCCATCTACTACCTAAGCAAAAAGTTCAATGATTGCGAAACACGGTACCCGCCAATTCAGAAGCTATGTTGTGCTTTGGTTTAGGCCACCAAAAGGCTTACACAGTATATGCTATGCCATACCACATGGTTGATATCCAAGCTAGACCCCTTGAAGTTCCTAATGGAAGTGCCGGCATTAACATGGAGGATGACTCGCTGGCAGATGCTCTTATCTGAGTTTGACATTGTGTATGTAAGCTAGAAAGCCGTGAAGGGAAGCGCCATAGCAGATTTCTTAGCTAGTCGTGCTTCAGATGATTATGAATCGTTGAACTTTAATTTCCCAGACGAGGACTTGATGTGTATTACAACTGAGGAAAATGTTTCAGACGACAATTCATGGAAGCTACACTTTGATAGAGCCTCCAACGCCCTCAGACACGGGATAGGGGTCGTGTTAATTTCTCCAGAGAATGCCTACTATCCCTTCACCAGCAGACTAGAATTCTTCTGCACCAACAATATAGCCGAATACGAAGCCTGTGTTATGGGACTGAACGTAGCTATTGAAAGAAAGGTTAAGGAACTTCGAGTATTCGGAGATTCATTTTTAGTGATTTACCAGTTGCGCGGAGAATGGGATACCAAGGATTTGAAGCTAGTCAAATATTATGAATTGATCCAGGAGCTCACCAAGGAGTTTGAAAAGATCAGTTTCGCTTACCTTCCCAGAGAAGAAAATCAGATGGCAGACGTCTTGGCAACCTTGGCTTCCATGTTCAAAGCGAACACAGGGGCAGAAATGAAGCCCATTGAGATGCAGACTTTTGAAGGGCCGACTCATTGTTGTAATGTGTAAGAAGAGATAGATGGCAAATCTTGGAATTATGACATCTTGCAATATGTCAAGTTTCAAAAGTATCCCGAAGGGGCAAATGACAATGACAGAAAAACACTCAAAAAATGGCAGCGGGATATGTTCTGGATGGGGAGATTCTATATAAAAGAAGCCATGATCAGACATTATTGAGATGTGTGGATGCCTGGGAGGCGAAGGAGATTTTGGCAGAGGTACAAGATGGTCTATGTGGGACGCACGCCAATGGGCTGTCTATAGCCTGAAAAATTATGAGATATGGCTATTTCTGGTCGACCATAGAGGGAGATTACATCGATTATGCCAGGAAATGCCACAAATGCCAAATTTATGCTGACAAGATTCACGCTCCTCCGTTACCTTTACACACTATGAATTCTCCGTGGCATTTTGCAGCATGGGGCATGGACGTCATTGGGCAGATTCACCCGAAGGCTTCCAACGAGCACCGTTTTATTTTGGTCGCTATAGACTACTTCACTAAATGGGTGGAGGCAGGATCTTATGCCAACATCACAAGGATGACGGTATGCAAATTCCTAAAGAATGATATTTTTTGTCGATACGGTTTGCCGGAAAGGATTATCACTGACAACACTTCCAATCTGAATAACAAATTGATGACGGAGGTGTACAACAAGTTCAAGATAACGTACCATAACTCCACAGCCTGTCGCCCTAAGATGAATAAGGCAGTGGAAGCAGCAAACAAGAACATAAAGAAGATCATCGCGAAGACGACGGATACCTACAAGGATTGGCATGAGAAGTTGCCATTCGCTCTTTTCGCCTATAGGACATCTGTTCGCACATCGACGGGGGCAACGCCCTATTCTTTAGTGTATGGCACATAAGCAGTACTCCCCATTGAGGTTGAGATTTCGTCGCTACAGGTCCCAAATGAAGTAAAGTTGGAAGAGTCTGAATGGATGCAAGCCAGATTCGACCAGTTGAATTTTATCGAAGAAAATAGGCTAAATGCCATCTGCCATGGTCAAATGTACCAAAAATAGATGATGCGAGCATACGACAAGAAGGTATGCCCGAGAGAATTCAGAGAGGGAGATCTGGTACTTAAGAGGATCCTCCCAGTTCAGAAAGATTCTCGGGGAAAGTGGACGCCCAATTGGGAAGGGCCATACGTTGTCAAGAATACCTTTTTAGGAGGAGCATTAATATTAACCGAAATGGATAGAGACGAGTTGAAAAATCCTGTGAATTCTGATGCAGTTAAGAAATACTATGTTTAAAAAAAGAAAAAAAAGGAGCAAAAACCCGAGAGGGCTTTCCACAAAAAAATAGTGGAGAGCTCAAGGCGAAAACCTGAAAAAGGGTATCTTGAAGCAAAGAAAGGATCCGAGTCGAAAACCCGTAAAGGGTGACTCAGATAAATTTTGAGGTTGGACCTCCGGCGAGAAGAGTCATCCCCACGAGTACCAGAAGAAGAAGCTACATGCAAAAATTCTACTCCGGTTGACGGGATCACGCATCATTCATACTGTGGATACTTGGAGGTCTTGCATTTCATGTTTTGCTTTTCCTTTTCCTCATGTTTGCCATGACCATCTCGAAATTGTTCCAAATCCTTAATCGTAATAAAATCACATTTTTGAGCTCCTGTTCCTTGTCTTCTTGTTAGTTGCCATAAACATCATGTAGATAAGTTAACATAGGCTTATGATAAACAAGAGATTACTGAGCATTACTGTGATCTAACCCTGAAGATGCAGGTGATTAGAAAACTGTAATAACCTTGCCCTCCACATGCCTACATGATGTATGTTGAAAGGGGACGAGCAAAAGGCTTCGAGTACCAGGGCAAGATGACCAATGTCACATACCCCGCTTGTTTAAAGAAAACATTTAAGGCAACAAGAGAGATTTCCCAGGTGAAAACCCGGAATGGCACCTCAAAAAAGGAAAAAAAACAACAACAACAAAAAAAAACCTCTAAAGTGAAAACCCGAAAGGGCACTTTAGAACCCCGAACCAAAAACTCAAAAAAGAAAGGTTGAAATGGTTGAACCCGATAGTGAAATGTGGTATCACCGCTAGAAGAAGGAAAAAGGAAAAAGCAAGCAGCGGAGAGTAGAGATTGACTGATGGCCGAAGTAGACGCACCAAGATATTGACACTCATGCATCATGTATAGTTAGACATCCCTAGGATTAGGAGCATGCTAACTCATTTGTCATAGCATTTTGTCTATTCTGGACAAGTATCTGCAGATTTAAAGAAGCATGGGCAGCCTTAGTAGTGTGAGTCCAGATATAATGGCAGCATAGGTAGCGTAAGGCCAGATCGGTAGCCATTTTGGCGTGAATCCCAAATGTGAAGATAAAGGTTCTATATAGGAAGGGCCTATATTTTCAAGTGCCCACAGCGAGGGGTTCTATATAGGAAGAATTCGCTGCTCCGAGGCTTCAAGAGTTGAAAGTTTTATATAGGAAGAGCTTGCGGCTCTAGGGTGAAGACTAACAGTTCTATATAGGAAGAACTCCCAGACGAAGGAATTTACCCATGACACAGAAGGTTTTATATAGGGAAAACCAGCAGTGTTGGAGGCGAAGAGTCCTATATAGGAAGGGCTCCGAGCTTTACTGTCTTAGAGTGAAAGGTTCTATATGGGAAGGACTCGTAACTCAAGACCTCGGGATGAAAGGTTCTATATAGGAAGGACCCGTAGTTCCAAGGTCGGAAGGTGAAGAAGTTCTATATAGGAAGAACTTACGAGCCTAAAGATTCAGCCGAGGAAAAGCGGAGAGTTCCAGAAGAACACGTGATTTCGAAGCTACAAACAGGGAAGTCAGATAAAAATGAGTGCTTATAATCTTTGCTTTGTCCTTGTTTCACAAGAACAAGCAAAGAGGGGAAACTATAATCACTCATTTTTATCCGGTGTATAAGTATTGTGTTAATCTACTTTAGTTTATTAATTAATATATTATCATTGCATGTATATGTATTATATTATATGTTCATTACTATACGTGTGATTAATGTGTACGTAAACCATGTGTGTATGAGTATATATGCATGTATGTTTGTATATTATATTAATGTGTTACATATATTAATGTTTTCATGTATATATTAATTAATATGCGTGTATGTATGCATACATGTGGGTGTTTGCATGTGTATATATTAATTTGTATGTACGTATATTACATGTGTGTGTGCGCATATATTATTATTATTACTATTATTGTTATTATTACTATTATTATTAATGCTATTGGGTTAAATTAAAATAAGATAAAAAAGGTATATTAAAACCCAAATCAAATGTCCAGTCCTTAATTACAAAACCCACTTAAGTTTACATGGCCTAACCGGCCTAAACTCATGCCCAATATCCTAAAAACCCTAACCCATATCAGACTTAACAACCCTAATACCCTATTTTTATTTTTTACGCAGCTGTAGGAGTGCCGTTGGATCAGATATAGATCCAAAGGCCACAGTTGAAGCTTGAAGACCTCTCATCTACCGCGTGAAGTCCACGCGCAGGCTGTTGGATTCTCCACTCGCGCGTGTGAGACACGTGCAAGGCCGGTCATCTTCTCCAGGTCATGTGGCATCATCTCGAGCCGCCTTATCTTTCTAAGGGTGCATCTAAGCCGTTCATGCAGCAAAGCATCCCAGCCGTTGGATCAGATCTGATCCAACGGCCGAGATTCACTCTGACCGAACGGGTCACCACCATGCGTCCTCCACCATACCGTCGTACTACCAGCTCAACCACCGTTCAGAGCGTGCAAAGACAAAGAAAATGGATTAGCTGTACCCTAAAATCAAATCAAATGTATTTTCACGTCTTATTTTCTACCAAAAAACACAGATCAGAGCAGGATATATGTAAATGAACCAAAATGTGTAAGGGGGTCAAGTTACCAGTTTTGAAAAAAAAGAACCAAGTTTTAGTGGTAATATTTCTTTCTCTCCTGTCTTTTTCTCTTGCATACATAAAACCAAATACAAGAAAAAACGAGAGCTTTACCAGAGTTAAGAAACCTTTTTGGCCGGCGATAAACTCTTAGGAGTGGGCCATTTAAGAAAGGGGCTTTCTTTTTTCATTTCAAAAGCAAGGGTTTGAAGGTTCGAAGTGAGGGTTCTAGTGGGGTTTTTGGGTTAGACGGTGGTCTAGGTTCCTAAACGGCCCTGGTTGAGGACGGCTAGAGGTGGCCGACCGGCCAAACCTCGCCTGAAACCAGCCGAGCACGGCAGCCGAAGGGGTGTTTTTCAGAGGTGAAGCCTTGGGTTGAAGGAAAAATAAGAGAATAAGGGTTTATCCAAAGTGTTTTAAAAAAATGAAGAAAAGTTGAAATTAAGCCGGATAAATGAGTTTTATAGAGCTTCAAGATTTTAAAAATGGTAAAATTATTCAACAAATCCCCCCGCGTTTCCATTCTTTTGTTTTGGCTCGCCCCTTGGGTTATTTGCGAGTCTGGTCCCTCGTTGTTTTTGCTTTCTTTTAATTTCATCCCCAAATTAAAACTAATCAGCTTACGAAAGGTTAAATTACGCCTTAAGTCACTCCGCGTTTTTGAATTTTACACTTTGGACTTGCCCCTTGGGTATTGTACATCATTGGTCCTTTCAAGTTTAATTTGGTTTGCAATCATGTCCCTGTTTTGTTTTTATTATTTTTTTTGATTTGGGTTGTCTGTTTCCTTTCTATTTTATTTTAGTCCCTCTATCTGATTTAAATTACTATGTTTTTTTCTTTGTATATGTACACTGCCATGTCATATTGCATGTTTTTATATATGTTTTTTTCTTGTATTTCGTATATTTATGTTTTATAATACGCTTTTTTCGTGATTTCATGCTTTTGGTTTATTTATTTATTTATTTCGTTTGTATAGGTTTATTTTATACGTTTTGTTTAATTTAATTTGCATACCACGTCCGCATGTTAGTATGTTTTTATTTGTTTTGCATAGTATGTTACATATTAATTCACAGTATGTCTAGTTTTTATATCCATATCTTTCTTTACGTTTTTATATGCGTTTTTAGCCATGTTTATTTTCCTTTATGTGTATTTTATATGTTTAGCTTTGTTTGGTTGTGATAAAATAAGTGCTTTTTATGTTTGCCTTGTTTCCTAGGTTACATGTTAGTATGAAAATTTGTTAATCATGTCATGACATGTTTATATTGTGTACGCATATTTTGTGTTACATATTAAGTTTTAGTTTTATGTTTATAAGTTGTTTTGTTACTTGGGTATTATACTTTGTCGTATATATATATGTGTTCTAGTATGCTTTTTTTTCTTGTTTTTGCATTTTAGGTTATATGATAAAACGAGTGTTGTTTGTCACATATTAATGTCATGTTTTTTATTTTAAGTTGTGTCATATGTTAAGTATTAGTTTTTTTTAGAAGCATGTTGCTTAGATTTATTTAGTTTAATATCATGTTACATATATGTCATGCATATTTTTGCTTTTTATGCATTTTAACATGTAAATATTTGATTTATTAATTTCTCTTTGAAGTATGTTTTCTTTTCTTTCAATTTGGAAGTAGTTTTTTTACTTGTTTATGCTTTATTTTTTGTTGTTGTTATAATATGTGATGTAAATTATGCTCATGCATTTTACTATCCTTGTCCAAATTTTACAATATCCATGTTTTTATCTTTGTACCGTGTCAATGTAAGTGTTTTTTATTTATCCAATTCTTTCTAAGGTTGCATAATGGAATATATAATGTCAATGGGGTGCCCTTTTATCCGAGCGTAACTGGGGCCAGTATCAGGCGCAGTGATGGTGGTTAGGCGTTTACTCTCGGATAACGGGGCGGTGCGGGGGTAATTATTAAAGTACCAATTTTGGGCGATGTGGTAGTGCTAATCCTTCCCCATCTGTAACAGACTCCCGAACCTGACATTTTTAAAA
The DNA here is from genome assembly GCA_019671005.1 of Hibiscus mutabilis. Lineage (NCBI taxonomy): Eukaryota > Viridiplantae > Streptophyta > Magnoliopsida > Malvales > Malvaceae > Hibiscus > Hibiscus mutabilis. The sequence goes on along the minus strand of CM033747.1, from coordinate 29,345,109 downwards.
AATCTCTGGTTTTTATGGTGTCTGGCCTATCTAAGTGGCCGGTAGCGACTCCAATTTCTAAATAAAACGCGGTTTCTTTAAAACCCCACAGAAGACATTATTTTTAAAACAAAACAACAGATAAAACTCGTTTTTAGCGAAACGGAAATTGCTACAGTAAGTATTATATAGTAATAATATAATAGGTAACTATAATAAAAATAATTAATATAATGATAATAATTAAAATAGTGACTAAATTAAAAAGAAAAGAAACTTGAAGAATAAAAAGAAGGGACGAAAATACAAAATATTTCAAACTTTTAGGGACTGCGAAGGTAATTAAACCATACGGCAGTCCCAATTTTAAAAAATGCGATGGGAATGAGGGATTTATGATGTAATTTACCCATAACTTTTACCTAGTATATAACTCAAAAATCTAAAAAAAAACCTAATATTCATTTGATTCAAAAAAAATAAAGAGAGTCTCTAAACTCTCTCTGCCCAAACTGCAGGCCTTGGTGTCCTGGCCACCACTGCCGTCGTGGGCGCCGCCGTCATGCATTAATCCATGTTTCCTTCCATCGTTGAGCTTGATTACATAACTTGGTAGTTTTTTATGAAAAGATGTTGCTTTGGTGTGTTTTGTGTGTATGTGCAGGATCACTTGCCAAAGCTAGTTGCCAGGGCAATGCATGAAGGAGATGTCGAGCTAGTTGCCAGGGCAATGCATGAAGGAGATTCCGAGCCAGTTGCCAGGGCAATTGTCGACAAAGAACAAGGTGATATGGTAGTCGAAATTGATGACTAGACAAGCCAAGATGACGTGGAGCAAAGCTAAATCTCAAAGGAGTTTGATTTCCATGAAGAGATTAAAGAAGAATTAGATTCCAAGAAGATAGGAGAAGTTCTAGAAGGAATATAATTATAATAAAGAATTATATTCTTTAAAGATAATTTAATTCCAACTTAACTTCCTCCTCAAAGAAGGACTTTGACTTAGCCTTATAAATTAGAGGAATTTCGACAACTCCAAGAGAGAGCAAGAGGAGAGAGTTTTCAACAAGCATCTAGGGCAAGGAGATTTCGACAAGCTTCATTCTTCATCTTTTTCTTTCTTGTTCAATTAGGTTCATGCTAGGGATTATTTATCTTGTGTTTCTTTGGAACCTAGCCATGAACTAAATCTATTTGGCTATGGTTATTGTGTTTTGTGGTTGTGAGAAACTATTGGATTTTGTTTAGGTAATAAGAGTTTGCACTTTTCTATTCAAGGTTTATTCATTCTTGGTTCTTATTCTTGTTTGCGAGTGAATTGGGAGAGGATCTTGTAACTTCATCTATTTATCTAATATCAGGAGAGTTAGATTCAAGAAACGAATGAATATGATCTTTATTCAATCTATTGATGGTAAAGATTAATCCGGCTTAGGAATAAGTTAAGGATTTCAACGGCTAAGAGGAGCACAAGATTGGTTGTTGTTCACCCTTGATTCACGCAGGGATGTATTATCAAGGCATGCACAAGTAGCTAGAGTTTCGACTTAGGGATAAGAAGAAACCATTGAAGAACGCTCTGCCAAACCTTGAAGGTTGCTGCCCAGACGCCCAAGTAGTTGCCCAACTAGTCGCCCAGGCGGCCATCGATTAGTTGTCAAGGCAACCCCGTTGTGCAAGTTGCCACGGCAACTGAGTTGCCCATGCACTCTTTTACCAAGACGATCCAATCGGCTATCACACGTCAACTCACGATATCCTGGCCTATCTCTCTCATTTAATTACATCGCCTTTTACTTATTTGCTTTCTACATTAGTTATTAGTTAAAACTCCTATAATCTTCTACTTGTGTTTTCTTTTACTTTTTACAATGCAAGAGACTAGATTCTTGAAGTGGCACCAATCCCTGTGGAGACGATATCTTTTATACTATAACTTGCAACATGTATACTTGCACAATTGCGTAGCACTTATTACGCGTAACAACTGTTAATCCATCAAGGAATGACTGGTCCTTGAGACTAGATAAGTCCTTGTGGGCTTATAGGACGGCGTTTAAAACTCCTTTGGGTACTTCACCGTTTAGACTTGTTTTTGGAAAACCATGCCATCTGCCAGTAGAGCTTGAGCATAAAGCCTATTGGGCCATCAGAACACTTGGCATGGCTTGGAGAGCTACTGGAGAAAAAGGTTACTAGACCTAAATGAGTTGGAGGAATTCAGAACGCAAGCCTATGAGAACGCCAGGATTTACAAGGAAAAAGCAAAAGGTTGGCATGACAGTAGGATAATGCCAAGACAGTTTGAGGTAGGCCAACGTGTTTTTTATTCAACTCACGGCTTAAGTTGTTTCTAGGGAAACTCAGATCAAGATGGACAGGCCCTTATGAAGTTGTGAAGACCTATGCTCATAGAGTTGTGGACATCAAGAATTTGAAGACGGGCGAAATCTTTAAGGTGAATGGCCAACGTTTGAAGCACTACATAGAAGGTGATCAGAACAATGCCAAAGAGGTGATCCTCTTGGCAGAGTTAACATGAAAACATCATCAGGTTTGAACTTTTGTAAATATTAGGTTAGTGTTTTTCTTTGTTTTTAGGCTTTTAATTGTTTTTCTTTTTTTAAGTTTCATGTTTTTATTCATTTACTGTGTTGAAAGGTTTCCTTTGAGTTGTGCAGATTCATTATGCCATGAATTGTGCCAGGAACACTGCCAGGGTTGCTGGCAGGAGCTAACGCTTCAATAGAAAAATCTACCAGACACAGTGCTAGAGTAGCTTGGCATACAGCGGTACAAAAGATAGAAGAAAGAGAAAAAAACCCTAGTTTTACCGGCCCAGTAAAATAAGAAAGTGGTTTTTATTAACTTTAAACACTAGCCGCCCAAATATTGGTTGAAATTTAAAATTTCAAATCAATTACCTTATCACTCCAATCCTTACCCTATCTTATCACCTATCACCTTATCACTTCAACCCTATCACTCCATCCGTTTTAAATTAATTCTTTTTATTCCCCATCATTATCCCTAATTACTACTCTCATTAAAACACTCAACCAACCCAAAACCTTTCACTTTCTCACCTAGCCGGTTAAAAGAAACCCAAACAACTCTCTCACTTTATACTTCCTTTTCAATAAACAAGAACAAACCCAAATCGTTCTTTGTCTTCATCTTTTAGCATCGTTTCAAGTTCCTTCAACAAATTTCAATGGCTTCATCTTCTACTCCCTTCAAGAGATTCTTTAACGAGGAGATCAAGAAAAAGTTTGAATCCAACTTTGCCTCGAGGAGTTTTTGCTATGAGAAGCACTTCGACCTGCAAACAGAGACGAACAATGGCTTCCCTCTGGAAGTCATATCTGCGATTAACTTGCACAAATGGACTCAGTTCTGTCAGCAAAGGGGGGAGGTCTATGCCACAATCGTCCAAGGATTCTATACGCACCTTGTAACTAAGGATTCACTATTCTTAATGATTAGAGGTAAATTTGTTCGTTTCGATGAAGGGTATATCAATAATATATTTGAGTTAGATGGTGCAGAGGATGAGTATTTCGAGTACGCGGATTCAATGAACGCTGCCAAGAGAAAGAGGCTGCTGGCAGATCTGTGTGAACCTGACACGGCATGGACAGTGTCATCCAAGGGGCACCATACGGTGAAGAGGCTGGCATTGAAACCCCAATAGAGGGGATAGAATCACTTCCTCAAGGCTAATTGATGCCCACATACCATAACGAGACCGTGTCAGAAGAGAAGATGATTTTGTTACTCTCCATTGTTATTGGGCGCAAGATCAATGTTGGCAAGCTTATTATTGAGGAAACCTACAAGTGCGCAGCGAAGGTACTGGCAGCTTGTTTTTCCCTTTGTTGATTTCTAACGTTCGTATGCTCCATGATGTGCCAAGGCTGGATACAAATAAGGGGCAAATGATCAAAGGAACAACGATTATTGCGGCTATATAGAGGAATTTAGTTGCTGCCGAGCCCTAAGACAAGGGCAAGGGAAAGGCAAGGGCACCCACGCCAAAGCCCAAGGAGTCAAGGGCCACACTAACAACCATGCCAGAAACTGTGCCAGACAGTTCACTGGCAATGCTGTCCCAAATTCACCAACGCCAAGAGATTATTCTACAAAACCTATAAAAGGCTGAGGAGCTCAATGTCAAAATGAGACACTACATCCAAGCCAGGGATGCGGTGATCAAGGAAGCTCTTACAAAATTATCAACTGACTTTGTGCCAGAATTTCCAGACTTCCCTGCCGAGCTTTCTGCCAGCGACAATGCCATGCAAGCTAGTCTAGTTCATACCCCGTCTGATGCCACAATCTCGTTGTCCCCAGTTGAAGTCGAGTCTGCCAATTCTGATTCTTCATCTGAATCGAAGGAAACCAAAGCCAAGTCTGCCAAAGCTAATTCGCTAGTAACTCATGTTGTCCATACGCCATCTGATGCCACCGATGCACCTGCTATTTCGGAGCCTGCCAAGGAAAATGAGGAAGTTAGAGCCTCCACTGCCGCTTCAAAACTGAGCCTGAAAAGAAAAAACACATGGCCCCTGATCGAGGGTCGTATGTGAGAAGGAAAACCTGTGCTGAACGGTAAATAGTCTCTGAAGGGGAGTCATCTTCTTTCTAAACTCCTTTACATTTCATTCCATTGCATTTACATGATCATGCATTTTTATTTTTGTTGTTTTTCTTGTATATATGTGTTGTTTCATGCATTGAGGACAATGCACATCTTGGGTTTGGGGGTGTGCATTTCTTCACATTTATGACATGCACTTCATGTTAAATTTTCTGTCGCCATTCCATTTAGGTCATTTAGGATAGATGCATACCGAACCACTAAAAAAGAAAATTTTTCCTCGGTTCAATTCTTAAAAAATGTTAACATTTGTTAGGTAAGTTTAATTTGATCTAGGTATCTGTCCAATGAGGAAACTCTAATCTTTAGTTGTCATGCCATGCCAGCAGAGTAGTATGCCAGGTTAGCTTGGCAATTGATCTCTAGTTTAGGGAATTGAACTTTCACTTAACACGTAGTATGTATCTAGTCCCTTAGCAAACTTAGACTTTTTGAAACTAAGCTCAGATATGAAAAAATTGATGTCAGGGTAAAAGAAACTAATAAGGCAGCAATGTTCTGCCAAGGCAAGAAAAAATAGAACTCTCATCTACCTTAGGGATAATAAGCTACTTGGGACTTCGTGGTTTGCTCCCTCTTAGTTCTCAAGTCCAAAACTTTAGGGTATGAGTTGAAGAGGAAGCCTAGTGATATCTAGATTAAGGTGAGGATTCGTGGTATGCTCCCTCTTATCTCACGCTAAATAGTGTCATAAAGCAATCTTAAATGAATGCCAGTAAGAAACCCTTGGCAAAAGAAAGAAAAAAATGATGAAAAAAATATATATCTGAGTTTAGATAGTAAAATTTGTCTAAGGGAGTGAAAGGAAACTGGATGCATATTGCCTACACTCATGCACACTTCATGAACTTTGACTAGAGTTATATTGATGCACTTTAATTACTACCTGCTTGGCATTATTGCACTAAGATACTGAGGACAGAAATAGAGCCAAATTCTACTTGCCAGCACGTGTTGGCATTCAACCAAAATTTTGTCGAGGTAACTTTTTCACGTTTTTTGTTTTTATTTTGATTGCATTACTTGAGGACACGCAATGAGTTAGGTTTGGGGGTGTTACCTCTCTAAAAGTACTATTTTTAATGCCAATCTTACAATGTTTTTGCTTGTTTTTAGGTACATTTAGTTGTATTAGGATGTTAGAATCTTGCATTTGCATAAGGAGTTTAGAGTTTTGTCTATGCCAGTGTGAAGGGTTGTTTTGTTGGCAATTTTGCAGGTTTGGCATAGGATTTGGCCCAGAAAAGCAACACAGAAAGGAGCGCCAGAGAGAATGTCGAGTGCTGTTAGCACAGATGGACAAGACAATGCCAAGCACCAGTTGGCAGAGAAGTAAACTTGATGCCATGCCAAGAAGCTGTTGGACCCCAAAAAATAAGAAATGATCAGGCTCCGAAAAAATAGCAATTGGATCAATCTCTGAAAAATAGCGGATAAGATGGTGCCAAGACTTGTTGGCAGATTCATGCCAAGCTTGGATACCAGGGCAGCGTCGGCAGGATGACGTCATCCTTAGCCTGATCAGCTCTCATTCAAATTTGGATAAAAAGATAATCCCTTATCCCTTGGGCAGTTGAAATTCAAAATTTGAAGAGCTAATCCTATCCCTTCCTCGCACGCCTATTTAAACACCAACCAAGCTAGCATTTAGAGAAGATAGAAGATTAGATCGTGAGGAGTTGGTGTGTGACGATTGACAATCGGCTGCACCGTGGAATGGTGGTCTGACCAACTTGGCCGAGAAGTCTGGATCTTGAAGGGCTGCATCGAGAGACCCCTTCTAGCCCATTTTCTCTTTCAAGTTATTTCATTTTGTTTTTAAGGATGATGTATCTCGAAAATGTTTATGGATTGTTGGTTAAATCCCTCACCATGAACTAATTTAATAGTTGGTGGGGGATGTTTGGGTTTTAAGTTATTTTCATGCTTTAGTTTTTAATAATAAATCTGCCTTGGCACGGTTTTATCTATTCGGCATTCTTTAATGTTTCCTAAATACTCTACCAAGCGAGAGCTGGCACTGTTGGCCTATTGTGCCTCAATATCTTAACAGACTTGGGGTGGCAACGAATAAGTTGTTGAATACTGAGGAGAGAAGCTTCGAGAGAAGTCGTTCAAGTAGATGAACTTACTTCGGGAGTGAAATCTACCCCTTAGGAGTATAGATTGGAGCTTAATCAAATTGGTTTATTTAAAAACAAACACTATAGAGATATAGGGGTTTTTACATGATCAATTTAGGGCAATGACCATCGAGAGAGGCTTTGCCAATTGTGAATCTGCTCGGCAAACAATGCCAAGACAAGTTGTTGTTAAAGGCCAGCATGGCATGAACAACGTGAAAGCCAGGCATTCCCTGCCAACGCTCATCATTCATTAAAACACCTTCCTTGCCAACGTCTTTACTTTACTTTCATTTCTTTACTTTTTAATTATTTTCCAAAACCAATTTTAAATCAAATCAACTTTTTCATAAGGCAAGTAACAATCAAGGCAATTGAATTCCAAGTCAATCTCTGTGGGATCGATACTCAGCTTACCAGTTGTATTACTTGCAGGCCATGTATACTTGCACGCAAAAGACTCCTTTTGGCATATTCTTATATTTTCCAAGACATATTTTCTGCCACTTTTGCCAACATTCACTCAGAGAGTCTACACCTCCATATTCATGAGTTCAACGTTATATTGAGGCTTGACTGGCTCGGAGAATATCAAGCTTGGGTGGACTGTTCGAAGAAGAAATTGTATCTTCAAGGTCTTGGCAAGGAAATCATGACTCTTATAGATTCTAAGGGTAAGAGATCATTGTTATATGTCACTACAAGTAGGGAAGAACCTCAATTGCATGATATAGATATAATGCAAGAATTTCTTAATGTGTTTCTCGATGAACTTTTGGGTTTACTACTCACCCGTAAATTTGAGTTTGGGATTAAAGTGTAACCTGAAACCACCTCGATTTCCATCGCACCTTATCGACTGAAACCAGTTAAACTCATTGATCTAAAGGTACAGATTCAAGACCTGTTGAATAAAGGTTTTATTCGACCAAGTTCCTCACCCTGGGGAGCTCCAATCCTCTTTGTCAAGAAGAAAGATGGATCCATGTGCCTTTGTATTGACTACTGACAGTTAAACAAACTCACCATCAAGAATAAATATCTTTTACCGAGAATCAATGACTTATTTGATCAACTTAAGGATGCAATCATCTTTTCTAAGATTGATCTAAGGTCTGGATACTATCAAATGAGAGTTAAAGAATGTGATGTGCCTAAGACAGTTTTACGTACAAGGTATGGCCATTACAAATTTTTGGTTATGTCCTTTGGGTTAACCAATGCACCAGCTACCTTTATTTGTCTCATGAATCAGGTTTTTAGACCATATCTTGATAAGTTTGTAGTGGTGCTCATAGATGACATATTGATTTATTCCAAGAATCAGGATGAGCATCGAGACCACCTTCATTTTATACTCCAAACCCTCCGAGAAAAATAGTTGTATGCCAAGTTTAGTAAGTGTGAGTTCTACCTCAATGAAGTTTTATTCTTAGGACATATAGTTTCTGCAAAGGGTATCCAAATGGACCCAAAAAAGATTCAAGCTATAGTTGATTGGAGGCCACTGAAGAATGTAGGGGAAGTTCATAGTTTTCTTTGACTTGCTAGTTATTACAGAAGATTAGTTAAAGGATTTTCTATAATAGTTGCACCATTAAGCAAACTTCTACGGAAGGATATCCTTTTTGAATGGACGGAGAAGCAGCAACGCAATTTTGATCAGCTTAAGCAAGTATTGACTCACACATCAGTTCGAACCTAACCTGAATCTGGTAAAGACTACACCGTATATAGTGATGCACCGCATCAGGGTTTAGGGTGTGTATTGATGCAAGAAGGCAAGGTTGTTGCATATGCTTCACGACAATTTAAGCCACACAAAATGAACTATCGTACCCATGATCTCAAATTGATTGCGGTTGTCTTTGCCTTAAAGATCTGGAGGCATTACCTCTACAAGAAAATTTCTATCTTTATACCAACTACAAGAGCCTCAAATACTTGTTGACACACAAAGAGCTTAACCTTTGTCAAATGAGATGGATGGAACTTCTTAAAGATTATGACTTTGTAATTGATTATCACCCAAGCAAGGCCAACACAGCTGATGCACTCAGCCGCAAACCTCCGCCTGCTCCTCGAGCTATCAACGCTCATTTCAAGTTATTAAGACACCGACCCTTAGTGGCTGAACTTCAATTTTAGTCTACCATTGTGTTGAGAATCAAGTCACTGCAAGATCAAGACCCTGAATTGCAAGCTATCCTTTCCAAACTCTAGAGTAATCTTGATCCTGACTTTAAAGTTAACTCTGAGGAACTTGTGTTTTCGTAATAGAATTTGTATACCAAATGACAAATCCCTCCGTAAAGACATTCTCAAGGAAGCTCACTATAGACCTTTCTCGGTTCACCCTGGGTTAGTGAAAATGTATAAAGATATTCAGGAATTGTATTGGTGGCCAGGAATAAAGAAAGCCATTACAGAGTTTATATCCAAGTGCTTAACGAGCCAATGAGTCAAAGCTTAACACTGTGTCCCTACAGGATTATTGTAACCTATTGAACTTCCCCAATAGAAGTGGGAAAGAATAGCCATGGACTTTGTTAGTGGACTACCGTTCACTCCAACTAAGCATGATGCTATTTGGGTCATCGTTGACCGTTTTACTAAGTCAGCCCATTTCTTACCTGTCAGAATGGACTACATCTTTCCAAGTTAGCTTACTTGTACCGCAAGGAAGTGGTTAGACTCCATAGAGTACCCAAGTCAATCATCTCCGATAGAGATCCATGTTTTGCTTCACAGTTCTGGAAGGCACTGTAAGAAGCTTTAGGCACTTGAGTCAATCTTAGTACAACTTTTCACCCTCAGTCTAATGGCCAATCAGAAAAGGTAATTCAAATGTTAGAATAAATGATTCGTGCATGTGTCCTTGATTTTGAAGAGACTTGGGAGAGGTCCCTACCTCTCATCGAGTTTGCCTATAATAACAATCATCTATCGAAATGGAACCTATGAAGTATTGTAGGGCAAAAAATGTAGAACACCGTTATGTTGGTCTAAACTCGGTGAAGGCAAGATGTTGGGCCCTGACTTCCTTGGGAAACTAAAAAACGGGTTACCATTATTCATGATAGTTTAAAGGCCGCCTTCGAACGACAGAAGGCATATGCTGATCTTAAGATGAGAGATATACAATATGAGGTTGGTGAGGAAATTTTCTTGAAAGCCTCTCCATGGAAGAAGATTCTTCGTTTTGGTAAAAGGGGAAAACTAAGTCCTCGATTCATTGGACCGTTCAAAGTGATTGAAAGAGTTGGTCTCGTAGCTTACCGGCTAGCTTTGCCCCAGGAGTTAAGCAAGATTCATGATGTATTCCATATATCAATGCTCCGTAAATATACATTTGATCCATTACATATTATTGAGCCTGAATCGATGGAACTTGAACCTAACCTGACCTACAAGGAAGAATCTGTACAGATATTGGCAAGAAAAGTCAAGAGACTTTGAAACAAGAATATTCCTTTAGTCAAGGTGCTTTGGAGAAGTCACAAGATCAAAGAAGCTACATGGGAACCGAAAGAGACAATGAGGAACCAATACCCACATCTCTTCAGTTTAGGTAAAATTCGAGGATGAATTTTTTCTTAAGGGGGATAGTTATAACACCCCAAAATTAGGCCTAGTCAAAATTCAATTCCCGCAATTAGAAATTTTGCATCGAAAAGTTAAAATATAACGTTGACAATTGACCAAGTAATCAATTATTGGATTATTGAACCATAATTAAGTATTGGTATTGTTTAAGGATTCCATTGTAAACATTGAAACTTACCTTAGTGGCTAAATTAGAAAAATTGAAAGTTTAGAGACTAAAGTATAGAAAAGGGAGAGTTGAGGGACTAACCTTGCGATTAGCCCTTCCTCAATCCTAATCACAACATAAGTGGGATTAGTAGAATTGGTTCATTCATATGAAGGAAAGCTCAAACAATAAAATGGGAAAAGGAAGAAAGAAAAGCTTACCGGTTAATCTCCAAGCAAGCACCACACCATTCTTTATCTTCTTTCTCTAGCATTAAGCAAGCAATGACCTCCATTAGAGCCTTAGTGAATCTTTGATTTTCTTTAAGATTATCGTTTCCAAATTATAGATATTGATCGGGTAAACAATACCCCTTAATTGATTTATCGATTCCATGGCTAAAACCATGTCTAAATCCAAACCCAAGAAGTTATGAACCTTAGAATTTCCTAGGGATATCAAAGTTCAATCTTTATTGTTTTTCATAGTTAATAAGTTGCTATGAATCTATTATTGATACTGAAATCTTTGTGATTTCTATTCCTTGTAGCTTAAGAGAATTGTAGCGACCTTTTTTTTCTCAAGTCTCCAAAAGGAGTAATATGTTTCCTTTCATTTTTGGGAAAATATTTGAAAAGGTAAGGAAGTCCTTTAAAAAAATTGAGTTTTGGAAAATAAAAGACTTGGAGTCTCCACTGGCCACTAAGGTAGGCCGGACACCATAAAACTAGAGATTCGTTCGAAAACAGGTTCGAGAGTTGGTTACGAGTGGGGAAAGATTAGCACCCCCATCGTACCCGAAAATTGGTACCAAAATATATGTTGATTTTAATTGATGGAAATTTTCAAAATTTAAATTGGCTTTAATTAAATGGTTCGTAATTGAATATAAACTTTAATTAGACGGGCTTTTATCAAATTGGTGAATTCGAATTAATTGAATATTTAATTAATAAGAGTGACAATACCTTGGACCATAGATTAAACCAACATCGAATAAGCCCGACTGCCTTGTTAATTTATGGTTCAAACTTCATTCATCACCTTTATGCATGATGCTAGCAGTTAAGAATGATGTTATGACTTGTCAAAATTTTATCTCAGAATACATTTACCTTCAAACGGTAAGAATTAATTCGAATATTTGGTCAACATCCAATGAGCCAGAACTTTTACAACACAAATATCGGAATTAATATATACCTTCTTTTTATAATTTAATTTAATTAACCATATGCATGTCTACTAAAATATTAGTCATATGAATGACAGATAAAATGCATGGCAAGGAAGAGCTTGAAATTAAAGCCCTAGGCCCACTATAGTCCTAACCTAAAAAGGCCCAAATTATGGAAACTCAATTAATGATCTAATTATTAACTAGGTTAGTCTAATATTAACCCAAAATTAATTAAAATTCTAAAAAAACTAGAAAGCCCCGATAATTTATGGATTATCTTGAATCATAATAATTAATTTGATTAGTTTTAAACTAGCATCCCAATAAGCCAAGGATACTATTTAAAATGAATCGAATTAATTAATTATGGTTCCAATTAGATGTCCACCTAAGTCCAATATCAATTTTATCCTAGAGGGTAGTTAAGAAATGTTCAACTAATTCAATGAATTTAACATTTATCCCTATGAGCCAAGGGTAAATTTAAATTAATTAAATTAATTCAAACCTTAAATCTAACTATGGCTCTAAAAATCTAATCCTAAATTTAATTTAATTAATTTAAATATTATGCCCTAATAAGCCGAGCGCACAATTTAAATTAATTAAACTAAATTACCCTAAACTAACCTAAAAGGCTTAACCTAATAAAACACTAAAAGGGCAACAAAGATAAAAACAAACATCGTGAATAAAAAGGACACAATGTAGTGAGTTCGAAAAAGCACGAACAACAAACCCAAATCTACACCAAGTAAAAGTAGAATGCAAATATTTATATATATACAGATTTACGAACAAAGAAACCAAAGATATTGTTTTTAGTATCATATACATATTAATATACAAGCAATATTATTTATGAAAATCTAAAAACAAATTTAAAAAAAAAACGTATACATGTTAATACATACACCATATCATATATAACATGTTAAAACGGTTTAATATAAAACCCATAAGTTCATAACAATTTAAAAAAACAAAATACAATATAACTACACGGATATACAAACCTAAGCTACATAGACAACACAAATCAATTAAAACACACAAATATAAATAAAAAAAAAACCACTCAAATAAACATAAGAAAAAAAGCATCTAACTGGGTACAAATTAACATACATAAACACGTAGATAAACCTAAAAACAGAGACTGAAATTAAAAGATGCATGGTGATGAGGGCTATAAAGCAAGTAAACCAATGGATTCGGGGGACCAGATTGAAACGAAATGAAACTTTGAGGGGCCAGGGAGATATTTACCCATTAAAATTAGATTAAATATGAAATAGGGATGAAATTGAAAATCAAAACAAAAATCAAGGGACCGCGGAAGGGATTTTGAAACACAGAATGGCCTGAAAGATAGCTTGAAAACTCGGTAGGACTGGAAGTAAAATAAGACCATTTTTAAAGGCACCAATTAATCCTAAAAAGGGACAAGATTGAAAAGTGTTGAAAACTTGCAAGGACTGAGAGTGTAGTTGAAAAACGCGGAAGCCTTCACTGTGAGATTTCAAGGACGCAGAGGTCCTTATTATGTTATTAAACCAAAAAAATTTAAAAGGTGATACAAAACACACCGTAAAAGGTATTCGAAATAACTTTTCCATTTTTAAACTATTCGAAATAACTCTCCCAAAACCTCTGAACCGTCCTTTGTAGTTTATGAGGTTAACATGAAATTGCCTGGATTTTCCAGAAATTAGCCATATACTGTCGCCCAAACCACCGTAAATCGATTGCCGCCCGCCGCTCACCAGCACCAGCGAACTACGAAACAACCCCCAAAAGATTTCCCTTCTCCCTCTAAAATGATATTCGACCTTGGATTTTTTAAAACGAGAACCCATCTTCCTGGATTTGAAAATCTCCCTGCCAGTTCACCGTGCATGGCCTTAGGGAGACCAAGAGGCTTATCAGCGGCGTGGACAGAGTCGAACGGCCACCGAGGTAAAAAATTCCCAACCCTAAAGATATTCTTTTTACTTTATATGCTTCGAATTAAAAAAGAAGGAGAGGATGCCTCTGAACCTTGAGGCTTTTTTTATATTGCTTGCTGTGTAAATCTCCCTGTTAGGGCTACAAAATGGTGTAGGGTTCAATTTTATAACCGAAATTACATAATAATAAAAACCAAAAAGAACTTCCATTGGTTGCATCACTAGATATGAAATCCGTTCTGGAATTTTTATTTGCATGCATGCTCATCTCTGAGATTGTCGGCTTGTCGCCTGTTTTTTTGTTTGTTTTCATGTACAAGACCTGATATCTGATATCTGTTATGGCTCTGACATTTGTGTATTTTGGTTGCATGCGCAGCGGTCGGAAGAAGGACCACTGGTGATTTTGGCTAATTGCGGGGAATGGCAGATGTTGCTTGTAATGGCAGATAAAGGGTTTTCAGTTGGGGCGGCCTGACTCTTCACGGGGAGCTGGGAAGGCGCTCGTGAAGATCTAAAATGTGAGGGCATACGCATGCGTGAAGGACCCGGAAGGCCAGGGCGTGGTCACGTGAAGAAGTTAAAAGGGCTCAACAGTGAGCCTGATGTGCTCGTGTGGAAATTAAAGCTTCTAGCTTCAAATCGGGATCGTTAGATCATGCCAGATCTAACGATGTAGGAGCAGCCGCGCAGAAACCAAAAGGGCATTAGTTTTTTCCTAATGTAATTAGGTTTAGGTTTATTTATTTGGGCTCCAAACGGGTTTGTCACATATGTAATATTTTGGGTTTTGTAAAGCTTTGTAATTGGACTGTCTAAATAAATATTAGGCTCTATTTATTTTATATTATTATTGCTTTTCTGTTTTGTTTAATAACAATACTAATAACATTAATAATAATAATATATTATAATGATAAAACCATAATAGTTAATGATAATATAAATACTAACGATAATAATATAATTAATAATAAATATGTGATGATAATACTGACGTAAATATACTAATAGTATTTAGGGTTTTTAAACATATAACAAGATAATAGTAATACTAATAACAAATATAGTATAATAATAATAATAATAATTTTAGGGTTTTGAATTAATAAATAATAGTTATAATATTAATTAATAATATATAAAAAATGTAATAATAACCAAAGCCCATTATTTCAAATATTCACAAAAATAAAAAACGGGTTAACACCCCGGATAAAATTAGTGATTACAACGGTCCCTCTTTGCTTATCCTTGTGGAACAAGAATAAAGCAAAGAACATAAGTACTAATTTTATCCGACTTCCATGTTCGAAGATTTCGAGCTGCGATTTCCTCCTATATAGAACTGTTCACCCTTCCTCTTCCTGAAATCCTGGAGCTTCAGGTTCTTCCTATATAGAACCTTTAGCTTGTCTTGAGGCAGATCCTTCGAGCCACAAGTCTCTCCTATATATAGCTTGTTGCCTTGAAATCCTGGAGCTACGAGTTTTTCATATATAAAACTCTTCACCTTGAAGTCTTCAAGCTACGGGTATCTTCAATAAAAAATCTTCAATAAGATCTACCTCTTCAACATGAAGCTGCAGACCAAATAAAAGGATTCACGCCAACACGACTACCAATCAAAAATCTTCAATAAGATCTACTTCTTCTTCATGAGGCTACAGACCATATAAAAGGATTCACGCCAACACGACTACCAATAAAAAATCTTCAATAAGATCTACCTCTTCTTCATGAGGCTGATGACCACATAAAATGATTCACACCAATATGGCTACCAATAAAAAGTCTTCTATAAGATCTACCTCTTCTTCCTGAGGTTGCAGACCATATAAAAAGATTCACGCCAACACGGCTACCAATCAGAAATCTTCAATAAGATCTACCTCTTTAAAATGAAGTTGTAGACCAAATAAAATGATTCATGCTAACATGGCTACCAATCATAAATCTTCAATAAGATCTACCTCTTCTCCATGAGGCTGTTGACCAAATAAAAGAATTTACGCCAACACGGCTACCAATTAGAAATCTTCAATAAGATCTACCTCTTCTACATGAGGCTGCAAACAAAATAAAAGGATTCATGCCAACACGGCTACCAATCGAAAATCTTCAATAAGATCTACCTTTTCTTGATGAGGCTGCAGAACAAATAAAAGGATTCATGCCAACATGGTATCAATCGAAAATCTTCAATAAATTCCCTAACTCCAGATCTTCTTGACATAAAAAGATGATCCCCATTCCTGAATAACCGAAGATTGGAAGACCTTTAGAAATCCTAATTATACAAGTCAAAAGACTCTTGATTCTTTTCTGAGATTTAATTCTCCTCTCGTAAAGTTGTAGATCCAACCTCTTATCAATCTTTAAATGGTTGTTTAAAATAAACAAAATGCTATGATGATATGAGTCAGCATGCTCCTAACGTAAGGACGTCTAACTACAAATGATGCTTGAGTAGAGTCATTTTTAGAATTGTTAGGGAAAAACCCTTGCTTTCTGGTCGATCACTCTTAATTTCCATGGGCTTTCTATCTTTGCTAAATCTTCATCTTTTGTCTCATTTTGAAAGGAGATTGCTGACTTGCACCGGTCAGAACAAAATTAATCATTTCATGAAGCTCAATTTTGAAATATTGCCACTACTCCACTTGGGCTTAAATGTTGTCTCTTTTAAGGCTCTTCATGGCGAGCCTTCTTCTACAACAACGCTAGGGTGAACACATGCCCCTAAATCTTCTAAACCTTTCTTACTTCCACAAGGTCCAATCTTTATTTTCTGAACCAAACAAAACATTATGGCAGAAACTTACTTCAACTCTCTGAACTATCTGGTATATGAAATCTTGCTATTATTCTCTTTGTAATCACTGATAAATTATTCCTTTAGGCTAGGCCGACCATGTAGACCTGAAACTTTATCCCTGAAGCCATATAGAGAAATATTCTTCTACTTTTTGATCTTAGTAGTAACTCCTTCCACCTTGGGGTTTAACTGTTATTTTGCCTCTAACCCATCGGTACGGTATTTCTTCTATCTCGATGTTTGGCTGAAAATATGCCCCATAAATCTCCAAACTTTATTTCTTCAATAAGGCTAAATCTCTATTTTGTTGATCCAACCAAGACATTATGACAGATATTCATTTTGAGTCCTTGAACTGTGCAGTGCACTGAGTCTTGCTATTATTCTCTTCAGAATCACTGAGGGGTTATTCCTTCGTGTTAGGTCGTTGTACATCCTTGACCTTACATTCTAAAATCTATATAGAGAAACCATATTCTTTCTATTTCTCTTTTTTCTTTTTTTCTTTTTTTCTTTTCATCTATATGTCAACTTGCTGGCTATTATTTCAACAAATGATGTTTTTTGGGTTAATATACAAAATCAGAATCAATAGAAAAAAGAATAGAATGCCCCAGATATCAAGTACAAGAGCGTCTTAGATTCAATCCCTCGGTGGTCAACTGCTTGCCCTTGAATATTGTGGCGATATTTGAAGTTGTAAAATTCTTCCCATATTGCTCGGTTCATCCTCGTGATTATGGTATTTGCTTGATCTGTTCGAAAACTACTCCTTCTAGTTCTCATTATTTTTCTCCAAAATATGTTTACGGTTTTCAAATTTGCTTAACACATAGAGTGCAAAAATATCAATATGAGAATCTTAGTACAAATATATTCTGATCGCAATTAATATAGTACCAGTGCCTTCAAAGAGTCATCTTTGACGCTAAGGTATTGAACAGGTGGAGTATATCTCCTTATTAGATTTGTTCTCCCCCCATAGCTCCATCAGGATGCTCTGAGACTTATTCCATTGTTCGTTGATTTTAAAGATTTATCTCTGATGTTGGGGTATTAAACAGGTGGAAACTAGTTCCTTACCAGATTTGTTATTCCCCACAACTCCATCAATTGTTCATTTCTTAACAGATTTTTTTAATTTTGATTGTTTATGATGTTAAAGGAATTCTCAGGTTTAAACAACTCCATCGGTCTTCTCAATAAGATTTTCTTATCATCGAACATTATCGAAGGAGTAGTAATCTTACGTCTCGCGCTTTACCGACCGGAGCATACTAAGCAGAAAATCATACTTTATCGTGATCACAACATTCAATTGATCTTTTTATTAGAATCAATGTCACACCATGCACATGATATCCTAGAATCTATAAGGGTAAGAAACAATATACATATATTTTTACTTAAAAGATGTATCCTTTCATTGAAATAAAAAGGCAAACATAACATATGCCCTTAAAAAAAGATCCTTGCTACTTTTGGGCAAAGAGTAGCAAAGTTGATTACACACATAAAAAGGAAAGCAAGAAAAACCTGCAAGAAAAAGCAAATAAGACAAGACTTAAAAACATGGATAGGATGCCCTAGAAATCCTCAACTATTGCAACATTGGTCATTCATCCCAAATCTTCAATCCTTCAAAAACCAAGCCTCTTTGTTGACCTTAGGTCTTCTATTCTCAAAAGAAAGTATTTCTCTCTTAATAAATTCATAGATCTTATCTTTCAAAAGCACACACTCTTCTGTTGTATGGCTAAAGTCACCTTGATGATATCCACATGGAATCCTGGTACCAAACACATCAGGGTTGAAATAAGCATATCATTTCATGGAAGGTGGCCTCAAGAGTTTATTCAAAACTAACAGGGGTAGCAGCTCAGAATTTGACATCGGGAATAGCATCTATGTCCTCTTGTTACTCCATTTTATATCATTATCATGCATTTTAGCATTTCTTGCCCCATTTTCCTTAAACAGAATTCCCCTTCCTTGAGAACGTCATTATTCTCAAGCACTGTCACTTTTGTGGACTCTTCTAGAACTGCTCCTGAATTCTCAAGTGGGTTCAAAACAATACTTTCCATGGAATAGTTGTGATCATGAAAATTGTTGACATCTTCAGGTTTCGCTGATGTTGGCAATTTCACTTTATCCACCTCTTTTATGGCAGCAATTTTATCTTCCCCCAATTTATATAACTGGCAACGGCTGGAAAATTAATCTTTATACCTGGACCTGTTGTCTCAAGCTCTACCACCCCAAGATCTAGAAGATGTTAAACCTTATGCTTAAAACTCACACATCTCTCGATAGAATGCCCTTGAATTCTGTAGCGACTGTGAGAGTGCTTGGCAAAAGGGTAGAAAAATATGTTAGAAATGTCTAAAAACAGTGCCAAGACGAAGTCTTTTGCGTGCAAGTATACACGGTCGACAAGTTATACAGCAGTAAGCTGAGTATCGATCCCACAGAGATTGACTTGGAATTTAACTGCTTTGATTGTTTACTTGTTAAGGGAAAAAAGATTGTTGAGTTGAAATTTGTTTTGAAAGTGATTTAAGGAAAATAAATTAAAATAAAATAAAAACATTGGCAAGGAAGGGTTTTCAAATGAATGATGAGCGTTGGCAAGGGAGGCCTGGTTTTCACGCTATTCATGCCATGCCAGCCTTTAATAATTTTCTGTCTTGGTATTGTTTGCCGAGCAGATTGAAAGTCGGCATTGCCTCTGTCCATGGAAATGCCCTAAATTAACCATGTAAAAAAAACCCATATGTCTATAGTGTATGTTTTTCATAAATCAATTTGATTAAGTTCCAATCAGCGCTCCTAAGGGGTAGAATCACTCCCGAAGTAAGTTCATCTACTTGAACATCTTCTCTCGAAGCATCTCGCCTTAGTATCTAGCAACAGATCGTTGCCCCTTAGTCTATTAAGATATTAAGGTTCAATAAGCCAACAATGCCAGCTCTCGCTCGGCATAGTTATTGTAAAGCATTGAAGAATATGTCAGATGGGGAAAACAATGCCGAGGCATTTTAATTATTAAAGACAAAACATAAAAATAGCGTTTCAACGCAAACATCCCCCACCAACTATTAAATTAGTTCAGGGTAAGGGTATCAACCATAAAACCTTCATCGTTTCTCAACAACATCATCATTTAAAAATAAAAATAACTAAACAAAGAGAATGGGCAAGAAGGGGATCCGGTGATACAGCCTTTCAATAGCTTCAAGCCCTCAGTCTAGCTGGTCAAACCACACAGCCTTCCTTTTTCGATCGTCAATGAATGGTCCTTCAAGTCCCTCCATTATGTGCTTGCTTGAGTTCTTTAAATAGGCGTGCAAGGATAACCCAACATAAACCTTGAAAATTGAATTTTAAATGCGCAAGGGATAAGGAATGTGATCATCATATCCAGATTTAAAGTGATAAGGTGATAAGCTTATCAGGTTTTCACTAGGGCTGACGTCATCTGCCATCGATCCTTTGGCAGCCGAGCTAGGTATTGTTTGGTCCATCTGTGCTAGATAAACTTGGCATCCTATTTTTTCAGAGTTTGCCCAAAATCTATTTTTTGCAGTCAGATCTGGTCTTATTTTTTTGGGCTGGCATTGCCAAGGGTTCTTTGCAAAACTCCTCTAGCAGCCTATTGCCAAGGGTGCTTTGCATTTCTCTTCTGGCCCTTCACTTTGCTCTGTCAACTGCTCTGCCATGCCTGCTTGCTTGCCTGTGTCCTACATCAAAACAAGAAAAATAACCCTTCACATTGGCATAAACACAAAAAATCCCCTATCTCCTAACTCCTTATGCAAATGCATGAAATTATCATCTAAATGCAACTAAATATGCTCAAAGACAAGCAAAGATACTGTAAAATAGGCATAAAAATCAGTACTTTTTAGGAGGTAACACTTCCCCAAACTTAACTCATTGCTTGTCCCCAAGTAATGCAACTAACATATATATATATAACAGTAAAAAAAGAAAAGTACCTCGGCAAAAATTTGGTCGAAATGCCAATAAGTGCTGGCAAGCAGAATCTGGCTCTAGTTCTGTCCTTAGATATCTCAGTGTAATAATGCCAAGCAGATAAGCAAATTCAAGTGCAGCAATATAACTCCAGTCTAAGGTCATGAAGAGTGCACGATGTGCAGGCAATATGCATCAAGTATCCTTTCACTCCCTTAGTCAAATTTACTACCTAAACTCAGAATTTTTATTTTTCTTTTATTCCTGCCAAGGGTTTCTGTTGGCAACCTATTGCCAAGGGTTCGGCATCGTTTGGTCCATCTGTGCCAGACAAACTTGGCAGCCTATTTTTTTGCCATTCTATTTTTTTGGAGTTTGCCCAAATGCTATTTTTTCGCAGTATGATCTGGTCTTATTTTTTCAGGCTGGCATTGCCAAGGGTTCTTGGCAAAACTTCTCTAGAAACCTATTACCAAGGGTGCTTGGCATTTCTCTTTTGGTCCTTCACTTTTCTCTGCCAACTGCTTTTCTCTACCATGCCTGCTTGCCTGTGTCCTGTATCAAAACCAGGAAAATAACCCTTCACACTGGCATAAACACAGAAAATCCCATATCTCCTAACTCCTTATGCAAATGCATGAAATTATCATCTAAATGCAACTAAATATGCTCAAAGACAAGCAAAGATACTGTAAAATAGGCATGAGAATCAGTACTTTTGAGGAGGCAACAAATTTCGACATAATAATCGCAATGATCTTCCTTATTGAACCAACTCGGATATGGAGGTGACTGAGCTTTAACAAAGCATGGTGCAATCAGTCAAGCTTCTAGCAACTTTGAAAATAACTCCCGGTAGGTAAGAGGAATAGAACTGAATTGAAAGCCATCTATATTCTTACCTTTCTCTTGGAAACTAAAAGTCAGGTTTGCCAACAACTGAAAAGATTTTTGTGGTCCTACCTCATATGTCCTTCCATTCGTTGGTGAAGACAAAACCTTTAAGAGAGACTCTTTAATCTTATCCAACGTTAATTCGATGGGACATCCAAAAGTAGTACGGACTACCTCATACTGGTTGACAATGGCTTGATCTTTATTAGACAAAGTCATTTCTGTCGTAAAGTCGCAATCCCAACTCTCACTTACCTTTCCAATATCCCTTTGCACGAACGAGTCTTTAGTCAAGCTCTTTCCTTTGGTCATGATAGCCATCATACCCATCAATTCATTGATTTGCCCTATAGCTTCCTCTTGGAACTTCTTCACATATGCCATCATTTCCTTTTGATTCCCAACCAAAAGCTCCTAGAGCTCATCGAGCTTATCCACCCTAGCCACTAGATCATTCATACTTCTGAAGTTGTACTGGCTAGAAGTCATCCGTTTGTTCTCTTTATTTTCTGAGGTGACCGCCCCTCTTGAAATGACTTCTATTTTAGCGAAACTTCTTTCCATTTGCTCTTCGATTAATGGTACGTAATCCCCGACAATGAATTTTATTATTTCATGAATTAATGCATGCAATGCGTCGTATGCATGATAGAAATAAATAACCATAACTGAAACTTAGAAATGCACAAATAAATGCAAACATGAAGAACCGAAATTATTACACATGAAATCTTTTGATCTATTTCAATACTTAGCAATTTTTGCAAACAAATGCAACATAATGTAAACATGCATGAATGCAAAGAAAATCACTAATTTGGCAAACATCCTTATTAAAAACTTGCATTAATGGAGACATTGTTTCATTACAACAATGGCAGAAAATCGCTGGACATACGACCCACACCAAGAATGCCTTTGTTCATTTTTCAACTCTTCTTTGGCATATTCCTGAAGTCCGATAGCATCCCATGCTAGAAACTAAAGCTAGTGGGTAATTCCTCGTACTCGAGCCATCAAGTTTGTCGTCTCTTGTCCGTGCCCCTAAATATTCTAAGCATCTTGGAGTCATTCCCTCATCGGTATCTAATACTCTCAGATTGCCCCTTTGTGGCTTGCAACTTGGTCCTTGAGCTTCTGAACCTCGATCTCTCTTTACACGAATCTACCCTTCGGTCAATCACCCTTTGTTTGGAATTCCTCGGAGTTCTTCTCATCGTTGTTATGTACCAAATCTCCCATTGATTAAGCCTTTAATTTTAGACTATTTCCAAATCAGTGTTTTCTCAATGATATGACAAGATATAAAAATAAAGAAAATAAAAGGAAAAAGGTTAGTAATGGACAGAACAAATAAATTAATTAAATGAAAAAAAGTAGCAAAGCGAAGTAACCAACGAAGAAAAGCGAAAAACCTAACTGCATGAATTCTAATTCGCTATGGTTATTCGCATGGCTCTAATCGGGGTAGGCTTCTTAGATTCTCACGCATGTGGGTTCGGTTCTAATCAAGGGTACCTGAACCTATCTTATTACCTACTAAGGCAACAAGAACCCTAATTATGGCCCATTATAGGCTTGCGAATTGGATTCGGTTAGAAGAAAAGCACGACCTAGTGACGTGGATGGCTGCTCACATGTCAAAAGGCGTGGATTCTGAAAGTGAATTACCTACCCGTAGAGGGCTACTTATGTGGGTATGTGGCGTTTCACTCTCACTTAAGGGACAAAGCTCGGGTATAAAGCTTGATGATCATGATGCAACACATGTAGGTGATTCCTTAGAAATTAAATGAGCAATTAATTCAAAACCACCAATTATCAAAGCCTGTGTAATTAAAAAATTATCTTCAAAAAAGAGCAAATTAATTAAAGTCAATTCAAATTTCGATATTTCCATCATTAAAAGCAACAATATTCTCTTGGCTTAACTCTCTTTTTTGTTTTTGTAAAAAGAACAAAAATCTCTCCCCAGCGGAGTCGCCGGCTGTAGAGACCCTTTTTTTCTCAAGTCGCCAAATGGAGTAATAGGTTTCCTTTCGTTTTGGGGAAAATGTTTGAAAATATTTGAAAAGGTGGAGAAGTCCTTTAAAATTGTGTTTTGGAAAATAAAAGACTTCGAGTGGCCACTGGCCACTAAGGTAGGCCGAACACCATAAAACCAGAGATTCACTCGAAAACGGGTTCGGGAGTTGGTTACATGTGGGGAAGGACTAGCATCCGCATCGTGCCCGGAAATCGGTACCAAAATATATGTTGATTTTAATTGATGGAAATTATCGAAGTTTAAATTGACTTTAATTAAATGGTTCGTAATTGAATATAAACTTTAATTAGACGGGCTTTTATCAAATTGGTGAATTCGAATTAATTGAATATTTAATTAATAAGAGTAACAATACCCCAGACCATAGATTAAACCTACATCGAATAAGCACGACTGTCGTAATAATTTATGGCTCAAACTTCGTTCATCACCTTTATGCATGATGCAAGCAGTTAAGAATGATGTTATGACTTGCCAAAAATTTATCTCAAATTACATTTACCTTCAAACAATAAGAATTAATTCGAATATTTGGTCAACATCCAATGAGTCGGGACTGTTACGACACAAATATCAGAATTAATAAATACATTCTTTTTATAATTTAAGTTAATTAAACATATGCATAACCATTAAAATATTAGAGTCATATGAATGACAAATAAAATGCATGACAAGGAAGAACTTGAAATTAAAGCCCTAGGCCCACTATAGTCCTAACCTAAAAAGGCCCAAATTATGAAAATTCAATTAATGATCTAATTATTAACTAGGTTAGTCTAATATTAACCTTAAATTAATTAAAATTCTAGAAAAAAAAACTAGAAAATCATGATAATTTATGGATTATCTTGAATCATAATAATTAATTTGATTAATTTTAAACTAGCATCCCAATAAGCCAAGGATACTATTTAAAATGATCGAATTAATTAATTATGGTTTCAATTAGATGTCCACTTAAGTCAAATATCAATGTTATTCTAAATGGTAATTAAGAGATGTTCAACTAATTCAATGAATTTAACATTTATCCCAATGAGCCAAGGATAAATTTAAATTAATTCGAACCTTAAATCTAACTATAGCTCTAAAAATCTAATCCAAAATTTAATTTAATTAGTTTAAAGATTATGCCTCAATAAGCCGAACGCACAATTTAAATTAATTAAACTAAATCACCCTAAACTAACCTAAAAGGCTTAACCTAATAAAACACTAAAAGGGCAACAAAGATAAAAACAAACATCATGAATAAAAAAGGGAACAATGTAGTGAGTTCGAAAAAGCACGAACAACAAACCCAAATACTACACTACGTAAGAGTAGAATGCACATATTTATATAGATACAGATTTACAAACAAAGAAACCAAAATATATTGTTTTTAGTATCATATACATATTAATATGCAAGTTATATTATATATGAAAATCTAAAAACAAATTAAAAAAAACGTATACATGTTAATACATACACCATATCATATATAACATGTTAAAACGGTTTAATATAAAACCCATAAGTTCATAACAATTTAAAAAAACAAAATACAATATAACTACACGGATATACAAACCTAAGCTACATAGACAACACAAATCAATTAAAACACACAAATATAATAAAAAACACACACAAATATACCAACATGAACACGTACAAAAGCATAAACAAAAGAAAAAAAGCATCGAATTGGGTACGAATTAACATACATAAACACGTAGATAAACCTAAAAACAGAGACTGAAATTAAAAGATGCATGGTGATGAGGGCCATAAAGCAAATAAACCAATGGATTTGGGGGACTAGATTGAAACGAAACTAAACTTTAAGGGGCCAGAGAGATATTTACCCATTAAAATTAGATTAAATCTAAAATAGGGATAAAATTGAAAATCAAAACAAAAATCAAGGGACCGCGGAAGGGATTTCGAAACACGGAATGGCCTGAAAGATAGCTTAAAAACGCGGAAGGACTAGAAGTAAAATAAGACCATTTTTAAAGGCACCAATTAATCCTAAAAAGGGGCAAGATTGAAAAGTGTTGAAAACTTGCAAGGACTGGGAGTGTAGTTTAAAAAAGCGGAAGCCTTCACTTTGAGATTTCAAGGACGCGGAGGTCCTTATTATGCTATTAAACCAAAAAAAATTAAAAAAGTGATATAAAACACACTTCTCAGTTGAAAATTAAAACTTCTCCATTTTTTAAACTATTCGAAATAACTCTCCCAAAACCTCTGAACCGTCATTGGAAGTTCATGAGGTTAACATGAAATTGCCTGGATTTTTCAAAAACCGACCATGTGTTGTTGCCCAAACCATCGTAAATCGATCACCGCCCGCCGCTCACTGGCACCAACGAACTACGAAACAACCCCCAAAAAAATTCTCTTCTCCCTCTAAAATGATATCCGACCTTGGATCTTTTAAAACAAGAACTTTTCTTCCTGGATTTGAAAATAACTGAACCGAAACCCAATTTTTTTAAAAATCTTTTCGACGTTCTCCCTGCCGGTTCACCGTGCATGGCCTCGGGGAGGCCAAGAGGCTTATCACTAGCGTGGACAGAGCCGAACGGCCACCGAGGTAAAAAATCCCAACCCTAAAGCTATTATTTTTACTTTATATACTTCGAATTAAAAAAGAATGAAAGGATGCCTCTGAACGTTGAGGTTTTTTTTATATTGCTTGCTGTGTAAATTTCCCCGTTAGGGTTACAAAATGGTGTAGGTTTCGGTTTTATAACTGAAATTACATAATAATAAAAACGAAAAAAACTAATATCTGAAATCCATTTTGAAATTTTTGTTTGCATGCATGCTCATCTTTGAGATTGACGGCTTGTCGCCTGTCTTTTTTTGTTCGTTTTCATATACAACACCTGCTATCTGATATCTGTTATGACTAACATTTGTGTATTTTGGTTGCATGTACCGCAGTCGGAGGAGGGACCACTGGTGGTTTTGGCTTGATGCGGGGGATGGTAGAGGTTGCTGGCCATTGCAGATGGAGGGTTGTTGGTTAGGGCGGCCTGACTCGTCACGGGGAGCTGGGAAGGCACGCGTGGAGATCTGAAGCATGAGGGCGTACGGCATACGCGCGCGTGAAAGAGCTGGAGGGCCAGGATATGGGCGCCTGATGAAGTTAGAACGGCTCGACAGTGAGTCTGACGCGCTCGTGTGGAAATTGAAGCTTTTAGCTTCAAATCGGGACCGTTAGACCGTGCCATATCTAACGGTGTAGGAGTGGTTGCACAGAAACCAAAAGGGCATTAGTTTTTTCTGATGTAATTAGGTTTAGGTTTATGTATTTGGGCTCCAAACGGGCCTGCCACATATGTAATATTTTGGGTTTTGTAAAGCTTTGTAATTGGACTGTCTAAATAAACATTGGGCTCTATTTATTTTATATTATTATTGCTTTTCTATTTTGTTTAATAATAATACTAATAATAATAATAATAATATATTATAATGATAAAACCATAATAGTTAATGATAATATAAATACTAACGATAATAAAATAATTAATAATAAATATGTGATAATAATACTGACATAAATATACTAATAGTATTTAGGGGTTTTTAAACATATAACATATAACAAGATAATACTAATACTAATAACAAATATAGTATATTAATAATAATAATAATAATAATAATCTTTTTTGGGTTTTGCATTAATAAATAATAGTTATAATATTAATTAATAATATATAAAAATGGTAATAATAATCAAGGCCTATTATTGTAAATATTCACAAAAATAAAAAAAGGGTTAACACCCGGATAAAATTAGTGATTACAAGAATTAAGGTGAAGAATCACCAAATCCCTCTAATTCAAACAAGTTAAAGAACAAAGGAGTTGTCGTCATGAAGCCCTAAAAGCTTCGGGAGTATTCATGAGTGTAGTTGGAGTTTCGGGATTGGCTAGGTACATTTTTCGATTTCATTGATGTTGTGTTTTGCATTTCCATCCATTATTTCAAGGTATGGTTACATTGAAGCCTTGTAAGAGGTACTATTGGTAAGTGTAACCCCCTCGACTCGGTCTAGACGCAAGACCGAACTGAGCGAGCTATATTAGGGTTTGTCGAGACAAACCCCAAAGAATTACAATCGAAACGGTCCATTTTTTCTTTTTATCTTATCTAAAGGCACAATTAATTCCTAAGGTGGTCGTGCTGGTTAAGGTGAAAACTACAACTCAATCAGGCGTCAATTCGACATCCAATTGCCCAAATTTGCGTTACAAGGACTAAAACATAATTTCTATTAATTTCAAAGACTTTCATAAAATTAAAGTTACCAGTCCTTAATTAGTCATATTTCATTTCCTCATGATAAATATCAACTTAAAGTAACCATCCAAACTCATTTAATTGCATAATTAAGAAACAAAGACCAAAATGCAAGAATTTCAAACGTCAGAAAGCATCTCAACCGAATTAGTGGCTAGTGTACCGGTACAGGTGTCTACCATATCGCAACGGCACTAAAAGATAAGGGAGTACCGATACGGTCCTCAAGCGTATTGGTACGAGCTTGTATGTTTTGAAATTTTGGATTCTAGTAGCTAAAGACCGTATCGATACGGTAACCCTTGTACTGACACCCTACATGTTTCTCTATAATGCGTACCGATATGGTTACCAGTCGTATTGGTACGCCTAGGCTATTTTGCCCACATTGAGCTGAGACAGGTCCCTGCATACCAATCCCCTGAGGACCCGTACCGGTACGGTGAGACCTATAATGACCTCTAGGTCCAACATATGACACTTTGGCTCAATTCCACATACTCACGTCAACTTCCAATCATCATTTAACATCACAAACATCAAATTCTCAAACATAGCAATATAGTAAGAGACTATAATAAGCATAGCAAAATCAAACAATCTCCTAAGAGCATGATTTCTACCCAAGCATGATTATTGTCTCCCAACCCCTCAAAACCAAGTATAAAGCATCATATAAGTCCAAAACATTAATCCAAACTTATACAAACATGGAGTAATCAAAATACATCTCCCAAAACAACCCAGACAAATTGCCTTCTTATTATTACTTAGTATTTATGAAACCATACTTTGAAATGTATTAATCCTTGGATCCTCCCTTGCTCATGCGCTGTTCGAGAAAACTATTTCTCTACATTGATGAGAAAAATAAAGCGTAGGCTATAAACTTTGTGAGGGGTTTGCAAAAACACTCATCAATGCATTTAAAATTATTTTAATGTTTATGTCTCAAAGCAAAACATCTCATGCTTCTCAAATCATCTCGAAATATGCATATTTAAATCATTTTCAACACATGTATTATGGATTCTATCTTTACTTTAATTTAAGCTTCACATCTCAACATCTCTATAACAAGCTTAAAGAGTGCCACATGTATAAATCACATTATATAAATATAACCATTTCTCATGATACATTATCTCATATATTGGCTTTCAAGTAACTCAAAACCAACAACTTTTCATTTCATAAAACACACCGGATACACGGATTTCTCAAATGGTTCCTACGAACACTTCACATGTATAAATCACTATTTTACATATGCATCAAATCAAACCATTTCAAATACATTAAACCATGTATTTCAATATTCTCAAAAATACTTTCATAAAACATATGACATTCTCAAAAGTCATCATATATGATCATTATCAATATCTTTCATTTCTAAAACATGCATAATACAGTGAGTAATCAAAACCATAAACATGTGCATGAGATTTCATTTTTCAAAACCGAAATTGAAAGTGAGCTTAACTGATACTTACTTTCAAGCTTAGATAAGTGTTTCAAACTTTATCTAAACTCTCACAAATCCTTTCAAGCCTTTTAATAGCAATAAAATACTTTTACACTCACCAACAATCCAACGTTATCTTACCGATGCGCAAATCAGGCTTCCAAAGCCTCCGCGCCTTCACCAAAAGCCAAAGGATTCAACTCCCCTGCTTTACCCAAACAAATACAGAGGATTAAAATGCATCTCTGCATCACAAACCTCCAGCAACCCACAAACACAACTTCGCCTCACAAGAATCCATCAAACACCTCTCTAATCTATCAAGAACATCACCAAACCTCTTCCAAACAAAGCCCAGCCAAAACCTAAAGCTTCAAACACCTCAAAAACATCAATTAACATCCAAAAAATCCTAATCACGTCCTTATACCTCCAGCATCTCCACAACAACAAGATCACACCAAAAACCAACTATAAACAACCTAGAAAACAAATAATTCACACACATAGTTTCAGGATTTAATTGATTAATCAATTCTTTCAACATCAAAACACATCCAAATGGAGATCTAAATCAATTAGATTCAACATGAAAATAGATCCAAATCAGTTTTCAACAATTTTCCAAGTAAAACTCATTTTAATCAACAATTCCATATTAAAATCATAATTCCTTAACATAAATCAATAACAAAGGATCAAGAACTTGGCAATTTCAAAAAAGAACCTTTAATTAGAGGAGAGAAATGAAAATCACCTCTAATTGTTGATTTCTCCCTTAATTGGCAAAGCTTGATGAAAATTCAATGAGATTTTGCAATAGGAATTGAAGAAATCAATTAGAAAACAAAAAGGAAATCAATAGGAATTGATTCTTGAGATTTTTTGGAGTGGAAATCTTAGTTTGGTTGCTGAGAAAGTTGAGAGAAAAAAAGGTTGGATGAAAAGTAGTTACGTAATAAAGTGATTTTACAAATTAAAAATCCTTTTAATAAATCCTCCTTCATTTAATTATAAAACAATTTAAAAACACCTTAAAATAAACTAAATTAAGAGAGAAATCTGATAAAAAGATTGGTCAAATAGCTCCTTAAAGATTCTAAGTTTGGACGGACCCTTTTACGATTTAGTCACCAAAAATAGTTTTGAAAACTTTCATTTTAGTCACTAGACCAAAGTGTCTCAAAATCAGATCTAATTTACACAAATTGAATTTACCAAATTACTTAAAATATTAATTAAGTAATTTCTAATATTTTTCCATATTTTATTTTATCAAAAATTGATTTTATAAGATTTAATTCTCGAAACTACTCGAATTGCCTAAACCGATTCTTCTGAATCACTTACCCGATCCAATTAACATATAGGCCCAATTTTAGGGCATTACAGTAAGCTTGGGTAAGCTTATTGCATTTATATAAAAATTATTGAATCATTACAATTATTGAATCATTACATTGTCATTGATGTCATTGGAACATTGAGAAAGGCCATATTAATCATTGTATATTGTTATTGCTATTTTGTTATTGTCATCGCTACCGTTATTGTTATTGGCCTAAGTAATGAATCCTTGGATATGAATGAATTGGGATACAATTGGCATGCCATAGAATTCATGAGCTCATTGGTATAGAGTGGATTGCGGTCCTTATAAGGCTCTATTTGGCGATGCTGGCGGAATATGTTAGTTTTGGTCTTATGGGCGATGTTGGAGGATATTGACCATTTATTGTTGGTGATGTTGGTTGGGAATTCGCGTATCCACATTTACATATCGATCCAAGGAATTAAGTTATTGAAATTATTGTTAAAATATGATTTGAGATGCATTTACATCGTTATCATGTTATTGATATCATTGGCATTCACGTTATTGCTGTTGACTACCTCACTAGGCTAAATAAGCCTAATGCATCTCACTTTCATGCATTTCAGGTTAAAAGGTGTGTTGGTTAAAGGATCGGAGCTAGAAGTGGTTTGAAACAAGTCACACCAACTATATGTAATGTAAACCTAGCCTTTGAACTCCTAATATTGGTGGCATAGGGTCTAGACAAATGTGACATAATGAAAGTTGGTAAAATTTGGTAAACTTGACCTCTAATGCCCTAATAAGTGAAATCATGGTAAATGGATTCGAAATGTTGTGAAATTTGACATGTAGGTAGGTATGATGTATATATATTTTCCTGTAAAAATTGGTAGCAATTGGACAAGGTTAAGGCATTTAATTCGATTAAAAACCAGATAAAATCTATCATTACAGACCTTGTCATACTAATATGGGTGACGGCGTATCAGTACGGCCTTGTATATTTGGTTAGTTTAACGTTAGGGTATCAATACGCTTATAAGCGTATCGGTACGGATCTTAGCCTCTAAAATATCTCTCGTATCTGGGTATTAATACGTACCTAGGCGTATCGGTACAGGTCTTAATCACTGAAAATATTGTAGTACCGTATCGACACCATATCGATCTTAAAGGTTGACCTTCTCGACATTAACCACGCTTACCGATACCCAGTATTAGTATGAGTTTAATGAAATTAACTGTTCTAATGATCATAGAAGGCGTATCGATACGACCTACAGCATATCGGTACAGTCAGTCGTCTCTGGAATTTGAGACCAACATAGCTTACTGGTACGGATGTACCCGTATCGGTATGGCCCCTAATGTTTATAAATGATTTAACAATCATGACACAGGCGTACTAATACGGCCTCTCTGAGTATCGGTACCGAGGTAGGTAAGTTAGTTAAAAGAAGATTAAGGAAGTTTCCGAATGTTGTAATTTGGTCACTAAATCTTATAAGACTTAATTGAAGTTACAAAAGAACTCTAATTGTGCTAAGGCAAGATATCCTCGTATTAAATTTCACATTGGTAACCCTAATTTTAGACAAGTTCCTATATTTTATTAGTTTTATAATTTAGTCCCTAAACATTTATAAATCACCAAATGATCCCTAAATTATAATTTGGTTGAGTTTGCATTGTTCATTGTCATTCATTGCATTGAATTAACATCTTTGCTTTATTGTTTATCGTACAATTCATCGTAATTAATAAATCGATCATCATATTGTTCACCGTATTGCTTTTCGACCTGAATTCCTACCAGACAGGGAAGGGGTGTTACAATAGTAGCCTATGAACAAAATGAATAGTTTGTAATTGAGTAAGAACCAATACAAAAAGTCGTAGTAATTTGTGAAAAAGAACCAATACAAAAAGTCGTAGTAATCTGTGAAATAACATGAAGCACGAAGACTTTGAAAACTCTCTTTGGAAGATCAAACTTTTCCTAAGGCACTGAAAAACACAAAGACTTTAATTAGCACAAGCAAAAATAAAGGCAACGAATAACATTAAGAACAAGATAGAGTATTTTAGAGTAAATAATTTGTATTACTCAAAGAATAGATGATCCAATTGAAAAATAGTATTCATCTCAGATGTTTCAGCATTACCTTAAATTTAATCAGATGTCATATTCATTGTGTAACTTGTTGATATAGTTTTCAAATGAAAAATGGTATTCATCTAAAATGTTTCAGCATCACCAACTTGGTTTCAGATTTACTTGATACAATAATTGAGTCAAAACCAATATAAGTAATTGTAGTAACCTCTGAAAACGCTGAAGCGGTTGCAACGGAGTCATAACTGACACAAGTAGTCATGTGAACAAACTGAAGAGTTTGCAATGTAGTAAGAACTAACACAAGTAGTTGCAGTAGCTTGTTAATAAGCTGAAACAGTTAATGGAGTCAAGATCAAAAAGATGCGATATATTTAAGATAGCTTCTTCACCGTAGATCGTCTTGACAACAACATCATATTGTCACACGTATAGAAATCAAACCTAGTAAACCGCGCAGTCTTAGACGGTGTGACTAAAGACAAATGCTTAAGTTAGTTTAAAAACTCTTTTTTAAAGATCAAACTTTTCTCAAGACACTGAAAAGCACAAAGACTTTAGCATAAGCAAAAAAAAATGCAACGAATAACATGAAAAACAAGAGGAAGTATTTTAGAGAAAATAATATGTATTACTCAGAGAATTGGTGATCCAAATGAGGCGGGAAAGACCTATATTTATAGTTGAGTCTACTTGTAATGAATGGTTGAAATTAATTTACATCAGCGATTTAGATGAAAGCTCTCCTACCAAATCCTAAGTAACTAGGCAAACTAAATCACATCTTTATTACTTTTGTTAGTGTCATGTTCACATGTATGTTCGCATTGATGAATATACTTGTCTTCTAAAATATTCCTTGGTAAGATGTCCTCTATTAATTTATCAAGTCCAATGTGATCGAACCTTCTATCATTATCCGAGGATCGGGCCAAATCAAGTGGTCTAGTTAAGCACAAAATATTGCAAAGAACCATATGGGCAACTTCGACAATAGGCTAAGGCAGCTTCGAAGGCCATCGGGGAAATTCTAAGTCAAAGTCAGGGAATTCGTCTGGAGCAAACGACGGGTTCTCCAGAAATTCAAAAAAAAATCTCCAAAGATCAAACCAAGTCAGGTGATCTATTTAAGCACAAAATATTGCAAAGAACCTTTTGGACAACTCCGACAATAGGCTAAGGTAGCTTCGAAGTTTGTTGGGAAAGTACCAAGCTAAAGTCAGGGAACTTATCTAGAGCACATGACAAGCTAGTATTAATTAAGAAAATAAATAAATTCATGAGACTCATCAGAAGCACATGACAAGTTTTCCATGCATTTGAAAAAAAAAATTAAACAATTGGAACTCGTCCAAAGCAAATGATGAGTTTTATAAAGAAAAATAAACTCTTATAAAACTTACTGGGAATACACGACAAGTTCCTCTTTACGATAAAAATGTAATAGTACCTAAATAATTTCAATCCACCCTAATTCCCTAATTTTATATTCTGAATGTATTATTTCCCTAAAAAAACCTCAAACCTAGAATTTGACCCAAAAAAAAAAAGGTAAAAACAAACATTACTCCATTTCTTATGTGGCGGTTTCCAGTTGGTATATATAATAGGCGAAGCGTAGAATTGAAACAGAAAGTGCAGAGCAGGGGACTAGGAAACCTCATTTCTTTGTCGACAGCGAATTGAAACCAGAAGTTGATGACAGTAATTGACCCAAAATAAAGAAAAATAATTTTGTTTTTATTGGATATATAAACACTTCCTTAAGCCGTGAGATTCCTTGTTAAGTTCTGGGTTTTTTTTATTTGCTTGAAAAAACATTGCTTGTATTTTCACCAGGTAAAACGACCAATCCGATCCTCGTTTCAGTCTTTTGTATGTTTATGAGGTATTTCTTTGGTGGATTCAAAGAGTTGTTTTCTTTGAATTGGATTCTCTTTGTGAAATATGAGAGTTTCAACTTTATTTATGTTGCTAATCTTCCTTCTTCTTCTTTCCTTTTGGATTTTGATGGTGAACACTTTAGAACTTGGGTTATTCTGGGATCAGTTCAGCAGGTTGCCTTCCTGTTGGATCATGTTCAAATACAATGGAAAACTTCCTTTTGATTTTCAGTTTTTGTGTTTATTGAATCTCTATGTTGTTCTTTGAGTGATATTTTGGAAGAGATCATTAAAACAAAGTTGGCCTTAAGTTATAGTAAAATTCAACATTAGTTGGGTTTTAAAAAGATTGAATTTTTTTCTGGCTGCTTAATGCTTTCTTATCTGTTTGTGATTTGGGGGGGGGGGGGGGTATTTCAACCTTTTAAAGTTTTTCTTTTGAGTAAAGCTTTGATTTCTAATTTTCATATACATTCTTCAAAGTTCTTGTTTTTTACCTGTTTGATGTGTTTCTTCTTATTCGGACTTCGGTGAGCATCCAATGTATGCATATATACTACATAGAAATTCTTAATTTTTTCTATACCATATTCATGTCCGCTCGAATATTCAGACACGGATATTCGAGAAAATGAGAAGTCCATGTAGTGTATCTTAGAGGTTTCTAGTGTTGATCCATTGTTTCAATAGCATTGCTTTCCTCTTTAGGGATATAATTTTCTTGAAGATTTTTAATTGTTTGGCATTTTGCTAGGCTAGATGTCAGTTTAGTATCTCTATGCATTTATCTTATATTATTGGAGACTTGGATGTCCACTTTTGAACTGATTTCTGGATATACCAAGCTATTATGTAAACTTTTATTAGAATGTCTTTAACATGTTGTATCTTATATAATAGTGCATTACATTTATCTGTATCGAACCCTCCATTCTCGTTCATATTTTGTCCTAATTTAGGAAGAATGATGAACCTATTTAAGGTCAAGGAAAAACAGAGGAAATTGCATCAAATGCCAATGGGAAGGCACCGGTGAAGAAGCAAAGTGCAGGAGAATTACGTCTTCATAAAGGTTTCTTTTGTTATATTTTGATAATTTGAATGTTTAGTGACTTTGAGATTGTATCATACTTCTTGAATCAATTTCGACTTGCTTTATTTAATGATAAATGAATTCCCGAAGGCTTATCATTTCCCAACGGAAAAGATGACTTGATGAACTTCGAGGTGACCATTCAGCCTGATGAAGGTTTTTATATGTATGTGATCTTATGCTTTGACATGATCTCCTTACTTTGTTCAAATTCCAACTGCTATAGCTGCCCTTCTTTCTAAATTCTTCTTCATCATTATGGCATCTAACACTATTTGTCAATGGTGATTTTATCTTAAAATTGCATCTAGCTGCCTTACAACCTGGATTCTGATTGTGCATGAGCTTAATATTTCTGAACCTTCCATAAAACAAAAGCAAACTAGATTCCAAACCAAGCTCCACGTCGGTTATTTTTGTCCTTAATATTCAAGTCTTTCTCATTCATGAGTGCTTATTTGGTTTTTGGTCATATAGGTAGCAAATTTGTATTCACATTACAAGTTTCTCCCATCTATTCCCATGCGGCACCCAAGGTGAAATGCAAGACAAAGGTACACTACACTAGCATGTCTTACACCATTTGCTTAGCAAAATGGTATGTCGGTTCTAAACAGTATATCTCGCTTGCAAGTGTACTATCCTAACATTGATTTGGAACGAAATGTTTGCCTCAATATTCTAAGAGAAGATTGGGAGCCAGTTCTGAACATAAACACCATAATATACGGATTGGTTCATCTCTTCACGGTACTGATTATTCTTTCACTAGTGGTTTTTCTACTTGGTCAGTTCCATTTAAATTATAGTTTATGATCTCGTAATACATGCAACAACCGAACTATGAGGATTGAGGGTCCCCTCAATCATGATGCAGCAGACGTTTTGAGGGACAATCCGAAACTGTTCGAATCCATGTGAGAAGAGCAATGGTTGGTGGATACGTGGGTCCAACCTTCTTTCCCCGGTGCATGTAGCATTAGAGACAATGCATAGCTTGAAAGGTGCAACAGCTGTATATTCGGTCATGACTCGTAAGACTCTAGCTGCTGTTATGATACATGTCTTCTGGATTTTGTGAGGCATAATTTGATATGTGTGTGCTTATGTAACTTTATTATGTATTTGTGAAGTTGGCCAGAGCTTCATTATTATTATTTTTATTCGAGTGAAAAACAAGTTCAGGGATGCAGAACTTGAGACCTTTTTTTATCAATTTATCTATTTATTTCATCTTTGCAAGCAAATAGATATGCTTTATCCTCTAACCTTTCTCCTTGTGCATTCTGTTCTATTCGGAAGTTCTCATTCAGTTTCGAGTTTAGAATCTGCTAAACCATACACCAGCGGCCGGTGTAGGGCTCGTCCATGTATTATTTGATCAAAGACAATGAATGAGATATCTAATAAGAACACGAAGATAGCTCAATGCACCTACAGAACAATGTAAGTATGTAACTATGCAAAGAATTCGACGATTCAGTTGTTTTGACGCATACTTTGCATGTAAACATCCGCAACACCAGAATCAATCAAACACAATGTATATATTAACATCAACAAGTGCTTCTGCATGCACAGGTTAAGGAAAGCGGGAAAATGTGTCAAAACCCTATGCTTCTGACATTCGAACAGAGCAAACTAGTATGGATTCTGCCCCTTCAAGTCGCTAGGGCAATCTGATGCTTCAAAACTTTTGAGGGGGACGGTCTGAGCAGCTTTTAGACCGCTTTAGATCCCATGGTGGTAGACAGCCTTTATAGTGAGAGTGCAAAAAGAGTGAAGACATTGATACTTCTCTCCGAGGCATCGAGATCGATGATAAGCAACTGAAGGCACTTCTCAGCCTCTTCTTTTCGTTATCGGCGTCGAAGTTGGGGTCATGGCGCACTGCAGTAGCTTTTAGTGCCTCCGGAAGTATGCAGTTGCATAATGAACCTACAAAGATGATAAACGGACATCATAAAAGCCGACTTCTAATTAGGGGTGTGTAAAATATCCAAGAAATATCGACCTAAATGAATTTTAAGCCTAATATAATTTTAGGACGTAGAACGTAGAATACAGATATAATGTAATACAATACCGATTCTTGCAAGTCGATTCACCCATTTTGGCATCTGGTTCCCAGTCAGCTTGTAGCATATGTCCTCGCAGAAATGGTTGCAGTTCTTAAAAATCAAGTGGTATGTATCACCGTTGTAACTTGCAGATTGGCGTCCCATGAACTCTCTTAGTCGGACTGGATCCAAGCATGACGTCCCCACAAAAACCGACCTCCTAAACTTGAAGCCGGGGCACCGCCAAGGTTCAACCTCGAACACACCGCTTGTTGGGTGATCATGAGCTCCAAATGCATACTCTACACCATGAACTGTAAGCATGCATGGGGATAGTGAGAAATCAACTGCAATATATTCAGAATATTGCATAATTCATGATAAATTCAAAAACCACGCCTACATGCTTATCATGTCTTACTGTTAAGACCTCTCTAGCAATCCAATTAGGAATTTCTTTTCAGAGTCGATACCTTTGTCCGACACATATCCAAATAAGGGTCCGAGGATAGTTACCATCCAACAACTTTTAGACAAAAAAAAATAACAACTTGTGTCACCTTTAAGTAGACTTGTCAATTCTTATCTGAATCCGAAAATACAACTCGGTTAAATCGTATCTGAATCATTCCGTCAAAAAAAACCGTATTTGAATCAAAATTAGTTTGATTTGACCATAAAAGGTCAACAAGCCTAACTCATAATGTCGTTGTACTCCTATCAGTGCAACATAGCTTGAAACAACAAATGACTTAAACTCGAAATAACCCGAAAATATTAAAACCCGAATACCCACCCGACCCGACCAATTGACCGGTCCAAACTGAATACTTAATTTCCATGAAAAGGAAGAAACCAATCTAACCTTCCACTCCAGAGTGAAAGATACCAAGACCAGCCCAAGAAACATAGCCATTAGCATTTGTCAAGTCATACACGTTAAGGTAAACCGGAGCATCGCCTGAGCTGCAGCCTGCCGACTTTACTTTGGGAAACATGCTAAAGTGAGTGGCCGGATTCCGTCGGAAACGACGAGGCATAGTCGACTGAGTGCCACGCTTTCGTTGCATCTTCGACGAAGCAAAGCAACAATCAACAGCTGCAGAAACACGAGAGAATGATGTAAGAAAAACCTCCAAATTAACACAATGAAATCATGAGACTTACTCCGCTGTTTACACGATGAAAGGTCAAGTAATGGCCAAAATGCAGAGGTTGTGCTATTACTGGAAGTCTGAAAACCAACACATTTGGTTCTGTTTTCTGCTTTTGTTTCTCTTTCCCGACAAAAAGGAAAGCTGGAGCTAGAGTAAAGAAACAAGCAGTCCTTTATTGGAAGACTGATTGAGGGAAATAAATTATAAAACAAAGAAGAATTTGCAATATATTTATAGTATTTTTTTTAGTATAATATATAAAAAGAAGAGGAATGGGGACTGTTGTGCTTGTTGGCTTAGACCTTAGAAAATAAATTAGGAAAAAAAAGAGAGAAAATCTAAGAAAACTGTATTTATTTATTTCTAAAATTGTGAGTCAAATGTTTTCTTTTCCTCTCTCTCTTCAATCAGGGTCAAGGTAGGCTTTTAGACTTTGGTTATGTTTCTTTGTCTCCTATGATTTTGTTTTTGAGCCCTAAAATCACTATTGAGCGTTTTGTTTCTACACTTTTTCTGGAAGTTCATCCTTTCTCTAACCCTGTTCCCTGCTCATTGCACCCGCTTTTCACCCCATCTCTTTCTTTCAACCTTTGACTCATGGAGAATATGAACTGTTAGAATGATGATGATAGGACCACGGAAGACACCATGATGGATGCCGACATAAATGCAACCATCAAAGCTCAATCCCTGGTAGGTAAACTCATCTCCAATAGGAATATAAAGCATAATACTCTGTGTGTTATTCTGTCTAAAGCTTGGCCATGTAAAAATGATTTTGAATGCCATGATTTAGGAACATCTTTCTTCCTGTTTGTTTTTAAGTCTTAGAGCATGAAGTTAAACGTTGTTAATCAAGGACCATGGTCAGTCCAGGATAAACTTCTTGTCTTAAAAGATTGGTCATTAGAAGCTGCCTTGGAAGAAATTGACTTCTCCACATCTGTTTTTTGGGTTCAAGTCCACAACATCCCCATGGCTTTCATTAACCAGAGAAACGCTGAAAAAATTAGGGCTTTCTTCCCCAAGTTTCTTGATTCCAATCTAAAGGAAGATAGAATAGTCCAATGGGATGAACAACTGAGATTAAAGGTGACATTTAGAGTGGAAGACCCTCTGAAAATAGGTTTCAACTTAAAGAGACACCACAATGAATCCATTACTGTTGAGTTCAAGTATGAACGGCTGTCCGAGTTTTGTTATGCTTGTGGACGTTGGGGACACGCAGAACATGAGTGTGGGTTTCCTTCGAGTCGGTTCAAGAGGGCAGGAAGATATGGACCATGGATGAGGGCTTCATCAATCTGGAAAAGATCAACTGTTAGTCAAATTCCAGGAAGAAAATTGAACCTCAACCTAATCTTGAACAAAACAGGCGCGTGAACAAGGAGGAGGTTGAACGCTCAAACACTAGCAAAGAGGAAAAGGGCTGTCTCCTGTCAACCATGCGAAGCTTTTTCTGCTCTCTGATCCAGACCGAGCTTTGCATGAAAATAGGTCTGGCCACCTTTTCCCACGTCCTAGGATCTCGATTAATCCTAAGGATGGTTGTCAAATGTCTGACAGCTTGTCTGAAACAAGTAAGCCCCTACCAGTTATGGATGTATCCTCAAAAGGTATATTGGTTTGTGTCCCTAGCCAACACAATTCTATCCGTTCCACAGAGAACTTGAAGTCAAATGAACCTAAAGATCAGAGCCCCTCTCACCCCCTTGCAGAGTAATCAGACTAGGTTTCCTACGACCTGAACATGCAGCTGTCAACGATTGTACCCTGGATTTTGGTGCTATGGAAATTTCTCAGAAAAGAAAAAGAAAAAAATTGGAGGATGATCCTGATCTCTCTATCGAAAAACGTAGAGACCTGTTACTCAAGATTTATGAAGGAATTTACGAGTCTTTTTTTGGAAGTTGGTGCAGCCGAGGCTTTGGAATGGTTGCTAATGAGAATCCTCGAAATGGTCTTTAATCTTGGCAAGTCTGGTGAGTCTACCATCATCAACAATTTAGAGATTAAATTCAAAGGAAAATCTTCTAGTTCAAAACGGTTAATTTTTTTAAAAATGCCGTGAGGAAAAAGCACCTGTTGGAAAGGGAAATAATATTCCTTGATGAGGTAGGAGTTATTGAGCTCGAGGAAGACCCGTTTGGGAATGATATAACAATTATCCCAACGTTAAAAATGGCTCCTAATTTTTCAATCATTGATATCACTGATGAGATCGAAGATGAAGCTGACCATGTCCCGGATGACGCATATGACATGAACCAATGTCATCTACAGAACATATGATCGCCTTTGGATCTACCACTTATGATATGGGGAAGGATTGTAAGTGGTTCAAGTTTCTGACTTATGGCTTCCCCAAAAGAACTGCATGGTTCCGGCCCTTTCAAAGGTTTAACTGTGGATTATCCTCTCATCTTGGGGTGTTTTTTCACACTGCCTTTTCCCTTCTCGATCTTGATCGAGTTGTGGGGAACTCCTACCTGCAAGCTTTTGGTTCTCATCCTTTCAACCGCCTGATGACTAGGACCCTTACTTATATTGTCAGGGAAGCTTGTCTTCGACCTTGGAGCTCTCGTTGCGGCGGCCGGCGTGATAGCGAAATTTATGATTTCTTCTTGCTTGCTAGAACTCGAATATCCGAACTTATGACTTGATTTAAGTATTTTTTTTGAATTTGGCGGTCATATCCATAAAAATTTTGAATTTTCGAATATAACAGGCAACAAATTATCGAATATAACAAGATTCATATCCATAAAAAATTTGAATTTTTGAATATTCAAATATCTGATCTGAATGTCAAATAACTATCCGTATCCGATCCAAAATTTTCGGATATACTCATAAGTCATATTCAGATATCATAAGTCATATAAGATTTCGATTTATTCAATTAGTTTATTCGCTTGAGCCTTCGATTTAATGTTGGTAAACTAAAAATTTAATGTTGAGTGATCATTTCATAAGTTTCGATAACTTAAATGATCAATTTCCAAAATTAAATCGATAACAAAATAACCTAACGATAGTTTAAAGACGAGTGCTCAAATCCTTAAGTTGATAACATTAGTGTCGATTATATACTTTTTTCGCCTCATTAAAATTATTTTTTATTGAAATTTTCAATCAATTTTTAAACTTTGCCAATAATAATTTTATGTAAGTTTAAAGGTCAAATTGGCCCTCAACGGAAAATAAAAAAACTAATTAAGTCCTTATAAATTTTTTACCCAATTTAGCCCTCAAAATTTAAATTGCACCCAATTTAGCTCATCCGTTACGTCGATTGTATTGACCGTCAATGCCCTCTAACAGTCAAAGATGGAAAGACACGTAACACACTCTGAAAGTGCCACGTCATTGAATCGAATTTTTTAAAAAAAATCTCAAATTTTCAAAAAAAAACTACAAAATTATAAAAAAAAACTAAAAAAATCTACAAAATTATTAAAAAAATTATAAAATTGTAAAAAACAAAAATATAAAATTAATTTAATTTTTTATTTTCCTTTATTTGTTATAAAAAGTTATTTTTTTATAAAAAGCATAAAATAATATTTTTTTAATCCCCCAAAGTTTCATTTCTTTCAAAAAAAGCCCCATAAATTTCTAAATTAAGCATTAGCACCTATTCAACCACCGGTCACTCCATAAAGTTTCATTTCTTTCAAAAAAAGCCCCACGAATTTCACCGCCGGTTAAACTG
This sequence comes from Hibiscus mutabilis, assembly GCA_019671005.1. Lineage (NCBI taxonomy): Eukaryota > Viridiplantae > Streptophyta > Magnoliopsida > Malvales > Malvaceae > Hibiscus > Hibiscus mutabilis. The sequence continues at coordinate 29,302,605 of CM033747.1, read as the reverse complement.
ATTTGAGGATTTAAGAATGTAAGGTTAGAGTTTTGGATTAGGGATTTAAATTTGTTTGGAAATTTCTGAAATTTTGGGTTTTATAATTAAAAATACTTTTAAAAAATATACAATTTTTAAATATTATTTCATTATAAATATTTATATATTTTTAATAATTATTACAATTATTTTTATATTTTCAATTTTAAGTAAAAAAATTATTTCTTATAATTCTATACATAATTTTAGTTTTTTACAAATTTAAATATTTCTAGATTTTTCTTGATTTTTTAAATAATTTTTATATTTTTTTAATTTTAATTTTTTATAATTTAAATGTTTTTTCAGAATTTTTTATAATTTTTTGAATTTTAAATATATGTTTTTTATAATTTTAAATAATTTTTATGGTTTTTATCATGTGACACTTCCAGAGTATGTCATGTATCATCATCATAATAAATATTTTTGAGTTAGCGGTCAACGTTACGGAATGATTAAATTGATCGCAATTTGAATTTTGAGGGCTTGATTGATCGTAATTTGAATTATGAGGGCTCAATTGGGTGAAAATTTTCATAAGGGTTTAATTCATTTTTAAATTTTTCATTGAGGGCCAATTTGACATTTAAGCCTTTATATAATTAAATTTTATAAAATATATCTAAAGTTACTTTACTGAAAGTTTAAAGGACAATTTAGAGGAATAGATAAAGTAATACTTTGTAATTGGGTGAGAAAATCGGGATAAGTTGCATTTTAGTTTTCAAACTTTTCTATTTTTCACATCTATACTTAATTTTTTATATTCACATTGGTATACGAACTTGTCTACTAGTCACAAATTAGTAACTAAACTATTTTTTGTTCACATTGGTACCTAAGTTTGTCTACTTCTCTTACATTAGTACTTTTTTTGTAACCGTCTTAATTTTTATGTTTTGATTTTTTTTACAATTTTCAAAAATTTTAATTTTAATTATTTCTATTATTAAGGAAAATTCAAAAATGATTGTCGCACAATGATGTACACCTTTAATTTTTAATTTAAAAGGATAAAATTTTAAAACTAAAAGATTTTCTTTTTTCCTAATTAATGCCATTAAAATATGGGTTAATTGCATGTTTGTGTATAAATTATACTTAATTCCTCGATGACATGTTTTTCAAAAAAATTATTTACTTAAGACATGGTAGCAAGATTAGTCCTCTACAATACACTATTTTTAATTTCAACCTTAATATTTAAAAATTAAAAATATATATTTTAAAAAATTATAAAAAAATATTCAAACTAATCTTAATTAACACGTGGCCTAATAATAAAAATTAAAATTAATTTAATTCTATTTTTTTTTATGTTTCTTCATCTTTTCCTTTTTTTATTGGAGCTTCTTAAAAACCTTAAAATTCTTTGATTAAATGAAACAAAGAAATACATAGCTATAATTTTTTTAAAGTTCAAAACTCAACTATTACTGATTCCAATGATATTGATATTCATAAAATTAGGCTTCTTTATAAACGAGATCCCAATTTCCGACTCTAATTTTTCTTTTCTCTCCAATTCTCAAATTCGATTCAGACATAACAAAGAAATTTTGTGGTAGATATTGAGAAAAAACCATGCGACATGAAATTTTAAAAATATTGTTTTATATACCAAATTTGAAGATAATTTAATGAACAAACACTAACACTAAAAGGATAGAAACATTAAGCAAATAAAAGTTATTGACAATAATAAGATGTAGTCTCAACATTTAAACCTTTAATTGTTTAAATTAGCAATGTGAAAGAACAAATCACACAATATAAATTAGACTTATAAACCCCATGTAAAGTCGGATTTCATAAAAAAATATCATCTCCATCCATGACTCTGTAACCCAGACTTAGGCGATTGAAACCAAATTATAAATCAGATGGTGAGAAACCAGGTGTTGGGTAACCAGTTGGATCACTTTTTTTTCTTCAATTGGTCTTCAACGGCAATTGAACCAGACTAGCTTTTGTCGTTTTCGATTTTGTTGGGTTAAATAAGGAGTATACGAAAAGCAAAGATTTTGAGGGGGAGATTTAATCAAATGGAAAATTATTTGTAAAGTTTTTTCAGTATATTTTTATAATTTTTAAAATAATTTTTTTTTTAATTTTTAAACTTTAAGGAAAAAACTTGATAGTATATTTTTATAATATTAAGAGTTAAATTTATTATATTATTTTTTAAATTAAGATCAAGTTGATTGAATGTATAAGTTTTGGGAATAAAATTGTTATTATATCATGCCACGTCATCATCTCCTTTAATGCTTAAAGATAAGTGACCAAAGTAGAAAATGTATCATTAAAGACTATTCTTGCAAATAGAAATATAGTATGATGATCAAAATAAAAGAGAAGTTATAATTTGGTGGTTAATAGTGTAGTTTATCCTATTTCATATTAATAGTGTATATCAATGTATGACATGAGTATATCTGTAATGCCCCGGTTTTAGGGCTTAGCGGTTTGGTGGTTTATTAGACGGTTCGGTGGATCGGAGTAGAGATTCGAGTCGGTTTCGGGATCATATATTTTTGGCGTTGGAAAATTATAGAAAATGATTTAAAATCATTATTAATTATGTATTTAATAATGGTGATATCGATCTTGTAAAACGAGCTTTGGAAGGTGGACATTTTGGTTAGTGACCAAAATGGAAGTTTTGAAAAATGTGATTTCCTAGTGCCTAAAATGAAAAGGGTCAAATACTTAGAATATTTAAGGATCTATTTTACCAATTGGTTACTGATGGTTCCTCCCTTAACTGAAGATATTTTAACATGTGTTTTAATTATTAATTAAAGAAGATTTTTGTTAAAAGTTAGCTATCTATTTCCAAAACCAAAATCACGTCATTTCTTTTCTCTTCATTCTCTCCTCAGCCAAACACTCAGGTTTTCACCAAATTTCCAGAGGTGGTGGTTTCTAACTTGATTTTATTGTTTCAAATTGTTTTATAAAGATTGTTTATATAAAATCTTACAATAATCTTGTGCTTTCTTAGCTTTTCACAAATCAATTGAGGGAGAAACTTCACAATAGGGGTAAGGTCTGAGATCTCCTATATTGTATGGTTCTTTACTGAAATTCTCAAGCATTTGATCCTTGTTTTGTGTTTTTAATATGATTTTGATGATTTTCTAATGTTTAATTGGGTTATGTAGGGAAAATGAGTTGATTCACGGATTAGATCTGTTTTCCAGTAATTAAGGATATTTTGATTTATATTTTGGATGTTAAATAATGTTGATAAGTGATTTTTATCAATGGAATCCCGAAACTTAAGAATCTCTATTTGTTTAGGTTGTTAGTTTTGAGGTTTTGTGGTGTTTTGTGGTTGTAAGGTTGTTAGAGGTGGTTGGTTGTTTTGGATCTGTTTTTAGATGTGTTTTGATGTTGAAAATGATGTTAGATTGATAGATGTTGGCTGAGTTGTGAATCGAAGTGTTTTGGTTATGTTTTCGGTTATTGTAGAGGGTTAATTGTGAAGGTTTTGTGGAAATCCGAGAAGGATTGTGATTGTTGTGTTTAGAATGCATTATGATGCATTAATCCTCTGTTGTGTTGTGGTTAAAGTAGGGGAGATTGATCCAAAAGTGTTTGGAGAAGCGTTGAAGGCTTCGGATACTTGATTTCTCATCGGCGAATCGAGGTTTCGTATATCGGTGAGTGAAAACGTGGTTTAAAGCGTTGTGATGGTTTGGAACAGAGTTTTGAGAGTTAAGGTAGAGCTTGAAATGCTTACCTAGACTCGGAAGTAAGTATAAAGTGGTATTACTCACTCGGTCGTGCTAAGTTAAAATAATTTTATGCACTTGTTTTGATTACATATTACCTACTGTTTAAGCATGTTTTAAAGTTTTCGATATACTGTTTTTAAGTATGTTTTGCTGAAGGATGCACATGGTAAGTGATCCTTGTAAGTATGGTTTATACTTGTGGTTTAAAGCATGATTGTTGCTTTGGAAAAGTGTTTTGGTTAATGCTTGTTTAAGACAATGAGGTAAATGTTAAATGGTTAATTATATTGGCAAGTGATGTGGTTTTAAAATTGTTATCGGATATAGTTGGCCAGCCATAGGATTGAGTGCACTGTAAATATGTCACCTTGGATGTTGAGGGGTTTATACGGTGTACCGAATACTCTATCCAAGTATCCTAACGGTTGAGGGGTTATATGGTACCGAAAACTCCCAGTAGTGGATTAAGTGTCTAACCAATTATTGGGGTTGGTGTCCCCGTGGGTTGGAAATGTACCCGGTTGTTAATGTACCGCGATTGTGATTGTATCGCTATTCCGGTTGAGATGGCTTGAAGTGTTGGGTTAACACTTGTTGAATCCGTGTATCCGATGAACTCATTTGTTATTGGACTTGTTTAATGATCACTTGTAAGCCAATATAATTGTTAATGTATCATTGGAATGGTTTATGTTGTATAATGTGACTTATACATGTTTCTCCTTGAGCTTTGCAATTGGTAGTAATTCATGAGAATGCTTAAGTGGAGGGCTAGCAATATGACTTGCTGTTGATTAATGATACATGTAGCATATGGTTTAATATGCTGGTTTTAATGATGTAAAGTGCATGTTTTAAAAGGGGGCATGATGTTTAAAAGGATGATGTTAAGTAAATAGTTTAAAATACATTGATGGTGTTTGTTTTCGAGCACTCCTCACTAAGCCTTGTGTGCTTACGCTCTCATTGTCCATCAATGCAGATAATTGAGATTTTGGAAGGCAGCAAGAAGTAAGGGGATCCTAGCAAGACTTGGTTACCAAAGTATGTTGGACTAGACTATAAGAATAAAGGCAATGAGGTAGTTGCTTTAGTTTTGGGAGATGACTTGTTAAACTCCCTGTTTGTGCATGTTTCTTTAGTTGTTCTTGGGTTATAAATGACCTTTAAAGATTGATTTTGGTGCTGGTTTGTATTTTGGTATGTTGCTTGGATGCAAAATTAGGAAACATGCCTATAGATTTCCTTTTGATGCATGAAGCCTTGTTGTGTTGTTAGGATAATGATGCTTAATTGCTTGTGGTATGCTTGGCATGCTGGTATTGTGTTTCCAGCTTATGGGAATGACTTGAAAGTGTTATTTGGATGAAAAACGAGCAAATATGACATTACAGGTCTAGGCGTACTGATACGCGGAGGACTGTATCGGTACGGCTGGGTATTTTTAGACTTGATGGATCAGTACGGGTTGGTGGTGTTTCGATACGCCTAGGCCAATGTAGCCGTAGCGTACCGGTATGGCAATGGGTGTTTCAGTATGGGTCTTAGCTACTGGAATTAACTTTTTTATCCTAATCCCGTGTACCGAAACGCATAGAGAGTCGTATCGGTACGATCATCAAGATTTTTAAAAGTTCAGTATTTCAATTAGGCATATCGATACGACATTGAGGTCTACCGATATAGGGTGTTTTAATCCGTATTGATACGGGATTACCTGTATCGGTACGGATGACCGTTAATTCTGTTAATGTCACTTTGGGTAGTTTTGTCACATTTACAATTTAGTCCTTAAATCTTGTCAATGCAATTGCATGTGATGGAATGATCGGATTGCGCTGAAATCTGAGATGGGTGTTTGGAACCTGACTAATTAAAGGTTGGTAACTTAAAAGTGAGTTTTAATCCTGAAATTTTTTGTATTTGCAATTTGGTCCCTAGATTGCAAATGTGATCAATTGGATGTCAAATTGATGCTCAATTGAGTTGGGGTTGCACCTAATGTCTGCATGAACATTTAGGGTTAATAATTGGTATCTAGATAAGATAAAAGAAAAAAATAGACCGAGTTTCGTTGTATCTCTTCAGTTTGCTATGGCAAGCCTAATGTAGCCTTCTTGGTTCGTTTGGGCGTCTAGACGTGGTCGAGGGGGTTACATTTAGTGGTATCAGAGCCAGCTTTCGAAAGGCTGAGATGTTGTATTGGATTATTTGTTGTTGCTTGATATGCGCGGTGCTTGTTTGCTATGTATAGTGGTTGAAATATACGCGTTGATTATTTATATTATGTTGGGAAAATTTTGGGGACCCATTACCTTATTATTATAGTCTTGGAAATTGATTTTTGAAATGAAAGTCTTGGATCCTTGCGGGAAGCTGGCCTGACTGTTTTCGTTCTAAAATGATTATCATGCCTTAGATATATTTTAGCACGATGAGACCGAGGAGAGAGTTGCGATCTAGTACGATTACTGCTACCACTGGGCAGGGTGTTGAGAGAGATGTTGTACCTCTTTGAGGATTGTCACCGCCCCCACCTATTCCACCTAAGAGAGTGGAACAAGTACCACCTGCGCTGGCTATGCCAAGGACGGGTGATATGGTACCGTTGATACATGCCATAACCGGTGTTTTTCATGCAACAGTTATGGGTGTTCATGTGCCAGCACCATTGGTGGTTGGGCAAGGGTTGTCGCTTGGGCGTCTTCGTAGTTTGGGCGGAGTTGAGTTTCGAGGGTTGTCGCCTAAGGCTTCAAAGGGCTGGTTGGCCAGTACTGAGAGGGTATTGGGAGTATTGGGCCAGATGGGGTGTACAAATGCTCGTAAGCTGGGATGTGCAGTTTCCCTGTTGCATGATGATGCCTATACATGGTGGACTACCACAATATCTAGTATGATGACCGATGATGTGACTTGAGAGTTCTTCTGTGAAATTTTTCTAAAAACGTTTTTGAGAGTCTGATATCATGATGATAAGAAGCGCGAGTTCATGGCTCTTATGCAGGGCAGTATGTCTGTTGCGAAGTACGAGGTACAGTTCATGAGGTTGAGTCAATATGCACTTGAATTGGTACCTGACGAGCGTACGCGATGTGATCGATTCCGTTATGGGCTTGTGCAGGATGTTAAGACATACATACTTGCTGCTGATTATACAGATTTTGATGTGTTGGTTTCGCGAGCCAAGGATGTGGAGCAAAATTTGGGTTTAGCTTTTGGACCACGATGTTCTAGCTCGGGTAAGAGAGTTGCTGATTTGGGTTATAGCGGTGGTCAGTCTAAGAGATACTGTGACATGAGGTTTCGCCCGGAATTGAGGCATAGCAGAGGTGTTGTTGGACGTGGTGTCCAGGGACAAGGTGCCCAGGCTAGAGCTCTATTTAACACCTTTTGGGTTTGTGGATCCCGAGATCATATAAGGCGAGATTGCCCGCATCTGGCCAAGGAGGGTCAGGCACATGCGCCTGTTGTGGCTAATGCTTGTTGGAGTTGTGGATTGGGTAACCATCAGAGGTGTAATTGTCTGTTGTTAGCCCGAGGTGGGCAGGGTGTCGCACCTATTGTTGCTCCGCAAAGAGGTCGTGGCCGTGGTCGCGGACCGTTTCAGTGTCGAGATGGTAGGCAGAGGATTGTGGCTCATACTGTTGCTATCCAGCCTGAGGGATGTGGACCGGCTAGGGTGTATGCGCACCGTGAGGGTCGTAATGACACTGATGGGATTGCATGTACTTTTACCGTACAGTCTTTGTTGTTGTATTCGTTGGTTGACTCCAGTTCTACTCATTCTTACATTTTGAGTGAGCATGCTGAGCTGCTTGATATATATGTTGAAATTCTTAATGTGGGTGTTAGAGTGACTAGTTCTCTTGGGGAGACAGTCGTGGTTAGGAGGTTGTATCATAGGTGTCCGCTGATGGTTCAGGGACATGTGTTTGTCGTGGTTTTGATGGAGTTGTTATTCTATAGTTTTGATGTGATTTTGGGTATGGATTAGTTAACTGAACATTGGGCTGTGGTGGATTTTGAAATCAAACGGGTATTCTTGAGGTTGTCGGATGATTATGAGGTAGCGGTTGGCGAGAATGACAAGTTTTTGTCTAATACTATTTCGGCTTTGGAAGAAAGTCGAATATTGGATTCAGGATATCAGGCTTTCTTGGCCTATGTTATGAATCCTGGATCAAAAGAGTTGAGGGTGCAAGCCGTATATGAGTTTTTGGCTATTTTTCTAGAAGTGTTACCGGGGTTGCCACCTGACCGTGAGGTTGAGTTTGGCATCGAGGTCTTTATAGGTACGGCACCAGTATCGATTGCACCGTATCGCATGGCCCCAAAAGAGTTAAAGACGCAGTTGTGGGAGTTCCTGGATCAAGGTTTCATTAGACCTAGTATCTCACCGTGGGGTACACCGATGTTGTTTGTAAAAAATAATGATGATACGTTGCGGATGTGCATAGACTATCGGTAATTGAATAAGTTGACGATAAAGAATAAGTATTCATTACCATGGATAGATGATATGTTTGATCAGTTCAGGGGTGCCTCAATGTTTTCTAAGATAGATTTGAGGTCGGGGTATTACCAGTTGAAGGTGAAGGAGGTGGATGTGCCCAAGATAGCCTTTCGTACGAGGTATAGGCATTACGAGTTTTTGGTGATGCCTTTTGGTTTAACCAATGCACCAACTTCTTTTGATGAACCGTGTGTTTTATGAGTTTTTAGACCAGTTTGTGGTGTTGTTTATCGATGATATCCTCGTGTACTCTCGTATCGAGGAGGATCATGATATCCATTTATAGATTGTGCTTCAGAAGTTGATGGAGAATCAGTTGTATGCCAAGTTAAGCAAATGTGAGTTCTGGCTTAGAAAAGTCATATTTCTCGAGCATGTTGTGTCGGTCAAAGGAATTCGTGTTGATCCGCATAAGGTTGAGGCTGTAATGAGTTGGAATGTGCCCAAGTCGGTGACGGAGGTTAGGAGTTTTCTTGGTTTAGCGGGGTACTACCAAAGGTTTGTGGAAGGGTTCTCCAGTTTGGCAGCTCCGTTAACTAAGCTTCTACAGAAGAATGTTCGGTTTGAGTGGACAGAGGATACATTAAGCTTTCGAAAGGTTAAAGGAAGCCTTGACGTGAGCTCCAATATTGATTCAACCAGAATCGGGAAAATAGTTTGTTTTTTATAGTGATGCGTCGTATGTTGGGCTTGGTTACGTGTTGAGCAGGAGGGTAAGGTAGTGGCGTATGCATCTAGGCAATTGAAGGTGCATGAACGTAACTACCCTACTCACGATCTTGAGCTTGCCGCAGTTGTGTTTGCCTTGGAGATCTGAAGGTATTATCTTTATGGTGAGAAATGTGTGGTTTATACGGATCATAAAAGTTTAAAATATTTGATGTCACAAAATGAGCTGAATCTTAGGCAACGCAGATGGTTGGAGTTGCTTAAGAATTATGACCTGGCCATTAAGTATCATATGGGGAAAGCCAATGTCGTGGCGAATACTTTGAGCAGAAAAGCGGTTGTGGAGTTGAGAGCCATGTTTGCTCGGTTGAGTGTAATGAATGACGGGGGTTTGTTGGTTGAGTTGCAGGTGAAGCCGTCCTTGTCACAAATGATTAAGGAGAAGCAACCGTACGATGAGAGTTTGGTACCTCATATGGAAGATATTTGGGATGGGAATCCTACGGATTTTTATTTCAGTGATGATGGGGTGTTGTGTTTCAAAGGTCGAAAAGTAGTGCCTGAAGACGAAGAGTTGAGGCATACTATTTTGATTGAGGCACACACTAGTCCTTTTTCTATACATCCCGGTAGTACTAAAATGTATCGAGGGTTGAAGAAGAGTGTTATTGGGTTGGACTGAAGAAGGATGTAGCTAATTTCCTTGCACGGTGTATGGTTTGCCAACGGGTAAAGGCTGAGCATCAGTTCCCCTCAGGGTTGTTGAGCCGTTGAGAATACCGGAATGGAAGTGGGAAAGAATCACCATGGATTTTGTGTCTGGGCTGCATTTGACACCGACCAAAAAATATTTCATATGGGTGATTGTTGACCAGTTTACTAAGTGTGCGCATTTTGTGCCAGTGCATGCTACGTATACCTTGGACAGGTTGGTTGAATTGTACATCTCAGAGATTGTGCGGTTGTATGAGGTGCACAAATCTATAGTTTTGGATAGGGATCCGCGGTTCACCGCAAGGTTTTAGGTGGGTTTGCATCGTGCTTTGGGAACCTGGTTGAGTTTCAGTACCTCGTATCATCCTTAGTCGGATGGTCAGTCAGAGCGCGTGATTCAGGTTCTCGATGATATGCTGAAGTGTTATATTATTGAGTACTAGGGAACGTGGGAGAAGCAGTTGCCGTTGGTGGATTTTGCTTACAATAACAATTATCATGCTAGCATACATATAGCACCTTATGAGGCGTTGTATGGCAAGAAATGTCGTACGCTTGTGTGTTGGGTAGAAGCCAAGGAAAAGTTTGTATCTATGCTTAATGTTCTGAAAGGCACAACCGAAAAGGTAAAGTTGATATGTGAGCGCTTAAAAGCAGCTGCAGATCGTCAGAAGTCCTATGTGGATTTGAAGCGTAGGGATATAGAGTACGCTGTGGGTGATCGAGTGTTTTTGAAAGTGTCGCATTGGAAAAAAGTACTGTGGTTTGGGTAGAAAGGGAAGCTTAGCCCGAAATCATTGGACCATACGAAGTTGTTGAGCGTGTGGGTCCTTTTTCGTACCGCTTAAGGTTACCTCCGGAGTTGGAAAATATTCATGATGTGTTCCACGTTTCGGTGTTGCGGAGGTATAGGTCGGATCCATCGCATGTTATGCCGGTGGAGGAGATTGAGTTGAGATCAGACCTATCTTATGATGAAGAACCGGTAGAGATTCTTGATATCAGCAGTAAGGTGCTGCGTGGCAAGACAATAGAGCTTGTCAAGGTGTTGTGGAGGCATCACGGTGTTGAGGAGGCCACGTGAGAGCGCAAGTCGGATATGTTGGAATAGTTTCCACACCTGTTTCCTCCAGGCAAAATTTGAGGATGAAATTTCTTAAGTGGGGGAGAGTTGTAATGCCCCGGTTTTAGGGCTTAGCATTTCGGTGGTCTATTAGACAGTCTGGTGGACCAGAGTAGAGATTCGAGTCAGTTTCGGGATCGTATATTTTTTGTATTGGAAAATTATAGAAAAATGCTTTAAAATCATTATTAATTATGTATTTAATAATGGTGATATCGATCTTGTAAAATGAGTTTTGGAAGGTGGACATTTTGGTTAGTGACCAAAATGAAAGTTTTGAAAACTGTGATTTCTTAGTGACTAAAATGAAAAAGGGTCAAATACTTAGAATCTTTAAGGAGCTATTTTACCAATTGGTTTCTGATGGTTTCTCCCTTAATTGAAGATATTTTAACATGTGTTTTAATTATTAATTAAAGAGGATTTTTGTTAAAAGTTAGTTATATATTTCCAAAACCAAAATCACGTCATTTCTTTTCTCTCCATTCTCTCCTCAGCCAAACACAGGTTTTCACCAAATTTTCAGAGGTGAGGTGGTTTCTAACTTGATTTTATTGTTTCAAATTGTTTTATAAAGATTGTTTACACAAAATCTTACAATAATCTTGTATTTTCTTAGCTTTTCACAAATCAATTGAGGGAAAAACTTCACAATAGGGGTAAGGTCTGAGATCTCCTATATTGTATGGTTCTTTACTGAAATTCCAGGCATTTGATCCTTATTTTTGTGTTTCTAATCTGATTTTGATGATTTCCTAATGTTTAATTGGGTTATGTGGGGAAAATGAGTTGATTCACGGATTGGATCTGTTTTCCAGTAATTAAGGATGTTTTGATTTATATTTTTGATGTTAAATAATGTTGATAAGTGATTTTTATCAATAGAATCCCGAAACTTAAGAATCTCTATTTGTTTAGGTTGTTAGTTTTGAGGTTTTGTGGTGTTTTGTGGTTGTAAGGTTGATGGAGGTGGTAGGTTGTTTTGGATCTGTTTTTAGATGTGTTTTGATGTTGAAAATGATGTTAGATTGATAGATGTTGGCTGGGTTGTGAATTGAAGTGTTTTGGTTATGTTTTCGGTTGTTGTGGAGGGCTAATTGTGAAAGTTTTGTGGAAATCCGAGAAGGATTGTAGTTGCTGTGTTTAGAACGCATTATGATGCATTAATCCTCTATTGTGTTGTGGTTAAAGCAGGGGAGATTGATCCGGAAGTGTTTGGAGAAGCGCTGGAGGCTTCGGATACTTGATTTCGCATCGGCGAATCGAGGTTTCGTGTATTAGTGAGTGAAAACGTGGTTTAAAGCATTTTGATGGTTTGGAACAGAGTTTTGAGAGTCAAAGTAGAGCTTGAAACGCTTACCTAGACTCGGAAGTAAGTATAAAATGGTATTACTCAATCGGTCGTGCTAAGTTAAAATAATTTTATGCACTTGTTTTGATTACATGTTACCTACTGTTTAAGCATGTTTTAAAGTTTTTGATATACTATTTTTAAGCATGTTTTGCTGAAGGATGCACATGGTAAGTGATCCTTGTAAGTATGGTTTATACTTGTGGTTTAAAGCATGATTGTTGCTTTGGAAAAGTGTTTTGGTTAATGCTTGTTTAAAACAATGAGGTAAATGTTAAATGGTTAATTATGTTGGCAAGTGATGTGGTTTTAAAATTGTTATCGGATATAGTTGGCCGGCTATAGGTTTGAGTACACTGTAAATAAGTCGCCTTAGATGTTGAGGGGTTTATACGGCGTACCGAATACTCCATCCAAGTACCCTAACGGTTGAGGGGTTATATGGTACCGAAAATTCACGTTAGTGGATTAAGCGTCTAACCGATGATTGGGGTTGGTGTCCTCATGGGTTGGAAGTGTACCCGGTTGTTAATGTACCATAATTGTGATTGTATCGCTATTCCGGTTGAGATGGCTTGAAGTGTTGGGTTAACACTTGTTGAATCCGTGTATCCGATGAACTCCTTTGTCATTGGACTTGTTTAATGATCACTTGTAAGCCAATATAATTGTTAATGTATCATTGAATTGGTTTATGTTGTATAATGTGACTTATACATGTTTCTCCTTGAGCTTTGAATTTGTAGTAATGCATGAGAAGGCTTAAGTGGAGGGTTAGCAATGTGACTTGCTATTGATTAATGATACATGTAGCATATGGTTTAATATGTTGGTGTTTGTTTTTTAGCACTCCTCACTAAGCCTTGTGTGCTTACGCTCTTATTGTCCATCAATGCAGATAATTGAGATTTTGGAAGGCAGCAAGAAGCAATGGGATCCTAGCAAGACTTGGTTAACAAAGTATGTTGGACTAGACTATAAGAACAAAGGCAATGAGGTACTTGCTTTGGTTTTGGGAGATGACTTGTTGAACTCCCTGTTTGTGCATGTTTCTTTAGTTGCTCTTGGGGTTGTAAATGGCCTTTAAAGATTGATTTTGGTGCTGGTTTGTATTTTGGTATGTTGCTTGGATGCAAAATTAGGAAGCATGCCTATAGATTTCCTTTTGATGCATGAAGCCTTGTTGTGTTGTTAGGATAATGATGCTTAATTGCTTGTGGTATGCTTGGCATGCTGGTATTGTGTTTCCAGCTTGTGGGAATGACTTGAAGGTGTTATTTGGATGAAAAACCAGCAAATGTGACATTACAGGTGTAGGCGTACCGGTACGTGGGGGACCGATCGGTACGGTTAGGTATTTTTAGACTTGAGGGATCGATACGGGTTGGTGGTGTTTCGATACGCCTAGGCCAATGTAGCCGTAGCGTACCGGTACGACAAAGGGTGTTTCGGTATGGGTCTCAGCTACTGGAATCAACTTTTTCGTCCCAAAAACGCATAGAGAGCCGTATCGGTACGATCATCAAGATTTTCAAAAGTTTAATATTTCAGTTAGGCGTATCGATACGGCATGGAGGTGTACCGATACGGGGTGTTTCAATCCGTATCGATACGGGATCACCTGTATCGGTACGGATGACCGTTAATTCTGTTAATGTCAGTTTGGGTAGTTTTGTCACCTTTACAATTTAGTCCCCGAATCTTATCAATGCAATTGTATGTGATGGAATGATCAGATTGCGCTGAAATCTGAGATGGGTGTCGGAACCTGACTAATTAAAGGTTGGTAACTTAAAAGTGAGTTTTAATCTTGAAATTTTATGTATTTGCAATTTGGTCCCTAGATTGCAAATGTGATCAATTGGATGTCAAATTGATGTCCAATTGAGTTGGGGTTGCATCTGATGTCTGCATGAACATGTAGGGTTAATAATTGGCATCTAGATAGGATAAAAGAAAAAAATGGACCGGGTTTCGTTGTATCTCTTTGGTTTGCTACAACAAACCTAATGTAGCCTTCTTGGTTCGGTTGGGCGTCTAGGCCGGGTCAAGGGGGTTACAATATCGACATATGACATTTATTATAAACTTGTCCTTATTTTAAACAATGATCATAATTTTAAAGTATCATGTTATCCTTTTTATATCGTTAAAGGAACCAATATAAAAAATAGATAAACTCAAATATCAGTACCAGAGTTGTCTCAGACATTTTTAAGGCCCTGAGCGAAAACATATTCTATTAATTTGAATAATTAATTTAATATTTCAGTAATAAACCATAAAAATATAATTAAAATATATCAAAAAACATTATTTTTATTATTTTGTGAAAATACCATAAATATAACTAAAAAATGACAACCACTAATCCCACTTCTCCCATTTGCTCTGAGGCGGTTATAAGAAGTTTTTAAGTTTTATAGTTCTTCTTCTTTGTACTATTTCTTCTTCGCCGGCGGCGGCCGTTGACCGTTTTACTGGTTATGTATATAAATAAGATTCATCTTTGCTGATGAATTTTAATTTCATGTTTTTCTTGTTTTTTTTTGTTGTTTTACTTTGTCGGGTTTATACCATATCTGCTTCTATGGCAGTTCTATCTTCTGTTTCTATGGCAGTTCTTTTGTCTGCTTTTATGGCAGTTTTAGTTTATCTTTTGATAGTTTAGAGTTTGGGTGACGAGTATCATTGAACTTCTTTGTCAACGAAGGAGGCCGAGCTGTACATGTTATGATTCTCTTTTTGTGGCTGTGCCGATACGCCAAGGACAAGTAGCGGAAGAATTTTGCTTTCTACAAAGAGCACCCAAGACAAAGTAATAGTTTTTTGGATTTAATTTCATAAGCTTCTTCTAAAGGTGTTATGTTTGGTATTTTAACGTCTTTCACACCCTTAGATTTTACTTCATTTTTTTGTTTTTCACTGAACTTCTAATGCTTGAAGTGTGATACCTTTATAATCCTTTTACTATTGAATATAATCCATTTTCAAAAAAATAATAACCACTAACTTATTAGATTATTACTTAAAAAAAATTTAAATTATAAAAATAGAAAATAAAGCCTTGAACGATAGTTCATGCTGCTTTCCTTACTAGACGCTACTTATCTGTTCGGAAAAATTAGACAAACTCCAAGGGTGATATTGATTGAAAATTTTTAAAAAACAAAGTAAAAAAATGGACAAGTTGAGGCCTAAAATGGGGTTATGCAAGAAAAATAAAAAGTTAATAGAATACTATAGTGTAGTTTCCTAAAACTACGCAAAACCTTCACGTTCTCTTCACCGGTCGCCTTTTAGAACTGCTACTTCTCCACTTTTCATGCTCTTTTGCTTTAGGAACTCCTAAAGCTTAGCTGTTCAGCTGTTGATTTTTGCTTTAGGGTTTCCCAAACCCATCCTCTCCAAAGCTTTTCATTTTTTCCATTTCCCTTTTGAATTTCTCGATTTCCTTCTGCTCCAAGGCCTAAGCTGCGATTTAGCTAACCCCCCACCTACTCCGTTACTCATGTTTAAATGTAAGAGCCCGATTCCACTTTCGCAAGCGATTCCTATTGCATCATTTCCATTTTTCTAATAATTAATTGGATTTCTTTCTTTGCTTTCAGAGATCAATGGATTTCACAAGGCCAAAGCGGATGTTGTATTTCTGGATTGGTAAAGTACGTGATTACTGATGTTGGGTTCTTTTTCTTACCCTTGAATTTTCAGTGAATAGTTGATATAAAAAGATTACGCATGGGTTTTCGTATACCAGTACTTCCTAATTGTTCAAACTTCAATTCTTTGATTTTTAATTATATATTCCTTTTTATGTGGTCAAGAATGGGATTTGAAGCTTACTAGTGATGAATTTTCTTTCAAATTATCATGGCTGAGTGAATTTTATGTCTTTCAATTGTATTAGGTTTTGGATTTTCATTTTTGGTTTAAGGTTTCGTGCAGATTCGGAATATTCTACTTCGATTATCGTGGCATCTCGTACATGCTATTAACTACTTATGCTACTTTACAATGGGGACGGTGCATGCGCTTGAAAGCCATCTTATCTCTCGGGGACTACTGAGGAAATACAAATACCTCCATGTATCCAAGATCCACTATCTGGCTATTGTAATTGAAAGTGAAGATGCTTGCCGAACTTCAAATGTTATTGAGCTTTTGCAATGGCTGGCAGCTCTTGGCATCAAGCATGTTTGCCTTTATGATAACGAAGGTGAGAATTCTGCATTCTCACTGTTGCTAAATTGATCAGGTGAAGATGTATCCGCATTTCTTGGTATTTGAAGCCATTTCTCTGTTGTAGGATTACTGAAAAAGTCAAAAGACTTTATCTTGGATAACTTCGATGGTGCAGTATTGTTTCAGGTATTATCCTCTCTGCTCATGGTCGAGGTAGATTTTTTATAGTTCACCGTGATTCATTGACAATATACACTATAAATTGGCTAAATGGCTGATCAGCTGAAAACCAAAGGGTCGTGTGATAGACAACATCAAATTGATCTTTCATAATTGAACGTTCTTTACTGTACTAAACTACCAAGCTATTTTAGTTGCATTACTTGGGTTAACTTTGCAGTTTACAAACCTTAAAATTCCTATTAAAAGTATGATAGAGATTTGTAAGATTTATACTGGTCTCATCCTTGAGTCCTTGTCGTACTCTTTGGATTCTTTATTTGGTTTCTTTCTTAAAACCTTAGTTTAAGGAGTTTACTTCATGTGCACCATGTCTGCTTAGCTCCAGTTATGTGTCGAATCATTGGCTCATTTTTGCGACTTACATTGATACAAATGGAATGTTACTAAGGTGCTAAACTTCTAGCAAACTTTTGATCTATTTTATGCAGGATAATCATGAAAATAACGTGCTACTAGACCAACCACGAATGACTTTGGAGTTTGTATCATTTTCTGATGGGAAAGAAGCAGTTGCAAGAGCAGCCAATGTACTTCTTATGAAGTACATAAAATCAGGTGGCACTGGCTCAAATCAGGGAGAGCAAATCTTCACTGAATCTCAAATGACCGAGGCACTCAAAACTGTTGGTTTGTGTCACTTGTCTGATGTACTTGGTAGTTATTCCAACCAGTTCTTTGTTCGCTCTGTTGATTTGATGTTTGGTAATCTTCTTTTCTGTTAGGCAGTGGAGGGCCAGAACCTGATCTTTTATTAATATATGGACCTGCCAGGTGCCACTTAGGTTTCCCTGCCTGGAGAATGCGATATACTGAGATTCAGTGAGTATTCTCTTGACCTGAATTCTTTAGGATCATGGAAAGTATCTTGTTGCTTTCTTATCTGTAAAAGATGCTTATTTGGGATTCTGACTGATTAAAGAATTTACAACTTTCTAAATGGTCTATTCTTCAGTACATCATTCTTTTTATAGAAGGGGGGAAAGGGGAACCCCCCAAAAAAAAGGAAATTTGTAAAGCTCTATTGGGTTTGTTGTTGCTTATGAATTTTTTTGGCATTTTCTGTTTTCTTTTCTATGCATGATCGGTTGTCTTAACCTATTGCTGTCTTGTCCCGAGTACTCTGACTCTGTCTGTGTAGATTTACTTTGTTAAGAGCTGAAAGTTACAGTAATTGCTTAACTTTAGACCCTTTTTTGTGAATAAATCCTGCTTTCATGCATTCTACTTTGTTAAGAGCTGAAAGTTACAGTAATTGCACAACTTTAGACCCCTTTTTGGGTGAATAAATCCTGCTTCCATGCCCTGAGCTATATATTTTTATTATTCTTTTTTCTACAGACATATGGGACCCTTGAAGTCTATGACATATGGGTCGCTAATTAAGTCATTTTACAGGTACACAACGGTGCGTCAAAACTATGGTAAGTAGTTTACCATTTGATTTGCACTCTGTTTTCTCCAAGTGATGAATCTGATCTGAATATTCGTCTTCCAACAGGCAAATGAGGTTGGAGCAACAGGAGATCTTGTTCGTGGACTAGTTGAGTTATATAGTATATATAGAATAAATGTTACTGTTTCTAGTTTGGGCAGCATTACTTAAACCTGATTATAAATTAATGGCTGATAATTTTCCGGACAGAATAAAGCATTTCCCAGAACAACTCAGTAGTTTTTGTTTGTAACACCGACTGTGTTTGTTAATTACACTGCAACTCTTATTATATGTAGGTCGCCAAATCTGGTGTTTATATGGTAACATCCAGGTTAAATGCCTGCTGTTTTGGCATGGGAGACTGAATGTGACAAAAATCAAGTGGAAATCAAATGTAACCTTCATTCATGGAGGTTCATGAACTTGTCATAAATATTATAATTTTGGAAGGGATGGAACTATGGGTTTAAATTTGATACAGGCTTGTGTAATATTTTACACAAGCCTGCCTATTTCTACTATAAATCAATATTAAACTTAAACCTTAAAAAATTAAACCTCAAACTTTAAACCCTAAATTTTAAACACTGATATTAAATTTTAAACTTTACAACCCAAATACATAAACTCTAAACCTTAAACTAAACATTTAACCCCTAAAATTAAAAGGTCTGTGTAAACTAAAATTAAAGTTTACACAGACTATGTATTGAAGTTTTTCTCTGGAACTATATAGGTTCCCATGAAATTGGTCTAATTACGTTGTAAGCCTTGTCAGTTAAATTTGTTCCTAAGTTTTAGGTTCATATACTTGACAGCCATTGTAATTTTCAAAGTCCAAGTAATTTGTTTTTTTATATATATATATTTTAAAATTCACAAATGATCACTAAACTATCCTAAATTGTTTATTTTGGTCACAAATGGACTGTGCAATTAGAGTAATATATTAGTTGTTACGCTATGACCATTGGATTTTTTAAATGTTATAGAATGGTCATTGAATTATTTAATGGTAAATTCACTATTTAATTATTACAAAATGATCACCAAACTATTTAATTATTAAAATAATCATTAAACTATTTAATTGTTACAATATTACATGTTATACTATTTTTGTTGATTTTAAAATACTTTATTTTTGAAAACGCTTCAAATGAATGAATGATTTTTTTTTATTTTTGAAAGCGTTTTTTGGAAAAATAAATCTTTTATTCTTTTCATTTGAAATATTTCTTGTAAAGAAAAAAAAAACTTTAATTCTTTTCATTAAAAAGATTTCTAGAAACGAAAAGCTCTTAGTTCCTTTCATTCTTTTATTTGAAATGTTTTTGATAATAATTTTTTTTTGGAAAAGTAGAGTATGATTTTATTGACGTAATCATACTAAAATATTAGCATGAGTCTCGTTAAAAAATCTCCCTAAATCTAATGGAAAAAAAAGAGTGCACCATGCCAAGGCTTACAAATTACCTAAGCCCACAACATACAACTCGCATATATGGAACGCGACCATGCCAGAACTAAAAAGAAACCACAGATCCCGACCAATACAACCCATATATAACTCCCCTGGACAAACCACTTAAGATATCTCACTGCCAAGACCTTAAACAACACAACAATACCAGTAGACTAATAGAGCACACCAGTGACGCTTCAAGACCTTACTTTCAATTGGCTAAGCATCCACCCGGGGCATCAAGGGCAAAAAGGCCTTACCAAACTTATCTATCCATGAAAAGCAAAGGGCAACTTCTCCCGATTCTAGCTTTAGCCAATGTATCAACATCAGAATTTCCTTTCCCAAAAACATGCTCAATATTCTAAGAGTTTGCATGACGCAACTGCGAGCATAAATCCACATCATCTTTGAACACATGAGGAGCAATAGCTGGATTTTTAATCCAAAACACCAACAATTGGCTATCAGATTCGATCACCACATTAACCGACCTGACCCACGGAGAAGCTTCAAGCAGAGATCAAGCCTCCTTTAAAGCCATAAGTTCCGCAGCAGAGGGAACAAGATATCCTGCAGATTTAAAAAATTTAATAAAAGTGTTACCAAGACACTATTTTATAACAATTAAATAGTTCAATGATCATTTTATAATAATCAAATAGTTCAATGATTATTTTGTAACAATTAAATAGTTCAATGATTATTTTGTAACAATTAAATGATGAATTTATCATAAAATAATCATATAGTTCAATCACTTTTATGTAACATTTGTAAGGTTCAACGATCATTTTGTGGCAACTATTATATTACTCTAATTGTCTAATCAGCCCGTCATTAGACAGTTAATAATATCTAACGGTTTAGTATATATTTGTAATAAAATTTAAAATTTAGTGTTCGTTTTGTAATTTCTAGAAATACAGTAATCAAAACGAACACTTTGAATAGTTTAGTGATCATTTATGCAATTTATATTTATTTTAGTTGCATCCGTATTGGATTAGTTTGAGGTACACAAGCCTTGGAAATTTTATGGATATTAAACAATTAGATACTGTTAATCGCCTAACGGCGGGCTGACTAGGCAATTAGTGTAATTTATATGATCAGAACTAAACCCCGTCTCTTTTGTCAAGGCTGACCGGTGCTTGGACAGACACATAGAGTCGTCAGCACCGCCACCGCCACCATACATGCGTCCCTGTTTTCTGAACATACACAATCATGTCGATTAATGGCCTTATCGTACCTACTAAGTTATGACATACGGATTTACGACATAATCATGAAACCAAGACCAGAAACACAGACAAATTAAATTACATAGCAGCGAGAGGTGCGGTTTTCTGAATCCAAACAATATCACCCTGACGGAAAACATGGCAAAAGGAGCCCCCTCTCTCAATACCCAGCATCCGAAACACCAAATGATCGGACCTCAAACTCTTAGAATCCAAATGACAAACCACAACCGCCTCCACTTTATCCCCGCTATTCTCCGCCGCAAGACGGAGCTTAAAAGCTTTGGTCCCATAGTTGGGATCACTATGGCAGAAATAAACCGCGTAAAAGTACGGGAAAGGATGGCAAGCCACTTTCTTCGCGGATCGGATCTCCAACGGAGCTTCCAAAACGGTGTAGCTTTGGAATACTGGAAATCAACCTCGGGTCCGAAAGCTTTCTCAACGAAACCGATCATGGACTCTAAAGACGTCGCGCAGATTTTGTTTTCCCCTTCGATTGACTCTTCACATGTGAGCAACGTACCCAAAAAGGCCTCGCCTCGACGGGAAACCGGCGGGACCGAGAAGAGGTCGAAAACGGCGGCGGCTTCCTTGGTCGAAAAAGGGATGATTTTGGCTAAATTCTCCGGCAAAAACAAAGGAGGGTAAAGAGAGAGGTTTCTGATGGGGAGCTTTGTTCCGGCGTGGAAACTCAGCAGTTCATCCATGGTGAACAAGCCTATCTGCGCGCTCTCGGTTTTCTTCTCCGCATCGGTTCCGCCATAGTTCTACGCATGTACAGAGAGGCAACAGCGTTAGTTCAAGTATAAATTGAATGAAGTAATTCGTCGGAAACTGGAAATCACCATTAAAATCAGAGTACAAAAGAGGATTGGATAAGTGAATCGAGCATCCATCTTTAATCGATCTTCTCTTTCCTGCAGCTTGTGCTGAAAACTGATGTCTCCATTTAATTACTAGGCAGTAGCGGCTAGAAGGGAGCATGTTCCCCTGAAATCTTTTGTGTAGAATGATTTTTTTGCCCCTTATCTTTACCAGTTTATTATTTTACTTCTTAATTTTTTATTGTACTCTTTTTAACACTCAAACATTTGTTTTTTTTAATATACTGGATTATATTCAAGGCGAAAGGATTACAAATAAATCATACCTCAAGCATTGAAAACTCCATGTGAATAAAATAAACATGATAAATTTATGATCTCTTTCTTCGGCCGTTCGTGGCTATCACCGCCGACGTCTACTGACTTAACATCACGCAATGGTCTCACCCTTGGCCGCCACGCGCAAAGTCGAGCTGCCGTCCACCACGGAAGTCCAGCTGAAGCTTCGGCAATTTAAAGGGTTTTCACCCTTTCGGAAATTTGTCGTTTCCAGTCGCTTCAACCACCGATGTGAGACACCGCCGGCGTCATCATGCTCAGCAAGGTAAGGCGAACAAAACCCCTCCAGCAACCCTTCGATCGGTCGCCGTTTACATCATCACCGGAGTTACGTGAAAACCTTCGGGTTTCCTCTGATTTGGTGAGTTTCCGGCTGATTTTCGAGATAATTTTATGTGATTTCGAGTTGGTGATGCGTTTTGGGTTTAGATCCGGCCGAAATATGCAATTTGGTGCATTTTCGGGCCGTGTAAGGCCGCGCGTGAGCCCATCGCACCGGCCAAGGCGAATTTCGGCCGCCCTGACCGGTTCGCTTGTAAACCGGTCCAATCTGGTCCGGTTCAACTCAGTTTGGTTCGATCTGAACTGGTTTAGCCCATTTGACCTGGCCCGTCCGACCCAAACTGACCCGTCTCGTCAGACCTGACATGTTGACCGAGTCAACTTAGTGAGTCAACCCGATCGAGTTAACTCAGTGAGTCAACCTGACTGAGTCAGACCGTTGACTGCTGATGTCAGCATTGACTGTTGATCGTTGGCAATGATATCAGCATTGACTTTGACTGCTGACGTCGGCGTTGACTTTGACCAAAAAGTCAAATTTTCTAAAAACCCTTATTTTATGTTTTTCGACGTCCTAAGTCTATTTTTGAAGTCGGTTTTGTGAAATTTTAACCCGAAAATCTCCAAATCTGACATTAGACCCGAACATGCTTTTGTACTTCATACTCAATTTAAAGGCAATGTGATTAAGGACTGATTTTAGATTGTGGTTAAATGAAGACATCCGTATATCTTTGGATCTGGGAGGTTGTGGGACGTCGAATTTGGGCTTGAGAGTGTTTGAATGCCATTTCAAAGGTCGACTGATATAGCAAGGACTTAAGGTAATACATTACTACCTCTTGCATACTTTATGAAACATGTTGATATTTTGTTAAATTATGCATGATTTTAATGAATAGTGTTAAAAGTTTGATAATTTAAACATTTCCTTAAGAAAAGTTGATAATACCTTTGAGGCATAAAAATGACTAAAATAACGTTAACAAAAGAAATGATCTAGAATTTACACTTGATCTGATAAAATAACTACCTCATTTGAAATCCCTATCATTGGGAAATACTTCGGAATCAAGATGTAAATATGTGTGATAACAAACCGCTTGGATTTTCTTGAACACTGAATAAATACATGAATATAAATTAATTGGAATTTATTCATATTCTTGAAATGATCTAAATAACTGTAAGGAATAAATTGATCAGAATGATTGAAATGGCGGATAACCTCAGGAAATGAAATTACTAGATTAACTGAAATGGATGATATACTCTTGGGAATCCGAAATGAATAAGTTGTTTGTAAGGAACGTAAGGGTCGGGACGTTAAACTACCATTGAGCACGTAAATGATTAAATACCCATATGACTTGAGATATGTGAAAGCTTGGGAAATTCTAAAAATATTTTTTTGATAGAACGCAATTGACTGCAATGCCTCTATGCGTTTGAAGTCAGACTTATGGAAATCGGTCATTCTTAATAATGTTACAATAATGAAAGAATAATGCACAAATACATATTCAATTATTCGGAAATCTTCATAAAATAAAATTCCTCTTAGAATTCCTTTATTGATAATCCATACGAATTTTCTCTAATCTTACTTAGTCCAAAATATCGATCAGAAACACTTTTATGGGACCTTCCCGAAGGTTACCCATCATTGTATTTCTCTGGCTTGAGCACGCTTAACAATTTCATCTGATCCAAATTCGGTACCTTTTTCTGCATCTTAATTCTTAAAACTGATATCAAGGTACCTATTTCGATCCGATTTACTCTTATACTGAATAAAATTACTTGTTGGGGAAATTTACACTTTAGTCTCCAAACTTTTCCAAATTTTATACTTTAACCCTAAAACTTTCAAAATTTACATTTCGATCGCTAGCCAAAATTTGAGATATTACAATTCCTCCCCCTTAAGAAAATTCATCCTCGAATTTTCAAAACATACGTGTTTCAAACAATTGCAGATATTACTCCATCATTTTCTTCTCAAACTCTCAAGTGGCTTCTTCGACCTTGTAATTTCTTCTTAGGGCCTTAACCAATGTAATTTTTCTTTTTCCTTAATTCTTTAACTCCATATACCAAAATTTCTACTAACACCTCTTCATGTATCAAGTCTAATTGCAGTTCTTCTTTTTTTTCTTAGGAGTGATGACACATGAATAATCCAATCAATATCTCCAAAATATAAATACATACACTATAAACTTTTGCTCAGTTCTGAGGATAAGATCCATTAATATGCCCTTGGTACAACTCTTTCACGATTACTTGAGGTATAATAATTCTGAAACCAAGCTTTTCCCTTTTTGACTTGCACAAATCATATTCTCTCAAAGTGGTACTTTTCCTCTTTTTCTCTTCCTTTAGCTTTTAACTGATAATATCTTGACTAAAGCTCAACCTTCCATTTGCATCTTACTTCTATGTTTGTCATAGGTAACCAATTTATCTTAAAATTGGTCTTAAATTCTCAGATCTTCTACAGGAGTTAACTTTCATGCTTATTTCACTGTATCATATCCACTATGAATCATTTCTTAACCTCTAAGATTCGTAGACTGACGAATTACATCATCGTCTTACTTTCCTTATTCTAGTCTCATTCAATATCATACTAATGAGGAGCAGCATCAAGTCATACAATCAGCACATCAGTAATATGATATCCTAGGGGCATGTATTTACTGATAAAAATCATATACAAACTTGGTTTAGCATCCAGAATCGGCTAAACCTGTAGCTCTGATACCATTAAATGTAACACCCTTAACGTATACTCGTAAATCTAATATACATTAAAAATGTTACAGAGTCTTTTAAAGAAATCTCGACTTATAAATTTATTTTTACAAGTATTTACAAATTTTTTTTTGTAAATCTAACCATTTCTCGATTTTCTTGAAAATACAACCTATGTGCAGTTAGCTAGTTTCAACCCTAAATTAATTATTTTAAAACATATTTGGCAATTATTAAAAATAATAGTTCAATTCAGGGTGAAAACTAGGTTCGCTATCTAGGCCCTTTTCTTGACTTTAAAATCTTTATGCAATTACCGATTATTCTTATTAGCAAAGTAATTATCCTTTCTACCTTAGCTTTATTCTGTTACAATGCTAATGCCTTATTTTGCTTTATCCATATATGATTCATCATCAAAACTGATTACTTATCTATCATTTAGTCTAATTTAATGCATCATACTCTACTAGCAATTAAATAATTACATGCCCACTAGAGATTATCATAAGCTAGAATATCTTACTGATGTTTTGCAGATTGAAGCTTGATCAGCATGCTCGACTCCTCTTCAAATACTCCATCTTAATCTACGTGTGAAACAAACACACGCTAAGTACGAACTTAGTGGGGCAAAACTTATAAATCAAAGCAAAGCACTTTAATTTTAATAAAAATTGCATAATAAATAAAATACTGAATATGACATATAAGAATTTAGAATCGTATAGAATGACTTATCGAAGCCGTTCCTCTGTCATGTAACCTATAAAAATCAACATCTCATATAAATATATAAGGCAATGTCATGTCAAATCAAATATCTAGTAAATCACTTATTTTCATTTGAATCATATCACTTTCACCTTTCACTTTCCTTTAGATCACTTGTACTTGTTACTTTTTATTCAATTCATAGCCCAATGTAATGTAATTGAGAATGCATGGTATGCGAGTCATTATTGAGTATGCACATGTGCGACATCAACTGATATGTTGTGCCATAATAAATCACTTAGAGATGGGCATGGGTCGGGTTTTTGGCCCGCCTGAACCTGACCCGAAAATAAATATCCTAAACTTGCACCCGACCCTATTCTTTAAAAAATTCGACCCGAAAATAAATATACTAAACCTGACCCTGACCCAACCTATATAAAAAATTAATTTTAGGGACCTAATTGTAAAAAATAATTTTAGGGGACTTAATCATAAAAAATTATAATTTGAAGGACTAAATTGTAAATAAAAAATTAATTTTAGGGACTTAATTATAAAATATATATATAAGGGGTATTATTATAAATATCTCTAACAAATTTAGGGGAAATTATATAATTAGTCCTCGGGTTGGGTCGGGTCGGGTCGGATGTTTTCCACCCTAAACTCGCACCCGACCCGAATTTTGTACATATTCCACCCGACCCGAAAAAAAATATATAAAAGGGGTATTATTATAAATATCCCTAACAAATTTAGGGAAAATTATATAATTAGTCCTCGGGTCGGGTCGGATGTTTTCCACCCTAAACCCGCACCCGACCCGACCTGAACCCAATTTTTTTATAAAAAAAATTTGACCCTTTCGGGTCGGGTTCGGTCGAAACCAGTTGGATTCGGGTTCCGTGCACATCCCTAAAATCATTGTATCACTGAATCACTTTATAACTGCTATAAACTTATACAAAATCACTGTATCACTAGGTCATAGCTGTAGAAACACAGCATCATTGTTTCACTTTATAATTGTTGTACACTTATACAACATCATTGTATCACTAGTTCATAGATGTAGAACACAACGTCACTAAATCACTATATCACTATACTCCACCTCATTGGCATGCCAATTATACCAAGAATCTCAATAATCATACAAAGGGCTTTTTAACATTAATATCTTGTAAAGATCATTATAAACTATTTAAAAATTATTGTAAAATATATCAATTTATGATTCAAATTCTTTTTCTTTCAAATCACTCTAGGTTGACATTTTATATTTCTTTCTCATATTATATATATATATATATATAATATGTAAAAATGCAATCACCTGGGCCATTTATTAGCTTGCCTCACTAAGCTCTACTCGATCATTTCCTTCATAATACCTCAACCCTTTTTGATCCAAAACAAACTTATTGATCATATAAATACGAATAACATTCGTTAGATTCAAATCTAACAATACTTTAAACATGCTATCGAATCTAGTCATTCGAATATACAAAATTTCCAAAAGTTTTTCCTTCATTCCTTATACTGTCCAAAACCCCTTTTTTGTCTTTAATGACCATTTAGAACTTCCATTAACCCCTTTCAAGCTTACTAATTAACCTTATATACAAAATGCATCAATTCTCATTTTCTGACAGATTGCACTACCTTCAAAGAAATATTTCTATAAAATAATCTACAACTCGAAATTCAATTCTGTTTGTTCTGAAAGAAACTAGAGTCAATAATATTTTCAACCATATAAATTAATAGCCCAAATTCAACTTGTACGATTTATGAAGAATTTTCAAAGTCAATTACAATGTTGGAATTCGGAACAGGCTGATGCTCTGTTTTCTGACATTTTGTCACTTAAAAATCATATCTTTTGACTCGGAACTCGAAATCAATTTTCGTTTGCTGGAAACTGACAGATTCAATAATCTACAACTCGAAATTCAATTCCGTTTGTTCTTAAAGAAACCAGATTCAATAATATTTTCAACCATATAAATTAATAGCCCAAATTCAACTTGTACGATTTATGACGAATTTTCAAAGTCAATTACAATGTTAGAATTCGGAGCAGGCTGGTGCTCTGTTTTCTGACATTTTGTCACTTAAAAATTCATATCTTTTGACTTGGAACTCGAAATCAGTTTCCGTTTGTTGGAGGAGAAACTAGACGAAAAAATCTTTACATAGGTATAAAATTCACCATCTAATCATTTTTGTAAAATTTATGGTGAATTTTCAAACTTACTGCCATAATTCAGTTTTCTACACAGCTTCCATATTTTGCTTCAACTTTTATACTAACTTTTCCTTACTTCTCTACTTGTCAATCTAGTCCCATTATTTGCTTTAAACCACCAACTTATCACCTTCTCCTTCAAATAATTATTCACAATAGTTCCCTCTAATTTTCCTTCTTTATCGAATGGTCACTAATAATGCAAAGGTAAGGATCCAAATTTCTTAACTTTGCAAATTAGTCCTCAATTCAACATTATCACTTTAGTTCCATCATTACAACTAAAATTCAGATTTAGTCCATATCCAAAACCTCATTTCCAAATTGGTCAGTTAACTTTGACAAATTGTCAAAATGGTCACTAATTCAATTTAACATCGATTTAGCATTCTAACATCAATTTCACATCTCCAACATCCTTAATAACATAAATACACACCAAATCCATACAAATTCAGATTTGGTCCTCTAACTTTTAAGATTGCCGAATTGGTCCCTATCAAATTAACTTAGGGTCTTGCTTCCAAACAACAAATCAAGCTTGCTAAATCATTAATTCAACATCACAAACCCTAAATTAAACTTGAATCCATAAATCCTAATCATCTTCATAATAATCTAAACATGTAGAACTTAAATCCCAACTCAATATCATGATTTTAACATCATACTAACTTGATTTCAACTTGAATTCAATCATGGAATCATAAAATCTCAAAACCCCCAATTTGATCCATAAACCCTAATTTCTTTCTCATGTAAATTCTGATAAATCAAGCATGAATTCCATGAATTATTGATATCAAAAGATAGAGCTTGAAGAGTAGAACAACTTTGCAGATGAAGAGATTACCTGAAAACCGAGTTTCAGGGCTTGAATCGAGCTTGGAAAAAAATTCTCTTTCTTTCCCTAGCTCTAACGTTTTTGGATTTTGTTCATCTTTTCACCATTATTTTACACATATATTTATTAAATGAATATTAAATTCATTTAATAGTGAAATTACAATTTTGCCCTTTTTATCCAATGGTTGAGATTGATTTTATCATCAATCAAGGGCCAAGATTTAATCTTCCATTTCCTCTTTCCAAAATTGCCCTTATAACTTTTTAAATATTTCAAAATTGCCATTGGGCCAAATGACCAATTTGCCCTCCAACTTGTTTTTATTTACTAGTTTGCCATTCTTGTAAAAATTCAAGTTGAAATCCAACCAAATATAATAAAATATTCATAAAATAGTATTTTATGACTTTTCCATGGCTTTTGGATCAACCTTTGAAATTCCAGTTCGATCCGATTTTCCCGATATTCATAAAATACTTTTACTGCATTTTTATCTTTTTCAAGCTATTAGATTTATTCCGAAAATTCTATATTTTCATATTCGGGAAATAAATTCTATTATCCTATAAAAACTTCCTTTTCCAAGGACTTAGACTGAATTTTCTTAACTCAGTCTATTTTCCCGATACTTATCGAAAATCTTCATAGAATAAAATTCCTCTTAGAATTCCTTTATCGGTAATCCATACGAATTTTCCCTAATCTTACTGAGTCCAAAATATCGATCAGAAACACTTTTATGGGACCTTCCCGAAGGTCACCCATCCTTGTATTTCTCTGGCCTGAGCACGCTTAACAATTTCATCCGATCCAAATTCGGTACCTTTTTTTGCATCTTAATTCTTAAAACTGATATCAAGGTACCTATTTCGATCCGATTTACTCTTATACTGAATAAAATTACTTGTTTGGGAAATTTACACTCTAGTCCCCAAACTTTTCCAAATTTTATACTTTAATCCCAAAACTTTCAAAATTTACATTTCGGTCACTAGCCAAAATTTGAGATATTACAATGTCCCTAATAACAAATATGGTGGAATTGGGGCCCCTAATTGTAAGTATTAGAAAAAATCGGTCTAATAACAAGTACTGAAAAAAATAAATTTTAAGGGTATGTCACTAATAATAAATATTAGAAAAAATAAGCCTCTAATAATAATTATTGAAAAAATTGGACCCCTTATAACAAATATTGAGAAAAATTAAATTTTAAGAGTAAGCCCTTATAACAAATGTTGGGAAAATTGAATCCTAATAGTAAGTGTTAAATAACTAAATTTAAGAGCAAACCCCTAATAATGAATATTAAAAATTAGATTCTAATATCAAATATTATAAAAAAAAATTAGGCCATGGGCGGTCGCCTCTTTTGCCCATGCCCAGGGACGACACTGGCACTACCATGGACAGCGGACATGCTATTTTTATAATTAATTAAGATCTTCCTATAAGATGGTGACACGTGTCATCAACTCAACTTATAGGTAAAGGAAAAATAAAATGGAATGGCTTTTGAGGGGATTAAACCAAGAGCCCTTAGGTAGTGGTTCAACGCCAAACCATTGCACTAAGCTGAAATCTTGGAATGAATTTGTCAAATAATATTTAAGTTTGTTTCTTGTAGTAGACAGACATAACAAATGTTTCTTCCATGGCTTGAACATAAGCCACCTCAGAAAACTGTTACTCAATTAACAGAGGTTAACACTTGAGTGGTCATTTTGATATAAAACAAAAATATTAGTGACCGAAACATAATGTTTCAAACTTTAATGGTGAAAACAGAAAATTACTCAAACTTGAATGACTATTTATGGATTTTACCCATAAATTAAAGGCATAATTCCTCAATTGGACCCTGACGCCTTCTCCCAACATCGTCTAGCTTCATCTTCAACCTCTCGACACTCCACCATTTATAGAGCCACGTAAGCATCATTTCTAACCCTAAACCCTTAGCTTTAACCCTAAACAAACTGTAAAAAAACAAATGAAATAACAAGACAGAAAACTGTCCCTTCCCGGTCCCCATGTGTTATTTATTAGACGGTGAATAATAGAGAAGACGAGAAGAGATATGGGACATAATTGAAAAAAATATTTTAATTATCAAACGATATATAAAATATTATCAAAGATGCATATTTTTTTAAAAATTATAATATATATATATATATACTTCAAATGTTATTGAATTTTATGCATACACATAAATTGTTAAAACTTTATAACATTTATAGTATAATTAAATCTATTTAAAGTTTTTGTATTATATCTAAAAGTTTATTTTAGTCTCTCTACTATAGAAAGAAATATTTTAGTTTTGTACACTTAAAAGTTAATATTTGGTCCAAAGCACTAAAGTTATTGTAATCGAGCTTAAACATTTTGGTTTAAACACTCGTTTGGTCCCTCTCAATTTTAAACTTGAGCAAATTAATAACTCTCAAAATATTTTTTTGTGAATTTTTACAGAATTTTTAAATACTTATAAAATCTAAATGCAAAATTAATTATTATTCTAACTCCAAACTCCATTGTCTTCACTTACAATAATTACAATTACAAGCCAAAGCATAAATGAATATTTAAAATGATTAATTGAAAAAATATACGTTTAATTTTCTTAGAACTTTTAGTTTTTAAGGGAAAGGGTTTAATTGAAAAAAAATGATAAAAATTCATTAAAAATATTTAGAATTTCATTAAAAAAATAAAAATTATGAAACAATATTATATTTTTTATTTTATTAAAAATATTATCCAATAATAATTGGATAAATGTCATGAAATGACCGTTATTTACTCACTTTCAAAATGTATATTAAATAAAGGCTAAAGGGGTTATTTTGCCCCCGAGTTCGACCCAAATTAGCCCCTTGACCAACGTTGACCGTTACAGTGCTGACGTGGTAGTTAACAGTGATGACATGACAGTCAATTGTGCTGACATGGAAGCCAACTATGTTGACGTGGTAGTCCATGATGTTGATGTGGCAGTGCGTGTGTGATGATGACGTGGTAGAGGGGCTGAATTGATTTTTTAAATCGAATTCGAGAGCATAATTGAATTTTTTGCCGAGTTCAGGGGCATAATTCATTTTAATTGAAAGTTCGATAACTTAATTAATTTTTAAACTAAAAAATTTAAAGTATTTAAATAATATTTAAATACTCATAAAATATTAAAAAATAAAAAACTATAATAAATTTAAAAATTAATAAAAAAACATAAAATTAAAATATATGAAAATTTATAAATATAAAAACTCAAAATTTTAAAAGATCTATAAACCATCGGAAAAGTCTTCGACTATTTCTGGCTATGCTAAGCCTACTAATATTCGTTGAGCATATTTTTAACGGAATCATCCTTGTATTAAAGTAGGAAAAAACAAAAATTTTCCTTCGTTTTTCTACATAAAAAATTAATGAGCATTAATTTGATGTAGAGAAGCGAAAGAAAATTTGAGTTTTATTGTTACTTTAATATAAGGTTGATTGCATTGAAATTTTGTTTAACGAATGGTAATACTCAGATGACGAAGTCAAAGACTTTTTCGATGAAAGTGTTCGATTTTTAATACTTTATAAACATTTTTAAATTTATATTTTATCATTTTTAATCTTTAATACATTTTAATTTTTATATTAGTTTTTATTTTCAATACTTTTTTAAATATTTTATTTATTTTTATTAAGTTTATGGATTTTTTTTAAATCAAAGAATATTTTGTTTTTTTGTGAGAGTTCTCACTTTGTTAGTTTTAAAATTATCAAGAATCCAAAGGTTATTTACATCAATTTGTTAATCGATTTTTCATATATTACATTTGTAAAAGTTCAACTTGAAAAACTAAATTATTTATCTAATTTTATTCAAAAACTAAATAAATTGATTAAATTAACTTAAAATTTAAACAAATTATTTATCCATTTTTAAAATTTTAATAATTTCTTAAATTCTTATTTTTGAGCTTAAATGTTAAATAAATTATCGAACTTTCAATTGAAATGAATTAGGCCCCTAAACTCGACAAAAAATTCAATTATGCCCTCGAATTCGGTTTAAAAAATTAATTCAGCCCCTCTGTCACGTCATCATCACACATGCACTGCCACGTCAGCATCAAGGACTGCCACATCAGCACCGTTAACTGCCACGTCAGCACTGTAACAGTCAACGTTGGTCAAAGGGCTAATCTGCTGCAATGTGCGGACTGAAGGACCTAATTGAACGTGTTTTCGCACGAGGGGTAACATTGCTAACTTGGTTCAAACTAGGGGAGAAAATAACCCCTTTAGCCTATCAATTTGTTCAAAATCAAATTTGATAGGGACTTAAAAGTGTTTAAATCAATATATTTAAGCCAGCTAACTTTAACTTTCAAATTTTGAACCAAAATATTCATTTTTCAAACATACAAGAATTAAAATGTTTATTTTTTATAATAGATACACTAAATAAACTTTTAAATACAATACATTGACCATAATGTTTCTTTTTGCCATAATTGAAAGACGAGCGAACTCTTAAATAGTATAATACAAAGATTATATATATATATTTGGTTGTCCTACCGGTTCCCTAGGACTTTAAGGAGAATCCGAACTGACCCGTGCCGTACATATAGTTTTAGTGGGTGAGTCTCTCAGTAGATATTTTTTGCATACACAAGGCCTCGAGTTTGAGACATGTTTAAGCGATACCAAGTTACTTATCAATTGGACCAACCCGTTGATAATTTTTAATATATTTTAACTAAAAAACTAATTACTGATTGGTGTTTGCTTTTTTATTGTGATTGTGGGGTCAATCTCCATATTTTATTGGTTTATACTGTCTGAATTCTTCAGACTTAATTATATCACACGATCTCAAATTATAATTCTTATTTCAAGTTGATCTTTAAATGTTTAAATATTTTAATTTTATCATCAAATTATGATTCTTGTTCTAAATTGGTTTCTATACTTTTAAATGTTCCAATTTTATCCTCGAACTATGATCCCCATTCTAAATTGATCCTCAAACTTTTAAACATTCCAATTTCATCCTCAAATCATCGCTTGTGCCACATCATATTATTACATAAAACACATTAGTGTTTACATGACAATTAACAATTTTTATAAGAATTTTATTAACATGAGATATGATTAACATATACTAATGATTTGAAGATGAAATTAGAACATTCAAAAGTTTGGGAACCAATTTAGAATGAGAATTGTTATACTACCGGGACGATAATGACGAGACAAGTAAATAAGCGCAAACGCAGAAAAGAAAATAACACCAAGAATTTATGTGGAAAACCCAAAAAGGAAAAACCACGGGCACAGGATGAGAACTTTCACTATGATGGAGAAAGAGATTACAACTGATTTATGATGTTCTGTTTAAATCCCTAATCCCTAGTATCTATTTATAGGGATAGATTCCTTGTTTACAGAGGAAACTTGCATAGAAACAAATTCTACTCAAACTGAGTTTCCTATCTTTAATTAATATAAAGTAAACAAGATCTACTAAAAGTAGGATTTTAACTTTAAACCAAATCCCAAAAGAATTTGGATCACAAGTCGAACAATCTCCACCTTGGGAAAAATTCCTATCGAACAATATCTCCACCTCTTCTACGAAACCCCTTCAGGGGGTAGTCTTCGGCAATGAACACCGACTAAATCCAAGCCTTGCCCAAGCTTAGATGTACAAGGTAATTTAGTCTTCACGTTGGTAAGATCATCATTAGTGCCAACTTTGCTCACAACTATATCACCACGAGCAATGACACGACCCCGATCATCAATGGTACTACTACCTTTCTCATTATTTATCTTTGAAGCAAATCGAACTCTCTTAAGCTTTTCAAATCTGTTATACCCACAAAATTCAACTTTATTCATCTTTTCAAATTTGTTATGCCCATAAAATCGAACTCTTTTCTGCCTACCAGAACTATTATGCACACGATTGTTATGTTCAACACAAAATCCTCTTTTACTTGATTCAGTCAAGATGCCTCACTAGTAACATCGTCATTTGACACGCAGGTTGAACCTTGTAGAACATAAAAATTGGCAGCTCTTTTATACCCTTTCATCACAACGAGAGAGCCCTTGCAAATTTTCCTAGCTCCACCTTCATTGGAGTATCTGTACCCTTTTGAATCCAGAGTACCTAACGAAATCAGATTTCTTCTTAAATCTGGAACATGCCTCACATTACCAAGTGTTCGAACAATCCTATCGAACATCTTAATCTTGATTGTGCAAATACCTGTAACTTTACAAGAGACATTATTTCCCAACAAGAAAACACATGTAGACACAGGTTTATACGTCGCAAACCAATCCCGATTTGGACTCATATAAAAACTACTACCAGAGTCAAGAATCCACTCCTCACTCGCTATAACGCCTTCGCCGGAAGCAACTAAAAGTTCACCATCATTATACTCCTCTAAAATATCAGCTTTATCTTCACTGGGATTATGATTCTCAAATTTCCCCTTTATCTTATTCTGTAATCTGTAACACTCAAATTTAATATGACATTTCTTTTCGCATAAATAACATGTTTTACCTCAATTTGACGACTTGGACCTGTCTCTATTTTGACTGCCAGAATTACAATCACCTTTTCTTCCGCGGTCTAAACTAGTCGATCCATGCACCATGAGACCCTCTGCTTGGAACTCGGAGCCGGTAAGATGTTGCATCTTGTCATGTGAATTCAAATTATCATATACCTCTTCAAGAGTAAGGGTATCACGGCTGTGTAGTAGGGTGCTTCTAACAGACGAATATGAAGCGAACAATGAGCAAAGTAAAATCAAACATAAGTCTTCTTCAATGTACTTTACCTCCATCGTTTCCAAATCTTAGATGATCTCCTTGAAATCGGTTAGGTGGTCGTCAAGACATGAACTTTCTGCTAACTTGTGGGAGTATAGGCATTTCTTCAGGAGTAACTTGCTGGTCAAAGTTTTCTTCATGCAAATTTGTTCCAATTTTGCCCATAAGTCGACAGATGTCTTCTCTTTGTAAACATCCTGCAAAATACTGTTTGATAAGTGCAAATGGATCTAAGAAGTAGCTTTCCTATCCTCGAGGCACTTCTCTGTATCTGACCATTCTTTTAGCATATTATCAAACCCATCTAATGCATCATCTAAATCCATCTAAATAAGAACATCTCGAACCTTCACCTGCCATAGCGAAAACCTGACGTTGCGATCCAGTAGTAAAATTTTATACTTCACCGTCGTTATTATCCTGAGTAACCTAAAAAGCTCCGATGCCAATTTGTTATACTATCAGGACGATAATGACGAGACAAGTAAATAGGCGCAAATGCAGAAAAGAAAATAATACCAAGAATTTGCATGGAAAACCCAAAAGGGAAAAACCACGGGCAGAGGATGAGAACTTTCACTATGATGGAAAAAAAGATTACAACTGATTTATGATGTTTTGTCTAAACCCCTAATCCCTAGTATCTATTTATAGGGATAAATTCCTTGTTTATAGAGGGAACTTGCATAGAAACAAATTCTACTCAAACTGAGTTCCCTACCTTTAATTAATATAAAGTAAACAAGATCTATTAAAAATAGGATTTTAACTTTAAACCAAATCCCAAAAGAATTTGGATCACAATTCTAACAAGAATCATAGTTTATGGGTGAAATTAGAACATTCAAAAGTTTATAGGGTCAATTTAGAATGAGGGTAAATTTGAAATTCTACCCTGAATTCCCATTTTTGTTTTTATAAAAAGAGAATGGGGACAAAACTAGGTAAGTAGAAAAGACAAACTGAAGAAAGATTTTGGATATCTTTTAGGAGGAATTTTTCATAAATGATCAATTAGTTAGTAAAAAGCATCACCAGATCTTGTCAATATGTGGGCTATCGTATTCCTCTCACATCAATATATATATATTATATTCTGAACTATTTTCATCATATCAATAATGGTTTTAATCACTAAAAATTAGGCGTTATTGGTTTAATATTCTCTTTTGGGATTATAATTGAAAATCTACTCCCCTTTGAACAACATTTAGAAAAATACGCTCATTTCTGTCCACGTAATAAAAACTCGCGTTATGTCAAACGCATTTTCAGAACTCACGCTTAGAAAACTGCGAGTTTCAGTATGATGTGGCGCCACTTATACGTTGGCCTATTATTTTAAACTGTTAAAATAACTCACGCTTAGTAGGACGTAAGTTTTGCGAGAAGTTGAGACAATGCGGTGCGAATTTATCGCGTTATCCAGATAGAACTCGCGTTTGGTAGGGCGCGAGTTCTATGTATTCCTTTTGTTAAAACAAGGCTTGATAGACATATTTTCGGTGAATTTACACGATTTTGTGGGGTAATTTTTTTTATTTGAACTCCAACGTTGTATTAGTAAAACATCTCTTCAAAATAGTGTAAAAATCATCCGATATAAAGCATTCAAACTGGTGTAAAAATTACTTAAAACGCTATGTTGCAATATTTTTGTGCATGAACATGGAAATAAGGGTCGATAGGCATGTATAAGTGGATTTTGGGTTATATTAGGAGATATTTTTGCTAGTTATTTAACTTTTACGTCGTAACGCGATAACCAATTTTTACAATGGTCCAAAAATCGGGTAGTATAAGGTATCCGAAGGGGTGTAAAATCGATTTAAAAACACTATATTGCCCTGTCCGTTTGCATGAAGAACCTTGTAACAAGGGTTGATCGGCATGTTTAAGTATATTTTGGTGTATTTTGTGGGATCTTTTTTTCTTGTTGTTTAACTTTTACACCACTAGTACGTGAATATATGTTTGAAATGGTCCAAAAATAGCCCTTATAAGGCATCCGAAAGGGTGTAACAATGATTTAAAAATGCTATAGAAACCATAAAATATAGCTTGGAAGATTGTTTATGATATTTAGAAATAAAACATTTGAGCGATGAAATACAATTAGTTGATTCGAGGGCCTGTCCTAAGAGGATATTTTCTCTTATCGTGTCCAGGGTTCTTACATTTAGTACAGAGCCTAGGTTAACCTATCCGTTCTCGTGGAACCATATCCTCGGTACAATAAATCCTTGTTGAATACAGACGACCTTTTTTCTTGCACCGTAAAAATTATCTGGCCGTATCTTAGGTTCATCGTCAACTACGTCATGACGATGTTCATTTTTTATCAGAGGAAACTCGTATCAGTATACCTTGAATACGATTTCAATTCGGTATACCGAATCAACGAGTGTCATTGTGTCAAAATAAACGAATGCACATACAGCAAAGGCGTGCGGAAACATGTACTTGAATGTCTGGAAACATCTGCAGTCGCATATTTTTCGGTGTAGATTAACAATATAATTGTTCTGCATTATTCCTTCAAGCGGCCGCAAATATTCAGTAACTTGAAAGCGATATTCGTGATGAGAAAAGCATATCGCACCCATCGCGTTTGCGAGCGAACTGTATATTTGAAATTTTTTCTGGAGATCTGGATGGAACCTGTGACAACCTTTCATCCAGTTCATTGCTTGTTTTTCGAGGGTTGCAAAAAGGGTAGCTAGTCAATAATATGTAGCCTTAACAACAGATGTGATAGGTAAATGACGTGTTCCCTTGAGTTGATCGCCTCAGCCAAGTTCGTTGTCATGTTACCATATCGACGACCCCTATCATAATATCGCAGCTATTTTTCCCTCAGAATATCAACAAGATAATTATATCCAGCTAAGTTTCTTACTCACAACTTCTCTAGTAGCTCTTCAAACTTATCAGCTCGGTGTGAGTTGCCTATTCAATAAAAGACGAAATAGTTAATGAAAAATAATGATAAAAGCAATGTTAATTAATAATTTTGATAGTGGAAGGCATACCCATGCGAAGAACCATTATACGTTCAATATCATTCTTATATCTTTGGTAGTAATTGACAGGAATGTGTCGTAGACAATACCGGTGATGAATATATAGAGGTTCCCAAGATGGGCCCAAAAGCTCGATTAATCCTCGCATTCATGCGCCCTGTCTAAAATAATACATATCCCATCTTTCTTTTCTCGTAGATCTCGGCGTAAGACATGTGCGTGTAGGTTGGTGAGAAAAAATGTTTGCGAAGGGATATCTTTCTTTTCAACGATTGTAAACGTTATCAGAATGTATTTTCTGTTACCGTCTTGTGCAACTACCATTAGTAAGATCTGGGTGTATCTACCATACAAAAATGTTTCGTCGATCTGCAGCACCGACTTGCAGTGGCAGAAAGCCTTAACGGTCTATAAAAATATCTAAAAATAGAAAAAATAGCATTCCCCCAATACTACATGATCATTGTAGTATGACGGCATTATCTCTAGTTACACAACTCTTCTTGGGTTGTATTTCTGCATCATCTTCAGCCATGTTCGCAACTCGTAGTATGATTCCTCCCACTGCTCATACAGTTGTTGGATGCATGATATCTTACAAACCATACCTTATTGTATTTAATCGTGTACGTGAATTGAGATTTAATCGAAGCTATATATACCGACACAGATACGCGTAAATTTGCTTTTACGAGTGAAAGAATGTGATCACAAAGCACATGCACATCCAAGTTAGGATAATCTTGACTCAGGCTTCCCACTGAGCATGTATGAGGTCCGTCCTATCTGGTTATCTTCCCCAGGCTGTTCAGCCTCTTCAATCGTGATACACTGATCCTCCAGTTACATCTCTCGTACTTGTAAGGGCATCCAACAATATATTTATCCACTTCAGTTTTCCTCGCTGTAGACTTAACTGAGCGGCGTATGTTGTAATGCTTAATCGCCGCCTCCACCATTTTTTTAGTCTTGAAAACTATTCCAAGATGCAGTTCACCCTCATTCTATTTGTGGGAATTTTAGAAATTCTCTAGAGTAGAATCCATCCCTCATTCTAAGATGCAGTTCACCCTCATTCTGTCGTATATGGTGGTTTGTAATACACTGACCTACTGCTTTATGCAGTAAAGCTGCGCGAGCAACAACTTCGACAAGTTCTTCCTCTGCATCTTCTTTTGTATTTTCTCCTGCAGCATCCTTCTCATCCTCCTCCTCATTTACGGGCTTGTCAAGGTCTACTAGTTCTTTAGGAAATAAACTCATCTCGTCACCATCAAGCTCGGGCTCTATAAGTGATTTCTCATCGGAATTATCCTCATCAAATTTGTATAGTTCTGCTTCATTAACAACTTGTATCCTACTAGGTTTTGCAGCGGTAACTTGATCACGAGAGCACTGATGAGGCCTATATCCAATAACTAGGTCGACAACACATATGCGTGAATGTCTCCCCATTGATGAGAAATTACCTATGTTTGCCTCACTAGGGATATAAGTTAAGTGCCGTTCAACTGAGAAATCATCTATGTGTGCCTCACTAGGGATATAAGTTGAGTGACGTATGGCTGAAAAATCATCAAACATGTTAAACTCTTTAAGGTAGGACGACCCCGTAGATGATGATGGCCCTATACCCGCACTTATAGATTGTACGTTGAGTTCTGGGTTGGTGGCATGTTCAGGTCAAAATCGAACCTGGCCACGTAAGAATGCCTTGGCCTTGATGTAGAAGAAGATGAAGCATGATCATCACTCATATTTAGTAAGTTGAAGCCTTGTCGCAAACTTGTTGGACTATGAGCATTTGGGTCGAAGTCAAAATTTGCTCGTAGCCAATTTGGAACCACAATATGGCCTCCAACATTTCGTTCCAAAAATGTTACAAAGAGCTCTAAGGGTCATCCCATGGAATACTGGGTATGGGTTTCGATCATCATTTCTACACCAGCATCGTCCATAACATCGAATATTATAAAATACAATAGATCTAATGAAGAAGGTAGTCGATACCTCAGTGAATGTAATTTATTCCCGAAAGTATTTGGAATATTTCTCGATATTGTTCTCTTAAGCCTTTCATACGTTACAGCCCTCAAAATCTGTAGCATAACAGTGTTGGTGGATTGGAATACGACACTAATTTCGGTATCAAGGATCATCACACCATCATAGTATACTAGAGCAGCCACTCTTTGTGCCATTGTTTAACGACCAAAACCTGTCAATCTTCTTCAAATGAAAAATTTCCAGCCTGATATTATGTTTCTCCTCTATTTAACAATGATTTCATTTACGACCAGATTAACTTGACATGACATTTGAGCGACGTATGTCATAGATTCTTGACACATCAGTTGACCTTGCAGTTAACCAAACGCGAGTTCAGCCAGATTTGCAGGATTCCTAACTCGTTGTTAACCAAACACGAGTTCGGTCAGCTTTGCAAGATTCCGGACACGTCTGTTGAACTTACGGTTAACCAAACGCGAGTTCGGCCAACTTTGCAGGATTCCTGACAGTCACGATTATTGCTCGATTTTCTACTATCATTTTGTACCTAAAAAATTACCTATGTTTTCCCAATTTTATTCTATCATTTTCTTTGGTGTAACTTACAACTATACATCTTTCAACGACCAAATCACTAGACATGCTTTATTTTAGTTGATCTCAACACAGGTTATCGAGTCTACAAGCAAAAATTACAAAAACATCCAATTACATTGCAAGAACTAACATGTATGAGGTCCATCGTATCTTACTATCTGCCACAAGTTGTTTATTCTCTTCATTCGTGGTCCTTTTGGACACATTCTGCAATATGGTTGTCTGCAGTAAGGTATCATTTTGGACACGTTTCAGATTGCAAAAACTATTTATATCATTTATTTAATAAAGTTGGTCAACGTGTAAAATTACAACGGGCCATAATTTTAAATTATGCAAAAGCAAAAAAAAATTACATTTTACAATATAACATATGTACAAGCAACAAAATAAAATAACTAATTTCTTGTAACCGGCAACCCACCAAAAGTTGTAACCCACTAGGTATTGTAACCAGTAAGCCACCAAACGCGGTAACCCACGAGTGGGTGTAACCGGTCGATTACACCAAAGTTTCGTGAATTTTGTGCTCTTTAGAGCAATCATCTTCTACAATGGTAGGGGCTTTAACTACAGTTACATACGGTGTTC
Organism: Hibiscus mutabilis; assembly: GCA_019671005.1. Lineage (NCBI taxonomy): Eukaryota > Viridiplantae > Streptophyta > Magnoliopsida > Malvales > Malvaceae > Hibiscus > Hibiscus mutabilis. Next base: position 29,260,782 of record CM033747.1, on the reverse strand, counting down.
TTCAGGTAGCCTCCAACATGAAGGCGTACGAATAAGTTACCTGCAGGCCTCGAACAAAAGATAAGAAGTATGCAACAATTTAAAAAGAACGTGTGTTCTCAGATATTGTGATTTGTCGTTCGTCTGGAACAAAAACATGGAACATCCATCTCACAAAACATGTTATCCCACCAAAAGGAAGTCGTCATATAAATGCAACTACATATACCAACAAACCACAATATCCGAGAAATCTCTTTGCAAAATAATTTTTCGGAATCGTTGTTTGTTGCCATGAGTAGCTACAATAGAATCAATACATCCACCCATACATATGAATTTCTTCCTCCGCAATTACGGTATTTAAAGTGCAAACTCGCGTTCATCCAGACGTAATTTCTGACAGAAATTGTATTGAACTCACTTTCATCTAGACGTAAGTTCAGCCTAACATTGGAACACGTATTTGTGTGGGTTTAACCTGTTTAAATTTAAAATAATTAACAAAAATTTAAACTGTTATGTGGTCTTAGAATTAAAATTGACCAAAAACTTAAATATATTACTACTTAAAAAACAAATATCATTATGACTTAAAAATCTTATATATTAATGAAATACATTACAATATGCTTCATCAAGAGTTTCATATACAATAAATAAAACTAATGATGCCTATATCTACCGGTACCACACCGCGGTGGACGACGAGGTCGATCGGGATTGCGTCGGGCACAAAGGGGAGCAACTGGTGGCTCGTCATCATCATCATCCCCGGTTCTATATCCAACATTACCACTCGATCCAATAGGCCCACCGGTGTAAAAAAATGAATACGGTGACATTTGGTGGACAAAGCCTCTGCCAAAGTCGGTGGCCACAAGTGAAAATTGCATCAATAGAAGGTAGGCTAGAGAAACGCTCGACGTCTCATTAATCATTACCGAAAAGGGACCATATGGGTCCAACACAAGATGCGTGAAAAAACTTTCGGTCGAACTCGGAGGCGGATGAAATGATAAGTGCATCGAGTGGTTGAAGTTCGGTGTCGTAGATGATGATGGTCCTGGTGCAGATGAGGTAGGAGCATGCCTTCTCGTAAATGATGGAGCACTGCCAGAGGGATTCTGTGCTCCTTTCGTACACTAAGTCGGTGGCCAGATATGTTGCGTACGCTGATAGATGATGGCTCGTTCCTCCAGAGTTAGAATAAATGGCTTGCCATTCATCCTAAACTACACCTCATAATCTGAGCTAACCATCATCTTAAACATGCGGTAGTTCCTGTAAGGTTGATGTTGCGGATCTGCCTTGTGACTCCAATGAGCGATATAATCTATATGTTTTACCGCCCAATCAATCTATCAAATAATATAAAATTTTTAGCGTACTTTTTAGATGTAAATTAAGTTCAAATTATTAAAAGATTGAGTAAAAAAAGATTACCTCGGGCTTCCCTTGTCGAGTGAGCTTTTATAACTCGTCCAAATTTATAGGGTCCACCGAAATTCACTGGACACAGCCAAACTGCTGTAGGACGCGGTCGCTCGGATGCCACTCAACTATAGCGTAGCAGATAAGTGGTACAGTAGCCGTCCAAACAAGCTTTGTGCAATCTGAAAATTTTGGGAGACACTCGTGTACTTTTCGATTTACGTGCGGTGTCCATAAAAACTATACAATATACAATTATAACTACGTATCATATTTAATTTAAATAAATACAGTACATAAATTTAATAACAAATATACTTGGAAGTGTTACCTGATTCCCGAATTCATTCTCAATATCCTGTATGATAGTGCTCAGACCCTTGGCAAGACCAACATAAATTAAATGACCGCTCTATCTACAAAACAAGAAGATAATTTTAATATTGAAAAACGTATAATAAAAAATTATGCTTTTTTATTACCTCCGGCACAATGGAAAACATATGGACTAGGTTGGCTAAGTTGAGGGCGTAAAAACGGCATTCTCCACCACGCCCATGACTGAAGCAACAGCAAACAACCTCCAATGTTGTACTTCTGAGGATCAGTGTTCTTGCATATCTCCCTAAACAGAGATGCCAAAACCGCCGATCCCCAACTCAATTTACCGGCATCTTCAAAATCATGCAAATGCCGCAACCACAATATGTGAACTTTGTTTTGGGATTTGTCAAGCATCAATATTTCGCCGATCATTTTTAAAATATGAGCGCGAGCATATGCCTATAATAGGAAAAAATATATTAGCATATGTAAATTTAATTATTTTACTATAATTAACTGAAAATTTTATTTTTACATTCTTCACATCTTCGTTCGCGTCAGCCGATAGATTCTTAAAAGTGTCTCGCAGCCACATTAGTTTTACTCTCCCACCGTCGAGTTAATCAGACGCAACCCCTAGCAAATCCAAACAGAAGCCTACCAATCACCACTACTGTGACCGGTGATAACCTCTCCATCAACAGGCAAACCGAGGAGATGAGAGACGACCTTTAGAGTAATGGTTGCCTTGCCGCATGGAAGGTGGAATGTGTGTGTTTCCGACCTCCACCTCTCTAGAAGAGCGTTGATCAAATCAACGTCCAATTTCGCACCTCCAATAATTCTAGATGCGTGCAGAAATCTGACCTACTGGATATATGGTTCGACCTCCGGGTGAAGTCCATTCGACATAGATTGTATGAAACCTCCAGACGTCATTCCACCCCATCATAAAAAATGTAACAAATATAAATTAAAATGACTTTTAATTTTAAAAAATAACAACATAAGAAAATAAAAATAATAAACAAAACTAGATAAAACTTACATTCTTACGATGATAATCGAAAACGTGTTTGTGATCCAACCTTATCAAACCCGCCATTATATCAAACAAGAGAAAATATACGAGAAATTTAGAGAGAGTGAAATTTAGTGTGGGGTAAAAGGTTCGGGGCATTTTATAGTGGAAATCGCACCGGTTGGGGTACGAGTATTCAATGAAACTCGCATCCTGTACACCGTGAGTTCTAAAACTCGCGCCTTACCAAACGCGAGTACTGTGCAAATTTAATGCGGTAATAAATATTTCAACCGTTCATCTAATTATCCAGGAACTTGCAGCCCACCAAACGCGAGTTCTATCTGGATAACAAGATAAATTCGCACCGTATCGTATCAAATTCTCGCAAAACTTGAGTCCTTCTAAACGCGAGTTCTATTAAAAGTTTAAAACAATAGGCCAACGGATAAGTGTTGCCACATTAGACTGGAACTCGCGACTGATGAAGAGCGAGTTCAAAAAACGCGTTTGGCACACCGCAAGTTTTAATTACGTAGACCGAATGGGAAGTATTTTTTCAAATGTTGTTCAAAGAGGGTATATTTCCAATTATAATCCCCAAAGGGAATATTAAACCAATAAAGCCTAAAATTTATCTACGCTATTTTTTCATATTATTTTTTTCGGTGAACTAAACTCATGTTTTTTTCACATCATTTAAAAATAGTTATTGAAAGTTTAAATTTGAGTGAACTAATTATATGAAAAAATTGGTGATGTCAATAATTTTTAGTGGTTGAGACTTGAGTCCATCGTTGACGTGATGAAAATGATCAATGAAATATTTTTTTATACTAAACTATTGTTTTTCTATAAAGACAAATTTATGAAAAACGTTTAAGTATAATATTTAGGTTGGTCTTGAGATACAGTAATTTTTTTTTACAATAACTTGAAAGTGGATTGTATGAATAAAAAATAACTAATGATATTTTTAGTTATTTTATTTAAAGATTATATAAAAATATAAAGAAAAAAATATAGTTTTATAATTATATTTAGAAAAATAATTTGACACAAGCATTTTAATTTTAAGATTTAGAGATTTAGGTTGTGGTTTAATGTTTAGGTTTTAGAGTGTTAAAGCAACATATTTATGGTTTTAAATTTTATAGCTTAAATATGAAAGCTTAGGTAAATAAAAATTCAAAAAATTAAATATGAAAAAATGAAAACCAAAAAAGAGAAAAATAAAAGAGAAGATAAAATGGAAGAGAATATAATCAAATTATGATAAAGTATGGGTGGAAATTATTTAGTCAAAGTCCGACGAAACGATACATTGAAGATGACTACCATCATGGCTATGGCATGTTTGATATAAAATTATATAATTTTAAAATAATTTATCTAGAATCATTGACAACCTCTATAATTGATATATGTTCCGTCCCATTACTACATTTTTACAATATATGACAAATGTAACAGCTTTTCTTGACTTTAATTATTTTTCTAATATATCATCATTTTTGTTATCTTATTAAGGTGGCCCCATAGAACATTATTTTATTTTATTTTATTTAAAGTAAATACACATTTTAAAATTTGAAATTAGTGTCAACAATCTCTAGAGCATATAGTTAAAGCTCTCAATTGACGTCATTTCCTTCCTCTAGTTGTAGGTTCAAGACTCATTAGGTGCAAAATTTTATTTCTTCTCCCCTACGTAAAAATTGTTAAAAAAAAATCTGGAGTTAGTTTCAAGTTGTAATTTAATATCTAAATTTTTTCAACTGGGCACCTAAATTTGGTCCCAAGGTTTAATGTGACATCTAAACCTTTTTGTTCCAATTAGCCCCATAAATTTGATATTTAAGTTTAAATTGGTACATAAACTTGGTTATGTAGTTAAATACGTCATTTACAATAAGTACTAATTTTAACTAAAAAAATGAAGTTCACATATTAGTTTGAAATAAAAAAGTTAAGTTCAAATATCTAACTGAAATAAAAAAAATATTTAAGAAACAAATTTATAATCAAATCCAAGCACCTAACTGAACTAAAAACCTTAATATCAAATACACCTTGAAATCAAATTGAGGTACCAAAATATATAATTACCCTTGATTCTAACGTCGAGGTAACAAAAATATTTTAAAATTTTAAAAGATAAAAAGAATTATCACTATTTAAACATTATTTTTTTGTATGCAATATACGCTAATTGGTCTAAAAGCCTTATAAAATGTAGAAAAAAGCAATTAAGCCCTTAGGTAAAAAAAAAACACAATTGAACCTTTAGGAATCCAAAAATATCATTTAAGTCCTTTAGTTAATGTCGACCAACTTTGACCTTCAATTATCAAATGGGCCAATGAGATGACGACATGCGACACTCTACGAAACTGCTATGTCAATAAACAATGAAAATCATTAAAAATTCATAAATATTTTATTTAAAAATATAAAAAACATAAAAAAAAATCTTAATTGGATTATTGAAATATTTATTTAGGTGGTTCAAACTACTTATAATATGTTTATTTAGGTGTTATTTGATCAACTAAAAAAATTAAGTAATAAAAAACTAAGTGTTGAATTTAAATTAAAGCTATGTTTATTATTTTGTTTAAAATTAAATATTGGATATAATTATATTGTTTGACAGTGATAAATTTTAAAGGATAAGGTAGTTAAACGAAATAAAAATAAAATAAAAGTATTGAAAATATTTTTCATTAAGTCATAAGTAGTTCCTTATACTTATCACTTTCCAAATAGAAATCTCTACCTAATTTATGTCCTTACATTAAAAATTAAGTTTAGAGTTACAGTTTAAGGTTAAGGTTTATGATTAGAGTTTAGGGTGTATGGTGTATGATTTACTTTTTTAAGGTTTAGGGTTTAGGATTTAGAATTTAAAAATTAAGGTATGACTTAAGGTTTAGTTTTTTTTAGTGTTGGGACATGAATAGAGGTACCAAAAAGGGCATGAGATTTGTGTTCTCATTTTCCACACCTTTTATTGAAAAAAATCTAACAGATGGTTTTAGTTATAGATATCGAGCTGCATGATTAAAATATTAAATCATTCAATTCAAAAAAATTAAATCATTAAAACTATTAATTTTCAGTGAATTGGTTCTTTTTTCAATGGGTTATCAAACAAGCCCTTGGTTTATGTTCTCTAATTTAATCGATTTTTTAAATAAGAGTCGAATTTCATTAAAGATACGAAAATGTACAACAAACACACGTCAAACATAAGAAAAAACTTGGAGACTATGTCAACCAAGATCTTATAAATAAAAAAATAAAACATGAAAATCCAAAAGGAATGAAGGAAAACAAAACCTTCCCTTGAATATGACCTTCAACTTCCTTAAAAATCAAGCAAACATTATCAAAATCTTATTGTCACTATTCAACTAGACGTTTATGTAGTGATGTAGGAGAGGTGATGGGTATAATCAATCATGTAGATTTGTTCCGCTAATAGTTTTAATTACGTCGGCACACTGTCACAAAAAGGATCTATCCATACTAGACCATCGACATTCCTTGATCAGGGACATGCACTATGATTATAGTTACACAATCGCAAAACTACCACAAAAGAGGTAGATGAGAACTGTGCCACAAAGACAAACGAAACTAACGCAGCAAGATGTGAAAAAAAAAGAGGAATCCAAGACAAAAGAGATTCTTATTGAGAACAAAAAAATAAAATTCAAAAAATAAAAAATATCACAAGCAGTCGGCAACCAGCACAAAGATGGTGTTGTCATCGGCAACACAAAAAGAAAAAAATAAACTAAGAAAAACAATGATAGAGAAGAAAGAAAAGAGAACGACTAGCAAATTTAATCCTTTTTAATTCCTATAGTTTAATCATAAATTACTCTTATACCATTTGGATCATGATTGAAATCCAAAACTTGAAAAACATAAAGATTAAAAATGATCAACTTAGGGTATAAAAACTAAATTCACAATTTAAAGATAATACAAGGACTAAGGGGGAAAATTTGACCCACACCAAAGGCCTTTCCTTTGCCTATAAAAAAGACAACGTAGAATTCAAATCCCTCCTCAACCTAAAAGTAACTTTTAAAAGAAAAAAATCAAGCAAGAAGAAGATGGATCTTCCGTATTGCTATTTGGCTCTTCTACTCCAACTTCTACTTTTGGTGGTATAATCTGCAGTTGCTTTGCTTCCAACCATTATTTATATATATACAACTCTGTGTTAATTTGTTTATTATGTCTAAATCTTGTCTATTTAAAATGGTTGTGCAGTGTGGCTCTGGAATTTATGCTGTTAAGGATTTGAGGGAAAAACAAGGGAATGGTTATCATGGCACCGGAGATGCTGTGAAAGAATTTTCTCAACTTGCTGAGGAGCTCAAGGATACATATTTTACTGTTGTTAATCGGAGATCTTCTGCGGACAAAAATCTCGAATTGTCTTCTCAACTTGTTAAGAAACTCGAGGATAAATATTCTAGTGTTGCTAATTGGAGATCTTCTGTCGACGAAAATCCCGAGTTGTCTTATCAACTTGCTAAGGAGCTTGAGGAAAAATATTCAAGTGTTGCTAATTGGAGATCTTCTACAGACAAAAATCCCGAGTTGTCTTCTCTACTTACTAAGGAACTCGAGAATAAATATTCTAATGTTGCTAATTGGAGATCTTCTGTTGAAAAAAATCCCGAGTTGTCTTACCAACTTGCTAAGGAGCTCAAGGAAAAATATTCTAACGTTGCTGATTGAAGATATTTTTCAGACAAATTTTAAGTTTTTTTCTCTACTTGTTAAGGAACTCGAAAATAAATATTTTAGTTTATCTGATTTTAAATCCGATGTTCAGAATAATCCTTTTGAATAATCTTCCTGATTAGTTAAAGTACTTGATGATAAATATTCTGTTGTTATGAACGTCTAAGATGCCAGAAATTTAGCCACTGTGTATGTTAAATTGTATCCTTTTATTTTCTTTCAGCTTCGTATCTATTTAATAAATATTAACAAATGTAGATTTTTAAAGAAATTGAGTTCTTTTATCTTCTTGAGTTATTTTATTTTCATCCAACGGTTCAAAACTTTCAAGTTTTATATTTTTTGAACGGTTTAAAATTTTCTCATTTTCTATTGTTAATCTCAATCATCTATTTATTCTCATCAAATGATCTAATATGTATAAAACTTAAAGAGTTTTACATTGTGTGAGAGAACCATACCTCATACACGCATACACACATATATATGAGATAAGATCTAGTTATACTATGTAAAAAAAATGGTTTTACAATGAGTTTGAACCGTTGAATAGATGTAAATGAGGGTTGAGATTAAAAGTTAAAAATGAAGAAAGTTTTAAGTAAATAAAATGAGAATTGAGTAATCTCAACTAGAAATATATACACATTTAGTGGTCCAATATCAGTGTAAAACGTTTTAACATTTACATTGTGTAAGAATTTTTAACTTTTATACGTTTTTTGGATCGTTAGATGGATGAAATAGATGACCGAGATTAACAGTGGGTAATGTGAAGATTATCAGTTGAGAAAAAAAAGTAAATAGTTAATCTTAGCCATCCATTTCACCCATCCAACGATCAAAAGGTAGTGTAAAACTGAAAATTTTACATTATGTGTAAGTGGATCGTAACTCATATATATATATATATATATATATATATATATATATATATATATATATATATATATATATATATATATATAAAATAAATCATATATGTTTTAGCTTATATATTAAGTATATTAGATATAAAATGTTTAAAACTCGGGATAAGGTGTAGCGAAACAAGCCCAGATTCATGCCCGATTCATACAAAACAAAACCCAAGTCGGGTTTGATTTTCAAGCTCAAGGTCAATTTAAGAATTTTTTTATGATTTTATGAATAACTACAATTTAAAAAAAATAAAATTTCAAATATATATATTAATTTGTGGGAATTTTTATTTTTATATTTTTAGAATTTTAATTACATATGTGATAGGTCCACATATATTTTATTATTCGAAAAATTGAGATGGAGTAATATGATAGAAGGAATGAAAGTAAAAAAAAAATATTGAGGGACTAAATTAAGAATTTGAGTATTATGTATTAAACCTTTATTTAATGCATTTTTGTTATTCCATCTGCATTTTACTTTCTTCGATTTTCATGGGTGACAAAAATGTTTTTTTTGGCAAAATTGAAACTGTTCATTAATCAATAAATAGATGATATATGTATATATATTATTTTATTTTAATTGTTCATTTGATAATTAATGTTGTTATCCATTATCATTTTATAATTTTTCATAGTTGATGGACACAATAAAAAATATCCTATAAATGAGAGACTATTTTCGTATTTTACCCTTTATATTTAATAAACTTTTGTTCTATTTATACTCTCATTCTAACTTTAACCGATGATATCAATTGAAATATTAAATTACTGAAAATGCAATAAAACTAAATTAAAACTATAAGATGCGATAAAATGAAATTAATTATATATTCTATAAAAAAAAACTTGTCCATTTTTCCTAAAAGCCATCTATTGCTAGAAAAATCATTCACCAAAATACTTTATAAATTTTACTCATTTCCACTTAAAAATTTAAAAAAGATTTTACCTTTAATTTATTTTTAACATTTTTATTAATAAAAAATGCCGATAAAAATGATAAATTATGGAATATTATCCTTAAATGGAAGTGGTGTCATTTGAGTTACATTTAATATTACAAAAGCAGCACAATAACAAGCACAATTAGTATGGACATTCGATCAAGTTGAGTCAAAAAATTTCTAGTTAATTTCGTTAAAAAGACATATTTTATAACTCAAATTTTATTTGAAACCTTTTCAATTCGAGTCAAGTCGAGTTATTCGAGTTTATATTCAAATTTAATTGTAAACATTTGTAATATTATGGTACTAATTAGTTACAATTTAAACGATTTTCTATAACCATATACAATACACATCTATATTTCTTCATATTTTTTTCATAAGTTATATATATATCATATAAAATTAAGAAACTCAACTCGAACTTGAAAACTAATCTACTAATTATTAAAAATTTCAAGTTATTCAAATTTTCATTTTATAACTCAAATTTTATTTGAAATTTTTTCGAGTTGAGTTGAGTCGAGTTTATGATGTTACCAGTCGAGTCAAGAAGAGTGAGTATTTTTGCCCCGAACTGAGTCGAATAATTCGATTTTTTCGAGTCGAGTTTTGCCCACATTAAGCACCATATCTATTGGAGTAAACCTCACTCATTATCTTCCACGTCATCAAACCAATTCTCCAACTTTTGTCCTCTGTTTTTTTTCAGATAAGTTTCTCTTCTTCATCCGTTATTGTTTGCAAAAAGATCTGGTTCGTTCCTTAGGTCCCTTGAAACCTATCAAGTTTCTTTCTTTTTAATGTTGGCTAGCTTGATTGATGATTTTTTCTTCCAAGTTTTAAGTTTAGATTAGCACCCAAAAGTCTGTACTTTTTTGTTTTTAAACCAGCTCATCTGGTTCTGCTTTTAGACATAGTTGGATTTGTTGACATAGTTATACTTTGACTGTATGCATGGATTTGTTGACATAGTTATACTTTGACTGTATGCTGTTTTGAAATCCTTGTTATTGCTTCTTCTTCTTGTCTTGATTGCATATTGAATCAATTTTTCTTTTTGCAAGTGTTTTTCTTCCTTCTGTTGTACCAGAATGTTTTGAATTGATCTGGTGGCATAATTGTAACTTAAATTATTTGTTGCAGACATGGACCCTAGTGCTGGCCCAAGCTTGTTCCCTTTGCACCGCTGCAAAACTCTTCACCTGGTTGGTATTAAATTTGTTTTTCCTTTTCATGAAGCTGCTATATATTTGGTTTGAAAGATATTCTAGATTGCCTTCTTTCTTGGATTTTGCTCGAAAAACAAGGCATTTGTGGTCTTATAAAACAATACATCCAGGTGAGGCATGCTCAGGGGATCCACAATGTAGAAGGAGATAAGAACTATAAAGCATACATGTCGCCCGAATATTTCAATGCACACATTACTCCTCTCGGCTGGCAACAGGTAAGTAGCAGTCATTGTGTTATCATATACGTCCTCGGCCACATTTTAAATCTATTTTCATTCGACTCATGCTCTTATTGGTAATCCAAGGCATACTTATTATGACAGGAATCTTATATGAAGCCTTGTAATTTTGCAGGTGGATAATTTGCGTAAGCATGTCCTTGAAAGCGGTCTCGCTAGGAGGATCGATTTAGTGATTTCATCCCCTCTGCTAAGGTAATGCTGCCAGGATTTCACACTTCTTTCAAGAATCTTTCCTCCATATATGTCTTCGTATGCCATCTTTCCTCGAATTTAGTGATTGCTTGACTATGGTCTTTATGTTGTAGGACGTTGCAAACAGCTGTTGGGGGTTTTGGTGGTGAAGGTTATACAGATAGGATGGATGTAGTTCCTCTTATGGTGGAAAATGCAGGAAACAGTGCCCGTGCTGCAATTTCAAGTCTAAACTGTCCACCGATCATTGCAGTAGAACTTTGTCGAGAACATTTGGTTAGTCTCATTTCACTTTTTTGCTTTAATGGTTCCCTCCCAATGTAGGGTTTAATGGATGCACTATTTGATTAATGGATAACCTTAAGAATGCTTGAATAGGAGTAGCTAACCAGAGTCCCTTTTCTGTAACGTTCTGATATGTGTTTGACATATTTGAACCGAATATATGAAAAGGCATAGAAAAAATTCAGCATACATATGTCATATAGATACAGACATGCCCCGTATTCGACACTCATTATGCACCAGGGTAACACAGGCAAAGGTTAGCTTCTAGCAATGAATTGTTCTTATCAGCTTTTGAGGGTCCTAGTTCTCATTATGTTCTAGGTGTTTGATTGTGCAAGTTAAGATTTGTGATATCTCTTTGCTTCAATATATTGAGGCTTATTCTCTAGTATTAAAGTTAGCTTTTCCTTTTGCAGGGAGGCCATCCTTGAGATAACAGGAGAAATATCAGTGACTATCAGTTTCTTTTTCCTGCAGTCGATTTCTCACTGGCAAGCGCTTCGATATCCAAGATGCCCCTGAAATGCGTTATTGTTTCAATTTTTTTATATCCGAGCCAAATGTCGTTAGATGCATGGTCTTGAATGTCTTTTGAACTGCTATTCAGATAGAAAATGATGAGGACACATGGTGGAAGGCTGACATTAGGGAGACAAAAGAGGAAATTGCAGCCAGGGGGTTGAAGTTCCTGAACTGGTGCATACCTTATTTCTGAATAGCATAGCATAATCAGAGTTTATCTTATCTTGGAAGGCGAGGAGAAGTTATAGTTTAAACAATATGGTCGTTCCATTATATCACGATTTCTTGCAACTCAAGTTTCTGATAAGGCTTTTTCAAGTACTGTCATAGGAAATCTTTCTAATTTATCCCATCTTCTGTTTTATGCGATTTATCTTTTCATGTATTTTGTGGAGACAAATCGAAAGCTACGGTGACCATGTCGATGTTTCATGCGACGTAAGACGTGCAAACGAATCTCATGCTTCTTTATATTCACTTCACAGGTTGTGGACACGGAAAGAGAAGGAGATAGTGATTGTTAGCCCTTGTTTCATACATTAAGAGCATTTGGAAATGATTGCCACCCATTGATGAAGAGATCTGCAAACCGTAAGTATGCTCGAGTCGAGTGCCCTTCACTTTAGCCGACCAATCCTGTGAATCTAGGGGTTAATTTTCTGCAGAAGAAATAACCCATCTCCCTTGTGCTTGCAGCTTTGAAAATTGCGAGCTTCGTTCCATGGTCATTGCTGACAGAAGGTAAGCTGATCTAAAACAGACATGTTATTTCAGCTTGCTTTGAACTCTTATCCGACTCTTCTCTCTTCCCTAGTATGATAGGATTTTGACCTTTCAAAAACGATTGGATCTCCCAAGTGACGGTGTCGATGAGAAGGCAGAAGAAAGGAACTGATACTTTCCTGGAAAGATTTCATCTGAACACTACGTTACATAAGTGATTTAGCAATGCCATTGTCGGAAACTCATAATTTAAAGATTCACTTCGTAGATGAGGAAATTCAACATCGTAATGGAGATACGATAGATTGTAAGAAATTCGTTAAGAACCTGTTGTTGGAATTCCTATGGTTTGCAAAGACAGGAGGTTATGAAATTCGTTAAGAACCTGTTGTTGGAATTCCTATGGTTTGCAAAGACAGGAGGTTACGGTGGACTCAAATCTCAACCATCTATGTGTTTTACTGTAAAAGTTCCGATGTGGACATTTATATTTTGACCCAACCCCCAACTCTAGCTCCGTCCCTGTTCGTAATCATGGGATAGTAAAAGGAACTGTAAAACCAAAGTCAATAATTCTAGGTAGTTTCTGGCTAAATAGTAGTAGAATCAGATAGAACATCAGTTTTCTCCAAGTATGGTTTGTCGTTATGATAAGATAACAGATAGCTTATTCAACCATGTATTAGGAAACATTGCTTCAGGATAGATCATACTAGATTCTTGAAGAGCAGAGGGGGCCTGCCATAAAACGAAGTCCGTGCATCTTGGAGCCGTAAGCAGCTTCTATTTGATATTTAAGATGTCATAGAAGGATGCAGGTTTCTTCCTGGATTTAGCACAAAGTTCCTGCAAACATGAGACAATTGTTTTCTATTAGTGATGCACCACTTCACAGAGTCATACAGAGTTGAGGATGAGCAATATAAAACTTGTTTGCACCTCTACCGCAGAAGGCAAACGTAAAATCGTAGCTTCACCCCACGGACGGCCTATTAGTTGCAAGCCTATCGGAAGGCCTTGTTTGTCATAACCAACCTGAAATCAGAATGACGAGTTCTTAGCAGAATGTTCAAGCACCCGTTTCTTCAATTGTTTCCATTCAATATTACATCGTTAGAGGGGAAAGAAATGCAGATCACTTACAGGGACAGTAATGGCCGGAAGACCAAGTAGATTACCAGCGAGAATGAACCGCATGAGATAACCTGAAACAGAGTGAACCACACATCAGAAGATGGTGAGCCTAGAATATGCAATGTATATGTTTCTCTGTATAACGAAGATGACAAACCTGTAACCTGCATATCTGTCTCTCCGTCTTTCAAAGCATCAGGTGGTATTTTTGGTGCTGTCATGCTGTGGTGCAAAAAAGAGCATAATCATCTAGTGCAAAGTTTTCATTGGGGAATTCTCATGTAAATCATGCGTGGGAGTAAGGAAATCAATCCTAAAAAACGGAACTCGGGTAATGTTGAACACTTAAAAGAAAATGCTCGAATCAATTCATTAACAGAAGTTGTAAATGGTCATGAGCCCACGGATAAGGATTTCATTAATATAGTGAAATGGGTAAAACATGCATACCCAGTTGTTGGGGTCACTATGACATCAACCTTCTTGAAGATCTCCAGGTGGTGGTGCATTAGCCTTCGTCTGAAAGGCCGGACAAGTCGGGCCAAGTAGAAAGTGGAACCAGAGTTCAAATATCCCTAATATCTTAAATATAGTGTTTTCTAACAAAGACAAAGATGTTCCCCCTTTAAAGATCAGGAAAAAAATTGTCTTCCCTATCTGTTGGATCAATTTTGCCTTACCTAAGACGTTGGGCAGCTACATAGTCTGATGCAGTGAACGATCGAAAAAGTGCCATACTAGTGCGAACATCATATGTCAGTTTCACACCTTTCCTACAGAATTTAGAAAGAAAATGAGGCATTATCTGTCAAATATCTAATAAAGCATTGATGGTAGAGAACCGGAACACCGAAAATACTTTCACAGAACCCGGAGTTTAATTAATTCATACAACCATCCTTAAAAGGTGGCATCCTTTATCCCCAAGCTATGGCCTCTAATCCACGTTTTAGCTAGTTGGATATTCTAAAGCAAAGAAGCGTACCCGTCTTCACAATCCGGAATTAACGAGCATAGTGTTTCTGATCCAATTGAAACAACATGAGCAGTGCGCATCTCATTTAGTTCTGGTATTACTATCGCTATTGTCTTCAGACAAAACATCAGTTTCATAAACATAAATATGTTAATGCTAAAGTTGAAGACAAATGGGAATTGACAGCAGAATAACAACTGAGACCAACTTACTTCACATCCATGGCTTTTTGACAAAAGGTTAAGAACATCTTCACAGACATCCGAGATATCAGTTGAATGTACATCATTAAACCACTGCAGGAGAAAACTGTGTAATGAAATACTTCTTAAAAAAGAAAGAATATTTACTTAAAAACAATATATGTCTTGTCCAGAGAAAAAGGAAGGGGAACTACCTCTGTATACTTCCCCAGTCGCAATGATCTCAAAGTGTTTGCATTATCAAGTAATGACAAATCTGGAAAGCACGGGGGAGGCTACCAAAATAAAGTACAATTAAAATAAAATTATATAATCAGTAAACCTACGGAAAGAAATAAAAACATAATCTAGACCTTAATTAAATAGCTCAAATTAAGGGCTTGTCTAACATAGATTTGGCACGTAACGAAGGGTATGGCAAACAAAGCTCGGTTGAAAACTTTAGGGAGAATTAAGGAACAGCAGTTCTGCAGAGGTAAATATTTCAAAAGTTTGAACATATGCGAATAAGGTTCTCAAGGTTACCGGTCTCAAACTGATTCTGTCCGCCGGAGAAGAACCCAAAATTGCTGCATACCTGAAAAAGCCTCAGTAGAGTTAGCAATATTAAGAAAGCACAACTTTACCTATATTTTTTACCCATGTTACTCGTACACTCGTGTGAATTTCATATACAATGCATTCGACTAGGCATGTTTTAATCTTTTTTTTTACCAACTTTTTCATGTATTTGGACATATCTATACATATGTTTAGATATGTGTCAGACATAGGTGTTGGACATGAATACTTCAAGAAAAATAAAGAGTTGGAGTAACATAGCTTTCCACCACAGCTCAACCTCTCAGTTTACCAAACATGTAAACTATGCATGGTCCAACTGCTTAGAAATTACATCAACTTGTGACTACAGTTACTGTAAAACCTATTAAAAAGTGCCAGAGTTTTACACTAGTATGGCATCTTCCACTGTTGAGGCTACTGGTCCAATGATTTCCACAGTCCCAGAATCACATAGCGACCTATGGAGATGAAGCATTGGAAAAATAAGCACAAAAAAAAAGTGAGCCTTGAACATCGTAAAAAAGGCTTGCTTGAGCTTCATACAAATTTGGTTCACAATTGCCATGATAACCAACAAAGATTTATGTCTTCAAAAAACATAAATCAGTAATCTGTTATGCAGTCTATAGACAAGACTTACCCTTCCATGCTCGTCCGTCCGTAAGTTGTTTTCAGGCCCACAACACCGCAAAGGGATGAAGGAATACGGACAGAACCTGCCCTTTTTTCAGTTAAGCATATGACATCAGTATATTGTAAACTAAATTAACAAGATTCCAACTAAAGGTAATAAACTTTTACAACCTCCACCATCTGTTCCAAGGGCAGCAGAACATAGTCCAGAAGCTACAATTGCTGCTGGACCAGAGGAGGATCCACCTGTATATCTCTCGATTGCATGAGGATTTCTGGTTGTTCTGTACGTCAATATTTCATGAATAAAATAAATAATTTGAGATCAATTCCATAAATTTGTATGGTTTGCCATATCTAAATATTCATCATATTTATATGTGCTAGATAACAAATTTACCCGTAGTTTGGATTGTTTCCGGTTGTACCCATGCCTATCTCATGCATGTTGGCCTTCCCAATAAGAATCACACCACAGCTACGCAATCTCGAGACACAAACTGCATCTTTGTCAACGGAGTGAACCTCGTGCATCCATGTTGTTGCGCCTATCACGAAAAACAAAAATTCCAATCTATCTTCTTTGCAACTACTAAGAAATTTTCTAGGAACATTACCTAAAATAAGTGGTGAGCATATTTACCCTTAGATGGATGAGGATAGCAGTCTATATCATCCTTGATTGCCATGAAAATCCCATCCAAGATTGACAAAGGAATTCCTGCATGGTTCGTTTTGATTAATAAGAAATGTTTGTAAAAGTACAACTTTATATCAATCATAATTGTGGATGAAAAAAAAATCAATAGCATCCTGAAGGAATGATACAACGATTTACCTTCCTCGAACCTTTTTGTTGAAGCTGCAGCTTGTTTCCTTATTTCCTCAGCATCAAATGAAATCAATAACGGCGTTGGGGGCTTATGATAGTTACACTCTTCAATTATTGAGATGATTTTTCTGCAACCTATAAACCAAAAAGTGGAATTTTTCTTTTGTACATTAAGAGTGAAAGCAACTCTCTGATGTTTAATATCGACTTACCATGGAAGGTGTCACAAATTTAGATCAATAAGCATAAGCATAGTCACGAATCTTCCAGTACCGGAACGACAGAAGCAAATCCCCACTCCAAGAACTAGGTGGATCATACGGAGGAAGACACTTTAAGGCTGATTCAACTCGATCCTCAGGTTTTCCTTCTTCATCCGCAACGACGACGGAAGGTTCTGCATCTGGTTTGATATCATACAAAATGGTCAGTTAGTGTTCTGAAGTACACAAATTAGTGATATGTACGGAAGCAATTGATATGTTTCTTGCTCAGTTCACATTTCTCATCCTCATATTCATCAAAATAAACCAAACAAACAAGCCAATTGCCAACTCAGAGCATCGAATTTCAGAACTTGTTCACAACAAATTGACCAATTATGACATTGAAAGCATGGTTCAGCCTTTCCTCTAACAGGACAATTAAAAAGACAAAATTGTGAGGAAGTGTTAAGAAACTAAACCTTGAGGAGGAAATTCAGGTTTAAACATGGGTGCTTCTGGAATCACAGTGTCCTGCAACATCTGTTTGTCACCATATAATCCTCTTGAGAATGTCCAGAATTCAAACAGACGAGTAATGTTAAAAGCATACAAACAAACAGAAAGAGGGCAAAAAAGAAACGGACCTCGACCATTCTGTTCTGCTTTTTCAAGGAGGACATAATCAAAGAACCTATAACCGGAGCTTCAGCCATCTTCACAAACAACTTCAGCATCAAGCCCGTTAAATGAGGAGCTGCAAAGCAACCCAAAACCAAAAAATGATCAAATTCTAAGCCAAAGGGGTCACTCGGAAATATCAAATATCCCATGAAGAAAAACACATTCAGAGTCGACATATATATGTAATTCGTGAAAACCGATACCTTTGACCACTTCCGGCTCGTATTTGGCGGTGGACAGGTCCAGTTTCTCGACCGGCACCATAGCTTTCTTCTTCCCCATCTTTGCTAATGAAGTTTTGACTTACCAACGAGAGCGGTGATATATATATATATATATATTCAAGCTATCAGTTGAATTTTGAGTGCCTTTTTTTCATAACCAGAAGACTGACGTTGACTAGCAAGGTGAAGGTTGATGTGCATCAAGTAAATCCTTTGTCAATTTTGAAATTTGACTCAAGACCCGAACTAATTTACCCGATACCTAACTATCATAGATTCGAATTAAATTCGAACCAGATCCGAACCGAATTTAAATGATTCCAGATAAACTTGAACACAAATAATCTGAACCGAAAATAACCCGAACGATCCACTTGTCATCTCTAGTATGAACCGCCATTTTCTACGTATTATTTTTTTGACAAAGCAAATGATCAACAGGAACAAAGAACATGATCAACAGAGAAACAATATTACAGTACTGCCACATAAGGCAGATCAAAAGTCACCATCCACACTAGAGGAGAGGGAACATCCGAAAGCAAGAACAACAAACATAAAAACAATGCACCAGGACATTAAAACACTGCAAAAGGAAAAGAAACATAACATGATTTTCCAAACCAAAATCCGGTCGACGGCTCATATAGGTGATACCTCTTCAAGAGCTCCATTCGGAGGCAGATTCCCCGTCTCGAAAGAGATATGGTCTTGTCATCAAAGGTGCTATCTGAGTCAGACTGAAAATATTAAAAGCATCAGGGAAGTAGCCATCAATCATCAAGCAGCTCTCATCCCTAAACACAAAAGCAAACCGAGGCACAATGGGCATCCAACAAACAGAGAAAAATAGGAAAAGGGGGGCTTGCGAGAGGTGGCCGAGCGATATTCAAGAGTCGCAACAAAGGGAGAAGAATCGCCGAAAAAGAAGAGAAGTCAGCCGGAGATGACTCCGGCGAGGATGCTCAGTCATCGTTCTCAATCCCTCAAAAACCCCCTATCTTCGAAGATATCGGCCTTTCTCTCAAATCGCTGCCAAGGTTCCGTAGAGAGCACCATAGACCGCCCAAAAACCTAGTCTCCAATGAACAGTCACCAAAAACTCCAGCAACAACCATGGTGGAGAGTGTAGCGACTATTTTTTTTAGACTGTTACGAAAAATTAATAAAATCGTGTATGGAAGTTTCCGCTTTTATTGAAATATTATTTAAAAAATAAAATTTTAAGAAAATTTGTATTTTAAAAAAATAATAGAGTTGTTACCGGTCACTTTAGTATGTCAGAAACCGTTAAAAATAGAGATTTTAATTGGGTTCGAGAGTTAGTTACGGATGAGGAAGAGCTAGCACCCTACACCGCCTAAAATTGGTACCTAATAGGCTCGTGTCGTATTTATTACGAAAAATAAAAAAATCGATTTAATTTAATAATTAATTCCTAAAATGTAAATTTCGAATATTAATTGTCTTAATTTACGGTACCAAAGGAGATGACACCCAGAGACCGGAATGACACCCTCATTAGAATACCGGGATAAAGGCCTACACTACATTTGACAAAAATAAACATGGTAAATTAAAATACATGAATTAAACATGAATATTAACAAAAATAAATAGCATAAATAACATGATAAATAAATAAAATAAACAAGTAAATATACACATAGAAAAGATTGTAATATTATATAATATATACATATATACCAAGCATAATATATTATTATGTATAATATATGATATAACACAATATATAAAAAATTATATATTATACAAGACATAATTAATGCTTAACATTTGCATAAATGTTTATCCCCACCACTCTAGCCAACACTGCCTCAGTCAAATTTACCACCCTTCACAAGCAATGTCATTACCTGGCGTGGTCAGCCTTAAAGTCGTTCCCTCTATTAATAGGGGCTTCCTACAACCAAAAAGGAGAAGATTAAAGACGGGGTTTAAAAAAAGGGAGAAAAAAAACAAAAAAATGAGAGATCGAAGCAAAAAAAAGTAAAAAAATAAACATAAATAAGTAAAAAAGAATTGTTCGAATCTCATTAGATCTACACTACTAGGTGGATTTAAAAAAAATGAATCTTAGATTCGTATTTAGGACCCGAAATCGAGTCGTTTGATATCGTTACATGTTCATCGACCGTTGTCACCGGTGGTTTCTATCGCCAGTGAACGGTGCTTCATGGCGATGCACGATAGATGTGGGTGACCGACTGGGCGACGACAGAGAACTGAAGAAGAGATCCTCTTGAGAGCAATTGAGATTATATATATATATATATATATATTTCAACCATAAAATGATTTTTTTTTATCAAAATAGGATACTTATACAATCTTCAAAATGACGTCGTTTTGGGCTTCACTGTTCAGACCCAAACGACGTCGTTTTACCTTTGTACCCGGTGCACATACCTAACTCGAGACTGATTCGCGCCTTTTTAATAAAAATGGAGAAATTGTACTCCCGGTCTTTCCATCTTTGTATCCTTACAATTTCACATTTCAATTCCTGTTTTATTCCATTTTGGTCACTATTTTTCTTTTCTTTTAAGTTTTGTTATTAATTAATAATTATTATTACTACTAATTAATATGTTAATATTAATACTACTATTACACTATTATACTGTTATTATTATATTGTTATCATTATCATATTATATTATTGTATTATTATATAGTATTATTATGTTATATATTATTATTATTATTTATTATTAATATAGTTATATTATTGTTACTAATATTATATTATTATTGTTGTTTTAACTATTATTATTATTGTTACATTTATATTATTATTATATTATCGTTACTATTATTGGTATCATAATCATTGTTAGTATGTCTATATAATTATTATTGTTATTATTAATATACCTATATTTTATTATTGTTATTATAACAAATATTTTATAGTTTACATATATATTGTGTTACTATTTTGCTTCCAGTATTTTTTTCTTTAGATTTTAAACCCATTTTAATATTTAAGATATATTTTTCAATTTATTTCGGGAACTGGCTAGGAAGTGGTGTCATGACTTATTCATGTGTCATTTTCCTCGGTTGTTGTAAATAAGAAAATATTCTCTTTAGACCTCTTTTTTTAATTAAATTTTAATTTAAAATTCGAATTTTTATTTTCTTGCACAAACACACTAAATCAAAGCGGTACCAATTTTGGGCTTCGTGGGGTGCTAATCCTTCCCCACGCATAACCGACTCTCGAACTCAAATATTTTAGAATCTCTGGTTTTAATGGTTTCCGGCCTACCAAAGTGGCCAGTGGCGACTCCATCTTCCCTTTTTATTTCCCACAATTTCCATCCATTTTAAATTTTTACGGTATTCTGGTGGGGGTGTTATCTCGGTCTCTGAGTATCATCTCCTTTGATGACGTAAAATATATTTTTTCAATACGTTATTTAAAAAAAACTTTATTACAGATGGCGACTTCACTAGGGACATTTTTTAGAGAGTCAAGCCAATGTTAATTTTGTGTTGTCTTGCAAGAAAATGAAAATTCTATTTAATTTAATTTTTAATCCCTCGGCTTTCATGCATGAGCTTTCTACCCGAGCCCCTCACCTTGTTAAGTGGGAGTGATTAATTTGCTTTTTGGGGCCTTCACCTCCGTATGGTGTTGTAATTCACTTTTAGAATCCGGTCATTATATTTTTTTAGGGTCTTCAACCTCGTATGGTATAAGGGTCGTATTCTCCCGAATCGACGTCCTAACGACTGTTCGGATACCGTCACTCTAGAACCAAAACTCGTATATAGTGAGTCGTAGGAGCCAACCTTTTTAAGCCATGCGAGATTCTACCCGTTTAGCGGTCTCTTTTTTTAGGCTTTGATGCCTTTATTTGCTATTTATGTACAGTTTTTACATGTTTTAATTTTTACTTTATTTACCATTAATTTATTCATTCATTTTAATCCGAACTGACCTATTTTTTTCTCTCTTTTTGATCACATCATATTAAACTTGTTCATTTTGCATTAATTGCATGACACCATTATAACACTTTAATCTTATCCCTTCAAAAGCATGGAATACTGATTCACGACTGGTTCCCAATTAGAAAAAGATTTGTCATCGAGAGAAAGTCTAGCACCCTAGATATCGATGCAACATTCAAAGTTGCAAATGAATCTGGTGAATTCAGAAGTTGAGCCACGGGAACCATTTTTGAATCAGTAATTTGCATCTAGGACATGTACCTTGCATTTACATACATACTTTTCAAAATTTTGAAACCGGTCCCTGGGATGCCCCACACCAGTAAATACCAGATAAAGCAAAGTCGGTCGATCTAGTACCATACTAAACCTATGCAAGAGCCCGGTCCAGGGTCATTTTTGAATAACCTCCGCGTTCATATATACACCATGCCTCTACAAGCCCCCAATCTGGGGGCATTCCATGACAAGTTCAGAAAGTGAGCCTTCGATGCTGAGTCAGACTTCTGTACCTTAGACGACTACATCAATCATCGACAATAGCACTTCACCTGAGCCAAAATTAATGAACTACTGATAGAGTAGCGCAAATCTAAATAAAGAGAAAAATAAACCAAAATAAAGAACAAATCTGAAAATTCAGATTCGCTTATGGTGGTGGCGTCAATGGAGGAAGCTTGAATATGTGGAGATGGCGCAATGAATTGATAGTTGTCCTCGACACCCTCTTAGACGCAATCATCTAAGCAAGCAACCTCAAGCGGCTCTAACTCACCCTTCTAAACGCGATTGTATGGACAAGCAGGAGTGTGAAGACCCTCAACAACAAATCACAAGAACTTGAAGATTGATTTGCTTCTAAAAAAAATAAGATAAACTTCTTGCAAGTATAAATTCAAAAAGAACTTTCTTTTAATCCAAGAAATTATAAATTACAATGTGGGTGAAGCCTCCTTTATATAGGCCTTGGAGAAGTTCTAATCCTACTAAACTTAAGGAATTAAATACAATAAATAAATGTTGAAATCTAATCTCCTAATTAGATAAGTAACTTCTAATAATAAATAAATGCTTAAAATAAAATCCTAATTAAATAAATCTGATCCTAATAGATATTGTAGAATCCTATATTGATTTAAATTACAAATAATCAAATAAAATCTTGAAAATCCGTAATTATCCAAAAATTTCGTATTAATCCCGTATAGGAATTTCTGCATGCGTTGTCTTCGCTAAAATAGACGTATCTTGAGTTTTAGATGTCCGATTGAGGTGTTTCAAGATGCGTTAGAAAGATAATTGACATTTGGACATGTTTTAAGAAGACATATCGACCCATAAATGCCTGGATCCCATCCAAAAATGCGTCACAAGTTGATTGACGTTTTTGACTTACAAAACAGTTTCAACTTCTTTTTCAAGATGATTATTTTGACCCCTCTCATGATCGTATCATTCCCCCACTCTTCAAAAGGATTCGTCCTCAAATCGGGATTCTATTCAAAGAGTCTTTACAAGTCCGCAAGTTGTCGAGCGTTCGCAGGGGGTTTGAGTGTTCGCATATGCCTTGCCAGACACGTATTATCCCATCCCTCCTCAAAGGGATTTGTCCTTGAATCTAAGCCGAAAAAAGGATGTGAAATAAAGGGAAGCACAAAAGAATCTTTGTCATAAGTGGAGTGATCTAATTGAGCACCTCGCAATGGTTCAACAAAGTCCTGAAAAAATAACTCAAAACCACTCGAAACAAGGATGTTATGGTTAGGTTGAAAAAATCTCTCTTTATATTTTTCTCGTCTTTTTCTTTTGGACATGGATTGACTTTTACCTCTTGTTTCTTTTCACCCACCTTAATTGGGCCATTAATTGGACTTTTATTGCTCTTAACCTCTTGATTCTCGGCCTTTTTTAAATAAAATAACTCGCGTACCCAATTCCTCTCACAAAAATATCATCAAAATACAATTTCTGTAGAGGAGGAAATATTTCTAACATAATGATAGGAAAATAATTAAATGAAGGATTAGAATCACACTTATTTTCGTAACACGCAAGTACTTTATCTTCTAATTGTGCATCATCTTGTTCTCCTTCGTCCTCGCACGAAATATCTTGTGGAGTCGTGGTAATAACGGATGGTTCGATTTGTGGGACTATCATCGTCTCTGGTGTGGTGTTCACCTCTTTTTCTACATAACACGCCGATGATAGTTCATTAATCTGTTGTACCGACGATGATTCGACTACAATAAAATATGATTCTTGTTGTTGATAATGGATGAGAACGAATCGCTCTCTCATGACTTTTTTGAATTCTACTCAAGATCTTATCTCGGTTTCTCCATTGAGACGCCTATTTTGCCGCAATGATTTCCACCAAAGTAAAGCGTAATCCGTGAAATTTAGGGCTACAAATGGAACTTGATCTTTCTCGAGATATCCAAAAAAATCAAACAGGAAATCAATGCGATATTCCTAATCACAATAACCAACATGATCATACTTACCTCGAAAAGAAGGTATTCTGAAGTTTGGGATGGCCAAAGTGTGTGTGGTTCGCTTCTAATCGGTTCGCCTTTCTTCACCTCAAAAAGATTTTGCACAAGGTTTATCTTTGCGAAACATTTTTATAGCCCAAAGAATCAAACTGAAGTTCTGATGCCAAATGATAGAGTAGCGCAAATCTAAATAAAGAGAAAAACAAACCAAAATAAAAAACAAATCTAAAAATTTAGATTTGCTTATGGTGGTGGCGTCAATGGAGGAAGCTTGAATATGTGGAGATGGTGTGATGAATTGATAGTTGTCCTCGGCACCCTCTTAGACGCAATTATCTAAGCAAGCAACCTCAAGCGGCTCTAACCCACCATTCTAAACATGATTGTGTGGACAAGCAGGAGTGTGAAGATCCTTAACAACAAATCATAAGAACTTGAAGGTTGATTTGCTTCTAAAAAATAAGATAAACTTCTTGCAAGTATAAATTCAAAGAGAACTTTCTTTTAATCCAAGGAATTTTGAATTATAATGTGGGTGAAGCCTCCTTTATATAGGCCTTGGAGAAGTTCTAATCCTACTAAACTTAAGGAATTAAATACAATAAGTAAATGCTGAAATCTAATCTCCTAATTAGATAAGTAACTTCTAATAATAAATAAATACTTAAAATAAAATCCTAATTAAATAAATCTGATCCTAATAGATATTGTAGAATCCTATGTTGATTTAAATTATAAATAATCAAATAAAATCTCAAAAATCCGTAATTATCCAAAAATCTCGTATTAATCTTGTATATGAATTTCTGCATGCATTGTCTTTGCTAAAATAGATGTATCTTGAGTTTTAGATGTCTGGTTGAGGAGTTTCAAGATGTGTCGGAAAGTTAATTGACAGTCGGACAAGTTTTAAGAAGACATATTGACCTATAAAAGCCCAGATCCCATCAAAAAAGGTGTTGCAAGTTGACTGACATTTCTGACTTGCAAAATAGTTTCAACTTCTTTTCCAAGATAATTATTTTGACCCTTCTCATGATCGTATCAGCTGCCATGAACCAACAACAAATTTATAGACCCGATCGGGGGGATAATATAATACGTTCATGAGAACAATGAAAGCCCTTCAAAAAAAGAAGGCAAAATATATACTTCAAGCTTCGAATTCACTTCAAGAGCATTCCAGACGAAGTTCAATGAACATAATTTTGGGGCATACACCCGAAAGATAATTCCACAAGAAGACGACCAAAGCCAATGAAGGTTGGGGGTACCCCTTTGAGGATCGAGAAAAAATATGTCACATTCATACATTTAGTTGTATCAGTAAAAATCATCATGCATTTAGATTAATGCACACACTAAAGTTATCATGAATTTAGATTAGACATACAATTAGGGGCATTTATGATGCATTTATTTTTGTCTTGAACGTACAAATAGGGCCATGGAAGAGACTGAAGAACCTCAACTATGTGGGTAACAATTGATGACCAACCTTTAGCCCTGAAAGAGGCCGAATACGCAAAAAGCTCAAACATCCAGATAACAACGATAAAATTTTCCCAACAGATTACTTACTAATGTTTCATTTTGTTTTCAAGTCATGACTCCCCGCCATGAAGTAGTAGAATCAACTTTTTCTCGATCTCACCTCTATCAGTTGTGGTGGGCCAGTTTAATCAAGATTCTGCATCGCTGACGGTGGTGCAACAAACCAAAATTGTCCTCTGTATCTCGTCTCTTCACCAGTGATATAGAAAATCCTGCACTTTCCAAATCTTGCTTTGTTGTTGATGGTACAATAGATCAACCAACTCAGGTCTTATCTCACCCGTAACATGGTGTATCGGACCAACAAACTCTTTTCCAGATCATGTCTCTTCGTCAGAGTTGTAGCTTGATCAAAATCAAACTTTCAGATCATGTCTCTTCGTCAGTGTTGTAGCGGATCAAACTTTCTTCTTCAGATCTTGCCTCTTCGTCAAAGTTGTAGTAGATCAAACTCTTTTCTCAATATCCTGCCTCTCCCTCAGTGTTGTAGCGGATCAAACTCCCTCCTTCAGATCCCGCCTCTTTGTCAGTGTTATAGCAGATCAAACGCTCAAATCCTGGTCTTGTCTCTTCGTCAGTGTTGTAGCTGGACCAAATGTGCCAAAGTTTTGATCCTGCCTCTTTGTCGGTGTTGTAGCTTGACCAAATGTGCCAAAGTTTTGATCTTACATCTTCGTCGATGTTGCAGCTGGATCAAAATTTTTACCTTTAGACCTTGCCTCTTCGTCGGTGTTGTAGCTGGACCAAATATGCCAAAATTCTGATCCCGCCTCTTTGTCGGTGTTGCAGCTAAATCAAAATTTTTAATTTCAGACCCTGCTTCTTCGTCGGTGTTGTAGCTGGGTCAAACCTTACTAACTCCTGGTCATGCCTCTTCGTCGGTGTTGTAGCTAGACCAAATTCACTAACTCCCGATCCTGCCTTTTTGTCAGTGTCTTAGCTGGATCAACCTTACTAACTATAGACCTTGCCTCTTCGTCAAAATTTATGGACTTTTAAATTCATCTCTCTGTTAATGTTGTAGCCAGTAAAAAAGTAAACAATAAAGAAAAAGAAGAAAAAAAACAAAAAATAAAAAAATAAAAAGAAAAAGAAAAAAGAAAAATTTTATTAGATCATGCCTCTTCATCAGTGTTGCAGCTAGATCAAACATTAGAGCCGTCATTCTTCGATCATGTCTTTTCGTCAGTGTTACAGCTGGATCAAACATTAGAGCCTTTATTCTTCGATCCTGCCTCTTCGTCAGTGTTATAACTAGATCAAACATCAAAGCCTTCATCATTCGATCATTTCTCCTCATCAGTGTTGTAGTCGGATCAAATGTCAGAACCTTCATCCTTTGATCATGTCTCTTCGTCAGAGTTACAACTGGATCAAGTTTTACAGACCTTGCCTCTTTGTCAGTGTTGCAGCTAGGTCAAATTTTCTCCAGGTATTACATCATCGTCAGAGTCGTAGCAAATCAAACTCATTTTGCTCCCCCAACGGATCACCATAGTTTGAAGATTTCATCTCCCCAACGGATCACCCCATTTTGAAGATTTTGCCTAAAAGAGCGACCGAGCAGATCAAGTGTAGCTCAAGAAAAAACGGTGTCCAGAGAAGAAACACAAACCTGACCGGACAAAAATGGTTATTCTTTTGTCTTTGCTTTATTCTTATTACACAACAATGAGCAAAGAGGGACATCTGTAATACCTATTTTTGTCAGGCCCAAACCCAAACCTATTTTTTTAACCCGGGCCTAAACCCTAAACCCAATCCAAAATTAAAAATAGATCCATTTTATTAAAATTACCAAGCCTAATTTACCCCAATTACAAATCTATACCCATAACCCATTACAATGTAACCCGAGCCCATATCCAATAACCCATCTAACCTAAACCTAAATTTAACCTTAATTGGAGACCCTAGCCGCCAACCACCTCTACAGCAGCCGACATCGATGCCAAGCCATCTGTCGCCGCCCATCACTGTCAAACACCATTTGAAACCTAATTTAACCCTAAACTGACCGAAACCCTAAATAACCTAAATAAAACCCTTAAAAAGATTAAAACCCCCAAATGTTTATTCCCTCTGCCACTCTAGCCGTCTGCCACCACCGCCTCAGTCAAATCCATCTCCCCTCACAAGCCTTGTCATCACCCGACGTGGCCAGCCTCAAAGCCGTTCCTTTCCCTTATAAATGAGGGCTTTCTACAACCAAAAAGGGGAACATTAGAGATGGGGTTTTAAAAAGGGGAGAAAGAAAGAAAGAAAAATGAGAGATCGAAGCAAAAAAAAAGGTAAAAAAATAAATATAAATTAAGAAAAAAAAGAATTGTTCGGATCTCATTAGATCTACACTACTAGGGGGATTTTTTTAAAAAAAACCTTAGATTTGTATTTAGGACCCAAAATTGAGTCGTTTGGTACCGTTGCATGTTCACCGGCTGTCACTGCTGGCGGTTTCCGTCGCCGGTGAATGGCGCTTCATGGCGGTGCACGACAGATATGGGTGACCGATTGAGCAACGGCAAAGAACTGAAGGAGAGATCCTCTTGAGAGCAATTGAGAGTTTATATATATATATCAAGCATAAAATGATTTTTTTGTCAAAAGAGGATATTTATGCAATCCTTAAGATGACGTTGTTTTAGGCGTCACTGTTTAGGCCCAAACGACGTCGTTTTACCCTTGTACCCGGCGCACAGACCCGACCTGAGAAGGATCTGATTTTTTTAATGAAAATGGGAAAATTGCACTCCTGATCTTTCCGCCTTTGTATCCTTACAATTTTGCATTTCAATTCCTGTTTTATTCCATTTTGGTTATTGTTTTTCTTTTCTTTTAAGTTTTGTTATTAATTAATTAGTTATTATTATTACTAATTAATATATTAATATTAATACTACTATTCACTATTATACTGTTATTATTATTATACTGTTATCATTATCATATTATATTATTGCATTATTATATAGTATTATTATGTTATATGTTATTATATTATTATTATTTATTATTAATATTGTTATATTATTGTTATTAATATTATATTATTATCGTTGTCTTAGCTATTATAATTATTGTTACATTTATATTATTATATTATCGTTACTATTATTGTTATCATAATAATTGTTAGTATATCTATATAATTATTATTGTTATTATTAATATATCTATATAATTATTATTGTTATTATTAATATATCTATTTTATTATTGTTATTATAACCAATATTTTATAGTTATACATATATATATTGCGTTACTATTTTGCTTTGAGTATCTTTATGTTTTTCTTTAGATTTTAAACTCATTTTAATATTTAAGAGATATTTTTTAATTTAGTTCGGAAACTGGCTAGGAAGTGGTGTCCTGACTTATTCAGGTGCCATCTTCTTCGGTTGTCGTAAATAAGGAAATATTCTCCTTAGACCGCTTTTTTGGGATTAAATTTTAAATTAAAATTTGAATTTTTATTTTCTTGCACAGACAACACTAAATCAACGTTGTACCAATTTTGGATGTCGTGGGGGTGCTAATCCTTCCCCATGCATAACCGACTTCCGAACCCAAATATTTTGAAACCTCTGGTTTTCAATGGTGTCCGGCCTATCAAAGTGGCTGGTGGCGACTCCATCCTCCCTTTTTATTTCCCACAAATTTTCTATCCATTTTGAATTTTTGTGGTATTCTAGTGGTAGTGTCATCCCGGTCTCTGAGTGTCATCTCATTTGATGTCATAAAGTATATTTTTTCAATACATTACTTTCAAAAAACATTTATTACAAAATACAACTAAAATAATAAGAAACAACCATTAACTTTTAAGATTACCACATGAAAAATTATTGAAGTAGTAAAATTAGAAGGTGGGGCCTTAAGCGGGCGCTCTTGTTGCTCCCTATTCGAGACAACCATGTTCATAACATTTCCAAATTATTAAAAAAATAAAAATCAAATATATATATTTAAAAAATGTAGGTGTGTCGTTTGTTATCCTTAAAATATTTTTCATATTTATTATATTTAATATAAATATACTTTAATTATATTTATAATAATGATCAAAATCATTAATTAAGTCCAATTATTTAATTAAATGATTATATTTTATTTTTAAATGTAAATATACAAAAAATAGTTAAAATAAAAAAATAAGAAATAGTTTAAAATATTAAAACTTGTACCAATGGCTACAAATCGATACATATTAATTACAAGTCAATATTGACTAAAATAGACGGAAATACTGAAACATTCTAAACACACCAAAATTTTAACGAAAACAATACTTAAATTGCTCGGTAATGATTTAAGACTAATATAATCGATGGTACTGATATCGTATGAACCAACATCCGTGATATACAATAAGATAGTATTGCTAATTAAGCAGTAATAAGCAAGCAATGCATATTATCAGAATCTAAACACCCATGACCCACCTCACGTTTAACAAAATTAAAAGGCTTAACGAGTCTATTACCCCTAAATTATACATTTTTTCTCAAGTTGGTCCTTAAAGTATTTTTTGGGACGTTTTGCCCCCTTAACTAAAAATCGTGACCTCATATGTTCTCTCTGTTAAAAAAAATCTCACAGGCCAATCAAAACGTGCCATGTGTCATTTTATTAACAAAAAAATAATCCGACTTAAATAAAAGGGGTGAATTGCACATTAGGTATCCAACAAATAATCTTCGTCACCAACACCATCAATCTCACATTCATCCTCATTTCCCTCTTCTTCCGATCATCATCACTGCAAAATGTCATGGGAATAGATTGCTGCTAGCAAGCTCATGCAAGCCTTAGTCGCTTTTTCGGTCGAAAGGCCGCCTAAGTCACCCTGGAACTCTAAGTAAAAGAACAACGATGGCAAACAAAAGTAAAGAGAGAAAAAATTAGAATGAATGCTAACTTGTATTACTCTGGAGTGAAGAAGTGTGTAAATGAAGTAAGAGTGAGCCTCCTTTTATAGTTGGAGCCTCCTACAATCAACTGTTGGGATTACATTACATCAACGGTCAAGATGAGGGCATATCTTATCTACAACTCTGTTTAAATTTTAAACTAGAGATAATGTGGGAATTATCTACAAATAATTAAAGAGATAATTATAATGCCTTATCCAATTCTCCATGGGTGATGGACCAGCTTTCTTGGGTCATCTAGTAGGCCCAAAACATGGCAAAAATAGTCTTGGGCTGCCATGATTGCACTTGTCTCTGTCACGGGCTTGTGGTCCGTGACATTAGCCCCCACTAGTTCTATCGACGCCCTTGTCGCGCGGTTAGAATGGAACTGGTCAATCTGATCTCGAAATTGCCATAAGGCTTCGCCAAGTTCCAAACTCAGAATCGGACAGTGATGTCCTCCCACAAGGACTGCTCGCATCGGCCTATGCCGTCTTGTAACATCATC
This sequence comes from Hibiscus mutabilis, assembly GCA_019671005.1. Lineage (NCBI taxonomy): Eukaryota > Viridiplantae > Streptophyta > Magnoliopsida > Malvales > Malvaceae > Hibiscus > Hibiscus mutabilis. The sequence continues at coordinate 29,229,263 of CM033747.1, read as the reverse complement.
TCCCTCACCATCGTTGCGCATATCTCGATCTAAGAACTTTCTTTTACTAGTTGTGATTTGCCTCTGCTTGGACCCTCTTGATCCTCGATCAAAGGCTTGGACGCTATAACATTGAACACTCGATGATCTCGCAGAACTTTCAAAAGACTTTTGTGTCCCCGCCAAGTTTTTGAACTTCTTGATGGATTAGGTTTTTCGCACCCTACACCCAACAAATGCGGCAAATCAAACTGAAACTCACTCTTAGTGTGTTTGAGATATACCTTTCTCGAAATACTTTTAGCGGTATTTACTCTAAATGGCATCAAACCATCTTTCTACATGATGTTTGATGCCCCACGCATTGGCCCTTCTTTTCTCACGAAGTCCAATGCCCTTTTCACCTCGCCCAAAGGTGATTCTCTAACAAGCTTCACGTTACCAAGTAACTTGGGCAACTCTTGCCCCTTCAAGGTAGCGTCCCCAATATTAGCCTCCAAAGTGATGTCTCCCTGGCTTGAAGCATCCTCGGCAAGCTGAATGGCAGTCAATGTCTTGGTTCCTTTCCCTTTGTCTCGGCACATGGGCATAACACATTGTTGTTTGGGATCTAAAATACAGATAACATCGGCACAATGAATGATGAGAGCATCTACACAGTCAAGAAAGTTCAGTCCCAGAACAAAATCAAAGTCATCTAGATGGATTACCTTGAAATTTTATTTGCCCTTCCATTCACCAATCTGCAGCTCAACTTTTTGCGCCTTTCAATAATTGGAACTTCTTTGGTATTCCCAGTCTTGATCTTACCAATTGTCCCTTCAACTTTGAAACCAAGTTTCTCAGTGGCCTTCTTGGACATAAATGGATCGGTTGCCCCAGTGTCTACTAGAGCACTCCTCGATCGCCATGCAACGTTGATGTCGACAAACATCAACCATTTCTACTTCTGGCCTTTCCTCGTCTTGGCAAAATTCAGTATCATTAAACCAAGTCTTGCAACCTCGCTGCTCCCGGGCTTGTCTTGATTCAGGTAATCTCGTAACCTTTGTGGCTTCTTGCATTGGTAGCACTTTAGTTGCGCCTCTTCCACCATCGGCCTGATTGCTTTAACACTGGCAATCGCACCAAGTCTCAGTGTCTCCTTCTCTGGCTCGTCTTTCTCTTGAACGATAAAGTTTCTCATTCTGTGGACAGTCCCTCGCCAAGTGCCCTTGGCCCTTGCAATTTTAGCACTTGATGGACTGCTTGTCCCACTTATCTCTATGCTTCCAATTTAATAGCTTGCCAGAGCCACTCAAATTCCTGTCAAATCTGGAGGACTTCTCATCGTCTTTAACATTACCTTGGAACTTCGATTTTGGTTTAGAGTGTTAGGCGTGTTGATCTTAAGCTCAATGATTGACTCGGCAATCGTCAAGGCAATAGAGAGTTTTTTATACCATATCGCCTCAACTCGTTCTTCGCTCATGGCTTTAACCCATCCATGAAGGTGAAAAACATGTCCTCTTCACTCTAACTCAAAACATGTAGACTCATCTCGACAAATTTTCGAACATGATCCCCCAATGACCATTCTTGCTTGAGATGCCTCAGCTTTGATCGCGCCTTATCTTCAGCATACTCCTGGTAGAACTATTCCTTGAACTCAGCTTGAAACTCTTCCCAAGTCTTGATGATAGCATTCCCACACTTCACATCATTACACCTACGTCTTCACCATATTAGTACAATCTCAGTTAAGTAAACACTATCAATGCTTACCTTCTTGGCATTCTTCTTAATGCCCATGGCTCAGAAGTATTGGTTCATCCCCCAAAGAAAATTCTCCACATCCTGGGCGGACCTTGTTTCCTTAAACTTCTCAAGTCTAGGGACATCACCCAAGGCTTTGGGCGCACCAGCTACCATGCGTAACGCCCCGGTCTTGCACCTAGCAGTTTTAAAGCTAGTTAGACTGTTCGATAGATCGGGTTAGAGATTCGAGAGCAGATATTTTTCTGAAAGATAAAAGTATGGAAAAATGTTTAAAAATCCTATTTTAATATATTAAAAATATTGGAGAAAGCAATTTTGGAAAATAAGCTTTGGAAGGGTGACATTTTGGCTAGTGACCAAAATGCAATTTTTGAAAACTGTTTTTAAAAGGTGATTGTTTTGTAAAGAGTCAAAACTTTGAATCTTTAAGGAGCTATTTTACCTTTTGGTTTAATCTGAGTTTTCTTTTAATTGGATTATTTTTAAAAGGGTTTTAATTAAGAGAAATTAAAAATGATTTAGTTAAACGGTAGTTATTTTTCCAAATCACAATTTGACGTAACTTTCTTTCTCTCATATTTTCTCTCAAAATACTCTCAGCTAAACACTCTTTTTTCTATCAGAGATTCAAGGTAATGATCTTGTTTCTTAATTCTTTGATTTGCTAAATGATTCTTTAACTTGTTTTCTCAAAAATCTTATTGAATCTCATTGTTTTTCAAGAGGGAAACATCCAATTAAGGGGAAACTCACTCATTGAAGGTAAGTTTCGTTCTTCTCCTCTAATGAAAGGTTCTTTACTGAAATTCCCAAGTTCTTGACTCTTTATATAGGTTTTCTAATAGGTTTTAAGTAATTAATTATGGAATTTTGCTCAATTGAGGTTTATTTCATGGAATCTTGTGATTTTCGAATTGGATCTATTTTTTCAGTGTTGAGGCTTGATTTCAATCTTATTTTGGATGTATTAGATAGTGGATAAGTTGTTTTTAATAATGAAATCCCGAAATTGGTTGAATCTCTAATTGTTTAGGTTGATAGTTAATGGTTTTTGGGTTGTTTTTGGACTTTAATCTTTGCTAGAAGTAAAAGGATGTTGTAAAAGGGTTTTTGGATGTTATTTGATGAAGTTTGATGTTTTGAATCGTTATATTATGGATGGGTTAAGATTAAGAAGTGTTTGAAGTTGATTTCGGTAAGTTTCGGATGAGTTTTGAGTGGGCATCTTGAGAGCTGCGAGATTTTGGTTTGAAACAGAGAGTTGGATGCATTTTAATGCATGTTTCCTCGGGTTTTGTGTGGCAAAACAGGGGATAATCAAGGCGTAGCATCTTGAGGTGGTTTGAGGCTTGTCGGGAGCTTGGTTCGCGGTAGCAAGCGAGGCTAAGTGAAATCGGTGAGTGGAAACGGTCTTAAAAGTCTTTCAAAGGTTTGAAAGTGGTTTTAGAAGTTTAGGTTAAGTTTGAAACACTTACCTAAGCTTTGAAGTAAGTTTTCCTCATTTTCTCTTTAATATCGGTTCGGATATGAGCATGTGTGATTCATGTTTTAGTGGTAAACATGGTTGGTTTTACTTATTGTAAATGCACGATTTCTAAGTACATATGCAGTGGTTTAAAAGCATACTAAATGCTAGTGAGCATTGATTTTATTTCGGTCGAGAATGTGATATTGCTATAGCAATGTGATTTGCATATGTGGGGATTTTGTGTATTGCATTGTAAAATAGTGAGTAAATGGTTTTGTAAATGATATATTGGCTATGTGACAAGGTGAGAAAACACTCGGATATAGTTGGCAAGCCATAGGATAAAGTGCACTATAATATGTTTAAAAATTGATCGTGGTTAAGGGTCCTTGAGATATAGTGGTCGGCTACTCAGACTATGTTGTTATCACTTAGGTTGAGCGGTCGGTTCCCCTTGTTGATGTAAAGCTTACAGTCGGCAAGGTTGTAAAGTCATGCGGTCGGCATGGGGTAGTCTTGACGATGGTCGGTCATTAAGGGAGATCCGTGTATCCGATGTGTAAAGTTAACGGTCGGTTAACTAAAGATTAGCGATCAGCTAATCAAGGATAGTGGTCGACTATCTCTAATTGCCAATATATGAGAATTCTAATGTTAAATCTACTTTAATGCTTTGGGATTTAAGCATGGTTTTGTATTTAAATGCTTTGGGATTTAAGCATGGTTTTGTATTTTAATGCTTTGGGATTTAAGAATGGTTTTGTATTTAATGCTTTGGAATTCAAGCATGATTTCGTATAAGATGCTTTGGGGATTTAGGCATGTGGAATATATTGTTTTGCATATGGTCGATATGCATGTATTAAATTGGAATCATTGGAACTTACTTAGGTCGTAAGCATGGTTTGAAAACAAGTGTCGGGTTTCAAGGGTTTTAATGCATCATTATTTTAAGAGCATCCTCACTAAGTAAGTGTGCTTACGCTCTTTTTTCCTAATGATGCAGAGCATTAAGGCTTGGGGCAGCAAAGGCAAAGTCGTAGTGATCCAAGAGGCAAAACAATTTTGAGTATGAACTCGGTTTATGTTTCCGGTTAATAAGGCAATGCGTTTGCCATGGATTTTGGGATATGTAATTATGTTCTCCCTAGTTTTGAGCATGTGTAATGCTGTGATTTTGGAGTTTGATTGATGATGTTAAGCATGTTGTGCATCGTTACCTATGGTTGATATTATGTGGTTGCCTAGATATGTATCTAGTTGGTTTTGCTTGGATGACATGCTTTGATGAGCTTAACATGTTGAATATAGTATTATAATGATGTTGGTATGATGCTTGTGCTGGTAAATGTTTACTTGAGCATTTTGGTATGTTTGGTGAAGTGTTTTAGGGAGTATGCCTATAGATTAAACCATACGGTGGCAAAAGCTTGTTTTGTAGCTAAACCTTGGTGCAAGTGTTGATATATGTATTGCTGAATGTTTATATTCATGTATGCAAGTTGCTAGGATCTAAATGCATCTAGATTTGAGTGAAAATTTTGCAGAAAGTGACATTACAGGCCTATGCGTACCGATACGCAAGGGACCGTATCGGTACGGCTAGGCAAACTAGGGCTTTCAACATCGGTATGGGTATTCAAGTACCGGTACGGGAACTCATTACTGGAAAGTTGCTTTTTAGGGAAAAACCCGTGTATCGGAACACCAAGGGCTCGTACCTGTACAGCTTTAATATTTTGCAAGCTAACGTGGAGTACCGATACGGTACATTGTGTACCGATACGTGTGGTTGCTCCGTATCGGTACGGCTGTGTTCGTATCGATATAGGTGGCAGTTTTTACAGGTAATATCATGGAATCCAGTTTCTGGTCTTTTGCGTTTTAGTCCCTAAGTATTGCAAATGTAATTGTATGCACATGGTTGATCATTTTGACCTAAAATTTGAGATATGGGCATGTAAATAGACTAATTGAGGATTGGTAACCTTATTTTCAATTTTGGTTCAATAATTTAAAGTATTTACATTTTGGTCCCCAAAGTGAATATGATGCAATTGGTTGCCTTTTTGTGATTCGTTTTCTTTGAAATTTCACCTGATGCGAGTATGTACATGTAAGATTAATAATTTGCATCTAGACAAGATAAAAAGGAAAAAAATGGACTGAATTTTCGTAACCTTTCTCTATTTTGCTTCGGTAAACCTAATGTAGCTTACTCGATTCGGTCGGACGTCTAGGCCGGGTCGAGGGGGTTACACCATGTTATTCCCAATTATGGTCTTGCACGCGAGCAACTCAATTTTGAGCAGCTCCACTTCCTTCTTCAGATTAACAATCTCAGCCTCAAAACCCTTGCTTTTGAGCTCCTTGACCTCCTACCTTAGAGCAACCATCGTGGCCTCTATGGCATCGCCTCGCTCGGATATCTTCACATCCAACCCATTAAGAGTCGTCTGCACCTCCTCATAGATTCCCTCTATAGACTCGAGCTTCTCAAGATCCAATGAACCCATCTTCTCAAGGTCTATGGACTCCAACTCTTTCAACACTTCTTTAGCCTCCTTTATGGATTCCTCGAGGTTGGTAACCCTTTCCTAGAAAGATGTGATCACGTCCTTCGACGCTCCTCTCTTCTTCTCATACTTATTTTGCGGTGCCATCTCAAATTAGTGAAAATTTTAGCAAAAACTTGCTTTGATACCACTTATCACGGGGCTAGACTACTGCTAGCAAGCTCGTACGGCCTTAGTCGCTTTTTTAGTTGAAATTATGACTAAGTCACCCTAAAACTCTAAGTAAAATCACTTAGAACTATAAGGAAGCAAAAGAAAAACGATGGCAAACAAAATTATAAAGAGAAAGAATTAGAGTGAATGCTAACTTGTATTACTCTGAAGTGAAGAAGTGTGTAAATAAAGTGAGGATGAGCCTTTTTTATAGTTGGAGCCTCCTACAATTAATGGTTGAGGTTACATTACATCAACGGTCAAGATGAGAGTCTATCTTATCTACAAATCTATTTAAATTTTAAACAAGAGATATGTAGGAATTATCAACAAATAATTAAAGAGATAATTATAATGCCTTATCCAATTCTCCATGGTTGATAGGCCATCTTTCCCAGGTCATCTGGTAGGCCCAAAACGTGGCAAAGATAGTCTTGGACTGCCATAATTGCACTTGTCTTAGTCACTGGCTTGCGGTCCCTGACATGCAAAACAACTCATTCATCTACAAACTCTCCATTTTCTCCTCTCATTCACCCTCGTTCACAACACCATCTAATTCTCCAATACTCTCATTCCCTCTTTCAAATTCTAAAACAAAAAAAAAACATCATTATAACTGCAGAACAACCTATCATCATCACTGTTCATTCTCTCCCTCTTAAGCATCAAATCATTTTTTATAAGCTCTCCATTTTCTACTTCAACTCAAATTTGTCTTGTATTTCTTGCTGCAAACTCTACAGATAGAAGGCTAAGTCAGATATCGGGAATCTATTTCAGGGAAATTAAAATTCCACTGATTGTCCCATTTTTTTACTTTTACCATATCTTGTTTTGGGTAATTAAAACTAGTTTAATTTCTTTTGCTTTTTTTGTTTTAATTCCCCCACCCCTTAAGGTATCTCCTTTTTTAGTTTAGTTAGTTGTTGATGGGCCAATTTAGTATCTTCGGCGAAGTTGAAGAGCCGTCGAGATTGGGACCATTTGCCAGCAGTCAAAATCAAAATCAAAATCAAAATCAACGGCTCAAATTTGTCCGATGCAAGCTGAGAAAGCTGAAAAACTTCAAGGAAGTAAAATTGATGTATCATTGGATTTCATCTCAGATCTTTTTGAATAGTGTTTGGTTGTATTTTTCAGTCTCTAAATCCCGGTGATCGAAAATGATGCTCTCTCCTTTGCCGGTAATGGTTGGCGTTTGGGGGAATTAAAACAAGGTTAATGAATATTTTAATGTCTTTATTTCATTTTTAACATTATATATTAAATTTCTGTCGAAAAACAAAAAATATATAAAGGACTAAAATGAACAAAAAATAATATATGTCATACTTAATGTTCAATTCACCTGTTTTATTTAAATCGGCTTTTTTTTAATAAAATAACACGTGTCGCGTTCTGACTGGCTCGTGAAAATTTTTTGTAACAGAAATTAATAGAAATAGCATATGAGATCACGATTTTTAGTTAAGGGGAGCAAAACGTCCAAAAAAATACTTTAGAAGCCAACTCGAAAAAAAGTACGTAATTTAGGGACAATTTAATCGTTAAGCCAAATTAAAACAAAAAAAAAATGTGAAAAGCACTCTCCTAATTTGATTGAGTGAGCCTTTGAACAAGATAACAACGACAATAATAATAATAATAATTTTACATGTGTGTATAATTTAGGCTTAAATGAAAAATAAGTACCCACAATATGTTTTTTTTGAACTTTAGGTGCCTAAAGTATTTTTTTTGTAAAAATAGGTGCTCAAAGTTTCAAAAGTTATAATTTTAGGTGTTTGACCGTTAATGGGTGTTAAAATTTTTTAACCAATCAATGCTTGACATGTGGCATATTTAATTTATTTTTTCAAAATTAATTTATTTTTTTTAAAAAAATTGTTTTTCAAAAGATCCCGAAATATTATAATTTTTACGAAACATCCTCAAATCCCAAAAATTACCCAAACTCAAACCCTCAAATCGCCGTCGCTTCCGTTACAGATCGCCGTCTCTAAGCACACCGGTTTAATCGTCGGACCAAGGCGGTGTCACCGAAAATGTCGAACAGTATACAACCGAACGTCAAACACGTAATCAAAAAATGTTGAAACCCACACTTCCAGGAAGCTTTGGATGGGAAACGAATAAAGTGAAAAAAGAAGAGCTTTGCTTTTCGCCACGCATGCCTTTACAGTATTTTATCAAGATTTTCAATCAACCAAGTTAATGTTCAAAGAGACAGCATAGTAATAATAATTGTCTTAAAAAAGTGTACTATAACTAGTATGTATGTATTTCGACAATTTGTTACTGATGTGAAAGCACTGCAGTTTATAATGTAAGCTTTGTTCCAAGGATTTTTTTCTTCTTTATTTTCCTTTCCTTTCCTTTCCGCACAATATATATTCGAGTAAATCTGAGGTGTGCGATGACTGTATGCTTTAATCCCTAACCTACAAGCTTTTCAATTTGCCCGACACAGGACTACAACTCAGACTTATCCCCTTGAATTTTCATATTCTGGGATTAAAGCCTTTTTGAAAAGTTTATACAGATTTTGATCCATTTTTCACTGTCGAAAATTGAGTTCAGGTGTTTATCCAGCCCCACCACCCTCTAGAGGAGGAATTCTATGTGCTTTGCAGTGGGTTTTCCTCCCTTTCTTTGAATCTTACTTATGCTGATCTTCCATATAGAAGCTGTAAGAGACGAAAGTTTTTAACAAAATAACTGAATTTGTCTAACATAATATAAAAGTATGGAAAGTTAATTCAAATAATATTTGCTCTTATTCTCAAACTCTCTTTTCCTTCTTTTCTACAGATTGTTCTACTTTTTTGTTGTTGTTGTCAATGACGATGTTAATTTTGTATTAGTTCTCGACAGGGCTGACTCTGGATTTTTGGTGACTCTAGACAAATCTAAAAATTGGATCTAAATAAGAGATTTAAATTACAATTGCAGTTGCAGTCGTATTTTCGATTGTGTTACGTTTATCGCAATTGCGAACATAATTGATGTCATTTCGGTCACTACTAGTATCGCGGTTATGAATTTTTTAATAAAATACGCTATTATGGACATAATGGTTACAAATATCACTGTTTCAGGTGGTGTCACTATCTCCGTATAACGGTCGCTGTTGTGGTTCCATACCGCTATTTAAATTTATGTCTCTAATAGCAAGTAATGAAAAATAAATAAATTTTAAGAGTAGGTCCATAGTAACAAATATTGAAAAAAAAAATTAGGGGTAAAATTCACAAATGGTCACTAAACTTTAGTTAATTATTCAATTTGATAACCAAACTTCCAATTGCTTCGTGTTTTGCTTCAATTTGGTCACTGAGGTCTTAACGGGCGTTAAGAACTGTTAACAAATTTTGTATAATAACATATTTAGTCCTTCACATTTGCATATTCAAACATTTTACTCCTAATTCGAAAAATATTAATAAATTTAACCCTCAATATTTTACATTATTTCAATTTGGTCCTATTTTTAATTAAAAATAATTTAACTCTAAACCTAAAACCTCAAATCCATAAACCCCAAATAAAAAACTTAAACCTATAAACCCTAAACACTAAACATAAAACCTCAAATCCATAACCCCAAATCAAAAACCTTGAACCCATAAACCCAAACCCTAAACACTAAACCTTAAAATCATAAACCATTGGTGACATTGTAGGTACGTTTTCATCCTCTACGATGCAGCTACAGTTTTCTGGATGATGGACTAAAGTCTGTCATTTGTGTATTAACATGAGAATAATTAGGAGTGCCAAATTATGCAGTTCCATATCTTGCTCCGAATTCCACAAGGAAAGCTATATTATATGGTGTAAATTATGCATCAGGAGGAGGAGGGATCATGAATGCAACTGGAAGCATATTTGTATGTTTTAAAATTTATCCATTCCCAACAAATATTTATGGAAATCTAGAGTTGAATTTATAGTTTTATCTGAATTTTGCAGGTTAATAGGCTGGGATTGGATATCCAAATCGACTACTTCAACAACACAAGAAAATAGTTTGATCAATTATTGGGTCCATATATTTCCAAGAGATCCATCTTCTCAATTACAACCGGATCCAATGATTTTCTTAATAATTACCTTCTCCCACTTGAACAAAGATTTCCGAAAACCCTGATGCTTACATCGATGACATGATCAATGACTTAAGGAACCAATTAACAGTTCGCTAAATATGATTCCTACAACTACGAGCAATTCATACATGATGCTCTGTTTTACCAGAATCTTGAGCAATTCATACTTGCTGCTCTATTATTTGTCAACTCATTTATGAGTTTTATTTTTAGGGTTTAGGGGTTCAAGGTTTTTGATTTTTGGGTTTATGGATTTGGGGTTTTAGGTTTATGATTTAGGGTTAAATTATTTTTAATTAAAATGAGACCAAATTGAAATAATGTAAAATATTGAGGGTTAAATTTGTTATTATTTTTCGAAATAGGAATAAATTGTTTAAATATGCAAATGTGGAGGACTGAATGTGTTATTATACAAAATTTGTTAACAGCCATGTCACTTTCTTAACGTCTGTTAAGACCTCAGTGACTAAATTGAAGCAAAACACAAAGTTTAATGGTAATATTGAAGCAATTGGAAGTTTGGTTATCAAATTGAATAATTAACTAAAGTTTAGTGACCATTTCTGAACTTTACCCAAATTTTGAAAAAAAAAATTGAATTTTAAAACTATAATCATAATAATAAATATTAAAAAATGATGCCCTAATAACAATTACTTAGAAAAAAAAATTCAATCTTAAAAGTACATCTCTAATAATAAATATTGGAAAAAACTTAACCACTATTAACAAGTATTAAAAATAGACGTCTAATAACAATTATTAGAAAAATTGAATCTTTAATAATAAATATAATTCAAAAAAATAAAAATAAAATTTAATTTTTCCAAGCGATAGCCCTTTGGCGGGCGCCTTTATTGCCCTTGCCCAGGGTCGAGCCTAGCCGACAGCAGGTGATATTTCTTAATATATCTTTTTATTTATTTTTAGTTTCTACTAATAGAAATCTCTTTTTGTCTTGTATTTATCCTTTTCACATATCTTGATGCGTTTGTTGCATTTGACTTTATGGCACGGTTCTCATCTACATCCTTTATGGTAATTTTGTGTTCGTGTAACTATCATCATGGCGTATGTCCCTGATCATAGAAGGTCAACGTTCTAGTATGATTAGATCCCCTTTGTAGCAGTTTGTTGATGTAATCAGAACTACTAGCGGAACAAAACTGCAAGATTGATTATTTCCATCATCTCTCCCACATCACTACATAAACGTATAGTTGGATAGAGATAATGATATTTTGATAATGATTTGTTAGGTTTCTAAGGAAATTGAATATCTTGTTCAAGTACATGTTTTGTTTTCCTCCAAGCTCGTTGAGTTTTCATGTTTTATCTTTCTTTATAAATTCTTAATGGATATAATCTCCAAATTTTTGTGTTTCTTATTGTAAATTTTCTCATCTTAAATGAATTTCGACTTTTGTTTTAAAAACTAATGTCAAACTCAGATACAATTTTGAAAAAGGCACTAATTATTAAGTAAATGCAATACTATCTTAAAATCTAGGCTTAACTATAAAATAAGTGCCCAATGTTTTATTTTTGCCCATTTTAAAGTTAATCTGTAAAAAAAAAAATTCATCACCCAATTATAGCTTGACTCGTGGCTTTAATTTTTTTATTTTTATTTTCAAAAACAAACTGAAAATAAAATAAATTAAAATATCCCAAAGTTTTAAAAAAATTACAAAAAAAGTCTCAAATCCCTAAAACCCAAATTCTAAAATTGGCATCATTGTCGCCGTCGATAGCCTCACCGGACCTCCCCCCCCACCGTCATTGGAGTCCCCCGCTCATTTCCCTCAACCACCCATCGCCGGTAATCGACGAGAGGCACGTCAATCGGATGACGAATGACGAACGCAAAAGGCTCCAACCGTTCGACGTACGATTGGCACACCTCCTGTCGACCGATGATGGGTGGTTGGGGGAAATGGCGCGGGACTCCGGCGACGACGGTGGTGAGGTCCGACGAGGCTATCAGCGGCTATAATGACATTAATTTTGGGATTTGGATGTTTGAATTTGGGACTGTTTTGAAATTTTTTAGAAGTTTCATATTTTTTTAAAAATGTTTTCTTTTTTTCAATTTTTTGATAAAAACTAATAAATAAAACAAATAACGTGTCAAATTCTGATTGGGTGTTAACATTTTTTAACGACATTACCTTAAAACAGTAATGAAATGAAACTTTAGGCACCTATTTCAGCCAAAAAACGTTAGACACCTATTTCAGCTAAAAAATAGTTTAGGCACCTATTGCAAAAAAAAAGTGGTGAAGTTTGAGCACCTATTTTATAGTTAAGCCTAAAATCAATTGTGAATACAGAATATATATTGATTATTATTTGTAAAAGAAAATCATTCCACCTTATAATCCTATGTAAATAGAAGTTATAATTTTGATTGGACTATACCTAAATCCTCTAGATGTATCACAGGGGTCAGAACAAAGATCAGAAAAAAACATATAAACTTAACCAAATAAATTGGAAGTATTGTGCAAACTTAACTTATAAAAGGAAGGTCCCAAGATTTGCAAAAACTTGTACCCATGGTGAATTCCAAAAATTGCAGGCATCTTGGGGTAATACAGAAACAAAAGGACAAAGGAAAACATACATATTAGTGTATATATATAACCGGAAAAAAGGAAGGAAGAAAGAAGTCTTATTGATGCTCTTTCAGTGGTGTATCAAGTTTGATGACAATTTTGGAATAAATAAAGTTCGGTTCGATCGATTTAGATTCTTACAATGCAAAGTGAGCTAAAAAAATGTCGGAGTTTATATTTTGAAATGTTTTGTGATGTTTAAGTCAATAATAAAGAAGGAATCATGTACGGATGTTGAAAGTTTGGACAATGGAAAGAGACTTGTACCTCATGTATTTTATATCCAGCTTTTGGACTAATCGGGGGCAGCCCCACTAGGCTAGTTGATCTATAAATATTTTTATGGGTAGACACACGTAAAATTTCAAAATCTTAGAGTAGACATAATTTATAAAGATTAAAAATGTTTAAAGACCAATTCATAAAAAAACTAAGAAAAGTAAAGCCAATTTATTGATATATTTGATTTTGATATAACTTAAATAAAAAATATTTTTGAACTTAAACTAATTTGCAAAAATATTTCAAAAGTCCATTAATTTTAAAAATATGTTGGAACGCTTTTCAAAGGGTTTTTGACATATTTAAATGCTTTCGAAATAGCCAAAGTGTCAAAAATATGTTTTGAGTATTGATATCCTTTCTCAGGTATCGATACCTAATCAGCTGTATCGATACTCGTTTTACCCTATCGATTCGCCCCTTTGTTTCTCCAAAACCCCAAATTTCAGTAAACAAAATGAGTATCGATACAGCTTAGACCGTACCAATACAGATGGGTCTGTACCGATGCGCATGTATCGTGCACCGATACCTAGTGTAAAATTGCCCAACGACTCTTTCTATTTTGAGGCAGATATCGATACTTGAAGCTTGTGTACCGATACGCGTTGCACCAGACTGCATTTAATGCTGGAATTAAAGTCCCCAATGGCTCTAATCAACCCCTAACGGCTAGTAACGGTAAAAAACTTCTTAGAGGGTTTAAAAGACCTCTTTCAAGAAGCCAAGCAACAATAAGAAACCAACTACCAACATTTATGTATAGAGAAATTTGTATTTGAGCTTAAAAGTTTTATTCTTTTCATTAGAAAACACTTGTGAGCTTCAATTGTCAATATTGCTCAAGTGTCTAGGTTTGGGTGAGTGCTTAATTGTGCAAACACATTTGCCTTGTAAGGATTTTCATTATTTGCTAAATTTGTTTTCTCGTATGAGAGAGGTTTTCAAGACTTTGGGGTATAAGTCTTGGTTGTGAGGGTTATCTCCTTGAGCCCGGAAAAAAAGGAAAGACAAATTAGTGAATTTGTGGAAAATCTTTAGTGTGAATAGATAAGGTAGTGTAGGTAGACTTGGTTTAGAAGTCGAACCACTATAAATCATCGTGTCACAATTTTTATTACTTAGCCATTCATCCACCAAAGCAAAAATCTAATTCACCCCAAGATAGGTGGTTTGAAAAATTCAATTTCAAAAAGAAAAATAGGAGCTTTAATATTTTCTCAAAATATTTCAAAATATTCTTTTTTTCTCAAATTATTTTTCAAGGGGAAGTTTTTTACAAAAATATTTTTTCAAGTGGTTTTGTTATATTAAAAAGGGGAGATTGCTGAGATATTTAATTTTGATATAACTTAAATGAAAAAAGTTTTTGGACTTAAACTAATTTGCAAAAATATTTCAAAAGTCCATTAACTTGAAAAATATATTTGAAAGTTTTTCAAAGGGTTTTTGAGATCTTTAAATGCTTTCAATATAGCCAAAGTGTCAAACATATGTTGTGAGTATCGATACACTTTCTCAGGTATCGATACCTAGTCAGTTGTATCGATACTCGTTTTACCCATATTGATACGCCCCTTTGTTCCCAAATTCCAGTAGCCAAAATGAGTATCGATACGGCTTAGACCGTACCGGTACGAAAGGGTATGTATCGATACACATGTATCGTGTATCGATACCTAGAGTAAAATTGTCCACCGGCTCTTTCTATTTTGAGGCAGGTAACGATACCCAAAGCCCGTGTACTGATACGCCCTACACCAGACTGCATTTAATGCTAAAATTAAAGTCTCCAACGGCTCTAATCAACCCCTAACGGCTAGAAGCGGTCAAGAACTTTTTAGAGAGTTTAAAAGACCTCTTCAAACAGCCATGCAACAACCAGAAACCAACTACCAACATTTATGCATAGAGAAATTTGTATTTGAGCATAAAAGTCTTATTTTTTTCATTAGAAAACACTTGTGAGCTTCAATTGTCAATATTGCTCAAGTGTCTAAGTTTGGGTGAGTGCTTAATTGTGCAAACACATTTGTCTTGTAAGGGTTTTCATTGTTTGCTAAATTTGCTTTCTCTTATGAGAGAGGTTTTCAAGACTTTGGGATATAAGTCTTGGTTGTGAGGGTTATCTCCTTGAGCCCGAAAAAAGGAAAGACAAATTAGTGAATTTGTGAAAAATCCTTAGTGTGGATAGCTAAGGTAGTGTAGGTAGACTTAGTTTAGAAGTTGAACCACTATAAATTATCGTGTCACAATTTTTATTACTTAGCCATTCATCCACCAAAACAAAAATCCAATTCACCGCCTCTTGACTATTCGGTTGATTATACGAGCCTCCCATCACAATTGTGTGAAGTTTAGAAAGTTTAGGATGGACACCTGCCTACCCTAATATAGACATGGATCCGTCGTTGATCATTGACTACTTCATATGGTATGTGACTTATTTTCTAATCAATAGTTACATATGAATAGAAATCTTCTACCGCTTTTCGGTACCCCTATTTATATACCGTGGTTGCCCTCGATTTGACAAAGTATTCCCACGTGCTCTCAACTTTCCTTCGTATCTATTAGCTTTAATTATTTTTTAGTTATCAATATCTAATTTCTTGATCGATTAATTTAAATAAATTACTATAAATGTTTGATATAAAGACAACATTCTCAACTTATTTTACTTTATTTACAAATGTCGTTATTCAAAATTTTGACTTAGTTTTAAAAAATTGAACGTCTCCACTCCTTAAATCAATTTAGAAACATTATTTTTCATAGGATTAGGAGGCCACGAGTTCTGAGACCGTACATTTTAATTCCAAAATTACCCTTGAAAGAATTAAGATCCAGCCAATTGCAATGTTGATCCCCGCCAAAATCAACCTTCGACCCCGCCAGTTTTTCCCTTGCTCTTTGTTAGTTGCCTTAGTGGACCGTCAATTCGGTGTCGTTTTGCGTTGTTCTTTGCTAAATGAGAAACTATAGTACAAGATTGTTGAAGGAAAATCACTTCCTTTTCACACTAACATATATAAAATAATTATTTTAAACGCCAGTTGCGAAATAAAAAAATGAATTGTAAATTTTATTATATGTTTATTGATCGTATCACAAAAATAATAATTTTTTAAAAATAAAACACATTACAGCATTATATAATTTTCATAATAATCATAGTTTCATATTTTTACAAATTTTCATAATAACCCCAATTTTATAGTTTATCAGTGTTACCAACTGTGAAAAAGTAACGGAATTTTAATATTTTTTTTAATAGTTTAAAGGTGATTATAATGTCATATTTGTTTATACATATTATTAACCTTTGAAAACGCACATACACCTTGTAGACATGGCGATTTAAACCTGTGTTTCTTCGGATGAACAACATCCACTTTTTCACTATGACACTTTTGGTTTTACCCACTGTGAAAAAGTAACGGAATTTTAGTACTCTCTTTTTATTTTGCAAATTTTTCATATTTTCTTATTAAATTTATTTATTTTTCATTTTTATAATTTTTTAATAATTTAACTATACATTTTTTAAACTTCATCCAAGTATTCTGAATGTTCTCAACATCAGATATAGAAGTAATATTAATGACCAAATTAACGACTAGACCAACAAAACAACTTTATTAATTAAGGTAATCGATAATGTTTGGTATCGACGTATCTTAATGTATCGTTTTGGATTTATTATTAATTTTTAATTATTTTAAATATATATTATATGATACAAATATATTTTAATTACAAATATATTGTATGGAAATATAAATTATTAATTAAGTTTAATAACTTAATTAAGAGATTATATTTTATTTTTAAATCTAATGTTAAAATAAAAATAGTTTAAAATATTAAAAATTTATACAAACCGATATGCATTAGTAAATTTATACCAACCGATATCCATCAGTATCTTAAGAGATTCGAGTTTGAGCATTTGCGTGCACAAAATATGAGCATCCCTTGTTAAAGAATTAAAAAAAATGTGTAAATTTACTATCATGTAACCATATCAATTTATTAAAAAAATTGAATGAGAAATTTAAAATCTAAATAATAATTTAGAAGAAGGTATATTTGGAAACTCGGAGAGCAATTGAACACCTGATTCTAAGAAAGAAGAGGACATTTTTAGGGAACTGAGGTTGACTGATTCGCTCACTCTAATTATTATTTTTTTATCAAAACTCTAATTAATCTAATCTATCAATTAAGTACTCCACGTATATAATTTAATTTAGGATAAAGTACATAAATGGTCACTAAACTATCTCCAAAAATATAAAATAATAATTAAACTTTTAAAAGTTACAAAATGGGTATTAAATTTTAATTTTTGATACAAAATGGCCACTGAACCGTTAATTGTTATTAGTGGTGACGTTGCAGTTATAGAAATTTGAATATAGAACATTTAATCCTCCATATCGACACGTTCAATCAATATATTCATAATTTAACCCTCATTATTGATGTCTAAATTGATTAAATGTATAAATATTGAGGATTAAATATGTTGTTATACAAATTTTCGTAACTGCCACGTCTCTCAATCAACGACGGTTAACGGCTCAGTGACCATTTTATATCAAAAACTAAAGTGTAATGCCCATTATGTAACTTTTAAAAGTTCAGTGGCCATTTATGTACTTTACCCTTTAATTTACCCTATTGCCCTCGATGTTTCACGCCGTTGGGAACACACATGCCGTGTGGTTTCCGGCTTAAGCCGGACCACCCAGTTGGCTTTCCGTCCAGGTCATCACCCGGTGGTGGGGGCCTCACCCTCTCCCGTAAAAACCCTAAATTCACGCCACATGAACCCCAAATTCACCCCAAACCTAAACCCAAGAACTACGGTTCCAATCCACGGTCCTTCGCCTTCCACGTGTAGCCATCTCCCTCATCCCCACCGTTCACGCCAGATCACCCGGGTAGCTTTTCTGGTCACCTTCCAAACCTCTAACAACCCTTCGATCAATAAAAGGATTCTATCCAACGGCTATTATATTGCCCGAAGTTCAACCGGGCAGATCTCATCGCCTTTAAGAACCCAGCCTAGCCTTCTAGTGTTACTCGCTCAACAAAGGGTTAGATCCCAATCCTAGTCTTAACGTTTAGTACTTTCTCTCCAAAAGAAAACAATTTTATTGGATTCTTTCGTTTTAAATTCCTGGCTACACTGCTTAGGTCGGCGCGTGGTGGTTATTCAGGTGGCGCGTGTTCCTTTCATGGTTTTGTCCTGTTGTTCCAAATCGGGAATCCCTTGCCGGAACCTTACCGGCTCCCGATAATTTAATGGCATCTGCCGTGTTAGCAAATCGGAGCGATTCAAATTGGCCATCGCAGCCGAAAGGCAGTGTCGCTAAATTCATGGGCAAGGTTCCCTTCACAGGAACAAAACCAAACCCTAACACTAAATTCAACAAGAGGCGTCAATTCCACCATCATTTGGCGCCACCCGATGACGTTGCCGCCCATGTCGTTGATGATTCTCCTGCCTTGACCCAATCAGCAGCTTCTGACGATGCGACATCAATTAATCGGAAGCTAAACGATTTCAATTCCGGCGGTTACGTTAGCTTCCATATCAGCTCTTATTCGAGGAAAGAGTTGATTGATCTGAAAAATCAGTTGGTTGCCGAGTTGGAGCAGATTCGTGAATTGAGGAATCGAATTGAGTCAAATGATTTTCACGTTAGATCTAGCTCCAACAAGATACCTTTACACAAGAAGAACGTTTCCGGGAACAAAAGACCGTTCCCCTCAAATTTCAGCAAAGGATTAAAGAGGTTGAACCCTCACGAGAACGGAAAAGCATCCACGGCTCATTTGATGAAAAGTTGTTCCCAAATCTTGAACAAATTGATGAAGAATAAGCACGGGTACATCTTCAATTCGCCGGTGGATGTGGTCGGAATGGGTCTTCATGATTATTATGATATAATCAAGAAACCGATGGATCTGGGCACCGTGAAATCGAGGATGTCAAAGAATTTTTATGGGTCTCCCTTGGAATTTGCGGCGGACGTAAGGCTCGCTTTCAATAACGCAATGCTGTATAACCCCAAGGGACACGAGGTTTATGTGTTGGCTGAGCAATTGCTTGTGAAATTCGAGGAGCTGTTCCGGCCTTTGAGCTTGATATTGGAGAAGCAAGATGAGCCACACGAAAGGGGTTATTATGAGGAAGAGTTGCAGGCAAGTTCTTGGGATCATGGTGAAGCTGATAGGTTGAAGAAAGATAGGGAAAGGGAGGCTGAGAGGATGATAGTTGGTAGGGAAGATTCCGCTAATTTCGTGGCAAGATCTGATAGAATCAGAGGGGTTTCGGGCTTTGATTCAAACTCAAATCCACCACCATCGCCACAGATTCAATTGCAGGCACCGTCCCGGGTAGCTTCACCAGTAAGGCCATCCCCGGTGAAGCCATTGAAGCACCCGAAGCCAAAGGCCAAGGATCCAAACAAGAGGGAAATGAGTATGGAGGAGAAGCAAAAGTTGGGGATGGGGTTACAGAGCTTACCGCAGGAGAAGATGGATAGCGTGGTTCAGATTATAAGGAAAAGGAATGGGCATTTGAGGCAGGATGGGGATGAGATTGAACTTGATATCGAAGCAATGGATAAGGAGACGCTGTGGGAGTTGGACCGTTTTGTCACCAATTTCAAAAAGATGGTCAGCAAGATTAAGCGGCAAGCATTGACCGCAAACAATGCGGTGTCTAATGGCAGCCATCGGGTAAGCACATTGTGATTGCTTGATGGGTACTAATGATTATTACCTTATTGTATGAATTTGATGAATTTATGGTTGTCCTGGTTGGAAAATGTAGGAAGAGGTAACCACAGAGAAGATTGAGGTTCAAACGGAGATGAAGAAGCCAAAGAAAGGTGATGCCGGAGAGGAAGATGTAGATATTGGGGATGAAATGCCAATGAGCAATTTCCCACCTGTGGAGATTGAGAAGGACAATGATCGAGCTAGTAGCAGTTCTAGCAGCTCCAGCAGTTCGAGCAGTGATTCATCATCTTCAAGCGGTATGTCTCCTACTCGGCCCTGAATTATTAGAAAGGTTGTTCCTCGATGAAGGGAAAATGGGAAGAAATCCTTATCCTGTAAAGTTGGTTTTGCAGATTCGGATTCTGGAAGTTCTTCAGGAAGTGAGTCGGATGCCGATGATGCTCGGTCTTAAAAAGGATGAGCTATTCGATTTTGAAGCTCGTGAAGTGAGATTTTGGGGGGGGGGGGGTGATCATGGAGGGGAGGTGGTTGGGGTGTAGATGAGGTAGATTTCTGCTAACAAACTGAAAAAATAGATATGGATTTGGCTGTTGTACAGGGCGGTGGTGTGAATTGTAATGGTTGCTGGGGCAAGAAGGTTGAAAGGAAAAGAGAGGGATTTGGTAGAAGATAGGTAGGGGCAAATACTACTTTTGTATGGCATTAACCCTGAGAATAGAGCAAATACAAGTGAATCTTTTGTGGGGAAGACCACACAAATTTTGGTTATGTTAGAATTAAACCATAACATATATGAAATCTAAACCCATGATTTATCATGTCAAATCATCAAGAACAATAAACTGAATGCGGAAGCGTACCTGAATTAATCGATAGATGAAAACCTTGAATCTTTTGATGAAGATCGCCTAAAAGGTGGTTGTGATTTTCCAAGAAGATAGGTTTTTTCTTGATGTAAAACTCTCTGACGGGGAAGGAGAGAAAAACAAGTTGACCTATTTCTTGTGGACCATTACCTCTTTATATAGTTGATTTAATAATCAACTATTAAATATTTATAACTCTGCCCCTCATCGAATTATAAATACATCTTATGGTATCTACACTTTTATTTCCATGACATTTTAATACCCATGACACGCCTAATATAATTGGTCACTTAATTTTGTGTCATACTTTAAAATAGCAATATACATTATACATATGTGCCCACTATTACGGATTTTAATCCAACATGATATATTTGGAAAAGTAATTGATGCCAACTCAAAAGCTAAAAAGAGAGGCCCTTTTGCCCATGGGAAGACCATTATTCCAGTTCATAGATTTCATAAGTCATCCCAAATTATGTGAAAGACGTTTTTCATTACCGTAAACTTAAACGGTGCGTTTAAAAAATAAATTATATTATTATACGGTAAAATTTTAAATACTCAAGGTCATTTTTTGAGATCTACGCGTTAATGTTTTTTGTATCGGAAAATTTTATTGACTTCTAATGTTAAAAGTTTCATTCTTTGAACAAAATCTGATCCATTTTTTTTATTAGAAGAGAGCAAAAACGATAGAAAGTAAGATTTACGTGATTAAAAGATTCAGCCTGGAAAATCTGATTGATAATTTGAAATCCAAGATACTCGAAATGACGGGGATTTTATTATATTACCTTGCCTCTGGCCTGGTCTAAGAACTGAAAATTGATTGGAAGCTGCTCCCGGAGACAAATTATTGAGAAGACAAGTCTCATGTCCTTTTCGGATAAGCCACATTGTTTTTGTTGCACAAACAAGCAACTTTCCTCTATTCTATCTATGCCCATGGAGGGCTAGTTTTAGGATGACACCCTTACGCTAAAATAAGACAATCTACATAAATTTTTTCTCAATTAGTAAAAATACTTAAATAGTAAAAATTTAAATTATAATATATAAATTTATATAACTACACATTTTTATCCAAGATAAAATTTACATAAATTTTTATTATTCCTTGCAAGAATTTATATCGACCGTATTTTAACCGATTCTTTTTAGACTTTCCCCCATGGAGGGAGAAATTTTCTCATAGATTATGCTTTTGACCGGAATCGGATGGATTATATTACCAATTATTCCTTGGCATAGTCATCAACCTACGCAATGGCGTTTTCATCCCCCAAATTCCAGAAACTTTTGATATAAGAAACAAACATAAATCAGCTTCATAAACAAAATTCCTCAATAGCTTGTTGGGTAAAAATTAAGCCTGGATGTCAACACCCCCGACAATATAATAAAAACAAAAATGAACCATAAACTAATTCACAATTTTTTAATCTCACCTATGGAGGACCTTCAACAACAAATTAGAAGATTTCCTTTCCACGCAAATACCGGTTGCAGCGAATGCCAGAACACGCACCATAGTGGTATGTTGTTTCCACAAATATCGCTTCTCATTTCAGATTCTTCAACTTGAGAAAAACGGGACCAAGTTGAGACTCGCAAGCAGAAAAGGGCATCGAGTCCCAAACATTTCAAGAATGTCTAGTGATGTTATCATCTCGAAGATCTTATCACAACATTTATGAATTTCAGTTTTCCTAGACTTCTTTTCAGGCATTTTTGTTACCAGGGTCGCTATAAGTTGACCAAGACTTTGCAGATTGCTTTTCAAACATTCCTTCGCTGCCTCCCGGTTGCTTTCGTTAGAATTCATTGGAACCTGTGACTTCAATACTTCAATCACCAAATCAAGAGCCTCGACTCGTCGAAAGTCTGATTTTGCGTTGCCGCAGTTTTCTAACAGGAAGCCGAAGAGTTGATGACCAATCCTAGGATTCCTTTTAAATATTTCTTTCAAAAACCCAGATTTTACTAGAGACTTTTTACTGTCGGAATATCCCTCTAGAATAGCCTGTAAGAGAACAAAACCCCCCTGCAACTCAGCATCTGAGATATTTCTTGCTTCAATGATCTTCAATATCCAGTATGTTGAATTCTGAGCAAGCGAAACAACCATTTTGTATATGTTCAAAGAGGCTGTCAGCTTCTTTTTGGATAGGGTGCTTGCAGATTTCTTTCTCTTGAATGGTTTTGATGCCAACTTCAAGTTCTTTTCCAATAGAGATTCGAGAGTAGACAGCGGCACGGATTCATCCTTGGGCAACTTCTTTTCTTTGAATACCTTCCTTTGAATAATTCCCCATATACGCTGTTCAAGTTGTTCACTGCCTTCTGTAGTATGTGGATTAACAAATGCCTGAGCCAAGTGCGAGTATACCGTCAGGACCTGTGGCTTACCTGAATTGGAAAGATAATAAATACAGACTTCTTAAAAATCTTGTACATAAGTTGTAAGGTAATGAACACTTTTTCAATGAAGTTCAGATCACAAAAATTAACATTTCTAAGCTCACTCAATACTAACAAATAGACAAAATCAATAGGAAATGCCACATAATGATCTTGGCAGCAAATAGTCATCATAGGTGGCATCTTATAGTTCACGAAAGGTAAAGCAGTAACACATGCCTCGATTTTCTTGCAAGTAAATTTCCAGAAGTGAAAGAACTCGGAGTTTGAACAGGACAAGCTGGGACTGAGCAGTTTCACCACCTGCCTGATTCTTTTTCTCTTTAAATATCTGAGCAAGATAAGTGTCCATGCGGAACATAGCATCATCATCCATTCCTCCATCAGACTCATCAGAATCTAAGGAAAGATCTTTCTTAATTATCCGCAACATCCTCAGCAGTCCATCATCAGTAACATCACCACAGAAATATCTGAAAACCTATAAGGAATACATGCCAAATAAAATACAAGTGACTTGTGTTGAGACATCTATAGTAAGAAATAGTTCAGTCAAAAAAAATAGTAAGAAATAGGAAAACAACTGAGTTGTTCTAAAAAAACGAAGAAAGAATGTTACGAATGGAAATGCTAAGCGGCAGCAATAAACATTAAAGGGTGAAATAAAAAAAATTAAGAAATTGCAAAACAAAAAGGTGCATGGATGATCTTCAACATCACATAAAATGACTATTCAAGTTACTGTTGCACACCTGCTCAATAGCAGAACGCATAGGGGCTGATGAATGTGGAAGCAAGGAAAGTAAAGTATCCACAAGAACATCCATCAATTCTGGTGCTGCATCACCATTTGACTCATCTCCAGATGAGTCAGGATCATCAGAAGCTGGAAAAGCTTTCTTACAACATATGATAAGCTCAGAGGCTGAATCGCAGAATTCCCCAGGTAGGAGGAGCACTTGGAGTAACAATAGGATGAGCAAGTACCTCAATGCATGCAATTTATTTGCATCATTGCCAAGCCTGCAGTTCCTTTCCTGCCATTATTTAAGCATTTAGAAACTGCATATAGTTGCAAGAGTAAAAAGCAAAAAAGTTTATAACTAAAGTTACAAAGTCATACACACAAGATCTACAGTTAAAGAAGCATTCCTCTTGTTATTCACAAAGAATAAAGCCAGTGTCCTCCACATCAACAAACCATGAAACCAATAGCTAAAAACTATTTACAAGGGAGTATGACCACTTACCCTAACCATTGCAAGCCACCACAAGAAGAAAGGTATAATACAAATTGTTTGAGAACTTGAATTTATTAAAGAAAATAACCTCAAAATCAGAAACATGTCAAAAGCGTTTAAAGGATGAGATCAAGCTTACCTCCTTATAAAGTGTACTCTCCATTTCTAGCAATTTTGTGACTAACTGTTTGTCCTCGTCACTCAAAGTTCGAAATAAGGAAACTGAAGGAATGTTGCGTAATGTGCTAAAGAACCACATGAAGTAGGAACCAAGGTCATTTGGCTCCAGTGCGGTAGCCAAAGATCGTGGCTCTTCAACCTTTTGAGCACTTGCCAGCAGTGATTGGAGTTGTTCTATGCACATTTTGCAAAGAGCAGTAGAGGTGGTTGCTTTTGGCCATCTAAATTTCTCCTGTAATTCAAATGAAGTAACTTCGTTACCGAGAGATGCAGAGAATAGACCTTGAACAGATAGAAACTTCAATATTTCCCTTTGCACTCGGAATTTTTCTTCAGGGTCCAACTTTAAATGTTTCAGAACACTGGGAACTGATTCTATGACCCAGCCTTTCAAAAAATCAGCATTCCCCACAATTCCAACAGAATCCTTGTCCTCAATTGAGCCTATCTCAGAATTCTCATCAGTTGTTTGACTCTGATCCGAAGGTTCATCGGAAGCATGACCTTCATCCAAAAACAAGTTAATTAAGTTATGAACAAACAGCATGCAACCGGTCTCTGTTTTGAACTCCGCCATCAAATCTTTGACTGTTTTTGTCTTTGTAATGACATCAAATTTTCCACTGCTGTGCTTCTGAAAGTCAACAATAACAGCCACTCGTCTGACATCGTCATTCCTAACCCAGTCCAACAATTCTTTAAGAAAATGCTGTGCAACTTTATACAGCCAGGAATCTTTTGTGGAAAGTATATCCATCAAGCACTGAACAACTTTGGAGGACAAGACAATCGGTATAAAAGAAGACGGTAATCTAGGCAGGAGAAGAAGCAGAATATCAAACACTAAGTGTTTACGATCATGAGATGAGAGGAGGAGGGATCTTTCAATAACAACATCACAAAAAGATTGGACGTTGTTCGCAATTTCCTCATCAGAAGTGCTAGCCTTGCGACCCTTTTTGTGCTTCTTTAAGGAATTAGAAGCAGATGCTGCATCTTCAGCCTGCAGAACAGTATCAGGTAGGAGTATATTTACCAGAACGGGCCACAAACTATGGACCCGGGGTTGACAAAATGCGGATTCCTGCCATATTACAGAGCACAAAAACTTTAGAACATATTTAAACTTTATTTTTCTCAATATCAGTGTATAGATGCATCAAAAATTACCTTCAAGCAGTTACTAATTGAGGATAAATAATCAGCAGAGAAAAGTTTGCTTGGGCTGAATGGATTTGGCAAAAGCTTGCTGAATTTGCTGTCAATGGATGTTTTTTCATGAATTTTGAAAGCTAACAGCAAAGCATCAGGATTTCCAGCATCAACGGCTTCTTCAAGCCACTGAGGAACTCCAGGTGCTTCAAGAATATGACCAAACAATGCTTCAGCAGGCAGCTGCAACATATAGAAGTGCTACATGAAGATTGAAGCATCAACTTAACACGTTAAACATATTCATAAATTGCAATTTTACCAGTATCGAACTGACTTGACCCTTCGCATGACATACATACAAATGAGAAATACTTGGTATTGCCAGCATGAATGCATGATGATTGCTAACCAACATATGTATAAAGTTATTTGAAGTTATAAAGATAAAGTAAATGAACTAGTAAAAGCATAAAAAAAAGCAAGGGTATTAAAAGCGCTTGTCACACCTTCCAATCAACCACCACATAGTATTAATATCGACATAAAAATAATATTAAATAAATAAACTGCTGACATCTAATTAGACAAAATATTAAATTAGCATAGGTTCAGAATTATTACAGTTCTCCCACATTCTGGCAGAAAAAAGTAGGAACATGAAGAAAAATCCCCACTTCATCAGAAAATACCTTTTCAACAATTTCTAAAATGATGGAAACTGAAGGCTCCCGCAAATATCGTTTTTTTGGAAGCAAGGGAAATAAGAGCACTCGTAAATTCCTTGATGATATTAGTATCTTTATCAGAAAACCACTCTTTAGTGAGTCGGTCCGATCGGGCAATAGCACCATATGCAAATAAGCGACCCAGAAGGCAATCCCTTACTTCCTACAGAATAGAAGCTAGTTATTGAACGCTGGTGAATAGATGACAACCTGAAATGCATGGAGGAAAGCAAGCCTACCTGACCCTTCATCGATGACGAGACCTCCAACAAATTAACTATAAGTTTCAACAAGGAGTCCACTTTGATGCTAGGAATTGTGGCCACCAAAGCAGTCAAACCCAATGCAAAACCCTGTCTAACACACTGAAAACAAGTTGAAAACATATATCAGCAACAAACCAATTTAAGTTACTTTATGGATAGCAAAGTATATTGTGCAAGATCACAAATACACTTCAGGGGCCAGATATATTAGACTAGATTCGAAAGATAACCTAGGCGACATATGGAAAGCATATTTAAGTTGATTGTTCCAAGTTAGACTCCTATTCCAACTGCTTTATTTTTCATAAGGGTAAAACAAAGCATCCAAATGCAAATTGAAACAATAGGAAATCTATGACTTCCACAGTGAAATGCAAATGTAAAGTTCTAGAACCTCAAGAAGCAGCTACAAGAATCCATGCGAGACAAAGAATAAAGATAGCATATCAAACCTCTCTTGATGAAGAAACACCGCGTATCAACCTCCGCACAGCATATCTCAAAGACGATGCACAGTTATCCAAGCCATCATCCTTTTGAGCTTCCAGTTTCAAACCACCCTCAACAGAGTCCTTATTCTCAAGCCTCCCGTATGCCTCCTGAACCTCCTGCAACTCTGTCCCCATTGTTTCCACTGCTGCTTCTCTCACCGAAGAATCTGCCGAGGCCAAGTCCTTAAAAACACTGATATGGAACTCAGGCAAACAACTACTAGATGAAGAGGCCACCGGTTCCGGGGCATCATCTCCTTTCGATTCAACAACCAGTTGTTTCGGCTGAGGCTCCTCATTTTCTAAAACCGAACACCGCCTCTCCTTGTCTATTTGTTTCCTCTTCTTTTTCCTCTCCATTGGTTTAACGGAATCAGCAACATAAGAAGACGAAGCAACCCCATCTCCCATCTCTGCACCAATTTTGTTACCCGTCTTAATTTTCTTACCGGAAGGCACGGAAATAGTATCATCCGTAGCTAAATCAGTTTGACCCTCAAGAACTTCCGCCTCGGATTTAGTACTTCTTTTCTTGCTACCTATTAAGAACCCAATATCTGAAAACCGTCTGCAATAATAACCATGCATCTAAATCAACTTTCCCAGCAAAAACGAATCAAAACATAAAAAATAATCAAAGATAAGACCTTTATAAGTGACAATGTTATAAGCGGAAGAGTTATCGAACAGTTTTTAAGCTGCTTGTCAAAGCAAGGCTGAGCCTCAATAATAGAACTCGGTAGAGCTTTAGGGTTATGAGGGTTTAGAGAAAGAGACGCCCAGACAGCTTTTGGTTCACGGAATGAAACCTTTTGGGAATATGATTCATAGAATTTAATATTATTTGATGTATTATCCGAAATATTACATTACCTTCTTTAATTTGTTTAGTAAGAATATAAGATAAAATGACTGTGTTTGATTGAGGGAACGTAAGATTATTAGAATGCAAATTTTATCAAATTATTTTTATGTTTTATTTTCTTTTTAACAAGTTAAAATTCTAATATTTAATTAAAATATTTTTATAAAATTCATTGAAAACATTTTAATTTTTCTATTATTTTTATTTTATATATTTTTTATAAAATTCTTACATAAATAATTTATTATATTTGATAATGTCATACCAATAAAACAAGATACAAAATCAGAAAAACAAAATTTGAAATCGAGATCTAGGGTTAGAGTAGGCAAATGAAAAGATCATGGCGAACTGCATGGTCGCAAATGAGATTTGAGTTGAATTAGTTTTTAGTTCTGAGATTTGACGAACCATAGAAGAAAGAAAAGGAAGGATGCAGATGAAAAAAAATATTATTTTAGGGTATTTTTGTCCTAAATGACGGGATTTGTCCAATACCAAAGAAAACTGAAGGAATGGTATTCCTGGACAAAACTGAAAAACACACAACTGTAGGGAACTTTTTATTACCAAGTAGAGGGAATTCTCACAGACCACATATGGGTATATAAATCTGGAAATGGTTATTCCCGCTGGTAATGTTTATTTCCCTCATCCAAACACACTCTTAGGGTTATATTAATTATTAGGCTTAAAGGAAAAATAGATCCCTAAAGTATACATTTTTTAAATTTTAGGTATCTAAAATATTTTTTTTGTAAAAATAGGTATCTAAAGTTTTCAAAGTTATAATTTTAAGTGCCTCAGGGTTAACTGCCGTTAAAAAAATCTTAGTAGCCAATTATAATGTGACACATAGCAAGTTTTATTTTTTATTTTTTAAATATTTTTTTAAAAAATTGAAATTTTCAAAAAAAGCCCCCAAATTTCTAAAATTCCAAAAAAGCCCTAAATTCATAAATTCCTAAATCTCGAAATACCTAAATCCCTCAATCCGGCCACTCCTTCCATCGTTGGCCGCGATTCCGGCGACGAAATGGAGCGTCCTCCCCTCTCCCAAACACCTATGCACCAATCGTCGCCGTTCAGCCGTCGCTCGTCGCAAATCGTTCGAATGAAATTTTGAATGTTTCGGCCTTCCTTCGGCGTTTTGCACAACTTCGGTCGATTTTTCGGTGATTGGATGATAGGGTAAATGACCGTGGTGGTCCCGCGACGGATGTGGTAACCGGCGGCGGCGCCATCAGCGACGAAATCCACTCAAATCGTGATTTGAGTTTTGGTGAGTTAGGGATTTCGAATTTAGGGGCTATTTTGTGAATTTTAGAAATTTAGGGTTTTTTAAATAAGTTTAAAAAATAAAATAATATATATATATATTTAAATAAATTAACGGAAAGTTAACCCTGAGGCACCTAAAATTATAACTTCGAAAACTTTAGGCACCTATTTTTACAAAAAAAAATACTTTAGGCATCTAAAGTTCAAAAATGGTATACTTTGGGCACCTATTTTTCATTTAAGCCTAATTTATAAGAATAAACAGTGATTTGAGAAAAATTTTAGGGTTTAATGATAGTAGTAATTGACAAAGTATGAAATGATCGATTCCCCACTTCTCGTTGGGAGCTCTTTTTCTAAAAGAATATATATTTTATTTAAGGCTAAAATTCACAAATGACCACTAAATTTTGTTAAATTATTTATTTTGGTAACTAAACTTTTAGTCACTTTAATGTTATCTATAATATCCCAAAATTTTGACTAGTGACTAAAATGTAATTTTTGAAAGTTTTGGGGTTAAAAGTATAAACTTTGAAAAAGTTTGGGGACTAAAGTGTAAATTCTCCAACAAGTGATTTTATTCAGTATAAGGATGAATCTGATTGAAATAAGAACCTTGATATCTGTTATACCCGAATTTTGATCGGGCCTAAAAAAATAAATAAATAGTGAATAATAAATAAGTAAATAAATAAATAAAGCCCAAATAAAATAGGATCCACAGTCCATATTTTACAACATCTATTACAAAAATCTTCAAACCCAAATTACACAAAGCCCATTTACATCCCTAAATTCTAAAAGTCCCTATCCAATTCAGAATAAGCCCAAGAAAACGCAGTTGTGTTTCTTTTTCCCGCCCAAACTTACCACGTGGCACGCTGCCATTTGCCCATTGGTGTTTCACTTGGATTAAGCTCTGCTGAAAGCCAGCTGTCTACAGGTCATTCGCCTCTGACGTCAGCCATCACTTCAGCTATAAATACCATACGGAGAGAGAAAATTCGACAATTAATGTTCTGGTAATAATTAAACAATTATTACTTGAATAATTGAAGAGAGAGGGAGCCAAGGAGTTACCAGAGATATCAAAGGTCACCGGAGAAGACAAACAGTCGCTGGATTTGTCATCGGATCTACATCGGCGAGACTTGGAAGGTAAACCTCTCTATAATCTTTTACTTTCCTGCAATATAAACAAGGAAAATGTCAGTTCTAGTTTTTTTTTAAAAAAATAAATAAAAATAATAATAATAAAACAATAAGTAATTAAGGAAAGATTGTCGAAAACTTATCTCAAAGTTTGCCGAAGTGTTCAGAGTGGTTGACAGAGAGAGTTTAGGTCCTGGTGGAGTTAAAAATGAAAGTTGATGGTTCAGGTAGGTAGTTTAGGTGGGGAAGATGGGAGATTCTATTGAATCGAGACTCAGATCTAGGCTTAGGTGGACAAATCGAAAAATAGAGAAATTCAAAAGTTTTAGGGTTCTGACACAGTGGCTGAAAATTGCCTCACGGCGGAGGATGGTGGCCGAAACTAGGGTTACGGTGATCGAAATGAGGTTAGGGATGATCAGAGTTGCAAAGTTGGTCAGAATAAAAGGAGGTGACCGGAGACGATGACCAGAGGCGGCTGGCATCGCCTTCGGCGGCCGACAAACATGCCGAAAAGAATAAGGATGGTGGTCCTAGATCTAGGGACGACTGTTAGGGCGGAGCTAGGTCGTAGTTCTAGGGTTTGTGTAGTTTAGGTTAAATACGGGAAGAACTAGGAATGGATTTATGATTTTTTTCGAGAAAAACAAATATTTGGGAAGGTTTAGGTGTTCATGTGGATGAAAATGGGTTTTTAGATGAACAGGGAAAGAACTTAGGATGATTTTAGGGTTTTGATCGAAGCGAAACATGGATTTAAGGTGTTTAGAGGTTTGTGGCAGATCAAATCATTTTTTAGGGTTGAATATAGGAAGAACAATGATGAATTTGGGTGTTCTGATCGAAAAGGATAGGAGTTTTCTGGGTTTTTGATGTTAGGGTTGAGAGGATTTAGAGAGATAGTGAGATAGCAGAAGTGAAGAGAGAAAGAGCAATTTTGGAATTATAGCCGTTCCAACTACAATGTGGGCTATTTATGCTTGAGTTGGAACGGTGTCGTTTTGGGCTTCGGGTTAAAATAACCCGCGTACTTTTAAACAGGTCGGTTAAAACCCGCGTGTTTTTAAACGGATATGATTTGATTTTTTTCCCAAAGCTTTGATTTGTTTCAATTTAGTCCTATTCTCTTTAATTTTGTCCGTAAGCCTTGAGATTCTCTCTATTTAATCCCTCATGTTTTGTATTTGAATGTCAATGTGTAATTCTTTTAATTTGGCCACTTTGGGCTTTGTAAATAGGGTATTGGGTTTTGTAATAGTTTCAATTAGGTCCATTATTAATAAAAATAGTTTTAATGTTCAATTTCTTTCAATTTAGTCATTTATTTTAATTGTTCTATTTATTTAATGCAATTAATTTATATATGTGTTGCATGTTTTAAATCTAGCATATAGTATTTTTTAGATAATTAAATACATTTAGTCTTAAATTAAATATTAGAGCCTTTAACCTAGATTCTCTAATTAGGATTCAATAATTGAATTAGGTAAGATAATTGTAGTAATTAAAAATATATTAAATATAAGCTTTAAAATCCTAATTTGGATGGTGTTCCATTGTTTATCTCAACATGGATTTTAATGAATATATTTAATATATTACACTTATAATTGGAAATCAAATTAGTTCTTTAATTGACATTAATAATTAATACATTGTAATTAATTAAATGTATATCGAATATAATCTTTGAGGTTCAAATCTTGATGGTGTTCCATTGTTTACAATGGAGTGTTATCTCAGTCTTGGTCATAAAGGTGTATATTCGATATACATTTTCACTTATAATATTAAATAATAAATTGTTAGAGCCTTAATTAGGACTAGAACTTTAATTAATTAGAAGAATTAATTAATTAAGAATATGATTAATTTAAGGGCTTTAAATATATGGAAATTGTTCAAGAAATTGACATTTTCACATAAAAGCCCTTAAATTAATTAATATTCATAGCTTTAAATAATTAATTAATTAGAGCCTTTATAGGATTAGTACTTAAAATTGACAAGACAATAAAATATCGTTCATTAAAAACATTTTATGTTGGAAATTCATTTTTAAATACGAATAGGGGTGCCACCTAACGGTGTGTTTTTAATCTTGTATTCGAACAAAATGAATTTCCTTATAAAAGTATATCTGCATTCGGAATTTAAATTCAATTAATAATTATGGGATAAATTAAATTCAAATAATTATTCAAAATGCCAAAATGCCACATAAAGTTAAAGGTACCGATAACGGGCGTTCGTAGGGGTGCTAATCCTTCCCTACACATAACCGACTCCCGAACTCAATTTTAAGACAGAATCTCTGGTTTGTTTTTTCGGTGTCCGGTCTACCTCGAAGTAATCGGTGGCGACTCCAAACGTTTTTTAAAGATAATAAAGAAAAATCCGATTTAATACGAAAAACCCTAATTTTCAAGATTAAATTAAAAATGGCCAGAAAACCCTAATTTCCTAAAAGATCGATCGCCAAGCTATTTTTACACATCCCGATTTCAAAAATGGTCGCGACAATTCAGTTTTGAGAATTAAGATACAGTAAAAGGTATCGAATTTGGTTCGAATAAAATTGTTAAGCGTGCTCAGGCCAGGAAAATAAAAAGATGGGTGACCTCTGAGAAGGTCCCATAAAAGTGTTTCTGATCGATAATGTGGACTCAGTAAGAGTAAAGAATATTCGTATGGATTTACGATAAAGGATTTCTAAGAGAAATTTTACTCTTTGAAGATTTTCGATAATTATTGGGATAATAGACTGAGTTAAGAAAATCCAGTCTAAGACTTTAAAAAAGGAAAATTTTATAAGATGATAGTGTTCATTTCCCGAATAAGGAAATATAAAATTTTTGAAATAAATTCGATAGCTCGATAAAGGTAAAATCGCAGTGGAAGTATTTTAAGAATATCAGGAAATCAGATTGAACTAAAATTTCAAAGGCTGATCCAAAAGCCATGGAAAAGTCATAAAATACTATTTTATGAATATTTT
The DNA here is from genome assembly GCA_019671005.1 of Hibiscus mutabilis. Classification (NCBI taxonomy): domain Eukaryota; kingdom Viridiplantae; phylum Streptophyta; class Magnoliopsida; order Malvales; family Malvaceae; genus Hibiscus; species Hibiscus mutabilis. The sequence goes on along the minus strand of CM033747.1, from coordinate 29,195,905 downwards.
ATTATAGTTGTTTGGATTCCAACTAGACTTAGTTGATTTTTTACAAGAATGTCAAACTAGTAAATAAAAACTAGTTGGAGGGCAAATTCGTCATTTTGCCTCAGTGGCATTTTTGAAATATTTAAAAAGTTACAAGGATAATTTGGGAAGAATAAAATGGAAAATTAAATCTTGGCCCTTGATTAATGATAAGATCAATCTCAACCGTTGGATTAAAAGGGCATTTTAGTAATTTCACTATTTGAATGAATTTAAAATTCATTTATATTTACAAGTGGCATAACTGTAGAGATTGAAAGTTAAAGAACCAAAAGATGAAGACTACTCTTCATCTTCTTCATTTCGAAATAAAGGGAAAGGGAGAGAAATTTTTCAAGTTCGATTCAAGCCCCGAAACTCGATTTTCAGTTAAGTTTGAATCAAGGGAGGTTCAAGGTACTATAAAGGAAATGATTGAATAGAATTTAGTGAGGCATACTATTACATGGCCCAGGTGAGTGCATTTTTAAATGTTTTCATTACATTGAAAATGGCATTGCATTTCTCTATAATACATGATGTGATACATTGCTCGACATGGCAAGCTTGATGGAATACCAGGTACGAATTATTGTTTGCATAAATGATGATGCATTATGCATACATGAAATATGGATAATAACAAGATTAAAATGAAACAAGATACACCCTGAGGATCCAAGCCCATAGTGCAATTGGCACTAACGAGATGTTTTTAATATAAGGAGCAAAGAGCGTCCTTATATGAGGAGCAAAAAGCGTCCTCTCGAGTACATACTCTACATGGCACTACGGTGCAGATAGGCTACAGGGTTTCTATGGGCCTCTAGCCAGACACGATGATAATAATAACAAGATGATACATGATTCAGATGTTACATGTTACTTGCTACATATGTTATATGATTACATGATACATGAATAAGAAGTTACATGTCACATGACATACATGATAGAATACATGTTATGAAAATGATGGCATAATGAAAACATGACCATGATAGAATATATGTTATGCAAATGCTGGCATAATAAAAACATGACCATGATAGAATACGTGTTATGCAAATGATGGCATAAAGAAAGCATGACCATGATAGAGTACATGATATGCAAATGATTACATGATGAAAGCATGCCTAAGATAGAGAATATATTATGCAATAATAACATGATTTATATGATAGTTATGATACATGACATATGTACATTGTGATATACTTGCCATGTTATAGAGAATACGAAATACACTTTTATATATGACATATTGTATTACATTACTTCATGTTTTTAAAATAAATAAGTTTAACTGCCTCACTAAGTTCATACTTAGCGTGTGTCTTATGTCACACGTAGGTTTCTTGGAAATCGTCTATCGAGGAAGAGTAGAAACTTGGGAAAAATCAAGTTATTACAATAAGTTCAGTAAGTACGTCTTTACCATAATTTGATAGACTAGTGGGCATGTAAGTATTTTAAAGTTGAACTGTCTACAACATAAGTTTACAACGTAATTATATGCTTTTATGGATAGATAAGTTTAGAACTACGAATTTTTAACAATAGCAAAATCTTTGGTATGGTTAAAATATTGTTTAGCCCTAATCGCGTAAAAATTTTAAAATAAAGAAAGGGTCTAGGCAATTTGCATAGTTTTCACCCTGAATTATATTGTTTTTACTTTAATAATTCAATTATTACTCTATCCTCTATTTCTCATGTCAAATCAACCCCTCCAACTTTTGGGTTATACTAAACATTTTGATCCTGTAGTTCAAACCAAAAATGAAGAGTTCGGTATATTCTTCCATATAGTATTTCAAATGGTATCATCTTAATATTTGTCTGATAACTATTGTTAATGGTAATCCCATTACAAATTCCATTGTCATTCGTTCTCACTTCCATTGGGGAATAGAAATAGGCTGAATCAATCCAGAAGGCACTTGATGTTTGGCTTTTACTTGTTAGCATGTCAAGCACTTTGTCATAAATTTCGAAATTGTCCTTTTTTATTCTTGGCCTCCAATATCGAGTCTTTAGATCTTAATACATTTTGCTACTTCCAGAGTACATAGTCAATGGACTATGACAAACTTCAATCAAAACTTCTTTCTTCAAATCACCATCATCAGGAAAGTAAACTTTTTCTTGATAATATAAGCAACCATTTGACTTAATTTCATAGTCTTGTGTTTCTATTGTTTCAACTTACTTCTTTTCTCTTCTTTTTATAAGTTTTGAGTTGCCTTGATGCATAGGCTACTACGTTAATCTTCTCAAAATGATAATCTATAACTACATTGTAGTCTCTTAGGAGCTCATCTTATCTTTGTTACCGTAAGTTCAATTCTTTTTGCCGCCCAAACTTGCACGCTGCCATTTGCCCATTGGTGTTTCACTTGGACTAAGCTCTGCTGAAAGCCAGCTGTCCACAGGTTATTCGCCTTTGATGTCAACCATCACTTCAGCTATAAATACCCTGCAGAGAGAGAAAATTCGACAATTAATGATCTGGTAATAATTACACAATTATTACTTGAATAATTGAAGAGAGGGGGAACCGATGAGTTACCAGAGATATCAAAGGTCGCCGGAGAAGACAAACAGTCGCTGGATTTGTCATCGGATCTATATCGCCGAGATTTGGAAGGTAAACCTCTCTATAATCTTTTACTTTCCTACAATATAAACAAGGAAAATGTCAGTTCTAGTTTTTTTTAAAAATAAATAAATAAATAATAATAATAATAAAACAGTAAGTAATTAAGGAAAGATTGTCAAAAACTTATCTAAAAGTTTGTTGGAGTGTTCAGAGTGGTTGACAGAGAGAGTTTAGGGTTAAGTGGACAGATCGAAAAAAATGAAGAAATTTGGAAGTTTTAGGGTTTTGGCACGGTGGCCAAAAATCGCCTCATGGTGGAGGACGGCAGCCGGAACTAGGGTTATAGTGGTTGAAAGGAAGTTAGGGGTGATCGGAGTTGCAGATGTGGTCGAAATAGAAGGAGGTGATTAGAGACGATGACCGAAAGCGGCTGGCATCACCTCCAACGACCGGCAAACATGCCAGAAAGAATAGGGATGGTTGTCTTAGATCTAGGGACGGCTGTTAGAGCGGAGCTAGGCCGGAGTTGTAGGGTTTGTGTAGTTTAGGTTGAATACGGGAAGAACTAGGAATGGATTTATGGTTTTTTATCGAGAAAAAAAAATATTTGGGAAGGTTTAGGTGTTCATGTGGATCAAAAGGGGTTTTTGGATGAACATGGAAAGAACTTAGGATGACTTTTAGGGTTTTGATCGAAGAGAAACATGGATTTAAGGTGTTTGGAGGTTTGTGGTAGATCAAATTGTTTTTAGGGTTGAATATAGGAAGAAAAAGGATGAATTTGGGTGTTTTGATCGAAAAGGATAGAAGTTTTTTGGGTTTTTGATGTTAGGGTTGAGTGGATTTAGAGAGAGTGTGTGAGATAGCAGAAATGAAGAGAGATATGGAGCAATTTTAGAATTATGGTCGTTCCAACTCGGATGTGGGCTATTTATGTCTGAGTTGGAACGGTGTCATTTTGGGCTTCGGGTTAAAATAACCCACGTACTTTTAAACAGGTCGGTTAAAACCCGCGTGTTTTTAAACGGATATAATTTGGTTTTTCCTCAAAGCTTTGATTTGTTTTAATTTAGTCATATTCTCTTTAATTTTGTCCGTAAGCCTTGAGATTCTCTCTATTTAGTTCCTCGTGCTTTGTATTTGAATGTCAATTTGTAATTCTTTTAATTTGGCCAATTTGGACTTTGTAAATAGGGTATTGGTTTTGTAATAGTTTCAGTTAGGTCCTTTTATTAATAAAAACAGTTTTAATGTTCAATTTCTTTCAATTTAGTCATTTATTTTAATTGTTCTATTTATTTAATGCAATTAATTTATATATGTGTTGCATGTTTTAAATCTAGCATATAGTATTTTTTTAGACAATTAAATACATCTAGTCTTAAATTAAATATTAGAGCCTTTAACCTAGGTTCTCTAATTAGGATTCAATAATTGAATTATGTAAGATAATTGTAGTAATTAAAAATATATTAAATATAAGCTTTAAAATACCATTATTTACAATGGGGTGTTATCTCAACATGGATTTTAATGAATATATTTAATATATTACACTTATAATTGGAAATCAAATTAGTTCTTTAATTGACATTAATAATTAATACATTGTAATTAATTAAATGTATATCGAATAGAATCTTTGAGGTTCAAATCTGGATGGGGTTCCATTATTTACAATGGGGTGTTATCTCAGCCTTGGTCATAAAGGTGTATATTCGATATACATTTTCACCTATAATATTAAATAATAAATTGTTAGAGCCTTAATTAGGACTAGAACTTTAATTAATTAGAGGAATTAATTAATTAAGAATATGATTAATTTAAGAGCTTTAAACATATGGAAGGTGTTCAAAAATTGGCATTTTCACATAAAAGCCATTAAATTAATTAATATTCATAGCTTTAAATAATTAATTAATTAGAGCCTTTTATATGATTAGTACTTAAAATTGACAAGACAATAAAATATCATTCATTAAAAACCTTTTATATTGGAAATTCATTTTTAAATACGAATAGTGGTGCCACCTAACGGGGTGCTTTTAATCTCGTATTCGAAAAAAATGAATTTCCTTATAAAAGTATATATGCATTCATAATTTAAATTCAATTAATAATTATGAGATAAATTAAATTCAAATAATTATTCAAAATGCCACGTAAAATTAAAAGAACCGATAACGGGCGTTCGTAGGGGTGCTAATCCTTCCCTACACGTAACCGACTCCCGAACCCAATTTTAAGACAGAATATCTGGTTTGTTTTTCCGGTGTCCGGTCTACATCAAAGTGATCGGTGGTGACTCCAAACGTTTTTTTTAAAGATAATAAAAAAAATCTGATTTAATACGAGAAACCCTAATTTTCAAGATTAAATTAAAAATGGCCAGAAAACCCTAATTTTCTAAAATATCGATCGCCAGGCTATTTTTACACATCCCAATTTCAAAAATGGTCGCGATAATATCAGTTTTGAGAATTAAGATACAGTAGAAGGTATCAGATTTGGATCGAATAAAATTGTTGAGCGTGCTCAGGCCAAGGAAATACAAAGATGGGTAACCTCTGGGAAGGTCCCATTCTGATCGATAATTTGGACTCAGTAAGAGTAAAGAATATTCGTATGGATTTACGATAAAGGATTTCTAAGAGAAATTTTACTCTTTGAAGATTTTCGATAATTATTGGGATAATAGATTAAGTTAAGAAAATTCAGTCTAAGACTTTAGGAAATGAAAATTTTATAAGATGATAGTGTTCATTTCCCGAATAAGGAAATATAAAATTTTTGAAATAAATCTGATAGCTCGATAAAGGTAAAATCACAGTAGAAGTATTTTATGAATATCGAGAAATCATATCGAATTGAAATTTCAAAGGCTGATCCAAAAGCCATGGAAAAGTCATAAAATACTATTTTATGAATATTTTATTATAGTTGGTTGGATTACAACTAGACTTAGTTGAATTTTTACAAGAATGGCAAACTAGTAAATAAAAACTAATTGGAGGGCAAATTGGTCATTTTGCCCAAATGGCATTCTTGAAATATTTAAAAAGTTACAAGGACAATTTTGGAAGAAGAAAATGGAAGATTAAATCTTGGCCCTTGATCAATGATAAGATCAATCTCAACCGTTGAATTAAAAGGGCATTTTAGTAATTTTACTATTTGAATGAATTTAAAATTTATTTATATTTACAAGTTGCATAATTGTAGAGATTGAAAGTTAAAGAACCAAAAGGTGAAGACTACTCTTCATCTTCTTCATTTAGAAATAAAGGGAAAAGGGAGAGAAATTTTTCAAGTTCGATTCAAGCCCCAAAACTCAATTTTTAGTTAAGTTCGAATCAAGGGAGGTTCGAGGTACTATAAAGGAACGAATTGAATAGAATTTAGTGAGGCATACTATTACATGGCCCAGGTGAGTGCATTTTTAAATGTTTGCATTACATTAAAAATGGCATTGCATTTCTCTATAATACATGATGTGATACATTGCTCGACATGGCAAGCTTGATGGAATGCCAAGTACGAATTATTGTTTGCATAAATGATGATGCATTATGCATACATGAAATATGGATAATAATAAGATTAAAATGAAACAAGATACACCCTGGGGATCCAAGCCTATAGTGCAATTGACACTAACGCGGTGTTTTTAATATAAGAAGCAAAGAACGTCCTTATATGAGGAGCAAAGAGCATCCTCTCGAGTACGTACTCTACATGGCACTACGGTGCAGATAGGCGACGAGGTTTTTATGGGCCTCTAGCCAGACACGATGATAATAATAACAAGATGATACATGATTCAGATGTTATATGTTACTTGCTACATATGTTATATGATTACATGATACATGAATAAGAAGTTACATGTCACATGAGCGAGAAGCACATGACATACATGATAGAATACATGTTATGCAAATGATGACATAATAAAACATGACCATGATAGAATACATGTTATGCAAATGATGGCATAATGAAAACATGACCATGATAGAATACGTGTTATGCAAATGATGGTTAATCAAATTATTTTTTAATTTTATTAGTTAATCAAATGTATGTTAGTTAGAGAAATTTTTTATAATTATCAAGGATAAAACAATCTTTACAAGTCTTTTATCTAAACCTCTAACTCAAAAAGCTCATCAAATGAGCTTTTTCAAAATTAGCGGATTTGACTGATCAAATCTCTAAAAATGCTTCGAACCTCTAATTTTAGCTCAAAAAGTTGTTTACCAAACATGGTCATTGAGCTCTAATAGATGTTAAAAAGGTGTTAATAAAGTTTGTATAATAACACATTTAGTCTTTCACATTTACACGTTCAAATAATTTAGTTATAATTCAAAATAAATTAATAAATTTAACCCTCATTATTTATACATTATTTTAAATTAATTCTCATTAATAAATTAATAAATTTAACCCTCATTATTTATACATTTACAAGATAAAAAGCCGACTTACCAGCAAGGCCCGTTGTTCTAACACAAGAAAGCACCCCCCCCAAAAAAAAAAGTTGAAATGAAATGATCCCACAATAGCCATGTAAACTACCTGTGGTCATCAAAATTGGAGTATGCAAGTTCCGAACATATATGCAACTAAATTAAATATCAACGCGGAAACAATCAAACCAAAAATGGGGTTGAATTGCAACAATGTGTTTAGGAAGAATTATAAAGAGTAGCCGAGCAAAAAAAAAAAACTCATTTACCTTAATCCCACAATTAAATTGTTCCAAGGAGCATTCTACTCTAATTAGGTTCACGTGGAGTTTCAAAATACAATTCAACATATACTTGCATTTTCTAATTCGTTATTACATTTTATGTGTTTTAAAAAAGTGAAGTTTGAGCGAATAAAATATAGCGAAAAAACAAAGACTTAAGAAAAGCATTTCTGAAGATGAAGGGAAGTACCAGGATCAGGGAGATGAAGATTGCGAAACCCACATATAGATCAATGATTTGTAAATAGAAAACCCCAGAAAGAAAGATTTGGATCAAAAGTTTGAGAGTTAAAAAGAAGAAGAAGAAGAAGAAGAAGAAGAAGAGAAACCTTGAGATTGACAGGGGTTGCAGCGTAAGCAGATTGGATAGAATGGAAGAGGGCTCTGGCTTTTTCCTTGCTCGATGTTCTCTTCATGTTTTTGCCTTGGTTCGGATCTACACTCCGACTGCTAAACTAAACTTGTTTGTAAATTGTACCAAGTCGTCTCATGTCTCTAGTAATATCCAGGGTAAAACAATTGATCACTAACTTATTTTTAATAGTTTAAAATAATTATTTTTAATTAAAAATAGGATCAATTTAAAATAATATATAAATAATGAGGGTTAAATTTATTAATTTATTTTGAATTAGGACTAAATTGTTTGAATATACAAATGTGGAAGACTAAATGTGTTATTATACAAATTTTGTTAACACCTTTTTAACGTTTGTTACAGCTCAATGGCCAAATTAGAGCAAAATTAAAAGTTTAATGGTAACATTGAAGCAATTGAAAGTTTGGTTATCTAATTGAATAATTCAACAAAGTTCAGTGACCATTTTTAAATTTTACCCTTTATTTTAAAAAAATTATTTTAAAATATTAATGTTGTAAATTATTTTTTTATAAAAAAGAAAAGCTTACTCATTTTAATCACGGAACTAATGTTAGGTAAAATATTTCATGTACTGGTGGCAAAAAATTGTTTTTACAAGTGCCCTAATTTTAGGGTTTAAAAATTTAGCCTAAGCACTAGGATTTAGGGGTTTAGAATTTAGGAAATGTGGTTAGAATTTAAGGTTTAGAGGCTAGGTTTTAGGGTAATATGTTAGGGATTTAAATTCTAACCACAATTCCTAATTTCTAAGCATATAAACCTAAACCCCTAAATCATAAACCCTAAACTAATTCTCTAAACCTTAAAATTAGGGTACTTGTAAAAATAAAAATATTTCAACGTCAATGCATGGTGTAACGACCCAGATTTCTCGAGTCAACAATGGACGTTGACCCGGGTCTTGGACCAATACGTTGGGCTAAGATGTTGGGCCATTATGGGCCTCCGTGCGTTGTTGGGCTTGCTTGGTGGTTTGAGCTTGGCTTATGTTGGGTTTTGAGGAAGGGCATTATGGTAAAACCATAAATGGGGGACAAAGGCTGGTAGAGCCTTAACATTTTCTGCAGAAAAGGGAGGTGATGATATCACCTTGGCTCCCTTGTCCTCCTCTCCCAAAACCCTCTCATTTCTCCTACCCAAGAACCAAAAGAAAAGATGCAAGCTTGAAGTTGAAGAGTGTGAATCTCAGATTGGTGATCAAGGGAGATTTGATCAGCAAGCAATGATCTATCTTTCAAGGTAAATACTCATAGTTTGGTGGAAGTTGGGTTTGAAGCTTGGAGCAAGGAAGAAAAGGTGGAAGAAGCTTGGTTGTTGCCTTAGTTCGTGAATTCTTGCTAAAGGTCAGTACATCTCTGACTCCTACGTTTCATGAGCCTCATAAGATGATTGCCTTGCTTGGTTTTATGTTTATAGGTTGCTTAGTTAGGGTTCTTAATGGTAAATCACATTTTGGGAGTTGATAATGGGTAAAATAGTAGGAAATCACCTAATATACTCCAAATAACTTGTAGGAAAGATTTGAGACTTATTCATAGGGGTTAAGGGTGGGACTGGTGTAATTCCGAGCTCTAGGTTTCGAAATCTAGGCTCGAGTACCGGTACGGGGTGGCTGCGTACCGGTACTCCTTTGTATATTGAGGGACGGTTTTTGAAGGGTGTACCAGTACGCCTCCTCATGTATCGGTACCCATCACTCAAATGGAAATCCAGTAGCGCTTAGGCGTATTGGTATGCAAGGGGCGTATCGGTACGCACTGTTATATAGCCTGAAAAGGCTTGAGTACTGGTACGGTACGTATCATATTTGTACGTCCTTAGGATGAACTCCTTCGAATCTAGTAGAGGTATCGGTGCCCATTGGGGAGTACCGGTACGCGATGTTGACTGACTATGAGAGGCTTAGCATACCGGTATCTGAAGGGTGGAGTACCGGTACGGGCTTAGATCGGTACGAGGCAATCCAGTACCGATGCTGAGTACCGATACGGGGTAAGAGCGTATCGGCACGGCTCATGGTCTAACTCTATCGAACCTAGTTAGGGTATCAGTACTCATGGGGGAGTATCGATACTAGGAGGGCAGTACCGATACTCACCTTAGAGTACCGCTACTTGCTGGGCAATCTGCCAAAGAAAGTTGAGTTCGCGTTCGAGGGTTCTATAATTCGTGGTAAAGGATCCAGTAGGTCCCTAAAGGTATAAAACAAACTCCAAAACTAAGAAATCGAGGTTAGCAACCCATATGTGGATTAAGGGCTAATGGCTTAGTAACAGTTGGATAAGTTTCTTGGTTTGGTAATCCATAGGGGTCTGTGGTAGATCAGTTATTGCTACGAGGAAGCTTGAGGTCCTTGCTGTATGCTGAAGGGACGCCCATGTAGGCTGGTTGCCGTGAGTAATGAGATAATCTAATGAGAAAGGTGTAAATGAATCCTACAGACACATATTAAATAGTGTAACAAACGAGTCATGCCTTTAGGCATTGGTAATGGTTGGCTGGAAGCCTTTATCTCTCGGTGAGATATATTGATGCTCGGGGGAGCATGTGGTATCGTATGAGTCTTGGTCAGGAATTCGGATGTCCTAGAGTCAGTGTAAGGGCACTTAAATAAGGGGATGGATACTCCGGGCTATGTGATTGAGTACATTCGACGTGTCCATGGGCTATGTGATCTGCATGCGGTCTGAAACCTATCATTGGACTATGTGATCAGGATATGGAAATACAACTCGAAGGGCTATGTGATCTCGAGTAACTCGATGGGCTATGTGATCTTGAGTAATCCTGTTCGGCTATGTGATCGCATGATAATACTGCTTGTGGCTATTGTTATCCAAGTATGTCTAGGACGTATCTGTGGCTATAGTGATCTGGATATGATCCTTACCCGACGACTATGTGATATGGGTAACCCGACGGCTGTGTGAGCACAGGAAAAATAGTAGGGCTTCGTTAGCCATTAGGGAATGTATGTTATTTATGTTGTTGTGTGGATAAACGATGTTGACTAGTTACCCTTGGGCTATGTGATCAGGGTAGGGTTGTTACTCGATGGGCTATGTGATCTCGTGTACGGGTTGTATTACCCTTGGGCTTTGTGATCAGGGTATGAGATGTAACTTGATGGGCTTTGTGATCTCGGGTATAGGCTAGATAACCCTTGGGCTATGTGATCAGGGTATGGGACGTAATTTAGTGGTCGGTGGGACCTCGTGCACGGTAAGCCTGGGATGGCTTGGTATACTTCTTACATAATAGTGGTATCTTGAGACATGGTAAGCTCTAGCTAGGATAGGCTAGAAGATGATCCTTAGATGTGGAGAAGCCTTTCTCTGCACTCTTGAATATATTATCAGGCATGCTTGTTTTATGATATTCATGAATTGCGGTAGAGTAGAAATGTACCACTAAGCTTTGTTAGCTCAGCGTGCGGAATTGTGGTTTCTTCCGTGCGTAGGTTGACATGTTGCATTTGGAGGAGCACATCGAGGAAGATTTTCTAGCATCGAGCCAATCTCAGAGTACAGTACTTGATGTTTAGTTTGGACTGGTTGTATTCATAGGACCTTACCATAGTCGAGTCTGTATTTCATTCTAATTTACTGTATTTGGTCAAACAGAGTATTTTAATTGGAACTTATTTTTTGTAAACCCCTTTTAATATCATTATCTACGTGGATTTTACGGTAATGGATTATTTCGAGAATTCCTAACTTGTGGTTTTAAACGAGAAATTTTGATGGGTCAGTTTTGGGTGACCCAAAAGTGATGCTTGGAATCCGGGACAGAATCGAGGTGTTACAATTTGGTATTAGAGCCTAGGTTTAGTCGGTTCTAGAAAACCTCGGGGTGTTGTAGAGGTCGTGGTAAGGTGTCTAGTGAATACAAGTTCCTAAAGTTAAGTGTACTTTATAAGACTGGGATCCTAATGTGCCACATTGTTTGTTGTGTTTCAGAAAAAAGATTGATGGAAGGTGGAACCGGTAGTGGAGAGGCAAGTCACTTCTGCGACCTAACCTCTGTCCTTTTGCGTGTGGTGCAAGCTATCCTGAGGCAATCCGAGACGCCTCGCAAGACCCCTATAGAGAGGCTTCATCGTTTTGGACCTAAGAGTTTCGAAGGCTTGGGTGAGGATGACCCGATCAAGGCTGACCAGTGGTTGCTCGACACACAGAAAATTTTGAGACAGGTGAAGGGAAGCCCGAAAGATGATCTTGATTGCATTGTTTCCCTTCTGAAGGGCAATGCAAACGAGTGGTGTGAGACCGTAGAGTTGGGTCTAAAGCCTACGCTCCCGACATGGGATATCTTTATGGATGAGTTCTGGAAGAAGTACATTAGTGAGGTACACATGGATGAGATGGGGGACTAGATTCTGTATTTGGTTCCGGGAGATCGAACGGTGTTTGCTTATGAGCAAAAGTTTCTGTGTTTGAGCCGTTATGCCCCAGAGTTGGTTGCCACAGAAGAGTTGAGGTGCAAGAGGTTCAGACAAGGCTTTAATGTTGACCTTCAGTTGTATGTGACAGCGGGTCCGCTTGGGACATTCTCTGAGTTGGCCAATAGTGCGAAGGTACTTGAGCGGCTTCAGAGTTTAGCATCTAATCAGTTCGAGGATTCTATAGGTCGTAATACGAAGACCCCAGATATCATGAATCCTCATCCCTGTCCGCACGAGAGGTTTTATGCTTTGAGGAGTTCGAAGAGAGTTTCTTCAGACCAGTCTCCGAGAGTCGGCTTAGGATATAGATTGAGGGTTTGTAGAGACTCTTTGTTTTCTACGCCAGAAGGGAGTGTTGATGGTTCTGTTGGAGCACCACTACCACCAGCGTGTGGGCATTATGGCCGACATCACCATAGAGTATGCTTTTTGCTTCGGAGAGTTTGTTATCAGTGTCGGGCACCAAGGCATATGGCAAAGGATTGCACAGTCATGGATGAGGACTCATCGGTTCAGTCTCAGAGGTTGACTACTCCCCGACTTGATCAGAGTTTTGCTATAAGTGAAGCTAGGGCACCGTCAAGCTATCGAGGTGGAGGTCCTGTGAGATCCACTGCCAGGGTAGGCGCACGAGGCGTTGTGAGGCAGTCTGCAGCTCAGATTGAAGTTGGCAGCGTTGCGACCAAGGATATGGCAGGTAAATAAGTTTGTGTTGGTTTTAGTTGTTGTGTTAGCCGTTTAGCTCTTCGATTGTATAATAAACCGGTTCTTGTGATATGCATCTCGGTAAATCTTGGGTTTCTTGTTGCTTTAGGCGGCAAATAGAATTGCATCCTTTGCTAGATAAAGTTTTATCATAGATGGTTGTTAAGAGAGCAAGTGCGTCGTAGGTTACGTGTGAGAAGCGGTGAAGTTTAGATTGCTTGAATCTAGTTGTTAGTGTTGGTTATATAGGATCTTAACCTCTCTAGGGTAGACGTTGTGCTCCGTAGTGCTAGCTCAATGAAGGTTCTACAGGTTGTAAGGTGTTTTTAGCTTGCGTTGTAGATATGAGGGTTAAGAGTTCCTAGTCTTAGTGTTGTGTGTGTTTTGAGGGTATGGAGGTACCCTTGGTGAGTGAGCAATCTTACCGGTTGATTGTGGTTTATAACCGCGATAAAGGTAAGGCTGGGTTCGTTGTGAATGTCCATTGCTTCGTGGCGTGGTACTTAACGGACTCTTGTTGGAGGCACACTTGTGCTAGCGACCAACTGGGTGTCGATGCCAAGTGCTTTGCCAAGATCGTGTCTGCGTGTAAGTAGCTTGTATGGTGGCATTGGATGTGTTGAGCTGTAGTACAATGGTGGAAGAACGATGACGGGTTTGTGAGATCGGCGACCTTGTTTTGGCCATAGAATGTAAGAGCTTCGTGTGTTGTTTGTCGGAGTAAAAGTACCATTAGAAAAGTAGATAAAGGTCGTGATGATCATGGTTGAGGTCCTAAGGGTGAATCATGAGAATAGTTGCTTGGCTGGTGTACCTGTTGAGCAAGATTTTGTGGGGTTGGAGGATTGCCCAACGAAGTCGATCAAAATTGTTATCGGTTAAGGCAAACAATATGGAAGTTATCAGAGTAGAGCAGCGAAAATGTGGATCAGTAGTTGTGTCAAGGGTAACTGGGTGGTTACTTTGCAAAGAAATGTTTTTAGACGAACCAATTGGCGATCCTTGAGAACAGTCCGATGGCTTTTCACGTTTGATGATTGGGACCGAAGCCAGGGTGAGGAAGAAGATGCTTAGACCTTGCAAGTATAATGGCTAAGTTTTGGGTTGCTTGTGTGAGTTCCTAGGTGATGGTGGTCTTTGCTCGAAACCAAGTGGTTGAAATCGAAAGTGATTTTTGATCGTGTGAAAGGGAGTTAAAAAAGGGTTAAGTTCTGGCTTGGTGGGTCCAGTTTGGGGAAAAGAGCTGTCAGTTCAAGGTGGATTGGTGATAATGATTGGTTGTGAGGGTTTTGCTTGTCCTTTAAGGATTTGACTGGATATGGTTGATGGACATGGCGCGTTCTTGACGATGGTTTGTGGGTGTGGTGCAACGTTTTAGACGTAGATAAAGCCCAAGTTAAGTTTTGGTTGATGGGTGCTAGTAGAAAGGATTGGTTAACCGAGATAGAATCCTTTAGGGGTGAGTCCTTAAAGTTGATGTTTGAGTAGCGCGGCTCGAGGTTGGTTATGTTGCCATGTTTAATGGTTCGTCATAAGTGTCGTTGGTTGCTGAAAAAGAGTCATTGGAAACCTCAAGAGAAGTGTTGAGAGCGAGTGGCTTATGATATGGTTTTGTTTAAGGTAGATTGAGGGAGAACTCTCCCTAATCAAGGTGATCATGTTTGAATGGCGAGGTGGTTAGATATGTTCGGGTTACATCTCTCTTTCATCCGTTTAAATTTCGAGGATGAAATTTCTTGAAGGATGGGAGAATTGTAACGACCTGGATTTCGCGAGTCAACAATGGACGTTGACCCGGGCCTTAGACCAATATGTCAGGCTGAGATGTTGGGCCATTATGGGCCTCCGTGCGTTGTTGGGCTTGCTTGGTAGTTTGGGCTTGGCTTATGTTGTGTTTTGAGGAAGGGCATTATGGTAAAACTATAAATGGGGGACAAAGGCTAGTAGAGCCTTAACATTTTCTGCAAAAAAAGGAGGTGATGATATCACCTTGGCTCCCTTGTCCTCCTCTCCCAAAAACCCTCTCCTTTCTCCTACCCAAGAACCAAAAGAAAATATGAAAGCTTGAGGTTGAAGAGTATGGATCTCGGATTGGTGATCAAGGGATATTTGATCATCAAGCAAGGATCTATCTTTCAAGGTAAATATCTCCTAGTTTGGTGAAAGTTGGGTTTGAAGCTTGGAGCAAGGAAGAAGAGGTGGAAGAAGCTTGGTTGCTACCTTAGTTCATGAATTCTTGCTAAAGGTCAGTACATATCTGACTCCTACGTTTCATGAGCCTCATAAGATGATTACCTTACTTGGTTTTATGTTTATTGGTTGCTTAGTTAGGGTTCTTGAGCTTTAAACCCCTCTAATGGTAAATCACGTTTTGGGTGTTGATAATGGGTAAAACTGATAGAAAATCACCTAATATACTCTAATAACTTGTAGGAAAGATTTGAGACTTATTCATAGGGGTTAAGGGTGGGATTGGTGTAATCCCGAGCTCCAGGTTTCAAAATCTGGGCTCGAGTACCGGTACAGGGTGGCTACATATCGGTACTCCTTTATATATTGAGAGACAGTTTGTGAGGTGTGTACCAGTATGCCTTCCCGTGTATCGGTACCCCTCACTCAAATGGAAATCCAGTAGCGCTTAGGCGTATCGGTAGGCACTGTTACATTGCCTAGAAAGTCTTGAGTATCGGTACGGTACGTAGCGTATCGGTACGTCCTTAGGATGAACTCCTTCGAATCTAGTAGGGGCACCGGTAACCATTGGGGAGTACCTGTACGCAATGTTGACTGCGTAGGAGAGGCTTAGCGTACCGGTACGCGAAGGGTAGAGTATCGGTACGGGCTTGGATCGGTACGAGGCGATCCTAGTACCGATGTTGAGTACCGATACGGGGTAAGAGTGTATCGGTACGGCTTGTGGTCTAACTCTGTCAAACCTAGTTAGGGTATCGGTACTCATGGGGGTATCGATACTAGGAAGGTGGTACCGATACTCACCTTGGAGTACTGATACTTGCTGGGCAATCTGCCAAAGAAAGTTGAGTTCGCGTTCGGGGTTCTATAATTTGTGGTAAAGGATCTGGTAGGTTCCTAAAGGTATAAAACAAACTCTAAAAGTAAGAAATCGAGGTTAGCAACCCGTATGTGGATTAAGGGCTAATGACTTAGTAACAGTTGGATAAGTTGCTTGGTTTAGTAATCCATAGGGGTCCGTGATGGATCAGTTATTGCTACGAGGTAGCTTGGGGTCCTTGCTGTGTGCTGAAGGGACGTCCATGTATGTTGGTTGCCGTGAGTAATGAGATAATCTAATGAGAAAGGCGTAAACGAATCCTACAGACACATATTAAATAGTGTAACAAACGAGTCATGCCTTGAGGCATTGGTAATGGTTGGTTGGAAGCCTTTATCTCTCGGTGAGATAAATTGATGCTCGGGGGAGCATGTGGTATCGTATGAGTCTTGGTCAGGAATCCGGATGTCCTAGAGTCAGTGCAAGGGCACTTAAATAAGGGGATGGGTACTCCGGACTATATGATCGAGTACATCCGACGTGTTCATGGGCTATGTGATCTGGATGCGGTCCGAAACCTATCCTTGGGCTATGTGATCAGGATATGGAAATACAACTCAAAGGGCTATGTGATCTCGAGTAACTCAATGGGCTATGTGATCTCGAGTAATCTTGTTCGGCTATGTGATCGCAGGATAAGACTGCTTGTGGCTATTGTGATCCAAGTATGTCTAGGACGTATTTGTGGCTATAGTGATCTGGATATGATCCTTACCCGACGGTTATGTGATCACGGGTAACCCGACGACTGTGTGAGCACGGGAAAAATAGTAGGGCTTCGTTGGCCATTAGGGAATGTATGTTATTTATGTTGTTGTATGGATAAACGATGTTGACTAGTTACCCTTGGGCTATGTGATCAGGGTAGGGTTGTTACTCGATGGGCTATGTGATCTCGGGTACGAGTTATATTACCTTTGGGCTTTGTGATCAGGGTATGAGATGTAACTCGATGGGCTTTGTAATCTCGGGTATAGGCTAGATAACCCTTGGGCTATATGATCAGGGTACGGGACGTAATTCAGTGGTCGGTGGGACCTCGTGCACGGTAAGCATTGGATGGCTTGGTAGACTTCTTACATAATAGTGGTATCTTAAGACAGTGGTAAGCTCTAGCTAGGATAGGCTAGAAGATAATCCTTAGATGTGGAGAAGTCTTTCTGTGCACTTTTGAGTATATTATCATGCATGCTTGTTTTATGATATTCATGAATTGCAGTAGAGTAGAAATGTACCACTGAGCTTTGTTAGCTCAGCGTGCGGAATTGTGGTTTCTTCCGTGCGTAAGTTGACAGGTTGCGTTTGGAGGAGCACATCGAGGAGGATTTTCCAGCATCGAGCCAATCTCAGAGTACGGTACTTGATGTTTAGTTTGGACTGGTTGTATTCAAAGGACCTTACCACAGTCGAGTCTGAATTTTATTTTGATTTACTATATTTGGTCAAACAGAGTATTTTAATTGGAACTTATGTTATGTAAACCCCTTTTAATATCATTATCTACGTGGATTTTACGGTAATGGATTATTTCGAGAATTCCTAACTTGTGATTTTAAACGAGAAATTTTGATGGGCCGGTTTTGGGTGATCCGAAAATGATGCTCTAGATCTGGGACGGAATCGGGATGTTACACATGGTATATGTTAATTATGTTTAAAATAATGATTTTCACTAATGCACTATACACTTAGCCCATATATAATTTTATTTTTATAATTTAAAATTTAAATTGATAATCAAATTAAACATTTTATTGATTTTATAGTAAGATGAATATAGATTAATTGAGTTTTAATTCGTAAACGATTTGAACCAAAAGTTTATTTATCTATTCTAACCATGAAATCTTAAAGTAGAATTGTTTCATGCTTTTCATTTTTAACTGATATCATAATAAGATTAAATGAATGATAATTCTTCTCATTTATATGGTTGCAACATTATCGGAACCTCTACATTAAAAAATTATAATTATTTTGAGATCTTAAAGATTATTATTGACTTTTCGATAAATGATTATTGTGGTAGCGTGGAGGTGCATGTCTAGGAACTATCTAGTGCATTGTTGATGCCATTTGCCATGAAATATGACATAAAGGTATTTAGTGAAAAGATCAACTTTGGTTTACAACAAATAAAAGCGAAAAACATGCTAATATAATTGTGGACGCACAAAACACTAAAAAAGTCAACCAAAATGACTTTAAAAAAATCAACTTTTAATATGAGTGTTGAATATTAGGAGGATCTTGATTTGAGAGTAACAAGTTCAATTCGTATGGCTTTAGCAAAGAACATTCTTCTAAATGTAAAAATAATTTCGAGTGTAAAAGAGATTTTTGTACCAATAGGAGTGCATTTCAAGCAAATTGCACCTTAAAGAGTAGTTTTATAGCTTGAGTATGGATGAAGGTTTCAAGATCTCATATCATCTCAATCTATTCAATCATATTTTCACTTAATTAAAGGCTATTGAAGTTAAAATTGATGATAAAGATAAAGCTTTACGACTTATATCGTCTTTCTCGACTTTCTATGCGAACATTAAACCTATTTTCATGCAAGTGAAGAAAACTTTGAACTATCAGAGATTGATAATAAGCTCGTTTTTTTTAGGAGAGAAAGGTTGGAGAATAAAGGTTATGATTTTATAGTTTGTGATTCAAAAGATTCGATATCGACAGTGAAAGAGAAAAAGAAAATGAATGTGACTTGATGGTGGAGTGAAAAGACTGTACATGTAAAGAAAAATGCCCAAGTAGAGCAAGTTCGACAAAAGAATTTTAATCAGAAACTGACATTATTTTGTTTGTCATGGGAGATGATGATAATTATCTTTGAATTTGAGTAGTATGTCCTCGTGGTATCTCCATTCTATCATGAAAGATGATGTGCTGTTACTAGTTGATCTAAAGTTACATATGAGCATAAATCGACATTTATTTAAGGTGTGTGTGTGGTACTTGATGGCCGATGAACTTCAAGAGGAAGCCAACAGAAAAGTTGTACCTTAAATTTCAATATTTTTAAATTGAAATTCGAACCTATATAAAACAAAACAACATGACGGTTATTGATCACTTAATTAATTAGTGAATTTTAAAATATTATGCGTCTTTTATTCCCAAATAAATTCAGTGTGTCAAAATGAATGAATAGTTTGTTGTATTTTAGCACAACACAAATTTATAGACGATTGCCTATTAAAATATTTAAATTATTGATTTCTTTTGAATTTTGTGTAAATTTAGATAATATTGGGAAGCAACGAATATACAGAAGAAGAATTGCAATGGTAAGTAGCGATTACCATCAAATTTACCTGGCAATAAGCCTTGTAAAAATACGTTTTTGTACGGTTCAATTATAAACAAAAATCACATTTACAGTGAAACCTTCAAAAGAAAACCACAACAGAACCGGGCGAAAACAGTGTTATCATGATCTCTAAAGCTCAATCCTACATTCAGCCAAGAGTCAAATGATGATGCTACTCACATGGTTAAATTTAATGAAAAATACCAGAGATTTAGATTGCGATTGTGGCCGCGTTTTCGGTCGCATTACGTTTATCGTGTTTGCGGACATAATATATGTTTTTTCTCATCAAATCCTGAGGCAGCAGCCTCTGTCTTGGATTCCGAAGCTTCGCCACAGAAACGATCTCCTGTTCTGAGACAAACTTCGTCTCAGAGCCCGCTTCTTATACCAGGCTGTCACCCGCGTATACAGAGCCGGGAAGAGGAAGCACAGCAGCAGCAGCAGCAGCATTACCACGCTAAGAACCATCACATTGATGAAGCCGTCTTTTACTTCGGGCGCCTTCTGCATTGTCCATGGAACACCACCCACATTCATTCCAAACACTGAAACATTCAACGTGTGTGTCGATGAATCGGAGCTCTTATGGTAAGGGAGGAATGTAGATAAAGTTCGAGGCATTACCTCCGGTGATGACGGATAAAGGAAGGAATACGATGGAAAGGAGAGAGAGGTAGTAGAGTTTTTTGTTAATTTGTTCCGATTGCCAGGTATCCAAACCGGACTGGATGGCAGTGACACGGTTCGCCAAGAACTCGACGTTCTCTTTCAGCCTCCTCAAGCGTTCGATCAACACTTCGAGGGACTTGATGTCTTGACTTAAAAACCATGGTTTGAGAGAACATTTGTCCTTGACTCGGGGAAATACTTGCTCCCCGTGGGCAATCACCTGAAATTTGGAGAAACAGATATGAGCAAAGAGGGACTCATTGCACAGCCAAAAAATCGAAACTCGAAATAGATGTAAGAATGTCTTTTTGCTCGACACGACTGAAGATTCTCAGAGAAATTACCTGCAGGAGACGTTGCAAATTTAGATGCATTTTGGGGAATCGTCGATCGTCTAGCATCTCCATCTTTAAAGCAGATCCACCTGAGATTAAACAGATCTTCATCTACAGATAACTTCATTGCCAAATAAAGGTGCAAATATCCTTGAACCAATTTATCTTGGAATGCAAGGAATCAAGCAAGTGTTTATTCGGACAAAGGGCTGAACAAATTCTGTTACATGAAATTTACCTCTATCCAACTCAAGCTCCACTGTTTCCAGCTCCATCTCAAGTTTAGTAACAACATCCTGAAGGTGATCCACGTGCGTGTCGATAATGTGCACGACAAGGTTCGAGATGGATTTCGGAACAGGATTATCAGCCTCCTCAGAGTGATTCATTGTTAACAAGAACTCTAGGACATGTTCTTTAATAACATTCTCACTCCCTACCTTCTCACGTCTACGATGAAAAGAATTTTCGACACTAGGGATCTCCGAGAGAAGAGATTGACCAACCGGTGAGAAGCCTAATCTAGGAACACGCCCCAATGACACGGTAATCACCGAAGTCTCAGTAACCCTTGCAGCAATTCTAAATGTAAAACTACTGGAGGCAGGGCCAGCTGAATTAACCCTAAAGACGAGTGCTCCATCGACATATCCGCAAAACGGACCGTTGCTAAGGAGCGATAGAATGTCTTGGAGCTTTAAAGGTGGACAAAGAACATCTATAAGGTATTGAGCGGAAAGAGAACATTTCTGTTTCACTTTTGGAAGTTCTACATGGTACCAACAAAACTCCTTGCCTTCACCTTCAGCAAGATCCCAGTCCTTGTTAAAATAATTCCCGAGACCATCGAAAAAATACGCTTTCTGTCTCACCATACCGGGGAAATGTGTCTGGATTTGATTGTGGGAGACGGGAAAAACAGTAGCAGAGGACTGTCTGATCAATCCCACCGTTTCTCCATCTCCGGATGGTACTTCCTCAGCTAAATCCATTACTCTCTTTTTTCAATGAAGTTTATAAAACACGCTGAATCGAATCAAGATTGTACAACTAAGAAATCTGTAATTCAACTATTCAATTAAATCCAATGGGGGTTCAGATCATTCAAAAAGAAGAAAGGAATAAATGAAATCTGCCAATACTAATTACACTTCTGCTCTAGTCGTGCTTATTATAGGCAAATTGGATAAGAATGTGACGTAAATTTCTGGGTTTAGAAGGAAAGAAAGATTTGCTACCGAGAAGAAATGAAAAAAGGGAAATATAAAGATAACTCATGAGGTGAAAAGATAGGCCAAAAACAGAGAGAGAGAGAGAGAGAACGCTGACGACTTGCCGCAAATTTGGAATTGAAATATTTTGCATATGCCGCGAACTGTTCCTTCTTGAATTTCATTATTTATTTGACGAGTTAATTGCACAACACTCTCCAAACTATAACTCTCATTTTAAATTAATCTTTAAAATTTTAAATATTTTAATTTCATCCCCAAATATTTGAATGTTCTGGTTTCATCACCATATTATGACCTCCATCCTAAATTCGTCTCAAATTGTTAAACATTCAATTTTCATCCTCAAATTATTATTTATGTCACATTATATTATTACATAATAAACATAAGTGTTTAGATGACAATTAATAATTTTTATAATAATTTTATTAACATGAAATACGATTAACATATACTGATAATTTGAGGAAGAAATTAAAACGTTCAAAAATTTAGAGACTAATTTAAAATAACAATCATATTTTGGAGATAAAATTAAAATGTTGAAAAAAATTTAGTTCAATTTAAAATAAAAACCATAATTTAAGAATGAAATTAGAATACTAAAAAATAAGGATTAATTTAAAATGAGAATAGAACGTATCATTCAATTAACTCTTATATTTATGACGCATGTAAATATAATGCAAAAAATAAATTATGAATCTATTCAAATATTAAATCTTTTAACAAAAAATATAAATATGATAATTTTATAATTGTATGTCTTATTTAACTATAATATAAATAGGTTTTTGTCACACGAGTTGCACATGTATTTACGTGTTTAATTATTTTTATTTAATAAATTTATTATGTATATCACCATATCAATTTAATTAATTAAACTTTAATCAGTTTGATGCTGGTTGATATTTGCACTCCATTTAAAAATAAAATATTATTTACTTTTTCCTGTTCTTTGATTATTAAAGAAAATATTACTGAAAAAATGACAAAAAACAAGGACAAGATTAATATTTTTATTCTAAAAAGAACTCTTTAAAGAAAATAAATAAATTTTTAAAAAACGATAAACAAATAAAAATATATACATACATATCCAATTTATCTTTATAAAATGATCAATATGACAAAACCTAAACCAAAAGTCTGTTCACGTCTGAGCAGGGGCGAACGATAATGGGCCGGTGAATGCCTTGACCCAAAATTTTTGAATAATTAATAATTAATTTTTCAAATTTTAAAAAATTTAAATTTGATGCCTCACAAATTTAAAATATTTTTATTATATTTCAAATTTTTTAAATATTTTTAATTATCATCCTAAAAACTTTAAAAGTTCTTATTTAATATATTTTTAAAAAATAGTTAAATCCCAATTTTTTAAAATTCTAAAATAAACCTTTAATTTTTTTAATTTAAAAATTCACAAATTTTAAATAAACTCTAAGATGCGCTCCTACACGAGTTAGCGCAAACTCTAAGATACGCTCCTACACATGAGTAAGCACAGTAATGCACGGAAAAGTGCACTCAAAATACCAAAAATAAGTTTTTAAGTGTGGTAGAAAAATGATTTTAAAAATTCAATTTAAGATTTAAGTGTTTGATATTACTATCAAAAAATACTTTTGAAAAGATAAAATTCCATTTTAGACATATATTGTAAACTTCAAAATATGTAAATTTAAATTATATTTAAATTCAATAATATTATGATACGTGAAATGTATCAACTTACTATAATAAAAAATATAAAAAAAATATTTACACATCATTAAAATATCACATTTTAATAATGATAATGAACACACACATATATATATTGATATTAATTGATTTATTAATGGAAAGAAAATGAAAACAAACCCATGCATTATATAAGAAATGAATGGTAATTAACTCAAAAAAGTAACGAAAATGACGGAAAGAACAACGAAATAAAAGAAACATAAAAAAAATTTGAAGGTCAAAAGTGTAAACTTTCCTAACCGGGAATTGGTTAAAAGCAAAAGCTATAACTTTTTACTTTTTTGGTTTGATTGGGAACGGGGGTTTGCAACGTCAATTTTTGTCCAACTTTTATTGTTTTTGATTAATTATCAGGTGGAGAATCACTTTTGACCTTCCAAACACAATAAAAAAACAGGCCTTGGATCCACAAATACTCGCGGAGGACCCAAGAAATTATCCAACACCGTACGTCTCTAACAGTAGTAATGGTTCGGGCCCCTTTTGCTGCTCAAACCACTGCGAGAAATGCTACTCGAAAAGTAATATACCATTCCAATGCTCCTTTTACCCATGCGAAAAACTAAACTAACAATTCGAATAACCACAAAATGATTTTTTAAATATGAATATTAAATTATTTCAAATTAAGATCAAATTAATACAATACGTAAGTTTTAGAGAACCAACCTGGAAGAATTGTCCAACCACCAGTCAAAGCACAAATGAATCATCGATCATAGAGGAGAGTAATTTAATCCCTATGCATTTAAATTTGAAACAAATAAGTAAAAGTTTATATATGAAAAACCTCGAACATTAAAAAAAATGCTGACTTATCATGTTTCAAAAAGATCTGAAAAACACAAAATTCAATAGTTTTTTCTTATCTAAGACAACGACTAAACTACTGATTTTCTTTTTCACGTCACTTTAAGACACGAAAAGGTTAGTATTTTTTTCAAGTTTAACCTTTCCACAGTTGGACAACTTTACCTATTTGCTTTAAAATGCTCATGTTTATAGTAGAGGAACTAATTTGCTCGGTGCCTATCAGTTATTTTAACAATATAATTACATTGGGTAATTTTCAAGTGAGAGACTTGGGGAAATTATTAATACCTTCACACGTTTCCCGCCAGCCACCCATTATACTCATCCATTCTTATTATAAAGGAGCTGGAACTTGGACGGCCACCCCCTCCATATGCCTTCAAGTTATACAAAAGGGAAAGGAAATCATTTTCAAGGTCTATCAATTATCACACTATTTCTAAATACAATCAGATGAACTATTGCATTAAATTATGATGCCTACCTTTGCAACTTCAGATGTGTCGGTTGCGATATCCGTGCTTCTTAGGCACATCTTAAGATTTTTCCTTTGCATGTATATAACAGCTCCTATGGGCCTAACATCAGCAATGCATGATTTGTAAGACAAATACAATGATCATATCTTGCTTGATTGGAAAAGAGTGAACGATACCACATAGAGAATTTTGTGTGTATAAGGGACTGCAGTTGTCGTATCATATCGGTTCCAGTCGGAAAAAGAGATAACGATACCACAATGAGAATTTTGTTTGTTCAGAAGGGAACATGGTTACCGGAACCAGCTGTAACAGCATAGTACTAACAAGCTTGGTAGGACTAGGGAGTCTTCATCCTTAAAGATTTTGCATATGATATATTTACCTTAGACCAGCAGTGCCGCTTTTTAGGCTTAGTTGCTTGCCGATTTCGTTGTTTAAATCGGAGTTTCCATCTGCTCTAACTCCCTAAAACCAAAGTAAAGGATAAAACTTAATAAGAGAAGATTACATACTCCATGTGATTTATATGATCATATCCGTAACTCAGAAAGTAATAAATGATATCCTAAATCTCAAAAGTAAACTCATGCCAGAGAAATGATATATGTTTCAGGGATTATTATACGGAACATTTGTTATGACATTACCAGGCACTCCCCATACAATCCTCGGCCCAAGCGAACTTTAAATGTCTTGTCCAGAAACTTGTTTGCAGCTATTTGGCGAGAGGAAATATGCAGACTTCCCTTGGCAATCAAATCAGTAGAACTTATTGCAAGTAACTGCAAACACAAGGCTTCAGCATTAAAAAGAAAAACTGTGAAGGTGATGCAACATGTAATCATACAAACACCTTTCAGATGCAAATTATGCAAGTTATAGTGCTAAGTGTTAGCAACTAAGGAAATATTAGCCACGGGGTAAATAATTAGGGAAAATTATGAAAAATTAAACACCAATTCTAGTTGAAGAAAGCATAACGAGATAAGTTCAAGGTTTGAATTCATCTAAATAACCATAGTCCAACAAATAAAAATAGAAAAGGATCAATGTCTGAACAATGAACCTGTTCATACATGTATGGATTTGTGATGCAATTCAACTTAGAACGCAATTCACCAATTCCAATCATAAAAGCTTTAATTTCCGGTAAGCTCCATCTACAAAGATCTGCATCTTCAATATACTTCAGAACATTTTCAACACGACCTCGATCTTCTGAGTTCAACAAATTGGCAGCCCCCGCCTTAATCAAATTAAGGAAAGAAAGAAAATAACCATTTAGTCTTCAGGTTATACATACATACATACACACACAAAAAAACGCATGCACAAAATCAAATCACTCTAGTAAAGCACAGCAAAAAAACGGAAATAATGCATATATACTTACATCAAGAGCCATCATACTCGCAAGCTTATTAGAGAAATACTCGTATACAGCAATAGAGCTACTCTTCTCAAGATTAACATTGAATGTAGCTCTCAGATCTCCAGAAGTGTTGATTTGTGAAAGTGCCGACTTTCGATGATCAAAGGCTATCACTCTACAAAAATCCTAAATAATCAGATTCATCTAGTTTGTAAAAGGAAATGATTATCAAAGTTAAAGAAGAAGAAGCAAAATTCGAAACTCCACTTACTCGCACATCGATTGCTGCGAAAGCTTTGTCGCAAATCCTTTTGGACCGACGAAGTCGAGAAGATAACACGTTTCTAGTCCCTCTCCTTCAACACAAAAATCTTCGACCCTGTGAAATTTAAAGAAATAATTAAGTAAACTGATGTTCGGATACTTTGAAACTTGAAATTTGAGGTGTTTAGGTTACCTGAGAGGTTCAACGGAGGAGAAAGGCAAGATGAGGCAAGGGAGATTAAGGAGGGAGTGGTAGAGGTGAGCGAAGAGAGCAGAAATTGCACCGGAAAATGAGGGGTAGTTGTAGAGCGCCACTGTTCGGACTTTCTCTTCAGCTGCTCTCGCTATCGCTTCCAGCGCGGCGTCTGATCGGAACGTTCGACGCCGCCATGGATTCGGAGTTTGCAGTGAAATCGGCCTCAATTTTCCGGCAATCCAGCGAGCCATGTGTTTGGGGAGTGAACTGACCTTCAATGACTCGGCTCGGTGTGTTTCAGATTTCTCATTTCAGTGAACTTCTTACTTTACTGTGGGCATTCTGACGGCCGGTAATGGAAGTTTGGATCGCAGACCTTAAGGCCCAATTCTTGATGTGGTGGATTGGACCATTTTGGTCGATTAACTCTATTTTGTTTTGCATATGTGAAAAAAAATATCTCTAAAGTTTGACTGAATAATTAATTCGACCTCTATTTTTTAAATATTTTGACTTTAAACATTTTATTTTCGGTTAAAATGTCCTCTCAATAAATAAAAATCGTTAATTAATTAACGGTAAACATCTTTATATGGCGGGATAATACTACGCGACGTCACAGACTAATATAATAGTGTCACATTTTCAAAGATTTTGCAATTTGACCTTGAGATGAAAAAAAATCAAGCCTTTTATTAGAGATAGTTCACGCCTTAATCACTCAATGTATGATGCCATGTAGGATCGTCATGTCATTTCAAGGTGTTTACCGTTAGTTAAGTAACGATTTTCATCTATTGACGGGTCATTCTGACTTAAAATAAAATGTTGAGGATCGAAGTGTTTTAAAAAGAATAGTGACTAAAATAACTATTCGGTCAAAAATTAGGAGCATTTTTTGATATTATAATATTTTTTTATCAAAGCAGTTGACTCTATTTTAACCACCCAAGTCGAAGAATACATATATAGTAAAATATAGCAAATTAATAGATTTCCTAAGATACCGATCCGTTCAAGGGATACTTATCATTTGCGAAAAGATCGACTATATATAGAACTGATGACACCGAAGTCTGAAACAAGCTAATCAAGAAACTTTTGTTTTGGAAAAATTATTATACCGTCTTGGCTTACCATATTATTTATGATTCCGTCTACTAAAAATTAATCATATATTTTTTATTTCTTGTCATATTTTTTCAAAGATGAATCTTCACCTTTTTTACTGACATGAAAAAAAATAAATTATGTGATTGATTTTTAGTAGATGAAACTATTAATGACATGGTGAGTCGAATCCATAAAATAATTTCTCTTTGTTTTGGGTTTCATAATACACATTTGCAAATCAAATATTAGTCTTTTTATTCAATAAATGCTATTATTTACCATTTAGACCACTCAACGTGTTCAAACATTTTGTTAGGATATTTGTTTTGATATAATAATTAAAAAAATGTTTTGGACAAATTTGAAAAGGTTTCAAAAATGGTTTTAAGTCCAAATAACTTGAAAATAAGTTTAAGAAATTTTTGAAAGGTTTTGGAAGTGTTTTAAATATTTTAAAATAGCCAGACTTATGTTTTTAGCACGTCCGTACTGATACGGTTATTCCCCGTATCGATACAGATAAGGGTTTCAGCTACAGTAATTTTCCAAAACCGAGAAACCGTACCAATTCACTCCTAGACGTACCGATACGGGTAGGATCGTTTCGATACTCATGTAGGCGTACCGATACGGGTGTAGGCGTACCGATCTTGGTTTCAACCACCCCAACAGCTATTTCCCAACGATCTTTTAAATTGTAGGGCATACTGAAACGGGCTAAGGCATACTGATACTCTGTACCGATACGGTCCAAGGCGTTCTGATACGTGCAACCATAATGGGCATAATGGCTAGTACTTGTACCGAT
Organism: Hibiscus mutabilis; assembly: GCA_019671005.1. Taxonomy (NCBI): domain Eukaryota; kingdom Viridiplantae; phylum Streptophyta; class Magnoliopsida; order Malvales; family Malvaceae; genus Hibiscus; species Hibiscus mutabilis. The sequence continues at coordinate 29,167,555 of CM033747.1, read as the reverse complement.
ACAAAAGGCTGCAGAACTACATTTATTGCGAGAAATAGAGTCTCAAACGGCTCCAATTGAACCCTAACGGTCACAAACGGCCACAAGCTTAACCCTAACTATATAATGAAGTCTGGAACACTTAAAGATAGTTAGAGAAACTATCTGTAACCCCCTCAACCCGGCCTAGATGCCCGACCGAGCAGGGAGAACTACATTAGGTTTGCCGAAGCAAACCGGAGAAAGATTATGAAAACTGGTCCATTTTTTCTTTTACCTAGTCTAGATGCGTATTATTAATCCTAAATGTACATACTTGCAGCAGGTGAATTTTCAAAGGAAACGAACCACGGAAAGGCATCCAAATGCATAACATACATTTTAGGGACTAAAATGCAAATCTGGTAAATTTAAAGATCAAAATTGAAATTAAGGTTATCAATCCTCAATTAGTCCAATTACATGTTTACATGCCAAATTTCAGGTCAAAACGATCATTCAAACTCATACAATTGCTTCCACAAACTCAAGGACCAAAAAGAAAGAAATAGAAGCTTCCAAATATTCCAAATTAACAGATTTAACTGCAGTCGTACTGGTACGCTTGGATGTGTTTCGGTACGCCTTAATAATTTCCAAAACCCAGATTCCAGTAGCTAAATCTCGTTTTGATACGTCTACGCGTACCGAAACGTCTTTCATATAATCCCTATGTCGTATCGAAACACCCTCTCGAGTACTGAAACGCCAACCAAAATTGCCTAGGCTCGTACTAAAACGTTTACCTACGTACCGGTACGCTAAGCCTAAAATGGCTTACTCGTACCGAAACAGGGTCACCCGTACCGGTACGCTTGAACTTGTAATATCCCAAATTGTTGTCCAAACATACTTTAACGATAACCAAAGCGCTCTAACATGCTTCAAACACTTATACAACATTACTAGGATACACCCCTAACTAAAACAACATAGAACCAACAACATTATATGGCATTTATACACCCCAAGATATTCTATAGGCATGTTTCCTAATATCATTATACCAAACAAGCAAAACTCACATTAGGCACTTCTAAGGCATACTCATCATGCTTACACATCTAAGCATCAAAACAAACTTGCTTGAGTCGTCAAAACATGGAAACCATTCCAAATTAACTAGATGCATTCCTAAGCACTCATCTAGCACCACTATAAGCAATGATCCACACAAATTTAACAACATCAAACCAATCATAAAATCCAACACTTCGCATGCTTAGAAACCATGGAAAACAAAATTACAAATCCCCAAACTATGGCGAACACATTGCCTTGTTAACCGAGAACATAAACCAAGTTCCTACTCAAAGTAGTCCTTGTATTGGATCGCTTTAAACCTTGCCTTTGCATCCCCAAACTTCAATGCTCTGCGTCATTAAGAAAAATAGAGCGTAATTATACATGCTTAGTGAGGATGCACTTGAAACAATGATACAATTATAACCATTTGAAAACCAAACCATTTGTTTCCAAAACATACTTAACAACCAAAACATTTTTCCTTGTCTCCAATTGAGACATGCATAATAATCCTTATGCAACATCATATACAAATTCCATGCGTAGATCCCAAACCATTAAATCATAAACATGCTTAAATCCCAAAGCATTAAAATAGGTTCAACACATGAACTTTCACATATATTGGCATTTATAGTGACCCCGGATAGACTACTCTCTATCCATACATATCAGATATACGGATCTCCCATACCATGTCTAGTTCAACCGCATGATATTCCAAACTTTGCCTAGTTAAACTGTAAGATTTGACAACCTCGTCTAGTTAAACCGCGAGTTTTACCACCCTTGCCTAGTTAAACCGCAAGTTTACCGACCTTGCCTAGTTAAACCATAAAATCACCATCAATTTGGGTTGCCTAGTTAAACCGCATGCCCCAGCAGAACACCGGTAGGCACTTTGTGTTCACCCTTCACCTTTTGGCAAGTCAGACATTTAGCCACAAAGTCCGTAACTTCACGTTTTATTCCAGACCACCAATACAACTCTTTTAAATCTTTATACATCTTAATGGATCCTGGATGAACAGAGGAAGAACTACAATGAGCTTCACTAAGGATCTAATTTCGAAGGTCATCATCGTCGGGAACATAGATCCGATTCTGAAAATATAATAACCCCTCAGCATTCATGGCAAAATCTGGATCTGGTTCGTTCTTGATTCGAGCTGTAATAGCTTGCAACTCCTGATCGGAATCTTAGAGTGCTTTAATTCATGACACAATAGTCGATTGAATTCGTAACTCAGCCACTAGCTTGCCATACTTTTTGAGCCAGAAATGAGCATTCAAGGATCTTAGAGAAGGGGGGCTTCCGACTGAGAGCATCAGCTACAACATTGGCTTTACCAGGGTGGTAATCGATAACCAAGTTGTAATCTTTCGAAAGCTCCATCCACCGACGTTGGCGGAGGTTTAACTCTTTTTGAGTTAAGAGATACTTCAAACTCTTGTGGTCGGTAAACAAATAACACTTTTCACCGTATAGGTAATGTCTCCAGATCTTTAAAGCGAACACAACAGCGGCTAGCTTTATGTCATGTATCGGATAGTTTAGTTCATGTGGCTTAAGCTGCCATGAAGCATAGGTTATAACATTTCCTTCTTGCATTAGGACACAACCTAGTCCCAAGTGGGACGCATCACTGTACACAGTAAAGTCTTTGCCGGATTCAAGTTGTACTAGAACAGAAGCATGAGTTAAAACTTGTTTGAGTTGGTCAAAACTCCTTTGTTGCACCTTCGTCCAGGTAAAGGATACCTCATTTCGAAGGAGCTTCATTAAAGGTGCAACAAGCATAGAGAACCCTTTAACGAACCTACAATAGTAGCCAGCAAGGCCTAAAAAGCTATAAACTTTCCCGATATTTTTTGGAGGAATCCAATCAAGGATGGCTTGGATCTTCTTTGAGTCAACTTGAATACCCGCAGAAGAAATCACATGGCCCAGACAAGAGACTTTGGACAACCAAAACTCACACTTACTAAATTTGGCATATAGCCGTTTTTCTCAAAGAGTCTGAAGTACAATTCGGAGATGTTCTTCATGAGTGGTGGTGTCTTTGGAATAGATCAAGATAGCATCTATGAACACAGCCACAAACTTATCTAGATAAGGTCAGAATACTCGATTTATTAGGTCCATGAAAGATACGGGTGCATTCATAAGCCCAAAAGGCATTACCAGGAATTTATAGTGGTCATATCTAGTCCGAAAGACAATCTTTGGGATATCCGATTTCTTCACCAACATTTGATAGTACCCAGATCATAGATTTATCCTGGAAAACACTGAAGCTCCCTTCAACTGATCGAAGAGGTCATCGATCATTGGCAACGGGTACTTGTTATTTATGGTAACTTTATTCAACTGTCAATAGTCAATACAAAGGCGCATCGACCTATCTTTCTTCTTAACAAACAAAACCGGGGCTCCCTAGGGTGAGGAACTTGGTTGGATAAATCTCTTATCTAAGAGGTCCTGGATTTGGGCCTTCAACTCCTTTAACTCAATAGAAGCCATTCTATACGGAGCAATAGAGATTGGTGCAGTCCCTGATTGTACTTTGATTCCAAACTCTACTTTTCGAGTCAGAGGAAGTCCTAAAAGTTTGTTAGGGAACATGTCAGACAATTCCCTCACTACGGATATATTCTCGATCTTAAGGTTTTTTTAACTTCAGTAGCATACAAGGCAGATCTACTAGGCTCAGACTCATTTTTTAACAAGGTTACGATCTCCTTACCGAGTCTTCAAAGATACAATTTCTTCTTAGAACAATCTACCCAGGCCTGATGCTTCGTAAGCCAATTAAGGCCTAGGATAAGATCGAATTCAAGAAATGGCAGGGCTATCAAATTGGTAGAAAATGGGATCACTTGGATCCTAAAAGGACATGTTTTGCAGATCAAACGTATAACCACATTATCTCCTAAAGGATTAGAGATGATCATTTCTGAAGCAACAGGTTCACGTCTCAAGGTATATTTCTCAATTAAAGGTGCACTAATAAAAGAATGTGTAGAGAATGGGTATATTAAAGCATATACATAATCAGAGCACAATTTCATCATACCTGTAATCACATCCGGATCATTTTCCTGCTCTCGTCCTCTAACATGGTACATCTGTGCTGAAGCTTGCGAATCATGTCCACTAGATGGAATATTGGCATTACGAGGTCTCCCCATTGTTCCAGGCTGTACTTGCTTGATCCCTTTCCCCTTAGCATGGTTACTTTGAGATGCTACAGAAGCAGAAGCAGAAGCATTGGGATTCTATGGGCACTGCTGGATGAAGTGACCCATTTCAACACAAAGGTAGCAAGTTCCAGACTGTTTATGACAAGGCCCGAGATGCTTCTTCTAACAAAAATTGCATAAAGGAATCTGAGAACCTCTTTCTGAACCGCCCGTACTGTCAACATAAGCTGTACGAGTAACAAGCATTCTAATTGATTGAGACTATGGCATAAACCCCATTTTTGGTGGTTACGGTAGAAAAGTAGATTTTTGATCATGTTGTCGTCCCTTCTTCTGAGGTAGGAGAGGCTTGGACTCATCTCTAAACCTTTTATCTGATCGAGCTTGATTTTCCTTCATTCTTTCATAAGCCTTTTGCGAGGCTTCAGTGGCAATCTCCTTGTTAACTAAATTCTGAAAATCCTCCAACTCCAAAGCAGTGAAAAGAGGACGTATTTCATCACATAGGCCGTCTATGAACATACAACACTTCTCCTTTTCAAAACGTATAATCTCTATACCGTATCTCGAATACTTGTAGAAGTCGTGGATGTACCGCTCCACTGGTCTCCCTCATTGTCGAAGATGGAGCAACTTCTTACGCCTCTCAACAATATAATAATCACCAATGTATTTTTTACAAAATTCCTTAAGGAAGAAATCTCACGTAACCATATGCTCAGGTACAATGAGTGTCACTGTATCCCACTAACTCTAAGCCTCTTCAGCGATCAACGCTAGTGCTCATCATGACATTTTAACTGTTTGTTCTGAATTTTCAAAGTTTTCTCAAGCCAGTATTCAGCTACTTCAGGATTATCTTGGTCCTGACCAGTAAACATATAGGCCTGGTATTGAATGAGTTTGTCTATTGGGGCTCGAGTAACGGAAGAGGATGCCCCAGCAGCAAACTGAGGTAACTGCTTTTGTCTAAGAGAAACAACCACATGCTTAATCATCTCAGCCATAGATACGAGATACTCATGTTGAGCGGGTGCCATCGGTGGCAGATTAGGTGGATTATTTTGTTCCACCAGTTCATGTCGAGTTTTATTTTCAACTCTATTCCCCTGAGTTGAAGAGAAATCTGAGTGTAGCTCCAACCTCTCACGTCTAGCGTTGGACTCGGACATTTTAAATTTAATCAAAAAGGAATAACATATCGTGTTAATTGCAAGTCACATATAACATACACAATAAACTCCTAGGTGGCATATGCACATGCAGACTCATGATGAACCTCGGTTTAGTCCTAGAATTGACTAAACTATAGCTCTGATACCACAAATGTAACACATTCTTCCCAGTCTGGTAGAGGACTGGGTCGAAATGCATTACCGGAGGCTAACTCAAAGATCAGAACAATGCTTAAACCATGTTTTAGTGTCTTAGAGAGTTTACCGGATCGATTCATTATCAAATTACTCAAATTTAGGGGTCAATTTAAACTTTTCTAAATTTAAGGACTGAAACATAAATTTTACAAATTAGAGGTCCTTATTTGAATTTTCTTATACCTATTCATAATTAAAATATTCATATTATACCAGTGAAATTTCATTACAATTATAGATTATTTACCCATTCAATTTTATATTTTAATCAATCAGAGACCAGATTACAAAAACAGAAAGTTCATTTTACAGTTTTTAACTAACTTAACAGACTCACGTACCGATACACCTAATGTCTGTATTGGTACGGTGGCACTAGAAGGTAGATAATTCTGTTAGGGCAAGGGTACCGTACCAGTACGCAATCACACCGTACCGATACGCCTATCAAGGTAGTTAAAACGGTTAAAGTTGTATTGGTACATGGTATCGATAAGCATTGTCATGGAATTAATTCCATTTTTAGACTCGATATACTATACCGGTACAGGCTTAGCCATATCAGTATGACTGCTACAGTAAAATTCCAGTGACCAATTTCCATATCGATATACACTATTCAATATTGGTACGCCCCTTATTTCCAGGCCCCTTATTTTCAGGTTCCTTATTCACCCGTACCGGTATGGTTGAGTCTGTAATTGCATTTTTCTTCTGGTTTTTCATCATTTTAACTTACCAAACCCTATCCAAAAGTTATGAACACCAACAAGTTATTATTAACCATTTTTAATAGCATGTCAAGTTCCGTAGTGTTTCAAATTCGTTTACTAACTTTTTACCTTTTTGTGCCTTTATAACCAATTTTACCGGTTTTACTAATTACACATACATACCCAAAAACCATGTTTTAGCTTCTTTAACTTAAGGCTGGCATATACATACAAAAGAGGGCTAAATAAACTCGTTCATGCCCTATGCCACCTTACTAGGAGTTTAATGACAAAAAATTAGCATATATATGACTTTCTTGATGTGACTTGCAACTCTAACAACACGATTGAGCTAAGGATCCTTCAAATTCCTGAAATGCATGAGACACACATATGTTAGGCTTACATAGCCTAGTGAGGTAGTTAACAACAAATGCATAAATAAGATCTATATGGCAAAAGTGAATGTAGACATGTAAATAGGCCACGTATAATTCGTTAACATATAATCATCGTTTCATATCATTAATGCATCAAACTTTGTATCAAATCATAAGCATAATTCCTTTGGACATAGTAACTCATGGATACGTGGATTACCCCAAACACCAAATCATATCACATATAGGCCTTAGCCTTGAACCGTAGTTCGAATCCCTTACACAATCTAACCTTTACACCACATATAGGTCATAGCCCGGACCCGTAGTCCAATCCCTTACATGATGAGCTCAAATAACCCTATGGCATGCCAATTTTATCCAAAGTCCACAAATGTCCAAAGAGCTTATTTTTATCACTTACCATTTCTCGTAACCATGAATCATAAATCACGTCAAACTTTAATCATAATGAACCTTGGTTTCATAATTCATATAACATCGTATTAAGTCACATGGATCATTAATTTAATATTAATACATGTTTTACGTATACGCATTATTTGATAAAAGTCCATATTAACACGCTTCATATAACACATAAATCATCATCAAGCTTGAAAACCAATGTGGTAACTTTACCATACTTACCAAATGAAATCCTCTCATGTGTGCTCTACTTGAGCTTTTCTAATATAAATACATCATAGAAAACATAATCAAATACAACCGGGATGGCACCTAGCCATTCCCGAGACTCAACTACACTCACCTCAAATTCAAAGCTCGTACAACTCTCGGATTATGATCCCCTTATTCTTAGCTTTTGTTGGAGATGGTTGATTAGCTTTATCCAATTCTTGAGCTAGGTAACAACAAAGGGAAGTATTAGAATCGATATTTGGATCGAAGAATCAAAATTTTAGCTTTAAGCTCCTTAACTTCGAATCAAAATTAAGCTTGAATCTTTCATGGGATCTTGTAATTATTAGAGGGCTTTTGCTTATCAATACAGTGGCTATCAAACGGTATATCAAAATCAAGAAAACTTGAGGATTCAAAGGAGGTGCTAGCTTGAGCTTAGGTGGAGAAGACAAAAATGAAGATGCGTGCTTAAGGAAAGATGGAAGATGGCAAAAGGTCTCAGTTGGCTTTTAGAAAATGTTCTCACTATCAACCTTTTTTCTTTTTAAAACAACCCAAGGTTTCCTTCAACTAAGGGTAAACTTATTTTAATTGTTTTACCACCTTAACCATATCCAATCATATGGTTTCCTCTAAGGTTGGGTAAGCTTATTTTACATTTTTAATTTCCCAACAAATGGATAACCATAATTGCTATCAATCTTTTTGTCATTTCTTCTTACAATTGCACAAGGAATTCACGTGGGAAAGCTCAAGCAAGGTGGTGACTCATTCCTAAAAAGGGATAATTGCGAGGTTAGTCTTTCAACTTTTTCAAGTTTGTACTTTCCCCCCCAAACTTTCAATTTTTACAATTTGGTCACTAGAAGGCTTTCAATTCTTTCAATAAGGTTCAAAATCTTCAATTAGGCTCAATTAGGATTCATTTCATCAAAATTGAGCACAAAGTTTGACCTATTACATTAGTTAGACAAATTTGATACAAAATTTTTAATCACAAGGACCGAATTCTGACTTGACCGGTTTTTAGGGTGTGACAAGTCCAAAATGTTCAATTTCCAAAATCTCTTTTAAAAAATGATTTTACCATAATTATTAATATATTAAATAATGATTTTAGAATATTTTTCCATAATTTTATCACCTTCAAAAATATTTAATCCGATTTAATCCCAAAATCGTCTCGAATCTCTAATACCGCTCCACTAACCTTCGAACCAACCCTTAAAACATCTAAGCCCAAAACCGGGGTGTTACACTATCCAAGCATGATGATCAAGAGAATTTGAGTTCAAAGCAAATTTCTTTATTTCTCTTGTACATATTTTAGAGAGTGCTTCATTGTAAATCATTTGTACTCTTTCTATTGAGCTTAATTTTTGTAAACACCCACCTTTGTGAGGTAATTTGTTTACTTCTTATCCTTTGTAAAAGAAGAGGTTCTAGTTTAGCCTTAGACAAAAACTAGAGTTGGTTCTATCTTAGCCAAGAAAAAAGATAGGTTGTAAATGTTGTTTCATAAGCCTTGAAAAGGGGAAGAATTCATATTGAATTGGGAAATCCTTAGTGGTGTGCTAAGGTAGTGGATGTATGCTTTTATTAGAAAGCTGAACCACTCTAAAATCCTTGTGTTCATTGTCTACCATTTTTATCGGTTTTAGCTAATTCAACCAAGCATCAAATACAACCATCTTGACGGTTATCGGAGATCGATTCGAGCGTGCTAAAATGACTTTCAATTGGTATCAGAGCCTCATCTTCATCGAAGGACTAACATCCGAGAGTAAAGGTTATTTGCTCGAAGTCTACCGTTCAAGAAAATGGCAAGATTTGAAGAATGCCGCTCTATCTCGTGTCCCCCGCTCTTCGAAGGAGAATCATACTTCCAATAAAGAAATATCATGAAGCTCTTCATCAAATCTCATGATTTTGAGGTTTGGGACATTATTGAAGATGGCTACTTGGAAGCGCCTAAGAAGAAGAAGAAGAAACAAATGAGTACAAATAACACGAAAGCAAAGCTAAATGCCAAGGCCATGCACATTCTTCTTTGTGGCCTCAATGAAGACGTTTCCAAGAAAGTCTCCACATGCAAAAGTGCAAAAGAAATTTGGAAGAAGCTTGAGAAGCTCTATGGCAATAAGAAGGGAGAAAAAAATATGATGATCAATCATGTGCAAACATTCTCTCTAATCCTAAGCTGGATGGAGTTTTGGCTCTCGATGAGCCTAATGTATCTTCTAACTCAAATAATTTAAATTCATATACATTTGACGAGTTACAAGATGCTTTCGATGAATTATTTTTGGAATTTGAGACCATGAATTCAAAATTTAAGAAAATAATTTCTAAACTTGAATTTGAAAATGATTTTCTTTTGAAAACAAAATTGGATTTTGAAAGCCAAAATGAAACCTTGAAAAATGATTTAGAGTTTTCAAAAACAAGCAATGAATTTTTAGAAAAAGAAAATCTTTATTTAAAATTTAAGCTTGAAAGCTTAACAAAAGAAAAAGAAATTATTTCAAATAATTCATCTTGTCACATAATGGCAAAATGCTCACATTGCCATTATCATAGTCATTTCATACATACTTGTCATATAAAGAAAAGAAAAACTTATAGGATTAGACAAGTATGGGTTCCTAAGGGAACTAAAGACATTGTGACTAATGTAAATGGTTCCAAAGCAATTTGGATACCAAAAATCAAGTAAATGTCTTTTGTAGATGTGTTTGGAGCAATGACAAGTAAAACAAAGATATGGAAATGCTTTAGTCACACAAATGAATAAGATGGGTAACCTCTATGCTATTTCTTTATTTATTTGGTTATCTATTCTTTTAATTTAAGTCTTGGATAATTGAATTTCTTGAACTTATAAATTTAATTTAATCTAACATTGAAATTCAATATCTTCTAAGTGTCAATTATTTTTTGAATGCTTGAGTAAGGGAGAGCCATTTTTTAAACAAAACTTAATTTTGTCAAATTATTTTTTTAACTCTCTTTTGTTATGGACCTTAAAGTTTTCAAACTTTAGTTCGAATCATTTTTGATATAACAAAAAGGGGAGAATATTTTGAAAATTTGAATTTTCAATTGAATAAGGGAGAACTTATAAGATTTTCAATAATTAATCTCTTATTCAAATTTTATTTTTACTAAGGGGGAGAATCTCAAAAACAAATTTTCAAGTTGGTTTTATTATATCAAAAATGAGAGATTGTTAGGATATTTGTTTTGATATAATAATTGAAAAATGTTTTGGACAATTTTGAAAAGGTTTCAAAAATGGTTTTAAGTCCAAACAACTTGAAAATAAGTTTGAGAAATTTTTGAAAGGTTTTGGAAGTGTTTTAAATGTTTTAAAATAGCCAAACTTATGTTTTCAGCACGTCCGTACCGATACGGTTATACCCCGTATTGATACAGATAAGGGTTTCAGCTACAATAATTTTCCAGAACCAAAAAACTGTACCGATACGCTCCTAGGCATACCGATACGGGTAGGATCATTTCGATACGCATGTAGGCGTACCAATCCTGGTTTCAACCACCCTCAACGGCTATTTCCCAACAGTCTTTTAAATTGTAGGGTGTACCGAAACAGGCTAAGGCATACAGATACTCCGTACCGATACGGTCCAAGGCGTTCCAATACGTGCAGCCAGAATGGGCATAACAACTAGTACCTGTACCGATACAGGTATACGCATACTGATACGAAAGGCTGCAAAACTGCATTTATTGCGGGAAATAAAGTCTCCAACGACTCCAATTGAACCCTAACGGTCACAAACGGCCACAAGCTCATCCCTAACTATATAATGAAGGCTAGAACACTTAAAGATGGTTAGAGAAACTATCCAAGCATGATGATCAAGAGAATTTGAGTCCAAAGAAAATTTCTTCATTTCTCTTGTACATATTTTAGAGAGTGGTTCATTGTAAATCATTTGTACTCTTTCTAGTGAGCTTAATTTTTGTAAACACCCACCTTTGTGAGGTAATTCGTTTACTTCTTATCCCTTGTAAAAGAAGAGGTTCTAGTTTAACCTTAGACAAAAACTATAGTTGGTTCTATCTTAGCCAAGGAAAAAGTTAGGGTTGTAAAGGTTGCCTCCTAAGCCTTGAAAATGGGAAGAATTCGGAGTGAATTGGGAAATCCTTAGTGGTGTGCTAAGGTAGTGGATGTAGGCTTTAGTTAGAAAGTTGAGCCACTCTAAAATCCTTGTGTTCATTGTCTACCATTTTATCGGTTTTAGCCAATTCAACCAAGCATCAAATACAACCCTCTTGACAGTTATCAGAGATCGATTCGAGCGTGTTGCAAGGCCTTTCACATTTTAATGTTAGTATTTTTGTTTGAGTGAGGGTTTTTTTAAAGAAAAACTATCAAAAACATCTTAGCAACTACCAATTTATGAGCCAAATTCATTGGATGAAGGCAGGTATCCATGGAAAGGCAAACAAGTTTGGAGCATGTGATTTGAGGGTGGTTGCTAATAATAATATGATTAGGTCAAATTCCATCATGGAGTTTGCGGGTGGGGTTGGAACCAATTTATACTAGTTGCACGCCAATTGATGATCAGGTCATATTAGTATTTTAATTAATCTTTCTTAATTCTATAGCTTTTGTTGTTTAACTAAATCAAAACTTTTTTTCATTGGCTAATCTAACAGCATCCATGCATGTAGTGTCCTCAAAAGAACTACCTCCATTTATCCGCTTACATTTTAGTATTTTTTTTCTTCATTAATGTACATGTATTTCACTCTTTTTTTTAGGGAGTATGTGTGTATTTCACTTTGATCCTTTGGGACATAAATAAACATGAGACTATAATTATTGATAAAAAAATATGTAAAGATAGAAGATTGCGTATAACTTAACTGATATTGTCGTCGATACAATGCATAAGAAAATATAAGATCAAGTGCGTTTAAGCGTTCAATACTTTCGATTATGGGTGAGGAGAGATCTGTGTAGAATAAATATTGTATCAAATTATATGTTGAAAAAAACACATTATGGCACTAATAATGTCCCGTCGAATAAGTACGATAAATCATAATATATCTAAAAAATGTTTTAATCAATCATTTAAAAGATACAACTAAATGTCAACACAATTAGGAACAAATAGTTAAAGATTCCCTTTGACATCCAATCTCTTTTTTCATGTTCTGGGTTTTTGTCTCAGTAGGAGCAATCCCTCATTCTTCTAGGTAGAAATTGTTCAAAAAAAAAAGAGATACAACTAACTATAAATATCAAACAAATAAATTTGGCAGTTTGACCAAGTTGTTCATCTTTGTTCCCACCCTCCTTTTTCTCTTATAATTCTTTTCCCTTTTTTTTCTAGGTAGGATTATAATTAAGATTTATCAAAAAAAATATAAATATTATCTATTTAAAACTCTTAAAAATAAAATCTTAATTCAATTGAAACTCATCATAGTCTTTTCTAAACAGTCCTACTCTTTTTTTTAAAATACAAATAAAGTGAAACTTCTTAATTTAACCCCTATAAGATTTTTTTAAATTCTTTAAATTTCATTAGAAGTCAAACTTCTTAACTTAATTTAACCCTTATAGGATTTTTTGCACACCCAATTTTCACTTAAATGATCATATCTTGAGTTACAGGTGTCTGATTGAGTCGTTTTAACAATTATTAAAAAGGTAAAAGACAATTGAATGATTCATAAGAAAACATTTCGATTCAAAATGTCTAAATCTCAGACAAAAAAACGTCGGATGTTGGTTGATTTTCCAGGCAAAATAGCCCCTTTGAAATGTCGAAATTAATTGATTTTGCCTCATAGGCATACACCAATGATACTGGGGTTAACAGTCTTTGTAAGTGTCATACCGGAACTATAATTTTATGTATTATTATGATATATGAGTTAACACGGTTAATAATCACTAAATCGATTAATAAAAAAATTATAATATTATAATAATACACAAAATGATAGGTCAAATATCGCATTGAATATATTACCGAAATAAAAATATCACATTAGATAATTTTAAGACAAAATTAACGATTATATTTTGATATATAAGCTGTGTAAAAAAATTTATATAACTTTTTTATAAAATTTAAAACATAAATCCCAAACCTAGCAGTCTAAACCCTAAACTCTAAATTCTAACTATAAACCTTAAATTCTACACACTACAAACTAAACCCCTAAATCCTAACATAAAACCATAAACTCTAAACCCTAAAATTAAAAGGTTTGTAAAGTTTACACAAACTTAATTATCAAAATATTTTTCTTAAATTAAAAAATATATACCACATTATATATTTAATCAAAGTACAATATCACACCAAACGTTTGATTACTATTAGAACTGAATATATTATTTTGCAATTTACATAAGTCAAAAAATATTATTATACATTTATTAGACGAGGCATTACATTTTAAGGTCAGAGATTTAAGTCATATTAATTATAAATAAAATAAATTTAGTTAGAATTACTTTAGTAATAAATATTTATATTTAGATTAATAAATTAATAAATTAAATATCGGTAATTTAAAAAATATTATTATATATTTGTTAAATGATGAAAAAAGTTGGTGCCCCCAACGTAGGGCTTAGAGCCAGCTAAGATCTACAAAAGCTAGATTTAGCCAACCCAAGAAATACAAAGGGGGAAAGCCAAAGGCTATTGTTGTCATTTCAAGCTCTCCAAAACTACGGTATTGCCCTTTTATAAGAAACCCAGAAATCATTGTGTTTCTTACCCAAAAAGCCGTCTTTGCATCCCTCTCTCTCCCCACTCCGCAGGTTATAGAGAGAGAAACTATTTCTCTCTCTAAACTCTAAAGGGTCAAGCTTTTAGCTACCAATATACATATATATATATATATAGAGAGAGAGAGAGAGAGCGAGAGAGATTCCGAATCATGGGTGTTGCGAAGAAATTTGCCGTTCTTTTGTGTGCGGAGGATTCGGATTATGTGAAGAAAAGGTACGGAGGGTATTATGGGGTATTCGTAGAAATGCTAGCGGAGGAAGGGGAGACGTGGGATGTTTTCAGGGTGGCGAACGGCGAGTTCCCCGACGATGACGAGATCGGCCATTTTGACGGCTTTGTCATTACCGGGAGTTGCAACGATGCTCATGGGAATGACGTTTGGATCTGTAGATTGGTTTCTCTCCTGAAGAAATTGGATTCCTTGAAGAAAAAAGTTCTCGGGATTTGCTTCGGTCACCAGGTAAATTATTTTCATCCCCTTTTCAACATCATTTTTTACCACTGCGATGATGAGTTAACTCGAAACTTCATTCCAATTTCCAATGGCATTTGGTGAGGAGTGAAATAGACACATGAGATAGAGAAAGAACACATGGATTGTAGATCATGTGTTCGATAAAATGTGATTGAGAGGATCTCAGTCAATGTCTAATGGTATAATAATACGTGGTCCCTAGCAACCTGCCTTTGTTGTGCCTGGTTCTGAGTGCGCGAGTCACAGTGCCAGGTCCGAGGGCTGCGAGATAGAAGAAAGTTAAGAAAATGTGGCCCCTTGCTCGTACAGGAACTTAGATGCAAGTGGTCCCTTGCTCATCTGTCCATTTTGGTCCAACATTTGTGCCTATCTTTTTCCTTTGAATTTCCTTTGGATTTGGAAGTTTTAATGAGTGTTAGCATTTGATCGAGTAAGTTGAGTCAAAAAAATTTTTTATTAGTCGAGTTACAAACTCAAATTTTATTTGTAAAATTTTTCAATCAAAATTTATAAAATTCGAGTTGAGTTATTTAATTTTTTGTTCAAATTTAATCATTATTATTTTATAATTTAAACTTAAAAATTGATCTATTAATTACTAAAACTTTTGAGTTATTAGAATTTTTATTATATAACTTAAACTCTATTTAAATTTTATTTTCGTATTGAGTTTTTTTGCATCGAGTCAAATAATTTAATTTTTTATTCTATTTTTGCACACCTAGTTTACTATTTTTATTTATATATTATTATAGTCATTTCATGGATTTATTTTTGGCCTAATGATTTTTTTTTAATTTTTACCATCAAACTTTTTTTTTAAAAAAAAAGTCTATTTTTTCCGGACTTATTATGAAAATGCTTTCAATACCTGATACTATCAAAAGTAAAATTTAAAATTCTTTTTGTTAGTTGGTTGATATCCAAATTATAAAGTTAATCTATACTTTTCCTAAAATGAAAAAATTAGTGAAATTATTTCTTATTTACGGTAAGTCTTTTGTTGCGCTGCACCAATAGGCAATAACTAGTTAACTATAATGAACTACTTTATACTCTTTTGAATAATAAGAATTTCAGGTTTAAGATTTTTAAAATTTCATTTACATCAGCCGATTAATATTTTTTTAATGATATTCGTGATTTAAACTGAAACATAAAACTAAAAACAGTTAAGAAAATCAATTTTTATAAATAAGAATTTAAGGGTCAGTTTGGTTCTAAAAAAATATTTTTTATTTTTATTTTCAGAAAATTATTTCTATTTTTAAGTTTTTAAAAAATAGAAAACAAGTTTTTGTTAATATGAATGAAAACTTGTTTTTAAAAATAAAAATAGTGAAAATGTGTTTGGTATCTAATTTTCAAAATGAAAATAACAAGTAATTATTAAATAATTAAATTAAAATAAAATATTAAAAATTATAATAAATTAAATATAATTAAATAGAAAAAAATTACAATCAATAAAAAATTTTATTCTTAATAAGAATAAAATAAAATGTGTTTTAATTCTTAATGACTATGTTTTAGATTTTTAATTATGCCTTTAATTAATCTGCAATTTTGTCTCTAACTTGAGTTATTTCAGCAGTTTGTGACATATCAAATATGACGTGCTCTTTGTTTGAAGCAGATGTCTTTATGGTTTTGTTCATTTTTTCTTTCACCCTCTTCGAACAATTCATTATTTTCAGCTCTCAACCTAATAAAAGTACGCACAATACGACATTTTTTTACTCGGTAAATAGTATACTTTTATTAAAAGGTGTCAAAGTGATGACCCTGATTTCAAACAAAAAAGATTATTAATATGTGCTTCATTAAAAATATCTTCCGCATTGAAAGGAAGAAAAATAGCAACACACCAATAATATAGGAAAACAAGAAACATCTCAAACGCAAAGCAATTAATAAAGCACCCAAACAACACTCCATACAACCATATAACAAACTGACCGCTCACCACTGCAACACACAACATCAACGAAGCATGCCCTACAACATTGCAACTCCTCCCAACATCCAGCACCATCCATAAACAATAGCAAAACCAACACAACCACACCTTCAACATGCTTTTGGTATATAACGTTGTTTCCTAAAAGGATAATTAGGCATATTCCTAGCAAATCTTTTTTTCACACACCAAATACTTTGCTCAATTACATTTTGAATAAAAAAATATCTCATATTAAATTCTTCTTCTTTCTCTCAATAATACTTCCTTCAGTTATATTTCGCCTACCTATAAAGTCATGTGTATGATATCTTTGTTCAAAAAATGGTGCTAAAATTATCAGTATATTTGAATATCTATACACCTATAAAACGAATACATCAATATTAAAACTAAAATACAACAAAACTATCACAAAAAAATTGCAAACAAAAGTAAAAAAAGAATACTTATCTTTACAAATGGTAATAATAAAAATGAAAAATAAATGTAGGTTCCTGGCAAAGAAGCAGTGAAGAAAAATTCAAATGATTGACGATATATAAAAGTTGAGAGTAAAAAAATTGATATTTAAAGATTAAAAAATGGTTAAAAACGTAAAAAAAATATCTTTAGAATACGACGAAGATTATTTGTTGCCGTTGAAAAAGTAGGAGTTTGATTCCTATTAAAATAGGAATCGGAAGTGGCACAAAAGGTATGATCCATGAATATTGATATACATGTTCCATAAAAACTTTTTTTCTTAGTCTTTTTTAATTAATCGTTTCTGATTCACCAGCTCTTATTTCTTTTGATTGAATGATTGAAATGGAGCAATAAAAAAATCAAGATATTACAAAGTTAACTGAAATTTTCTATTGTTAATTTTTTAATCTTTCTCAACTATTTCAAAAATATTCAAATTTCGAAGTTAGAAGTAATCAAATGATATCGCCGAGTTACTAATTTTGAAAAAAAAAATTCTTTTTTTTTCAAAATTATGTATCCTTTAACAGATTAACTACGAGTCTCATTCGAATTTGATTGAAAATTAAAATTGGGCATACTCTTTTTTCGATCTTGACCAATTATCAATTAATAGAAAAAAATTAAAGTTTGTGTAGGTAGATAAAACGGTTTTTTAGACTTTTTATTTTGATGTATTTTTCATGTAAAAATTTGAAATAGAGATGGATAAATTCTAAACGTAGGAAGACAAAAAAATAGGCGGAGTATAAAAAAAAAGACCTTTTTTTTACGTTTTTTTGATTTCATCAATTTTTTTATATATCATAATAGAATACATATAGATCCTAATCTATAGGGTTGATCCGGGTTAAATAAACTTAAAATTTTAAAAACCCCTTGTTCATGTTTTTCATTTTTCTAAAATATTTTTAATGAAAATAGTGAAAACATCTTCTTAATGTTTTTAAAATTTCACTCATTTTTGTTTCATTTTTTAAAAATTATTTTTTAATTTTACAATCAAACGCGTTTTTATTTACGTTTTTTATTTTTGAAAATAAAAATAGCCTTTGTTCTTTAGAACCAAACGTACCCTAAAGGGTTTATTCATATTTTAATTCTGTACAAGGTGGACTAAAGCACTTTGTTGTGCTTTTAGCCATATGTTGAAATTGGGTTTATTTTCCGATAATTAAGGCAAGTATGTAAATAAATTAAGCATTTTGAATGTTTAGATTTGAAAATATTCGTTGATAATGCTAACAATTCACATGCTTGTTGTTGGACATTCTCAGCCCCTAGTTTTCGCCTTTTTTTTTTTAATAAAAATGCTTTATTTTATTGAAAGTGATGCGCGGGTTTTGTATTTGCTTCCTACGAGATACACCCTTTGCAGATTCCCTTGTGAATTTGTATAATATATCTTACAACTTTGTGATAATATATTTTTTATATACGATTTATGTGATAAATACTCTGTTACTATTCATGCATGACAGACGACAACTGTCGGCTAGACAGCTTCCTGCTTATCCTAAAACACGTGGTTGCCACTTCAGTTTGTCTTCTTTTTTTTTCAATTTGTTTTGGGACCTTTTGTTCATTCATTGCCTAGTTTGTCCCATTTGTGAGTTTTGGACCAGATTCTATTGAATGTCAAGTTCATGTCAGGTGATTGGTGCTTTTTGTTACTTTGGACCAGATTCTTAGCCGTGCACTGGGAGGGAAAACCGGGCGATCCATCTCGGGTTGGGACATTGGAGTCAGAACCATTCATTTATCATCGTCCTCGTCAAAGCTTTTCTCGTCTCTGAAAATCCCCACCACTCTTTCTATCATCGAGTGCCATCGAGATGAGGTTCGAATCCTTTTTCCTTTCATGAACAAACCAAACCAATGAAGGTTTTGGGTTTATGTTATGAACATGATTGAATAGTAATACATATGTATATGTTAGGTCCGAGAGCTTCCACCAAAGGCAGAGGTGATTGCATGGTCTGAGAAAACGGGGATCGAGATGTTCAGGTATGGGGATCACATGATGGGCATCCAAGGCCACCCTGAGTACACCAAAGACATTTTGTTCCATCTAATCGATCGTCTTACGCAGCGCTGTTACATTGAGGTACGTTACATCCAATGTTGGTTCCCTTGTATGATGATGATGCTTTTTGGGTGACATTTTTGTGTGAGAACAAATGCAGGACTCGTATGGTGAGGAGTTGAAGGGGAAATCGGATACGGTGGAGCCTCATAAGGAGGCATGGAAGAAACTCTGCACCAGCTTCCTCAAGGGTAGATTATGATGGATGATGGTGTTTCTATTAGTGTTTGAGAATAAAGATATGTGAATAGGAACCCTTTTTTGGGAAGCAAGTGAAAGGGAGGTTTTGCGAAGGAGTAACATGTTAAAGCTGTGCTTAGTTTGGAACTTTGTTCTTGTATTCTCTTCTGCGGGCTTAATAAAGTATTCCATATTTCCACTTTCACCTTTAATTCTCCCCCTCAATCAACTTAACGTTGGTGAACAGAAGGGCATGTAGTTACAAAGCCTTAATCTATCTTTTCTCCTCTACTGTACTCAAATTTTCAGTTTCAGTCTACTATTTTTTTTTCTAGTTTGTCTCCTATACTGTTATTTTTCTTATCATTTTATCTCATTGTTTCCCGTTGAAGAAGTTATATGATAGTTGATCTAACACGACGAGGATGAAACAATAGACCCCTCAAGCAATATTAAAGGTTTGAATCTTAACGTTTATGAATAGGATAAATTGAATTAGAAGAGTCGTCATTTTTATCACTTCATCTGAATTTTTATTTCTAAAGAATTTTTAATATTTTTTAATACATGACAACGTTTGAATGTCAATTTTAACATCAATTAAGATGAGCCAAAATGATGTCATTATTACAATTTACAAAGGTAAGCTGCAAAAAAGAACATTTAAATAAAATAAAGAGAAAATATGCCAAGACTTAATAAAACACCAGTGTTTTATAAAAATGATGGTAAAAAATAAATATAAATTTCATTAGTTTAGAAAAAAAATCAATTTTATTAATCAGTTTCATATTTTTAATCTATTAACTGCTTGGATTAAATTTAAATCGGTAGAAAAAAAAAACTCCTAACCTGCATAGCTTTGGTAGATTTCCCCAACGCAATCCACAGAAATTTCACGAATCCAATTGGTAGATAAGTACCACGACTCAGCAGCAGATTCCAAGAAAGAACATAAGAGTATATAACCAAACCACCCTTCTGTATAACCTATTCACGTTAATAAAACGGCTGGATGCTCAAGGAAAGTGTATGTTTGTGAGATCTTAGTCGGCTATGAGCACGAAGGGGCGTGCGCTGCCCCTATCTAAGTAAAGGTAAAGTCTCCTCTCCAGCTAGAATGCAAGGAAATTTAAATAACCACGGAAAAGGGTCAAATCTGATTGCTAGCATTGAAGAGAGCCGTCCGTCGTCCGTCGTCGACGATAAAGTGGAAGTTCTTACTTGGCTAAACTTAAATACAACAAGTAAGCCACCATCAATTTTCAATTTGCATTTGATTTGATTCAACAGAAAGTATAAAATGATGAAGGGATACCAGTCGCATTTCAATTACAATGCCAAGGTTCAACAATTGATTTACGCTGATTATTCATAACAGATAATAATGGAGTTTAGCTTCATCATCATCGACAGGAGAAAAACAAATATAGATCAAAGTCCAAAGTTGACAATTTCAATGGCACGACAAGAAATGATGAATCACCTTTTAGGCACCCAACACGGACCCTGAGTTCTTCCTGCACTCGGCCAACATATCCATGTAGAACTGACATTTGCTGATTTCATTTCCATAGCTGTTCAGACACTACAAGCAACACGAACAAAAGAATATCAGTATATCATTGCTGTAGACGCTCAGAAAGAGTTTCAAGATAATACAAGCTAACATGACAAAATCAGTGGCGATACCATCTACCACTAGTGTAAAACTCAGAACCAAGACAACGATTTAACTACTTGATTAAAAACTAAGATTATGGAATTCTTATTTCAAAGTAAACCAGACAGATTATGGTAACCATGCTTTTGATTTGAGGATTTAGTCTATCATGGCATGCAAAACTCATAAACATTTTAGCAAAACTACTAAACTATCAAGTAAACAGATATCAGAATGTGAAGTTCACATACATCTTGGAATGCCTTGGTGTGGATGCTGCACGCATCTGAAGAACCTGAAAAACTATTAGCAGTGGCTGCTGGTGCAGGGGCGGCAGCAGCCTCGGAAACAACAGTTTCATGTTGAATAGTACGAGGACCCATAACCGCATCTACAGCTCTGTGGGCCACAGCACTTCCAGTGCCAAAAGCCATGCCTGTAACATGGAGATAAAGAAAAAATTTAACGAATCGTCACAAATCAACCAGAGACATCATTAATAATATCACCATCTCAAAAGGATATCAATTCGCATACCCTGAGCTATGGTAGAGCCTATTCCTCCGAGCAAGGATCCACCTCCACTCTGAGCAGGAGCTGGAGGAGGAGCATGGTGAGCTGAGCAATATGAATTAGATACAATTAAACATACATTCAATCAAACAAATCAGTATAATCGTAAAATGGAATATAAACCCTTGAATTACCTGGTTGTGGTGGTGGACTGAGAGCAGGAGCAGGAGCAGGACGAGGGGCTGGGCGTGAAGCGGACCTACCTACAAAACGATAAGAAGAACAAATAAAACACCCAAAGAAAGAAATGACAGAGCTGCTCTAAATAAAATACAAAATTCATACTTTTCATTGCCCTCCAAGCAATGAAATGTGCTGATAACATGAGGAAATATATCATCAACAAAAAGACAAGCACACAGAAAGAAAATCTTCAAATAACAAAATTAAAACAATCCCAGCATGAACTGATCACGCCAAATAAGCTGTAATCGAGGAACAAAGACTAACCCTAGAAATCAGATTAAATTAGATGCGGATTATACACAGATAAATACACAGAAAATGAAGTAAAGACGCACAAATAAATTTGGGAATTAGTAGATCTGAAATGAAAGGAAGGAGATTAGATGAGAAACTAACCAGAGCTTCGGCGAGGCATGTTGGATGTGGACGAATTGAAGAATCGGCGGCTAATTTCAACGAAATTTCTGGAGTTTGGGTTTCAAGGCTTAAAATCCGAATAAACAGATAGTCCCAAAGCTTCGGAAATGCTTATTTATAGATCCCAGAGGTAAAGATTGAAGACGGTGGTGTGGGTGTTTAACGTGGCAGACTATGATTGGATTTGTATCGCTATTAGTAATAGTAATTGGGTAATTTTAATACGTCAAAAATAATAAAACACTAATTATCTCCCCAAGTAAACACAATACATTAACAACAACAAAAAAGTATTTTGTTTCTCCTGTAAAACCCTAGGGTTTATAAAATTCTTCATATCTAAATCTCTGATAATTTTTCATCCATCGATTAATCATTGAAAGTTGAAAGTCAATGGATGAAGCAGCAGCAGCGTAGCGGCATCGACGCCGCATCAATCATCAGTAGCACCATTGGGATCTTTCGTTATACCGATAGTGAACAAGCTACAGGACATCTTCGCTCAGCTTGGTAGTCAGTCCACCATAGAGTTGCCGCAGGTGGCGGTTGTTGGAAGCCAGAGTAGTGGTAAGTCCAGCGTGCTTGAGTCTCTCGTCGGCCGCGACTTCTTGCCTCGAGGTTCTGATATCTGCACGCGCCTTCCGCTAGTCCTTCAGCTCCTCCAGACCAAGCATAAGCCTGATGGTTCGGAAGAGGAGTTTGGCGAGTTTCTTCACTTGCCTGGCAAAGCTTCTATGACTTCTCTGAGATTCGCAGGGAGATTCAGGTTCTGTACTGCTTGCTTTTTATGATTATGAAGTTAGGCATGTTCATTCTCCAATTAAAAAGAACTGTTCGTTAAGCACGATGAGTATTTGTATATATTTTGAAGCGTGAAAGATGTTTATTATATAAATTTGAAACAATTAAGATGCAGGAGCAGCTGGGACAATAAGTTGTGATCGGGGATATTGGGAGTTTGCAAAAAGGAGTAATTAGGCTTTAGGCGAAAATTATATTGAAATTCACTACATCAGAACTTTTAGGACTTATAGTGAGTGGAAAAGAGAATTAGTTAACTTATGTGTTCTTCCCTAAGGATCTTAGCTAGATTTGTGTCCATCCCATAGGCTCTTGGACAAACTCTAGCTTGTTATTGCTTGCAAGCTATGATAGGTTTTATGAGATCTAGAAAGAATCTTTACAATCTGTGTGATGAGGTTCTTCTTTTTAACTATAAAAAATGTAAAAATGTCCTTCAGCTAAATAAATCTCATCTGGTTGCAGGCTGAGACAGACAGGGAGGCTGGAGGAAACAAAGGTGTCTCGGACAAGCAAATTCGACTAAAGATTTTCTCACCAAATGTTCTTGATATCACTCTTGTGGATTTGCCTGGAATCACAAAAGTTCCTGTGGGCGACCAACCCTCTGACATTGAAGCTCGAATTAGAACTATGATCATGTCATACATTAAACAGCCAAGCTGTCTGATTCTGGCTGTTACTCCAGCAAATTCAGATTTAGCAAACTCTGACGCTCTTCAAATTGCAGGAAATGCTGATCCTGATGGTAATTCTACTAATAAAACCCACTTCTGCTTGTGCTATTGTTGATGTTTATTTAATTGAATTAACTTTGATTGTTTTCTGCCGGAAGGTTATAGAACGATTGGGGTTATTACGAAGGTGCATCTTTTATCATGAAAATTTCATTTCAAGTTATAGCATTGCCTATACATAAGTTTTAAATTTCTGACTAGTTTTGGCTTCTTCTTTTCTTTTTCTTTTTTTGCAATTTTGCATATGAATCAGTTGGATATAATGGACAGAGGTACTGACGCTCGTAACTTGTTGCTTGGAAAAGTGATTCCCCTTCGACTTGGTTACATAGGTGTTGTGAATCGTAGTCAGGAGGTAAGAGTTTAACGTAACAGCTCTTTTCCCCCTATTTAGGATTAGAGGGGTTTTTTAATGAGGCCATACCTTTCAAAAAAAAAGAGTTTAACGTAACAGAATTGAATATATTAGTTCATCAATTTGTATTCTGTTACTCTTTCTAAGCAGATAATTTCCGAGAACATTGTTAATGGGTTGATTTATCATTTTGTAGTTATTTTCTTAAATATTTTGCTATAGTAACTACTTTGAGATGCTCTAATGGCATTTCAGTTTTATCTTCAGAATGGTCCATTGAATTAGACATATAATGATCTTTTCATGCTATTTTACGTGGTGAGGTATTCCTGCCCATTTTAACAATTATAGCTTTCTTCTTGAGGTATCTATTTTGCATGGTTAGAAATTATCATAGCTTTCTTCTTGATGACTTCTTTTTTAATGGTTAGTCATATTTTAACAATTAGTCGTACCATGTATGCAATAGCATTGAAATGGCTACTACTGCATGAAAAAACCTTTTTCTTTACCTCCAAAATAGAAATTAGAAGTGATTTAGTGGTTAGTAAATTATTATTGTTTTGCTTCTATATGACTTCATTTTTGCCATTGTAATTCATATACTGCTTATCAGGTAGCTTATTTTCGTATTGTGCTGATAGTTTGATTGCATATCTAAACAGGATATTTTAATGAACCGGAGTATCAAGGATGCCCTTCTTGGCTCTTGCAGAGGAAAAGTTCTTCCGAAGTCGTCCAGTATGGCTGCACCAACCTTTAGCTATTGTTCATGGTTTGATTCAGTTTCCACCATCAATTTGTTCTTTTTGATATAGGTATATAATTGTCTTGCCGATCGCTGTGGTGTGACTCAGTTGGCAAATAAGTTGAACCAGGTAAAATATTTGCAACATGAATTTTCCTAAACTTTATGGAGTATAAAACACAGTTTTGAATGTTCATGCTATGTTCTAGTGTTTATCCTAGTAATCCTCCTTTATGCCAGGCTTTTGGTGGAAATCAATAGTAAACTTGCATTTCTACCCTATCTAGACTCTAGACTTTTTTGCAATTCTAGTTCAGTCTAGTTGCCCCATTGTGTATGACTAGAGACATGTATAGCTTGGATAGGGGGAATGTCTCAATTTCTTTTATCTTATTGCTGAGTCTTTCTATGCTGCTTCCAATGTAGATTTTAGTGCAACATATCAAGGCAATACTTCCTTGGTTGAAATCACGCATTAGTTCTGCACTGGTGTCTCTGGCAAAGGAGCATGCAAGTATGGAGAAATCACAGAATCAAAGGCATGCATATTTATTTGTCTACCCCGACTTGGTTGAGAAAAGTATCTGTGATAATTTTCTTATGATGAATTTATGGTTTTAAAACCTGTAGGCTGGTCAGGGAGCTCTTCTACTGAATATTCTTTCAAAGTACTGTGATGGTAAATGTTTTGCTTGGCTGTCAAAATTTTCTTATTCCTATGTTATACATTCTAGTATATTGGTAATGATGCCATATATCAACACTTCATTGGAAACAGCTTTCTCGTCAATGGTAGAGGGGAAAAATGAAGAAATGTCTACATCGGAGCTTTCTGGTGGAGCAAGGATTCAGTATATTTTCCAATCAGTCTTTGTTAAGAGCTTAGAGTTGTGTAGACTGAGATTTGCGCCTTGATATTTTCACTCTGAGGAAGTTTTAGTTAACTGGAATTTTTTTTTGTTCCATGTTTGAACTTTGAAGTTCGTTCTATTATACATCTCTTTATCTTTAGGGTGTTTCTTCATGTCGTTGTACAAGAGTTGGCCCTTAATTTCCATTCACATCATTGTACATAATTATTGGTCGTTAGTTACTATATTCTACCATTAACATTTCTGTGGCTCTGTGATGTGTGCATTTCACTACCTCACAAGTGATTTTGTGCATTATCTCTTCAAGGACAGGATAAAAAAACTGGGGAACCTTAAAAATAATGGTTATCTGGTTTCTTGATGTTAATAAGATTAATTTCTCACCTTCCCTCTTTTCTGGTAATAAAATAAAACCTTCATATTTTTTACACATCGATGCTCTGCTTCATTTAGAAAAGAAACATCAGGCAAGAGTCATACATTGCAACGCTGGAAATTGTTGATAGATAGATGCGCCTTTATACAAGTGCCTTTGTGTACATAGTTCTGCATATGCTAGTTTTGAGTTTTCTGTTAACTGATCTGTTTTACAGGAGGTTGATCCTTGTGAAGATTTGACTGATGATGACTTTCGAACTTTCATTCAAAATGCAACTGGTTCTCGATCTGCACTATTTGTACCAGATGTAAGTTCAAGTGGCTTCTAATTTAATTGCTTAATCTAAGATTTTTTAATACAAACCTTGATACCTGTTTACCTTAGTGTTGCTTGGAATTATTTATTTTTAACCTATTGTCATGATTCAACTTTTATATGTAGGTCCCATTTGAAGTACTCGTTCGAAGGCAAATAGCACGTCTGCTCGATCCAAGCCTTCAATGTGCCAGGTTCATATATGATGAGTTGATAAAGGTGATTTTATCTTCCAGACTGTCATTGTAGTTTCAAAGCTCTATCATTGGCAATCTAAGTTTTCTAACTGAATTGTTCTCTTTCCATATGAGCCATCGGTGTATTGTGAATGAACTGCAGCGGTTTCCTGTTCTGAGAAAGCATATGGACCAAGTGATTGGGAATTTTCTCCGAGAAGGCCTTGAACCATCTGAGACAATGATAGGCCATATTATTGAAATGGATGTATGCCTGTGCTATTGGGAATTTTATATTATTTTATGTTTCTATTCCTAATTCTATTACAAAATATAAACTTTGTACTGTGGATGCGCAAAATATTTTTGTGCCATTTTGACATATGCCATTCAACTGCAGATGGATTACATAAATACTTCACACCCGAATTTTATTGGTGGGAGCAAGGCTGTAGAACTTGCTAATCAGCAGATCAGGAATTCCAGGGTTGCTCTGCCTATATCTAGATCAAAGGTAGGCTTCTACCAATAGTCATTTCTCTAGTACTATTGCTACTATTAATCTTAATTTCTCTTGTTTTTCATTCTTTTTTATTTCTTGATTGACTTAATCAGGATGGATTAGAGACAGATAAAGCACCTAATTCTGAAAGAAGTGTTAAATCTCGTGCTATTCTTGCTAGACAAGTTAATGGAATTGTGGCTGATCAGGCATGAAAAAATTTGTGTTTTTGCTGCCCCTATATATGCTTCCCTTCCCTTTTGCTTTTCCAATCTTTTTCTTCTTTGTCCGTCTGTTACTGATGATAAATAACTTGCAACATTTTACTCTGTTGGAGTGCAGGGAGTCCGTCTTGTTGCAGATGTTGAAAAAGTTCCTCTGGTACTGTATTTTAGGCTATCATTTTGAATTCTTATATGATATTCTCATGTTCTGTTTGTGATTGTTGTCTAAAAGAAGGCCAATGTCGATGGTTTTCTCCCTTTCCCCCTTTTCTTTTGTCTAGGGGATTGCTGATGTGAATTTTTGGGGTGTTTCATAGCACTTAGTGTTTTAATGTAATTATCAAGCAGCATAACAGTAAATTGTTGTGTTACATGTGGGGTTTATCAGGTACAAGTGGTTCAACTTGGGGTATTTCATCTATATTTGGCGGCAGTGATAATCGCTCATCAGTGAAAGAGAACTCGACAAACAAGCACTATAATGAACCTGTTCATGACGTGGAAGAAGCCTTGTCCACGATCCATTTGAGAGAGGTGCATACACATCAGACAATCATGCAAGGATGCAATGCTAAATTAAAAAAATATATGATTATTCATTCTTGACAAGCATGCTTTTTTAATTCTTTTCAGCCCCCACCTGTCTTGAGGCCTTCAGAAGACCGTTCCGAAACTGAAGCTATTGAAATTGCCATCACCAAATTACTCTTAAGATCATACTATGACATTGTTAGGAAGAATATAGAGGACTCTGTGCCTAAAGCAATTATGCACTTCTTGGTAAGTTTTAAATCGAGTAGGTTTTCTAATTAAGTTTTCTTGTGCCTTTTGTTGTTTTACCCATGATCATGTCCTAGGTCCTGAAATTCTGAAAAGCATTGCGGTGCTTTAGTTGAGAAATTGTAAATCTATCTAGGAAAATTAATTTCCTTTTTTCACCTTATATAAGATAAGCAGCTACGTGGATTGACCTAAACAATATTTGGTGCTTTGTCAATTTCCATCCTCCGGTATTCTAATATGGAGAGAAAGCTTGCAGCATGAGTGCTGAACAAAGTTCTCTTCGTATACCCTGTTTTACTTGTACCTTTTGAGAACAGAGCTGCCTTGGTGAGAAACTTTGCTTGATATTTAAGAAGTTATGTTTCCACCAACAATTTGTGATACAATATTGACTTGTTTAGCCCAATGTTATATGAATATTGATCTGTTTGCATCCAGGTAAAGCATACAAAACGAGAGCTTCACAATGTCTTTATCAAAAAGCTTTAACAGAGCTCTGTGCTAATTGGCTTGATTTAAATTATCTGTACCTTTTGACTATTGCTTTGTTGACTGTTGAGTATCCTGTATGTCTGTGAGATCCAAAACAGAGAAAACCTATTTGAAGAAATGTTAAAGGAGCCTGATGAGATTGCTTCTAAGAGAAAACATACTCGAGAGACACTCCGAGTTCTTCAACAGGCATTCAAGGTTTGTTTTCTTTACTTGCATATCATCATGTCATTAATTACGTGACAATTTTGCTTTTTTTTGTTATTTTTACTAAATTACAACATTAAGTGCATGCAGCAAAGTTTATTGGTTTTCTTTTTAATACTTTTTAAAAATCTTTTTGGATAGACATTGGACGAATTGCCGATGGAAGCTGAAACAGTTGAGAGGGGTGGATACAGTCTGGATTCTGATCCAACAGGCCTGCCAAAGATCCATGGACTGCCAACATCATCAATATATTCCACTGGTGGTTCAAACGATACCTTTACAGCTTCTCTAAAAAACCCCAAATCTCGCAAGTCGTCTCACTCCGGTGAGCTGTCGATGCACTCGTACGCTAACACAGATTCAAATGGAAACGGGCGGAGTTACATCCCAGGACTCTATCCGACAGTTGATTTCTAAGATGGATGAATAGGTAAGCGTGCATTTTGGTTCTAGATTCTTTCATCAAATCTGGATGCATTATTATATTCATTTGATTGCTCAGTCTATTTTCTCCTTCGGAATCCCTCCGATCAAAGTCGGCGAATGTCATGTCGGTTTTATCCTCTATCATTAGATTTCTGCTAGTCAGCTATCATAATATAGGGTTATAGTTGCATTGTTTATAGTTTCAGAAAGAACAATGGGAGTGAGAAACCTGTTTTTTGGGGATCAAAATTCAAATGGTATTCTTTTTGCAATCTTTTATTCATTTAGTATATCATATTTGTTGACATGAGCAAGGAGTAGCTGCCAAGTACCAACTGAATTCACAACCATTTACTTATGAAATAAATATGATTTTCTGTTTTTCTTTCACATTTAAGTAATGGGTGACAATCCAAATGATACTTTTTACAAGGGTAAACTACATGGTTGGTTGGTCCCTTTGTTTTTGGGTTGTTTAATTTTGGTCAAATATTTTGAAAAAGTTGCGTATTAGTTAATTATGTTATAGTTTATAACATTTTGGTCATTGGGTCGTTAACTCCCTTTAGTGTCATAATATTACACATTAGTCATTAGGGTTTATTTTTAATTTTACCCATGAACTTTAGATATAATATCAATTTGACCCTTGAACATTAGCTAAATCTCTGTCCCCAGCTGTCTCTCACCACTGATGCTCGCCATTGACGACTATTGAACCTAAAATTTACAATCCGACCACTTTTGACCTTCTCAATGTGCATTGTGTCCGTTTCACCAAAAAATATCTTGAACTTCACAAATCTATCTAGATTAATCAAGTTCAAATTATTTACTAATATATTTAATAGTGTTTTATTTTTAGTATTTTTAATATTATCATAATTTTACATTATTAATATTTTAATTTTTCTTTAAATATTACATAAAAATCAATTAAATTCTCCATCTTTCTAAAAATATCGATTAAGTCCTTGAGCTTCTTAAAAAATAATATTATCTTTTTGCCACATTATTCGCATTTAAATTGTCATGTCAGTTCAATTAACGATCACATCAAACACAATAATTGTAATTTTTGTTTGTCAAATGTCAATTGATATAATTTCCGAGTTCAAAGGTCTAATTAGATATAATTTTCATAGAAAAACTAAATTGATTAATTAATACGAGTTTGGAATAAAAGTATCCCTTTAATCTTTATAATTTTAACTTTAATATTATAATAAGTATAGTATGGATATCTATATATATTCATTTAATCTGTATCAATTTAAATGACACGTACTACAGATCTATGGTTTAAAAAGACCCCATTTTGATCTAAAGACTGAAAATATTTTGACCCTCTTATCCAAGTGTATATATATATATATATTTGAAAGTGTAATGGTATATTTTGAACTTCTACAATAGAGTCTCTCCTCTTTCCCTGTGAATAACCAAAAGAGACGGCACGGTGGAAACTTCACAGAATCAAATGGGAAGATGTCACAAAAGATGTGAGATTGATCAATCTCCAACTCATCGGACAATCGCCGATCTTGTATCGAAAAATGTCACTGATCTCATCTTGAATATAGGAGAGGAGAATGAGGATGAAAATCAGAGATTGATTCCACCAACCCTTATTCATCCTCATTAACCCTCCCTGATTAACCATATTTATAATTGAGAGGAGAAAAAACGGCTAAGCAGCCTCAGGAATTATGATTATAAATGTTAAAGTGTGAGTTTCGTTCTTTACTCCTAAATTACATAAACTAGTTAAACTGTATCTCGCAATTATTTACACAATGAGCCATATATGTACAGTTGCCAAACGAACTCGGGTTATTACAACAAAGTTTGACGTCTGCCTTCATACTCACCTTAATACAAGAAAGGAATTTACTTAGCTTTCTGAAGTGACACCCGAGTTATCCCCGTTGGATGAAGATACAACAACTGCAGTCCCAATGACAAACTCCGGCTCATTGGCTTCCGCATCGCTCTGATAAACAACAAAGTTAGGATATAACTCAGATGGAAACAAGCGATCAATACTTACTAGGGGTGATAATGAGCCTGACCGGCTCGCGTGCTACTCGGGCTCGGCTCATTCAAAGCTCGGCTCGAGACCTTAACAAGCCAAGCCGAGCCAAGCCGACCCAAGCTCGGCTCAAAAAGCTCGTGAACAGGCTCAGGATAATTATATAAATATTATATATATATATATGTTACATATACACTGAAAGTAATCTCTTTAGCAAAAGAAAAACAATAATATAAATTAGGGGAAAATTCATTAAAAATAAATTAACTAAAATAAATTGGGCACTATTTTCCCCTTCCCCGATATTGAATTTCGTTTTAGTGTTGGTTATGAAAGAGTTTTTTAACGAGGCCCTATCTTTTATAAAAAAATTATAGCAAAATTGTCCATTTTGAGTCGAGCCGAGCCTAACGAGCGTCGAGCCCGAGCCGAGCCCAGTAGTATTATTTCCGAGCCGAGCTTGAGCCTAAAATTTCGAGCTCGCCGAGCCTCGAGCCCGAGCCCAATAACACTATTTCCGAGGCCACTCGGCTCGTTATCACCCCTAAGCCTACAACCAATGTTGTACTTAATTAGCAATACCTGTTCGGTAGTCTTTGCAGTCGGATACTGGACTGCTACTGCAGGGACCTTTGACAGGTCTCTCAAAACACCCTGCAAATCACAACTCCCCAAGTAAATAAGGAAAGAATTACATGTGATTATTGAATTATATCTTTTCTAAGAGTTATGGGATTCTAACTTTATGGCCTGTCACCATATATATATATATATATATATATATATATATATATATATATATAATATTAAGATCATCAGACAAGGAAATTCTAAAGGTTTACTCATAGGCTTTTGATGAACTTCAAGGTGTGCTTACTGCTTACCAATAGTTTGGTACTCAAGCCCATTTACAATGTTGTTCCCTAATTTCGAACTCACCATCAATTCAAAGCTTAAGATTGGAGCAATATCAGAAGTAAGTTTTTCAAGCCTAATCATGAAACTGATTTCTGAAGGGACAAGTTCCCTCCAAGCATTTCCTTGATTAATGTCCAGAAATTAACAAGTATTCTTCTAGCTGTTCATCTAACCACCAACAACCTAATGGAACAAGCGGTTCAAGCTCCTTGTTGACACCTCAAGGACCTCGAACCCCCCAAAAAAAAAATGTTCATCTAACCAGTAAGTTTCCTAATATTCATTCACATAAGAAAGTAATTTAAATTAACTTTGCTTCACATAAATAATTAATTTAGACAACTTATTTTTTAAAATTAGAACAATTAAACAAAATTTGCTTTTACCATAGGTTTCCATCCACCTTAACTTTAAATTTTTTAACCTTTAGTAATCATTACTTGACATGTCTAATAAGGTATCTGCTTGACTGATTATAAATAAGCTTCACACGATAATGAGTCGTACTTTTGAGATATACCTTCCTACCAATTACAAAAACGAATAATCATAATCTTGTGTACTTAAATATCATTAGAATCACAGAATATGTCATTAACAACAAGTTATATGTCAATCATCTCAAAAAACGATATTTTGTGTTTGCATGCATTTAAACGAGGAATAGACTTATGAACATTTTTTTTTTCTGGTTTTGACAAACCTTATTTGCCCACATGAGTCCACATGCATTGCAAAGTGATCTTGGGCCAGCAGGCCCACGACGCATCATAGGAGTTTTCTTAGAACTGATTCCACAGTGTGAGCATCTACACAGGAAAATTATGCAATAAAGAAGAGAGCCTACAGAAATTCCTTTTATTGGCACATAAAATATGATGGGTGGAGGAGAACAAACTAAACTAACATCTTGAAGTGATTCATAATACCAATTCAATGGTAACATAAAATAAAACAATAAAAAAAAGAAGCTAAATGATCGTAGAAAAGGCTACTCACAAAGTTTCTTGCATGCTCTCGTCTTGTCCAGAACCTGGTGTTCCATTCCAGCCTGAAGAAGCTGAGGCTACTTCATCAGAAATTGCCTTGGATGATGTGAACTGACCCTTATTACGCTGCATCCTAACAAACCACAACAAGCATGTTAGACAACAGCATGATGAACAAGCTCCATGCGAAGAAAGAAGAATGTGGGAAAAGAAGAGAAACCGATCATTGGATTTTGGAATACCTGAGAGCCACTTCTTTGCGCACCGTATAACGGATTTTCTTATCAAAGCACCGCTCTTTTCTCTTCTCACGGAACCGGTTTAAAGAAGCAGCTCTATGTGGCTGACTTGACCTCCCAGGAAAGTCACCCAATCCCTAGGAGAATGTAATAAAAGAAGTAAAAAATCTAAATAAAACAAAACAAATCTTCCTTAAAGAATCAGTCACGAGATAACTAGGATGATTGATCTAACACACACCCTTTGAACAACAGGAACTGCCCCCAAAGCAGGAATGCCTGAAGGGATTTCGCATCCACCTAGAAGTAACAAAACTGCTTGTACCTGAAAAAAAAATCAAACACTTCTTTACTGAAACAGCAAGTTATAATGGCAGCCACTGTACTTCAGCCACTACAGTTCAACATTCAATTGTGTTTAGACGATCATAAAAACTCCATGTCATTCTTCATCATAATCACCTAGGATTAAATTGTTACTGTACACAAATTACTATGACTTCTTGTTACTTATTAATATCTTAAACTGCAAGCAAAAATAGCATGCACTTCAATCCATCCAATGCAGCTTCACATTCAATACATCATTACGTTTAAATATTCAATTAAAAGCTCCATGTCAATCTAATAACATAATCACCTAAGATCAAACAGTACACTTGAATTTACAGAACTGACCCCTGAAAAGTAAGAAATTGAAAGACACTCGGAAGGTGTAATTGTAATTAAGAATGCAACTTTCAAACAGCCACAATGCAACTGCAGCTAAATGTAACTTGAATAAGAAAATGAAAAATAATGAAAACGAGAATACCTTAACAGAAGCGTCTCCAATTAGCCTTTCACACAAAAGGGGGGAAATTAAAAGCAATAAAAAGAAAATTAATGGGAACCAGATAAGTTTCTTTAACACGAAGCATCATTAATGAACAAATGTCCAGCAGATCAAGTGGATATAACTTACTAAACTAGAACAAAGATATGTATATTGAGGAGAAATGAGAGGCCCTTTCTTCATTTGTGTAAAGGCAATAATGCCATAACCCATCACATTACTTTAAACAAAGTGATCGAGTAATTGACAGCATAAACCAGAACATAGAAGCAAAAACCAATTTTATGCAGCTAAATTATAATTAAAACACAACAGGCCGCTACATAATTATACAAATTGACTAACAAAACATCAATTCATCCAATTAACCCAAACCTGGATGCAAAAAAGTAAACATGTATAGGGAAAAAAAGCTTAAAAACTATACTAAAAAGAATACTGATCAAAACTTAAAAAGCTAGCAGGAGGGAAGAAAACCGAACCTTGTCAGGTGCAACCGAATCAAACACATAAACTTCTCCTTGAAACGAGAGGGTGAGCTGATTGGCGCTAGCATTGCCGTGAACGGCTGCTAAATCGGGTCTTTGACCATAAAGATTGGCATGAGAAGCTTCTTCCATGCCATTATTATTAATAACCGCAACAACGCCACCGCTGCCGCTTTCTTGATATCCGATCTGAGGGTTACCCGCCGACTCTTCATCTCCTCCGCCAGGAACGTCGTCGTCCTCTTCCTCTCGGTTTTGTAGCATGTTCATTGCACCTGAACCGTACATTGATGTTGGCTGGTGATTCGAATCCGCGATTCCTTTCGCATAGAAATCACCACAAAATTTGACTAAAAATGTATATTAAAAAATGGAAGAGAGTAAAAATGCTCTCAAAAAGGGAAACGAAGGAATCAAATAAACCTTAGAGGAAAATTTCAATTAAAAAAATAATTACTTAATTTAATAATGGGAAAATGATTTCAAAAGTATCGTTGGGAGTTTAGGAAATTGTTAATTAAAATATGAAGCAATTGGCGAGGAGAAGAAGAAGATTGAGGGATATTTACGCTCTATGCCATTGGCATGGAGAGCGAATGACAACTCGGTTGAGGGACTCACTGAGCCAAAGGATAGATTGGATTTCCGGAATCGAATAGCCAATTTAGGGCTCAAAGGGCAATGATTAAACAACGGCAAGTTGCATCATGTCACAGTCACTGGCACTAAATATCCCTCAATATCAATCATTAATATTGATATATAAAATTGAATATAACAAAATTTAATTAATATATAAATAATTGTGATTAAAAGAGTATTAAATATTATAGACTGACCTTATGATAATTTTATAAGAGATAATTATTGGGTTTATTTCTCAATATAACAAAAAATAATAATTTCCAATATTGGCTTAGAATAAATTTATTAAAAATAATTTAACTTTGTTAAAATTAAATATTTTATCAATAATTTTTAAAATACGTGGTTAAAAATTTTTAATTGATATATTTCTTTTTTAAGTTACGAATTAATTATTCATTAAAAACAAATTTCTTTTTTTAGGTAAGAATTATTTAAAAAAAACTAAAATTAAATATTTTATTATTTTTGGGAAGGAAGAAACCTTTTGTAATTTAACTCTAAAAAGCATGATTTTGAGTTATGAAATTCGCTTAATGATGACAAAAGCATGATTTTGAGTCACATCCCTACCCCAAAAAAACAACGACCCTGAATAATTCAACTCTCGCCAAATCTTGATCGTCCTAAAAAAAATTCTTTTTCGAAACCAGAGTTATTTCAAGACTAGAATGATATTTATTATTTTTTAGTTATTAAAAAATTAAAAAATAATAAATATATAATATCTTATAATCACATTGACCGGTTCAAAAAAATGTCAATAAATTTAAATTAAGTATTATAAAAAAAATCACATCATCATTTGAATTGAAATGTTAATAGCATTACTTATTTGTGCTACTAATAATATTATGGAAATAAAAAGTTATATATATATATATTTGAATTAAGTTTGGATCATAATTTTGTAATAATGGTTTTTATTTGAATGAATATAAAGCAATATATTTAAAGAATAAAATAGTAGTGATAATATTTCAAGGTATAAAAGGAAAGTACTAAAGGGGCGTTTGGTTCACGGAATATAACACTACTCTTAGAAATATGATTCTCGGAATGATTCATTACCTGACATATTACTGAGAATATTACATTATCTTGTTTGGTTTGTTTGGCAGAAATATAAAATTACAGTATTTGGTTGGTGAATTATAAGATTGCCGGAATATATAATTTACAAAATTATCCTTGTGATATATTTTCTTTTTAACAAGTTGAAGTTCTAATATTGAAGTAAAAATATTTACATAAAAATTCATAGGAAATATATTTTTCTATTATTTTTAATTTATATACTTTTCTTTTACAAAGTTTTTACACAAATAATTTATCATATATTTTCTAATGTCATAGTACAATATTATATATTTGAATATATGCATACACAACAGATAAATTAATTTTGATTTATTATAATTATACATTTAAAAATACAGAAAAAATTCAAATACATAAACTTCTATAATAATTATTATATTCACCACTAAATCAAACATACTAATAGCTAACTATAAATATTATATTTATGTTTTATTACTCAATTTACATTATTTTTTAAATCTAAAATTTCAAACATTATTTATAAAGTGTTCTAAAATTGAATAACACTTTTTTTCTATTTAAATAAAATAATATTATTTTTAGACAAGAAATAATGTTAAAAATTATTTTTATTACTTTTTATCATTTATTTATTTTTTAATGATGAGTGTGATTTAGATATTTTTTATGCAACAATTTATGTCGTGCAAAAAAATTATTTTAACATATCAAAATAAACAATATTGTTGGGAAAATAAAAAAAAGTGATTTACATGAATAAAACACATAATTTCAAGGGTATTTTAGTTTAAGGTGGTGAAAATTGTATGACATGGGATAAAAAAGTGTAATATTTTTCCATGAAAGGAATGCTCCTAAACCAAACGTGAGTATATTAACAAATTATTTTTTTGATAATAATTTTTTCCGGAACCAAATATCCCCTAAAAGCAAAGGTAAATGAACGAGAGCCGAAGAGAGAAAAGAGGTGATGTGTGGAATGGTCATCATTGGTTGGGCATACATCCCACCGCACAAAATAATTTCCTTTCCTCTAGCACGTGCTGCTGGGGACGAACCCTCTTTTACACTAAGCCAACCCAACCACCAAATGATTTTTAATTTATGAAATTTTCCTATAAAGAGCCAACACATTGATGCCAAGGTAGAAGGATATCATAAGATAAAAAAAAAAAAAAACAGACATTCAATACAATACAATGAATGTAGAAGAAGAGGTGGAGCGACTCAAGGAAGAAATCCAAAGACTTGGTCACATCCAACCTGATGGTTCTTACAAGGTTTCATTTCTTCTTTTTCTTCTTCTTATTATTATAATTATCTCATTTCTTTTTTTTTTTATCTGGATCTGGATTTGGGGTGCTTT
The DNA here is from genome assembly GCA_019671005.1 of Hibiscus mutabilis. Classification (NCBI taxonomy): domain Eukaryota; kingdom Viridiplantae; phylum Streptophyta; class Magnoliopsida; order Malvales; family Malvaceae; genus Hibiscus; species Hibiscus mutabilis. Next base: position 29,129,797 of record CM033747.1, on the reverse strand, counting down.
AACATTTCCAGTTAGATTCATTCCCTAATGTTGAACTATGAAAACAAAGAAGGAAAAAAAACATGGTTTGGGAATGAAAACTGCTAAAACATTTATTGATAATATACGTATAACAAACATGTCCATCAAGCTTGTTACAAATTTCACTGTCCGGTTGGATTCTCCGAGAAGGGCTAGTCCAATCTCGAAACCGTTCCTCGTTTATCTTTGTTCTACTCAATCCATTCTGCAAAACAAATGGAATACACAGCTTTTTGTAGTTCATGGGCTAATTCCACCAGTTGATTTCTTCTAAATTCAAGTAAATAACCTTCGAAAATCGTAGGGAAAGTATTCCGGTCAATATCATACATGACTACATCAATTCACCATTTGCATTGCATTGAGATTTGGAGTTTGATGGTCATTAATGCATATTTATTTCCTGCTTCCCTTATTTTCTAAGAATCCTAGTCTTTTTTAAAAGGCGTTCATAACCAACATTGTTTTAGGCATGCTCACATCATCTGAAACTAAAATGCCAAAGTTGGATGATCTGGGTTTTCCCCATTTCATTTTTTGATATATATGTTGCTACAATCTACTTTTGTTTTTCCAGCACAACTATATAATATTTGTTGTTTGTTTGATGTGTTCAAGGTCACATTCGGGGTGCTATTCAATGATGATCGATGTGCAAACATCTTCGAGGCACTAGTTGGGACACTAAGAGCGGCAAAGAAACGTAAAGTTGTTACATATGATGGTGAATTATTACTCCAAGGAGTTCATGACAAAGTGGAAATTACTCTCAAAGCTGTACCACCCGCAGCAGCCAACTAATGCAGTTCCAAACAAATAAATTGCAATTATAGTTTTGCAGAAAAAGTTTGATGGATATTCTATGTATGTTTTTTCAATGTTAAAGTGTTTTGAGTGCATAACAATACTTTTGAATACTCTCTTATAAAATTTTCCAGTGTGTACACCCAGATTTGTATGTTTTCTTTTGGTTATGTTCAAAGTTTGACATCTTCCTAAAATGTAAAAGCTTTCATTTTCAATTTGAAGGTTCTGAGTTCAGATCTTGATAAAGGAGAGTGGGCTTATAGGGAGTGAGTTACCACTATCTGTGTAATAAAATGTTTGTTGGACCTCCAAATTCCATCAATGTTACCTGGACTTAGGCAGAAGGGCAGAAACAGGTATGTGCTCCGTTATCTAAAAAAACTTCATATACCTTGCCCACGTTCAAATGTGTCATGAACAAGGGTTACTTTAAGAAAAATGAATAATTCAGGTAACATAGCATTTCATAACTATAAAAAAAAACATTAAAAGCTATTATAAGAGAGACAGGACCTGACATCTTTCTATTTAGCATAAATAGGAATACTGCGAGAGAGGGAGGGAATACTGCATTACTGATTACCTGAGATGCCTATTTATTGTCTAATGTACAGATGGACAAGGCCATGTAAGGGTGATCTAAATCTTCACTAGGAAGGATGAGCCATTCTAAGAAATATCAGTATTGATGTTTGCTAACACATGCATTATGAATTATGCCTGAAAGCCCATCTTCTATACTAAAAAACATATCAATGCAGGATAAATTTTTAATACTTCATCAATATCCAAACCTCAGAGCTTGAATTTTATCTTTAATAGGTACTTGAAAGAATCCATCATATAAAACTTGATAAAAAAAACATCTACCGAGTATTTTCTGCTTAATTTTGTATGTACTCCAGCCTAAGTTTATTTTCAACTAAAGAGTTCCACAACAAAAATTCCAAGAGAAAAATCTAAGAGCGTGTGAATTCTCTGCTTTGTGTGTGTGTGGGGGTTTATATATCAACACATACTCATCTAGTACCAAAATTGTAATTGAATGTTCATTTGAATTGCACTTTGTGAATTCTTAGGATGGATTTAAGCTCACTAAGAGCCATAGGGTATGTGGATGAAAATAACAACATAACATTTTGTGGATGACCCTCATCACCAAGCCAACTAACCATAGTCAAAATAAATTCTTATCAGTGGTTATAAAAGAAGTTCAAAACTAGACAGTAGAAGAAGGATAAAATAGAAAACGGTGATCTCCATAAGACATTCACTACAGATCATTTTGTAAATGATTAGAACCAAATTAGTGTCCCAAAGAGCAGGCCTTGCATATATGGCTAGACTAGTGTACAGTGCATGAAAAATAAAAGGAAGAAAAGCAGTTAAATGGGCAACAGCTTCTGTTTTTCTTCTCCTTTCATGAAAACATTAGGTTTAAATGAAAGATTTCAGCATGATGGACCAGTGAGGATGAATGCTTGTAGGAGGCTCTGAGCGGCCTGGGTTTGATCAGGTGTCCCAGATATAACAACAATCCTGTCACTTGTTCCTATTTGAGGTTCATTCACTATGACCTTGGCACCAGAGATCTGATTGATGTACACCAAAGGAAAAGTTTCTATTTACTTAAGATCAGATATCTTATAGATATTGTACATTGACATCAATAATGGTATCTTGGTTAGGGAAGATACTTAGATATTTTGTTCTTTTAATTTGCTAATTCTTTTTTGCATGCATGATAAACTAATAATCCAAAAGGTGTATCAAACTCAATGTAAGACTAAGTTTTCAAACATATTAAGAGTTTCAATTTTGTTGTTGTTGTTGTTGTAGAAGTCAAGGTACAAGGATTGTTCTCAACTGTTGTAAATATGGGAGTTTGAACAGACTATTTTAGAATATGTTATTAAATTGAGGTTGTATCGGCATCAGTGACTAATTGCAAAAAATGGTTTCACTTTTTAAATTGTTAAAGGGGCATGATTTGTCGAAAGCATGCTAAAATAATGACTTTTAGGAGTTTCTATACAGTTTAATTGAAGATAAATGTCTAACAAGGGAGCTTTTGTCTGATGGATGTAATGAAAACATTTTACGTTTGATTGCCCTTTTAGTCTCATAGTTATGTGGTTTGATTTTTGCTTTTCAGGTAGTGTCGTCTTAAGTTCATCAAGTTCTCTCAAGAGTTTAGTTGTTTAGATTGTGCTTGTATAATTCTCAGTAGAATTAGGAGCAGAACCACTCTAAACAACTAAATACTATTCCAAACATCTTTTTTGAACAATGACAATAAAATAGTGCATGGATAGTTAAAAAAAATATTACCTCTCTTAAGCGAGCTAGATTGCGACCATTCTCACCAAAAACAGAGTCAATAACATTCTCAGGAACTCTAATCTCTACAGTTGTATTTGTTACAATAGCATATCTGTTTCCGCTGCAAACATGAGAAGAAAAGAACATTTCTTATGAGATATTGTCCAAAAGCCCTCCTCTATATTCCACACTCCTTTATTAGGCCTCATATAACACCATTAAGTATAGCAATAGAAGATCAACATCAATCACCAAACCTAACTCATTATCTTTTTAACATACAAATTTTGCGGTAAGCTACCAACCTGCCAAGTTCTAGTCCACCTCTAAAAGAATTCAATCCTCTTCCACTATCTGTGATGCCCCTTGGATTCAATCCCGTAGCCATCTGAAGGTAAAATCCAGCTACAGGTAAGTAGAATTGTGCAACAATTCAATTCCAGTACATATGCTTGTGTTCATGAGTGAGACTAAGGTGCATGCATGTACACACTCTCATCTAAGCGAGAATGAAAAGAAGCCTACCTCTGATTTCCACAATCCTGGAGAATGAGGGCGATCTGAACTATAGGATAGTCCAAAGGGATTTGTGCTATTCATTGCCAATGAAGTATGCTGACTAAGACTATGAGAAAAGCCACTTGATGCTTGCAACTCGAGAGGGGAATTATCCAACAATCTTTCATAAGGACTGGTCTCGATTAAAACTGAGGAAATGCTTTTTGCTCTAGCAGTTTTCAGTGAGGTAGAAAATAGGTTATCTCTTAGTTTACCAGTCACATGATACACAGCATCTTTTACATTCATATACCCTCCTGAAATCTGTTTTAAAAAATACTATCAATTAAGCAACTCATGTCTTATGAAACATCAGGTTCATATCATTTTCAAAATCTCTTACGATAAAGCATAGCAGTAAATTAAGTGAAAATGTATTTGCAATGTAAATATAGGTCTTCCCTCGGCCAAAATCAGAATACCTTGAAACAGCAAGGAATACGTTAGAATAACTGTTGTCATAACATGAAATAATTGCGGGATAATTTATGTTATAAACAGATCATGCTGTCATGATTTCCTTTTAACTTTAACCCGTGCAATATTAGAACCATTTGTTCATATTTCCAAGAAATAACTCTTCGATTAAAATTTTGGAAAACAAAGAAAATTTACTACTTTTTTGCAAAGATTTCCTTAAAAAAGAACTAGTTTTATATCAGTAAGAATATTTAAAATAATTAACAAGAGCTCCAGCGCACCTGTACCACTTGATCATTTTCACTGACACACTTAGGGACTTGGTCAGTTCCCAAAATCCGAATGCTGGTACCAGTCACTTTACGCATTTCAGAAATTGTTGCCCCTCCTTTTCCTAACAGACAGCCAACTTCGCTTGAAGGAACTACAAGCCAGGCAGTGACATTTGAACCCTTATCTGAGCCTGAATCTAGACCTTTTTCAATAGAAGCCTCATAAGCTCTTACAAAAACAAGGACAACAGCCTTTTGTGCTGCAGAATATTGAGATTCCAGGTTCTAAAAGATATCAAACCAACGGGAGCATATCAGTAACAAAAATAAAATAACAACTTTAAGCATATGTATAATGTCATAGAAGATCACAACTTGACTGACCTCCGATGCAGTAACGGTAACCAACCGTTCACACAATCAGTGAATGTAGCTCCAATGGCAACAGTAGCTCCTGTGTCACTTTGAAGGGCCTTAATAATTGCACCACCCTTTCCAATAACACCCCCAACCCTATCATTGAGGCAAAGAATTTTGAAAACCACTTCCTGCTGCAATGTTTTAGTATCCAAAGGAGAGGCCTTCTCGGACTTCAGGGACAAAGGATAAACTCTGGTGGCAAAACTGGTAGGGCCAATGGGTATACTAGGTACCAGGGTACCACGCTGTGAAAGATGATCTACTTGCAAATCAGGAAAATCCTCATGTGAAACCGCATCAATATGTCTATGAAATAATTCTTGAGGAAGAACACCAATTGGTCTGTGCAATGGGTCCTGGGAGACCACCTCCATATGTCTATGAAAAGTCTCCTGAGGAAGTACCTCCATAGTTCTGAGGAAATTCTCCTCATGAAGTAAGTCATTCGGTTTGGGAAAAGTCTTCTGAGGAATTACCTCAATAGGCCTGCGTAAAGTCTCTGGTTGAACTGGTTCAACGCTTCTCTTTTCACTTACCCTTGTTTTATTGACAGAAGGACAATCTTGGAGGCAATATGAGACAGCAACAAGCGCTTTCTTTACGGCTAAAACAGCTCCTTCAATCTACAAAATATACACAGAGGAACAAGAATGGATATTCTATTCAAGTATAACAAAAAAATTAACAATAATAAGCAAAAGCTTTAGAAAGTGTGAGGATTGTACAAAGTTAGATTGCATAGTGAATTCAACAGATTCCCACTTTCAGAATATTTTCATATTAGGTGCAGTGTTTGAGTGCTACTGGCTTAATGCAATGATTCATGACATTGACAGAAGAAAATTCCTTAAATAATTACCATGATAAGGATGGCACATGTTACTTGTTATCAACACCCTAATAAACCAAAACTGCCTAAAAGCACTAACCAACTAATGTATTCTAGGTTTTCCAATGAAGAAACTTTTATGAGCTAACTGAACTAGGGAAATTTAGATTCTTAACTTATACAATGTAAAAGAAAAACAACATTTTTAGAATACAAACCTGAAGTCAACAAACCTCAAGACCAGGAAATAGAAACCCTAATTAAAGAACTCACAGTATAAACCTCTTACCTCCACAATCTCCTCGGTAGAGCTGGCACAGGCCCGTAGCTTATCCGTCAAAATCCTAATTTTGGTCCCAGTATCTTCCCTTATCTTCTCCACTACTTTACCTCCTTTCCCTATAACGCCCCCAGCTTGCTTAACCTCCGCCAACAACCGACAAGAGACCATCCCCAAGGCCGCTCCATTGCTCTCCGCCGCCACCTCCAGGATCCTCTCGAACACCCTCAGCAGCGCTTCCTGCGCCTTGGACACTTCAATTTCCTCAACTCCACTACCGTCACCGTCGTCGCTTCCAAGATTCAGCATAATCTTGGTATTAACAGCGCTGGGGCCTATGATGGTAATAACCCGGTCAGGGCTTTCGGCCGGGGCATCCTCGATTCGCATCTTGGTACCGGTAGACTGTTGAAGCTGCTTGATGACGCTACCTGACTTGCCGATGATGCCTCCGACACGGGACACGTGGCAAAGGAGACGGAGGGAAGTGTGGCCAGGAGGAGTATGGAGAGTAGCAGGGGGAGGCTTGGAACGCTTGGAGGGTCCGTTAGAAGAATGGGTCGGGTCGGGCACGGCTCGCTTTATTGGTACAGAGAAGAAGGTGCTGCCCATGGCAAAACTAATTTACGTAGATTAAAACAAAACAGCTTTATAGTACTGATAATTAACCAATTAATTAATCAATTGATTGATTGGCTAATTAACCAATTAATTAATCAATTAAATTGATATTGTCATGTTTTTTTCCTTCTCGTGTTGTTGGTCTGCCCGGAAAGAAGCTGAAAGGAAAACTCAGAAAAAGTGGAAGGGAGAGGAGGAGGAGGTTTTGGAGTTTGTTTGAAGTAGCACATGCGCTGAAAATTGAGGTAAAAGCTACGGCCGTAGGTGATACGTCGTCGTCTCCACGGGAGTTGTTGGCGGCTGGATTTTCAAGGGCACTTGGATCCAACGGTTTGTGTTGAATGGATTTTTCTATTTCACCTTCACCCACCAACGTGTTTACGTGAAAGATATATATTCTTAATCTTTTTTATAATGCACGTATCTTATAAATAAAATAATTTAATTTTTTAAAATAAATATTATTTACTTTTTTATTATAATCGTTTGTTGGGTTTTAAATTTTGAATAATTATTTATTATATTGGCTGTGAAAAAATCATAAGCAGGATGATTTTATGATTTAAAATTTAAAGATTTATTGTTAAATTTAGAATTTATTATTAGAATTTAAAATTTAAGGTTACAATTTAAATATCTAATATTATTGCTTTAAATCTTAAATCTTAATCTAACTCTAAACTCTAACTTTTGACCATTAACCTTAATTTAAAACTTCTAAACTTTAAACCGTCAACTAAGACTATAAATCCTGAAATCAATCTGCTTATATAAATTTTTTCGAAGTTAATATATTAATTAATTTCCCTTTAAGTTTATAATTAAATCCTTAAAATATGTAATATATTCTTTTATTTCATCTAGTTTAATCATCAGACAACACGTTAAAAACTCATTAAAATTTAATGTAAGATATATTAGAGAAAACATGCATCACAATAAATGTATTTGTATATTTTCTTTGTAAGAATAACTTTGATTTAGTCGATTTAGTTTTGACGCAATGGCAGGTCACTTGATTGACATCTTTTTTTCTTTTTTTTAGGTTGTAGGTTCAACGCTTATTAAGATTAAATTTTTTTCTTTTTCTCTTTTAAGTAGAAAATGTTTAAAAAAATTGACTTAAGGTTTAATGGATAATTTTGTCCGTATAATAATTATAAATCAACAATATTATCCCTCCCTTTTAATTGCATCAATTTAGCTCATATAGTATTTTAAACTCAACAATGTTATCTCTCATTTTTTAATTTTATCAATTTAGCCCTAAAATTCTTAAATTGCATCAATCTCGCCCTTTGTTGACTAACAAAACTGTTATCACCAGTCGTCCTTTTCCATGTCAGTCGCTTTGTCGTTAAATAATTAACAATGTCTGAGTTAGCATCACCATATGTCTTTTTAATAAATTAATGACATCCAATAAGATGATGACGAGTCAAATTTAATGACGTGACAATAAAATTGGCATGTATATTCTTTTAAAAAAATATGTAATTTTAAATTAAGCAATTAATTCTAAAAATCTTCAATTGTATTATCACATCATCAAAACTGACATGTCATCATCGATACAAAAATATAATTGACGATAACGACGGATGAGGAAGTAGATAGCAGTCACACATGGGCGAAACTACATGGGGGTAGGGCTCCCCACCCCCAAGATTTTTTTTCAACTTTGTCCCCTATTTAAATTTTGTAAAATTTGGTTTTATTTATGAATTTGCCCCCTCCACTTTTAAATATTTATATTTTACCTCCCAACTTTAAATCCTGGCTCCATCCCTACGGTAACATACATATAATTTAATGGCCATAGCAATCAATGACAGTCAAAGAGTAAGATTGATATAATTTATGAGTTCGAATGTTAAGTTGATGATTTTTTTTTGAAAAAAAGTGTTAAAAACCCCTTAACTAACCCGGATCAAGAATAACCGAGCGTGTTAAGGGGAAAGGAGTACCTTTTTTTAGCAACATTGTTGCTTATAATAGACTATGAGGGCTAAATTGACATAATTAAAAAGAGCGGCAATATATATATATATATATATATATATATTTATGTAACTCTTAAAATTTAAGGGTAAACTACATAAATTTGTCACTGAAATATGAGTAAATTTCTCTTTTCAGCACTGAATTTTTAAAAGTAACGAAATAGTCACTAACGTTATCGTTTTATAACAAATCAGCCACTCTATCATCAACTCCCAGTAAATTGATGATGTAACAGGTTATCAAAGAGGTAAAAATCTAATTTTACCCCTAAACTATCACTAAAATATCAACTTGGTCCTTTAAAACTTCAAAACTTTCTTTAAACCTCAATTCTCTCCCTTTACACTCCCACCTTTTTTTATCTAAAATTTTCATTCCTCCCCCACTTCCTCACTGTCCAAACAAGGAAATTAATGAGGAAAAACTCTTTCAGTTCACTGTCTTGCATAGTTTCATTATCGTTGTTACTCTCGATTAGTCGACGTCAACTAAAGGGTCGAGACGATCTATTATTTTTTTAAAATGGTGATAATCAAAATATTGCAATATATGTAGTGAGAGTTTGGAGAACAAATATTTCAATTTTTTTTATAAAAACAGTTTATATTTGTTTAATAGTTACATATAAATATATTATATGAAGTGTATAAATAAAAAAACAAAGACGATAAAGAAATAAAAATGTCAATCACAATATTCTAAAAAAAAAAACTTTGATACACAAGCCGTACAAACTTTAGTTTACATATTACAAAAATACTACTCGTCTCATTATGATAAATAAAAATAAAATCCTTTTAAGTAAAAATGCCGGACTCGTGTGTTTTGTTTGTTCCCCATTCAACAACCGACACGTGGCAATGGAAAGTTCAGTTGGCTTGAATGGCAGGTGAAAGTATCCCGCTTTCCCCAACGAACAACTCAATCACTGAGAAAACAAGGAATTCCCCATTCATTAAGAGATTCGAAGAATGTTTCACTAATTTGATTTCTTAGGGGTTTTCTCAGATCACAGGGAAAAAGCTGAACCAAAAAATGTCGAGAAATGGAGATCCAGAGCCAGAGGGCGGCGAGCCAGTGCTGCCGAGACAGCCTTCGAGCGCTAGAGTAAGGCCGAGACCCGACCCGTTTCTGGTGGTTTGCCGGTGCTTTAGCCTCATAACCTCTCTCACTGCCATTCTCTGCATTGCCGTCAATGTTCTCTCTGCTGTTCGATCTTTCAAGAATGAATCCGATGTATGTATAATTATTAATTTATTATTATTTTTCTTTCTTTCGCTATAATAAGTTTGGAGTCTTGACCCCCCGTTTTTTTCCTTTATCCCTAAATTAGGTTTTCGATGGGATTTTCCGGTGTTACGCGGTTGTAATTGCTTTCTTTGTGGTTCTGGCGGAAACAGAATGGGAATTCATAATCAAGTTCTGGAAGGTTGGGGCTTTTCTTTTCTGAAGGAAATTTTATATCTTCGAAGATATATGCTATTTAATTTCATATTAATCATCAAATGCTGATTTTTTTCAACTTAAATATGCAGGTTTTGGAGTACTGGGTTGGTAGGGGTATGCTTCAAATCTTGTATGTCTTATATTGCAGTGCAGTAAGATTTTTCATTTTTTACCCTGTAATACCAAGTTTTTAGTCTGCAATAATACTTGATTGTACAATTTTTTGTTGAATAATCACACTTGAAAAGAAAAACTTCTTTCTAAATTTTCTGTTACTCGCTTCAGTGTTGCGGTTATGACGAGAGCTTTCCCTGATTATTCGGAAAGGAAACGGGATCTTGTTCTTCTTCAAAACATAGCGAGCTATCTGCTCCTTGCTTGCGGTTTAGTCTATGTTTTTTCGGTAAGATGTATGTTGCCGTGAGATTTTCTAAGCTAAATCAACCAAGTCCCACAGGTTCATTTAGACACATGTAACTTAAAATTGGATTTGAAGGTTGAAGGAATACTGGTTAAGATTATGATTCATGATAATTCAACTAAATTACAGATTTACTGTTTCCTTTTTCTTTAATCTTGTTTTCTAAGTGTGGTTTTAGTTTCATGGTGCTTATCCATTGGCTAATTGTTTCAACAGTTATTATAATTTAGGGCTTGTTCCTCAGATTAGGATGTGCGTGTTGTGTTGGATGCAGGTCTGTGTCTAATACGGGTATGTTTGAACTTTTGTAAGTTTTTTCCCATGTATTTCGAGGATATGATCCTCCGTGTCTGAAAATGTGTCCAACATGGGCGTTGCACATGGATAGTTCAAGAAAAAATTGAAGAGTTGAAGCAACATAGGTTTATGGTTTATTATCCACTTTCATGTCTTGAAAAATATAGTTTGGCTTGAGTTGAGTTTATGTTTCTACTTGATTGTATTGATAATTTTTCAGGGACTCTTATGCATTGGCTTGCTCAAACGTTCACGCCAGGAAAAGGAAATTACAAGGGAACAAGCAGTTAAGGATTTGGAGGTAAGCTATGAGACTTTGAATCCGGCCTTTCGGTCTACATCTTGTCTTGATGATTGTTTTTTTATGTATCATTTTGTTTGATCAATTAGAAGCGTAGGGCTAGTCATACAGTGAATACCTCTTTAAGGAATCAAACCTCTCCAACCATATCATATGAACTGTAAGAACACATTGTTGCAGTGCATTTCAAGTTATTTTGATCGGATATCGAGCACCCATTAAGGAATATTTAAGTATCATTTTAAGAAAGTTTTTTAATATTTAACACATTAACTCAATTCAAGAATAAGTATTGCATTAATAACATAGCACTGGTGAACATTTCTCTAAGATATTTATCAATATACTACACCTTAACAAGATGATGAATATTGGAGATTTTGTATGTAATTACAGGCCAATACTGTGAACGTATTGACTTTGATGTGCATCTTATTCCTTTTGTTTTCCAAAACAAAGAAAAAGAAACTGCAACAATCTCATTGACTTTGATGTGCAGGAATTGGATAGACGAAGAGAAGAACTCGAACAAATGCTGTTGGCAGAGAGGGCATGAGAGAACGTGTGGGATTAAGTAAATGACGGTCGCACGAGACATCTTGATCCTGTTGTGTATCGAGTTTTCTTCTGGAGAGGGCAGGCAAGGGACCTCACACCAACAACAGTTCAGCTTGAAGATGATTCCTTGTACTCTTGTCTGATGCTTTCTTCAAGTAGGAGACTAAGAAATAGCAGCTTCCTGTAAGATTCCTTCGGATTGCCATATTAAATAATTTGCTAACATTTCTGATTCAGAACTTTCATGTTGTCTTCTCTTTTATTTATGGGTAAACTACACTACATACCACTAAACTTTAAGTTTAGTATCGATCATACCATTGAACTAAAAATTGATACTATTTAAGCATTGAACTTTAATTTAGGATTCAATTATATTACTGGGCCATTAAAATCGATGACATGGAGAGATTTTAACGTTACAGTGATATAATTAAAGCCTAAACTAAAACTCAGTGTTATTGACTTTTAGTTAGTAGTATAATTAATACTAAACTTAAAGTTCAATGGTATCTAATATCTAGTGTAATTTACCCTTTGTTTATATATACACACTAGAGTTAAAAGGCCCGCTTACGTTGGGCAATTTATAATAAATTATCTTAATTTATTATGGTGCAAATTATCCAAACTTATATATATAATAGGCTCTTCTAATTGTAACAAAAAATTAAGTAAGTTATCGGTCTAAATCATGGATCAAATCAAGAGCGCACTTGATTTATAAAAGACCCATTTTATATACAAGACATTAATCAAATATAAATTAAACATAAATTTTTTTATTTAAATAGAGAGGTATTACATGACTATACTAAAATTCGAACCCATACAAAATAAGACAATATAAGCATCTTGTAACACCTAAAACTCGGTGTCACATTGGGCCTCAAACCTAAACCCATTTATGAAAATCTGCTAGCGAGTTTAGCTCAAATCCATACTTCATAAACCATAATAATAAGAGTTATACAATTTCGCAAATGTTGCTTTAGAGCTCTGATTTAAAACATAATAAAATATTCGATATGAAAATAAGTAAATAAGAGTTACAGTTACAAAATATAAGGGTCTTATGAATACATTGCCCCTATAAATCTAGGTACTGTACTCTTAACATATCGATGAGCTGAAGTCCTACTCCGATGGCTCATTGTAAAACACACAGCAACCCAATAACCTGCGTAAGGAAATGACAATTCCAAACGCTGAGCTCGAAAGCTCAGTCGATACACCTCTATTCTACTATGCTTCATACAGATCATAAACATAAGCATGTAGTCAACAATGATAGAACAAATATGAATATCAATGGCGCTACTCTGATCGCCTAAACACATGGGATCACATGGTCAAACATCAATTCAATTATCAATAAATAAGGGCTCAAAAATCCCGCATACCATACCATACCGTGCAAGAGTGAGGCTAGGTCATATAATATCGGTACATACACTTCGGGTGAGGCCAGGTCACTCAGCATCAGAATATACACCCTGGATGAGGCCGAGTCACGCAACATCGGATTATACACCCCGCTCGAAATTATCCATCGAGCATATAAAGATGAGGCCTGGGTCACACAACATTGGTAACCTATATCCCTTAACTTACCATGGTCTTGCAACACAATCTTGGGCATCCGGATCCCATCAACCAAGTGCACGCATGGCACAACTCATTATTACCATATTAATACATTAAAGACTTTAACCAATATAAGGTCTACTCACACATAAATCTTCATTTTCATTCTCATTTATTCATATATGGGGTTGGACATCCAGTTCTCAGTTTTAAAACTCATTTCACACCCCAGGGACCTATACCTAGAATTATGGAACCCCCAAACTAAACCTTAAATTTTTTGGGTAAATTGCCCAATGAGTATCGATACTCATATATGGGTATCGGTACTCCCCTAATGGTACCGGTACTCTACCTTAGGTATCGATACTCGATTTAGGTTCAAACAAATTGAATCCTCAAGCCGTACCGATACATTTAGCTCCGTATCGGTACCTAGTAACGGTACTTAAACCACCCGTACCGATCCTCATCTGTATCGGTACCCTAACCTACCTGCACCGGTACGCAAAAGCCTCATACAGGCAATGAAACTGTGGTATCGATACGCCTCATAGCATACCGATATGCGAACATGCTACTGAAATTCCTAACAAGCACGACTTACCGATACTCGACGACCCGTACCGGTATGCCTCTCACAACTTGACTCATCTATAAGAGGGGGTACCGATACTGAAGCACCAGTACCGGTACGCGAACCCAGATTTCCAGGTCTGGAGTTCGAAACTCAAATCCAACACACTCTAAACAACATGGTAAACCTTGAAACTCGACCTACAAGTTATGAGGGAAGCTTTAAGTCAATTTCTACCAATTTTACAAGCTTTTAACAATAATTATGGATTTTGCCATTAACACCCTATCACGACATTCAAACATGCTCAAATCACTAGAATGACATACAAGCAATTATTTCTATTATATACAGGAAAAAACCCAGAAGTGTACTAACCTTCTCAAAAGCACCAACAACTTGATCCTACCAGCTTCAAACCTTCAATTTTTCTTGAGCCTTAGAGTGCTCACCAAGCTCGCTAACTACAAAGATAGATGGTAAACGTGTCACAACACTAGTAGAGAGATTGAGAAGCTAAAGACACAGCTTAATTAGAGAATAGAGCCTTCAACCCCTATTCCCGTTCTCCTCTACAAACCCCCATTAAAACCCAACCTCCACAATGTTAAACCAAACTTACCTTGAATGATAGATCATTCCAAGCTGACTAAAATTCCCTTAACAAGTAAAACGAGATTCACACCCCAAAACGTTAAAGATCATACCTTTAACACTCAACTTGGGTGAGAGATGAGGGTAGGGAAAAAGAGAGTGACAAAGAACAATGGTGACCTCATTCACCTTACACATGTAGGAGAAATTAAAACACCATCAGCCCCTTCCCCCTACATCCACCCTTGCTTTTACTAAAATGGCCATTCCAACAATATCTCAACTTAAGCCCACAACACGCCAAACATGCCCAAAAGATGCTCAAAGCCTTATTTATAACCCAACACTCAAGGCCCAAGACTCGGGTTAACCCGACTCTCAGATTCTAAAATTTGGGTCGTGACAACTCTCCCCTCCTTTAAGAAAATTTTATCCTTAAAATTTTTCTTTGGGAAACAGGTGCTGGTAAAGTAGCTCCGTGTCCTCTTCAACTTTCCACGTGGCCTCTTCGACTCAGTGGTTCCTCCATAACATCTTTACCAAGGTAACCGTTTGTTGCGAAGCTCTTTAACCCATCTGTCAAGAACTCTTATTGGTTCCTCTTCATATGTTAGGTCATGACTAACCTCAATATCTTCAAACGGAACCACATGCGAATGATCTGAACGGTAACTCCTTAACATCAATACGTGGAAGACATTATGGATACGTGCCAGCTCAGGAGGCAAGGCTAACCGATAAGCTACAGGTCTAACTCGATCAATGATCTCGTATGGTCTAATAAATCTTGGGCTCAACTTGCTCTTCTGCCCAAAGCGGATGACTCTTTTCCATAACGACATTTTAACAAAAACCCTATCACCGACCTCATACTCAACATGCTTACGTTTTCGATCTGCGTAGGTCTTTTGAAGATCAAAAGCCGCTTACAACCTTTTTTTGATGGTCTAAACCTTTTCTTCTATTTGTCTGATTAATTCTGATCCTACAATTCTTCTCTCGTTAAGCTCTGTCCAACAAAGATGGGTTCTACACTTACGCCCATACAAAGCCTCGAACGGAGCCATTTAATACTATACTGGAAACTATTGTTGTAGGCAAACTCGATCAGCGGTAATTACACATCCCAACTCTTGCCAAAGTCAATAACACAACACCAGAACATATCCTCCAAAATCTGGATGACTCGCTCGGACTGGCCATCGGTCTGTGGATGAAAGGCCGTACTAAAATGCAACTTGATGTCCAGAGCCTAGTGGTGAAGCGAAGATCCCTATCCGATATAATCGATGACTGTACTCTATGTAGTCTTACAATCTTCTTGATATACAATCTAGCTAATCGTTCAAGGGTGAAATCTATACGTACATGTATGAAGTAAGCAGACTTGGTCCAGCGATCCACGATCACCCAAATCACATCATGATTTCTTTGTGTCAACGGCAAACCCGTAACAAAATTTATTGTCACCATATCCTATTTCCATTAAAAAATCTGAATGGGCTGAAGCAAGCCCGAAAGAACCTGATGGTCTGCCTTTACTTGCTGACATACAAGACACTTGGTTACAAACTCAGATATATCCCTCTTCATACTTGGCCACCAATAAAAGGATCAAAGATCTTGATACATTTTGTTACTCCTGGGATGAACTGTTTACGGACTACGGTGTGCCTATCTAAGGATACGATCCCGAAGGTCTTCCAATGTTTGGACACATAATCAGCCCTTAAAATTCAAAAATCCACCATCTCGTATCTCAAAATCAGATTCTTCACCTCTTTGAACTGATTCAATTTTGGCCATAAGATCTTCGTCTATAACTTGCATCTTTCTTATCTCTTGTATCAAGGTAGGTTCCACACGAAGTTCGGCTAGCAACCCTCCATCCTCGGTCATCCTCAACCGAGCAAACATCGCTCTCAAATCTGACATAGACTTTCGGCTCAAAGCATTAGCCACCACATTGGCCTTATTGGGATGATACTCTACGATGCAGTTATAGTCTTTCAACAACTCAATCCATCTTCTTTGCCTCAGATTAAACTCTTTTTGAGTGAGGAGGTACTTCAAGCTTTTGTGGTCTGTATAAACGTAGCACTTTTCCCCGTAAAGGTAGTGTCTCCAAATTTTCAAGGCGAAGATAACTGCCGCTAATTCCAAATCATGTGTGGGGTAATTCTTTTCATGGAGCTTAAGCTACCTTGAGGCGTAAGCCACAACCTTACCCTCTTGCATTAAAACACAACCTAACCCACATAATGAGGCATCACCGAAAACTACATAATCTTTTCCTGCCTCGGGTTGCGTCAACACTGGGGCATTCGTAAGATACGCTTTTAACTGTTCGAAACTTTGTTATCTTTTTTGATTCCACTCAAAAGGGATTCATTTCTGTAAGAGTTTGGTCATAGATACCACTATGATAGAGAAGCCTTTAACAAACCACCTATAATACCCGGTAAGTCCAAGGAAACTACAAACTTTCGAAATATTCCTAAGGAGTTTCCACTCAACTATCTCTTGGATCTTCTGAGGGCCAACACAGATTCCATCCACAGAGACAATGTAACCCAAGAACGCCACTTTAGAAGGCCAAAAATCACACTTACTGAACTTGGCATAAAGCGTTCTCTCTCTCAAGGTCTAAAGGACGACTTGCAAATGGTAATCATGCTCCTCTTTTGAGCGTGAGTACACCAGGATGTCATCTATGAAGTCCACCACAAACTAGTCTAGGTAAGGCTGAAAAATCCGGTTTATGAGATCCATAAAAGCTGCAGGTGCATTGGTAAGCCCAAATGGCATCACCAAGAACTCATAATGTCCATACCGTGTTCTAAAAGCGGTCTTTTGTACATCCTCTTCCACCACCCTCAACTGGTAGTACCCGATCTTAAGTTGATATTTAAGAACACGCAAGCACCCCTTAACTGGTCAAACAAATCATCGATCATTGGAAGGGGATAACAATTCTTCATGGTCACCTTATTAAGCTGTCGATAGTCAATGCACATCCTCATTGACCCATCATTTTTCTTAACAAACAAGACCGGTTTACCCCAATGTGAGACACTCGGTCGGATAAAACCTCTTTCTAACAACTCTTAAATTTGACTCTTTAACTCCCTCAACTTGGTGGGTGCCATACGATACGGTGCTATCGACACTAGTGTTGTTCCAGGCATTACCTCAATTCTGAACTCTAATTCTCGATCGAGGGTAACCCGAGTAGCTCCTTAGGGAAAACATTAACAAACTCTCTAACTATCCGAAGATTCTCTAACACCAAACCCTCAATCGGGTATCTACTACATGAGATAAAAAGACCTCACAACTTTGTTGAATCAACTTCTGAGCTGTTAAGACGGATGCCATATTCGCATGACACAGATTCTTTTCACCTCTAACCACGAGCCGCGACCCATCCAAAATATGAAGTTTTAAACTTCTAGTCCTACAACCCAAACGGGCATCGTGTTCGAAAAGCCAATCCATCCCCAAGATAGCATCAAACTCTTAGAACGATAGCACCATTAAATCCACAGGAAACACTGAACCTTGAACCTCTATAGGACATCTCCTATAGACCTTATCAACTATCATATCATACCCCAACGGGCTAGTCACGCGAACTCCCACCTCAAGATCTTCGGTAGGTATGCCTCACTGCTTTGATAACCCACTGCGGATGTAGAAATGGGTAGACCCAAATCCACAAGAGTAACAATAAGAACAAAAAACAAGGTGAACATACATCAAATAACATCGGTAGCCTCGTAATCCTCCAATGCCCTAACCACATACTATCTCGCATGTGCTCTCGCTGTTGGCTAGAAAGTGCCGCCACTCTAGGGTCCCGACACATGACTCGCCCCTCTTCTAGAGAAACCACGACCCTTTTGTGCTGCGAAGGAGTTCATCTAATTTTGGACTAGGGTAGCATTCAAAGCCTGAGGGTTGTCCCTCAAGAAATAGTCCGGTGATCCACACCCATAGCATACCTTGGCATTGCTATAGCACTCCCATGGTGTTTACGCCTATACTGGGAACATATCGGTGCATAAGATCCTCTAGACCAACCTGAACTCATAGCTGAAGAGGAGTTAGGCCTCCTACGTCCCGTAGAGGCTGACATATGATCATACATTCTCGATTGGTTCGACGCTCTGCCTCTATGACTCCAGTTTCCTTGATTTCTCTTCAGAGAAGACTGAGACTGATTAGAGTGGGGATGACCTCCTTCACTTGCATTGGTATGGTCCCTAGACTGACTATACGTCAATCCTTGTAATTGCTCGAGGGACTTGGCACTAGTGGCCAAATCAGAGAACACCTTTGATGGGTCTGCTATCAGAAACGTCTGTATCTCTTTTCGTAAACCCTTCTTGAACCGCTTATATTTCATCTTCTCGGTGGCAACAAGCTCTGGAAAATACCTACTCAACTGTAGGAACTATTGTTCATACTCATAAATCGGTCGATTCTCTTGTACCAAATGAGTAAATCGGTCTCGCAGACTGTTCATGTAGGCCTCTCCAACATATTGCTTCTCGAACTCATCAAGAAAATTATCCTAAGTAGGCCGGTTAGGATACCAACCTAACTCCACCATCTTCCACCACTCTCGAGCATTCTCCTTCAGAAGAGAAAAAACACACTTCAACTTGTCTCTTGGCTCCAAACCCATTTGACGCAAGATCCAACGCGTATCCCTCAACTATTGATCCACCTTAATTGGATTATCTTGTCTGAAGCCAAGAAATCCGTTGCACCATATCTACGAAGCCTCTCAAGGGGTAGCAAAAGTTCTTAGAATAGCCTTCACTATCCGATCTAGCACCCTATGTAAATGGGATAAATAATTGGCTCCTTGGTGCCCTTCACTCTCCGACCAATCTTCGGTCTCTAGGATAAAATCCTCATCGAAGCTCTTCTCCCTAGAGCCCCAACTCTCCTCCGGATCATGAACTCTTCTAGGCATATTCAACTGCATAATTAACAAACAAGGTTACTCCATTGGATATTCAGCCTTAATATGAGTACGACTTCGATTTGCGGGTATGTATTCACTAGACACCCTTTTTAATACTCTCTAATACCCCCAGGGTTCTTAGAACCGGCTAAACCTAGGCTCTAATACCACTAAATGTAACACCCAAAACCTAGTGTCACATTGGGCCTCAAACTCAAACCCATTTATGAAAATCTGCGAGCGAGTTTAGCCCAAATCCATACTTCATAAACCATAATAATAATAAAAGTTATACAATTTCGCAAACGTTGCTTTGGAGCTCCGATTTAAAACATAATAATAAAACATTAGATATGGAAATAAGTAAATAAACGTTACAATTACAAAATATAAGGGTCCTATGAATACATTGCCCCTACAAATCTAGGTACTGTACTCTTCACATATCGATAAGCTGAAGCTCTACTCCGATGACTCCTTGTAAAGCACACAGTAACCTAATAACCTGCTTAAGGAAATGACAATTCCAAACGCTGAGCTCGAAAGCTCAGTGGATACACCTCTATTCTACTATGCTTCATGCAGATCATAAACATAAGCATATAGTCAACAATGATAGAACAAATGTGAATATCAATGGCTCTACTCTGATCGCCTAAACACATGGGGTCACATGGTCAAACATCAATTCAATTATCAATAAATAAAGGCTCACAAAGCCCTCATACCATACCATACAGTACAGGAGTAAGGTCGGGTCACATAGCATCGGTACATACACTTCGGGTGAGGCCGGGTCATGCAGCATCAGAACATACACCCTGACAGCATCGGATCATACACCTAGCTCAGAATTATCCCTCGAGCACATACAGATGAGGCTCGGGTCACATAGCAACGATAACCTCTATCCCTTAACTTACCATGGTGTTACAACACAATCTTGGGCATCCGGATCCCATCAATCAAGTGCACGCACGACACAACTCATTATTACTATATTAATACATTAAAGACTTTAACCAATATAAGGTCTACTCACACATAAATCTTCTTTTTCATTCTCATTTATTCATATACGGGGTTGGACATTCAGTTCTCAATTTTAAAACTCATTCACACCCCTAGGGACCCTTTGGGACCTATACCTCGAATTATGGAACCCCCAAACTAAACCTCAAATTTCTTGGACAGATTGCCCAGTGAGTACCGATACTCCTATATGGGTATCGGTACTCCCCTAATGGTAACTGTACTCTACCTTGGGTACCGATACTCGATTTAGGTTCGAACAAATTGAATCCCCAAGCTGTACCGATACGCTTGGCTCCGTATCGGTACCTGGTAACGGTACTTAAACCACATGTATTGATCCTCAACCGTACCGGTACCCTAACATACCTGTACTAATACACGAAAGCCTCATACAGGCAATAAGACAGTGGTACCGATTCGCCCATAGCGTACCGATACGTGAACACGCTACTGGAATTCCTAACAAGCATGAGGTACTAATACTCGAGGACCCGTACCAGTACACCTCTCACAACTTGACTCATCTCTAAGAGGGGGTACCGATACTGAAGCACTAGTATCGGTACGCGAACCCAGATTTCTAGGTCAAGAGTTCGAAACCCAAATCTAACACACTCTAAACAACATGGTAAACCCTGAAACTCGACTTACAAGTTATGATGGAAGCTTTAAGTCGATTTCTACCAATTTTACAAGCTTTTAACAACAATTATGGATTTTGCCATTAACACCCTATCAAGACATTCAAACATGCTCAAATCACTAGAATGGCATACAAGCAATTATTTCTATGATATGCATGAAAACAAAGGAACCAAAAGTGTACCAACCTTCTCAAAAGCACCAACAACTTGATCCTGCCAGCTTCAAACCTTCCCTTTTCCTTGAGCCTTAGAGTGATCACCAAGCTCTCTAACTACAAAGATAGATGGTAAACATGTCACAACAATAGAAGAGAGATTGGGAAGCTAAAGACATAGCTCAATTAGAGAATAAAGCCTCCAACCCCCATTCCCGTTCTCCTCTATAAACCCCCATTAAAACCCAACCTCCACCATTTTAAACCAAACTTACCTTGAATGATAGATCCTTCCAAGCTGACTAGTATTCCCTTAACAAGCAAAACGAGATTCACACCCCAAAACCTTAAAGATCATACCTTTAACACTCAACTTGGGTGAAAGATGAGGGTAGGGAAAAAGAGAGTGACAAAGAACAATGGTGACCTCATTCACCTTACACATGTAGGAGAAATTAAAACACCATCAGCCCCTTCCCCCTACATCTACCCTTGTTTTACTAAAAGGGCCCTTCCAACAATATCTCAACTTAAGCCCACAACACACCAAACAGGCCCAAAAGATGCTCAAGGCCTTATTTTCGATCCAACACTCGAGTTAACCCGACTCTCAAATTCCAAAATCCGGGTCGTGACACATCCTTAGCCACTACGCCAATCAATGAATCTCAATTAAACATAAACTTTGTTAAGTACTTATTTTATCTTTTGAGTTATAAAATATGAATACATATACTATAATAATTAGAATTCACTACATATATAAACCAACATATGAATAAGTTTAGTACAATCATTTAAAATATATAATTTAAAATAATTTTGTTCTCAAATAGTTGAGTATCATGAATTTGTGGATGAGTCTAGAGAACAACTCTTTTAATGTATCATGTTCAAATGAATAAAAGATTGGTAAGAAAAATGTGTATGAATCTTAAATTAATTTACATATGAACACGTTGATTGAAATTAATTGGTGAATATTACTTTTACTAATCTAATAATTCGTTAATTTTGGAATTAAATTTATATAATTTAAGAAAACTATTTACTTTAATATATATATATATATATTAAAGTGAATTGAGTAAAAATATTAAATCGACCATATGGACCAGCTCTTTAAACATATTAAATCGACCATATGAACGTCTCCTTTCTTTGTTTTTTTCTCTTGTGCTTTGCTGGTCGGTAGCATTATTAGTTTTAGTGTTGGCCATCGATTATCCGAATTTTTTTTATCGTGTTTTTTTTAAATAAATAGTTCTGTTTTTATAACACGGTTTATTTTATCTTTTGGTACGTTTTCATCTGTCTTTTGGTACAACTTTTTTTATCGATCGTTTGATTATTTTCCTTCATTTGATTTTCTATTAGAATTAGATTTGATGTCTTCACAACTGGTCAAGATGACGTTCTTTTGGTTATTTTGTTAATCTCCCTGTTTTGGACCCTCGAACTGAATTTTGATACGCGCTCATAATGACCGTTTCTTATTCACAATTGAGTTGTGGTAATAACCGTATTGTCAACGCGCTTCATTGTAATATACATTTTTATGTTGTTTGTTGATGGTTTTACCTTTCATCGTCCATCTTTGATGATGTTTATATCCATCTTTTATTTCAAATCTTTGGACTGGATTTTCTACCTTTTCCTTGTTTCGTCCTGCTATGGTCTCGTGTCGTTAATTTTTTTTTACAATAGTTATAAAAATATGTTCAAATTAAATAATTTTGTTTACTAAGTTATAATTTTTTATAATAATTTTAGATATATCATCTTTCAAAAAAACTAGCGGATTTCAATTAAAAAGTCTTCAAACTTTTTTTATTCTAATTTGTTTCCCATATCATGATATTATCCAAGCTTGTTTTGGTGTAGCAAAAAGTCATTTAAAAATAAAATAAAATAAAAACAAAACAGTTTGCAAAAGGAAATGGATATGTACACTTGTAGGCGTGCAGACAAAACCAGTTTAACACCTATTGAAAATTATAATTATAATTATTATCCAAATAAAATTAAACAGTTTACCTCAATTGACCGTATACAAAAAAGTAATTTATGTTTTTTTATCGAATAGAGAATTATTACATTCCCAACTCTAAGATAAATATCCAGATTCAAACTCATATAAAATGTGGACAATATGAGTATCCTTGGTCACTAAACTAATTAGTGAATATCTAAAAGTAATTTATGAACGAATCACTTCAAAATAAAATAAAATAATTATTTTGTATAAACATATGTATTTTTAAGAATATTCAATAATCATACAAAAAATATACAAAAAAAGAAAACATAATTTGAACTTAGAATTTAAAAATGAGTTTTGAATATATATATTTATATATAGGGTTATATTTTTGATACACAAGCTGTGCAAAAAAATTTACACAACCCTTCATATTTAAACTAAAAAATCTAAATTTTAAATCCCTAACCCTAACACCCTAAATCCTAAACTCTAAGTTTTAACCATAAACCCTAAATTCTACACCCTACAACCTAAACCCATAAACACTAACCTAAACCCTAAAATTAAAAGGCCTATGTAAACTTTAGTTTACACAAGCTTGTGTATCAAACTATTTTCCATATATATATATATTATAATTAAAGTGTGAACAAAGTTGGAATTCACTAATTGGTCGAGTGACCAAAGATACTCATGTTGTCCCATCTTGTATGGGTTCGAAACCTAACATTTACTTGAGAATGTAATATCACTACTTAATAAAAAAAAAGTGTAAACAAAGTTTAAATTCTAAACATAGAGGTAACAATGCCACTTAATGACTAGAATAGTGAGACTATTGTAATCACTCATTTTCACTTGTAAATATATTAATATTGCATGTATATTTATTATATGAATGTTACTAATATAAGGTGGTGTGTGCATGTATAAGTTATGTATACGTATTAGGGGTGTATGTATGTCGCATATGTATCTAGAGTATGAGCGTATTTGATTAATATATAGATGTTATGTTAATTATATGTATGGTTATACGTACGTATACTAGAATATTATATTAATTAATGATTGTATAATAAGTATACATTTTCGTATATACATGTATTGCTGTTATAATTATATTATTATTAATATTATTGGGCTGGTAAAATGAAAAAAAATTAAATATATATTAAACCCAAATAAACATGAAGTCCATGTCCAATTACAAGTTCAATTACAAGGCCCGTTTGGCCCAAATCTGAATCCCCTTTAATTACAATGTGCAGGTAACTATAGGCCGTTGGATCAAGATCTGATCCAACGGCCACAATGCAACCAAGGTCAAAAATATCTGCCAGGCGCGTGTTCCACACGTATGGACTGTTCGAGTGCCACGCGCGCGTGTGGTCCACGCGCGGACGCTTTAATATCCCACGCGCGCGTAAGATCCACGCGTTCTGACTCCTCGGCTGCGGAGCTCCACGTGGCGAAATCTGAAGCCGTCTCATCAAATTGAGGCTTCATCCAGGCCGATCGTTCTTCAAGCCATCTCGACCGTTAGATCAGATCTGATCTAACGGCCGAAAACGCGTCTGGCCGCTGGCAGAATGACTACACCGCCACCGCGCCGATATTCAGTCCCCGCGTTCAGATTATGCCAAAGACAACAAGCAAAATGTCAGTTCAGATCTGAAAAAAGGAAGATGCAACTTGCAACCAAAAAAACAGAGGCAATAATATATATGAAACGGGGCTTTTGTAACGAGGAGCGAAAAAAAGGGGAGAGTAAGAACAAAAAAAGGGAGAAAAGAGATCTTGTAATACGAAAAATCTGAGAGTTGTAAACTTCCAAGATAATCAAAAGACAGTCCAGTGGTAAATTTTTTGTCTCTTGTTCTTACTTGTTTCTTTACATGCATATGCGAAATTAAAAAAAAAACAGAAACAAAAAAGAAAGTAGTCTTACCGGCGTTGTCTGTGGGTCTTCCTTCCCTCGGTGACAAGCCTTTCGGCTTCTACAAGCCAGATCTGGTGAACTAAAGGGAGGGGAAGGCCCCCTTGGTAGTTATATTTTAGGTTTAGAACTCTTTTTTTTGAT
Source organism: Hibiscus mutabilis (assembly GCA_019671005.1). NCBI lineage: Eukaryota > Viridiplantae > Streptophyta > Magnoliopsida > Malvales > Malvaceae > Hibiscus > Hibiscus mutabilis. Next base: position 29,104,586 of record CM033747.1, on the reverse strand, counting down.
TCGTATTTCCTAGATCTAGGGCGAATAGAGGTATATCCTCTGAATCCAACCTAGGATTCGTATTGAGGACGACAAGGGGGATGTTTTGGTCTATTTTGGAGGCTCATCGGCGCCGGTTAGCGGCGGCCGGCGGCGGAGAATACGGCGGCCGACCGCCAGATTCTGGGTATTATAAAAACAGACGAGAGAAATCGAAGAACAAAAGGCTCTGAAAACCAGAAAATGAAACAAATGGCCAAAATTTTGATTTCGGCCTTAAAGGGGGGGCTTTTATAGTTGTTTTTATTTTGCTAAATGGGTAAATTACACACTAAATCCCATTGCGTTTTCAATATTTTCATTTTTGTCTTGCCGCATGGTATAATCACAGTTCCAGTCCCCCTGATTTTTCAAAAGGTTATAATCTAGTCCCTAAATTACACTGAATCAGTTTCTGAATGGTAAAATTACGCCCTTAACCATCCCGCGTTTTTGAATTTTTCACTTTGGGTCTGCCCCTTGGTCTAATTACGATTCTGGTCCTTTTAGGTTATGTTTGTTTCGCAATTTCGTCCCCAAATTACATATTATTGTTCCTTAATTTCTGCCACTGACTTTTGTTTTTCTTTCATTTCAGTCCTGTATTCTTTGTAAATACTAATGTTCGTATTATAATCGTATATGTTGATGTATTCTATTATTTTATTTTATTTTATGTCACTCGTATATGACTCGTATTCTATGTTTACATATATATGTGTATTAAGATTATAATGGTCATGCGTCTTTTATCCGGTCATTCATATTAAGCATGTTATGTTTTAATTGATTCGTACATGGTATATTTTGTATTTTTATATGTGTGTGCTTTCTTATTTTTTAGGGCTACATGTTAATATATTTACCCTTTTATACGATATGTTGACCCGTATATGTTGAAATATGTTTTATTACCAAGATGCATTTTTAATATTTGTTCGCCTATATGTACTTATTTACGCCTTGTTATTTTGACATATTATAGTTGTTTTTATCTATTATTTAGAATAATATGTATATATATACATGTTTTAGTCTAAAATATCATTCTGTTAAATTAGTATTACGGTATGTCAATATTTTTATGTTTAAATATTTTGCCATGTTTTACGTTTTTGCCACTAAGATTGCATATCAAGATATAACTTGTTAATGCGGAGTCTTTTTATCCGAGCGTAAACGAGGCCAGTATCAAGCGTAGTGATAGTGGTTGGGCGTTTATTCTCGGATAACGGGATCCTTAAAATTTATTTGCAATTATGACCGAATTTTAAAAAAATCGTCACTTTAATCCGGAAAATCCAATATTAATAAAGCGGTAATTATTAAAGTACCAATTTTGGGCGGTGTGGGGTGCTAATCCTTCCCCATCCGTAATCGACTCCCGAACCCTGCTCTTTTGAATCTGGTTTTATGGTGTCCGGCCTACCTAAGTGGCCGGTGGCGACTCCATTTTTTTATATACAGTTTATTTTAAAACCCTACGGAATAAATATTTTATATCCAAATACCTTTCAAAAAACATCCTTCGAAAACCCATCGTTTTTTTAGCGATGAAAAAAAAAATGACATCGCTACAACTATCAACAATTTGGACTGTATTTGCATTTCATCTAACAAAACTACATCTAATAACATAACCCAATTCCCTAATAGGACATTATTCCCCATTTATTCCTTAATAGTAGCATACCTGCAAGTTCAGCAGACATTGCTTTCATTCACTAGAGGTTGAACATTTGCTGAACTGCACCACTAGGGGAATCATATAGGTGTAGGCCGTTTTTAATAATATAAATTGAATGTGGTTTCAAAAGGTTTCCACACAATTCTGGAAAATAGTCTTGATTTCTTCCTGGTACTGTAGACCAAGGACTAACATAGAACGATACTCATTTCGGGTCTTTCTTCCCGGATGAACTTGAATTTTGAGCGTATTTTTTGAGCCATTTCTGCTTGTTCTTCTCGGATGCATTTTGATTTTCGGCGAATTCTGTTAACCCTTGTCTCAATGCTCCAAGATTAACCCCATTATCCACATAAATGCTTGTTACTCCCATCTTGGAGACCTGCCGTTGTTATTTACAAATTCTGCTAAGTGAAATAAGCATACCAAAGCAGCCCTCCATACCAATAACCATAACAATGCGAGAATAAAGTTCTTAAAATCACAATGCATAAACGTACAAGATCCAAGTATCCAACTCTGTGAAATGCCAGCTACGTTACCCGAATTTAGATGTCAATGTTAGATATATATGGGTATTCGTCCAATACAAGCATACTCAATTTTCTCCAAGTGTTTTTTAACTTGTTTTTAGTCCTTGAAGGGTCATATCCCAATTCCCATTTCCCACATATCCAGATAGGCAGATATGTCTCGGAAATAAGTATTGACACTTGTACTTTAAGAAACATGAAGAGTTGGAGTAACGTAGAATACTACGAGGTGAGCAGAAACAAGGGGCAAAAGTAGAAAACAGAAAAACACATTCTTACAGCTTCTATGTTCCTATCCTCATCATCAAAAAATAGCATTGTGTTGAAGGGAATCCCAGTCCTTGAGTGAATTCTTTGGAAATGATCGGTCTTGTGCGTCCAGCTGGAAAAAATTTCCTGAATGGTCCAAAAGAAGAATAATTGAATGTGATTGCAACAGGGAGAAAACGAAAAAAGAGAATGAATTACGTTTTGTTCAATTACTATGAAATTCAAGCGTTTGCTATCAGAAATGTCTTGACAAACAGAAGCCCAAACCATTTAATTAATAGGCAACAAAATCCCAACTTGTATATGACCAACCGCTTCTAAATAAGCTGATTGACTACCATATTACAAAGAAAATACATATATACGAAAAGTCTCCATCAACAGTTCAGTATCAGAGGTCCATTGTCTACCATAAGTAAGAATATGCTGAAAGAAATTACGCTTATATTAATATTTCAAAGTACACCCAAGCCAGTAGCTATGTTACTTGGACTAGGATGCGAATGCTAGGACAAGTATATGTCTGATAAATGTATATTCAAAATTATCAAAGTTTTATGTAGTAGGAAGGTCAGTCATATTCCTAAATCCATATTAGTGTAAAAACGGGTACTTAGAGACAAATTGAAGAGTCGGAACAACATTGAGTGTGAGTAAAGGATTAGCACTCGCACGATCCTTCAAGACAGAAAGTGCACACACACAGAGAGAGAGAGAGAGAGAGAGAGAGAGATGGGGAGAAAGGATTCCAACCGACTAACCTTAGCAACAAATAGAGACTTGATGTTCAATTTGTCAAGAAATGTGTTGGCTATATCAGCAGTAGGAGACCTAGAGGCAACAGCTAGATCAATCCCTTTTTCCTTGAGTGCAGCTATTATGCCTTTAACATGGGGGTACAGCGACGGCATTTCGCGTTTGGATCGACACTCACTGAAGAAACCAACCATTAGCAATTAAAAATGTCAACCCAAGCTAACAAAAAAAAAGTCTTTTCCATGTCTGGAATGGAAAGAAACAGAGCAAGAGACAGATACACAGGGTAATAATACCATAAGCAGCCATATTTGTCATACAAACAAGATTGAAACAGATGAAAACCCCAAGTTCATTTCAATGGTAAATAATTAAATCACTAAACACACAAAATTCCTTTGTTTATCAACTACACGTGTGTAATAAACATGATTATGCCCTGATTTAAAGGATTAATACTATGCACAGATAAGATCACAGGTAAAATATTGCAGAGGGCCCTAATTCCATACAAAATGCGCACAAATATTAAAAAGAAAGAAAACCCAGAAAAGTAAAAGTAGAGAGAAGAGAAAGGGAACCAGTAGAAAGGCCAGAGAGTGTAATCAAGATCGAAAACCACCAAACGAGGGAGAACTTGGAACATCCCGATTATCCGAATCGCTTCCTCTTTTACTTTCTCGTCTCCCATCCTTTCCCTTCTCTCCATGGGTTGTTGAAATTAGTGCAAACGAGAGAGAAGAAGAAGAGAAAGAGACTTTGGGACGTTGAATCAAAGCGGGTTTTGGATCAAATTCCACCATGTTTCTTTTCTTGTATTGTATGCGTAAAGGTGGCTAAATTGGTAGGCTAGACCGGCCCACTAGGGTCTAGTATTGAGTATTCGATTCGATTCTCGTCATAGTATCGGCCCAAGAAACTCTTCTTGGGATTAGACGCTTTTTGAAGTTTATATGAATATAATTTTCATATAAAATAATATAAGTTATTAAAAGATACATAAAATGTTTTATAATTATTAAGTATATCAATAGTGTAAATTTTTAATTTCAAAAATGGAATTAAAACATTATCAAATGTTCTTAAATTATATATATATATAATATTAAATTTTTAATTTTAAAATATTTATCATATATACATAACTTACTACAACATTATAATATTTTAAGTATAATTTTTTTTCTTATAATATTTTTAGGATCAGTCAGTACTGAAACTCATCTGATGATACACACCTACCTACTAATAATTCATGAAAACCAGCAGTAAAATATTTGAATGGAATAAGAGAAATTCATGAACAAATTTAACAATGAAAAGGAAATCTTACTTAAATCTCCATCAAGCTAAAATCTTCTTAAAACTTCTCTTAAATCTCGTTCCTCCAAACTTAAAAAATGATTTTTTTTAATTCTTGCAAAGATAACAAATTTTACCTCCAAATGCCTCAAATGATTGAACACCTTCATTAAATTACCTCCTTTAATTGCCAAGATTCAGTCTTTGTTGAGATTCAATCCTTGTAGTCAAGGATGAGGGTAGGAATCACAAGAATGAGCTCAAGACTTTAATCTTGTTGAGATTAACTAATTGACCAAATGATCAGGTTAGAATACGAACTTTGACTCTAAATTTTGAAGTGCAAAACTCTATATTTTTCTCATTTTCCTCCCTAAATTATAGGTACACAGGGATGGAGCTATTAAGGGGTGGGGGGCAACCACCCCTGAAAAATTTTATCTTTCACTTTGGTCCTCCTATATAAATTGTTTTAAAAATTAGTTTATTTTTAAATTTGCCCCTTCACTTTCAAAAATTTATATTTTGCCCCCTAACCTCAAATACTGACTCCGTCACTGTAGATACTGTTTAAAAAAAGTTATTATGTGTTTATATGTATTGAGTTGAAGAGTCTTCGAGAAGTTATAATAATAACAATACTAACTGAAGAAAAATTAAGACAGCAAAATAAAAATAAATCATATTTTAAAAAAAACATGTAATAGCTTTTTATTAATATTTATTTTTGTGTAAACTTAAAATTTAAATTGTTAATGTATGTAAGGCACTCAAAATCATGTAGAAATCGAAAAAGGCATGAGTTTCAAAGAATTAGATTTAAAATATTGCATTGAGAAAAAAAGGAATTGTAATATTGGTTCAAGAACATGTTACACCAACCCGCTAATGAATTTGGATAAAGCATTTAAAGAAGTTACAATGAAAACAATTTGTAAATATAGTATTCGATCTAAATTAGTCAACTAATAGATCGAATACATGTAACAATTAAAAAAACAAAAAAAATTTGAAGCTTTTTTGTGACAATTGTATTGCATGAGTTGGCGAACATGTTTGAAGAAGTTGTTCATTCTTCTTCTTCAGCAGCACTAGCAGCGCTCAGGTCCACCGATAAATCCAGAGCCTGAAGAACATGGCAACAATGGTGATTGGTAGTGTGAGTGAATCAACCGTTGCACAACAGATTAAAGTGAAGATTATGTTACAATAAATACTGTAAGATGAAAGATTAATGGAAAATGAAACTGCTACCTTTCCGGTGATCTTAGTATACATCTCCATCACATCGATCACGGTGGTTTCGAAGTGTGTCGTCGAATCATAACTCTGTAAAATTGAATCAACAACACCAGATAAAGGATTCATTAGGTTAATCATGGCCAGCTATAGGAAATCTCAGGTATAAACTGATTGAGGTAATGGCACAAAATCTTAGAGATCAGAGTTTTCTTACAGCAGATATGAAGCAGTTGTCGGCACCGTGGTCGTTGGTCGGCACATATCTGTCATAAGTGTCATAGAATATCTGATCTACAGATCCCAGCAGGTCTACCCCAGGCTTCAACTCTTGTTCAGGGTTGTCGGTCTCAGCTTCTGCTGAAACAAAAGCAATGTATTTTCCCTTGGGAGCTACATTATGAGCATAAGAGCAACAGAACAGGTACCTGCAGTACCCAAAATAAACATCAGAAATCACCTCACATCGTCGACACCGCCCTGAAACCAAAGCAATGTATTTGATCATCTCATTTTCATCGTGTTTTTCTGTTATACTGACTCATACTCGAAGGAAAAAAGTTGAGAGAGTTAGCAGCATACATGTCTGATTTACGACCGAGTTGCTTCTGAGGCAGAATAACCTGAACTGAGTGAGAATCGTTGGTATCAGGAATAGGGTGACTCATTATACATACAGCACGAGCAACTTTCCCAACCTTCTTAACCTGTTGCATTGACGATGCCATGAAATGAAGTGCAGATATAAGTAGTTTTTGAGGATTCGTATTCGTCTCTAAAGGAAAACAGAGAGAGTACAGCATGGTTTCGTCGGAGGTTACCTTATTAGGCAAATAAGAAGGGTCACAAACAACTTTATGGCACTTAGCAGTTTCGCCTTCAGAAGTTACGCCAATGGCTTTCCCATCACCATCAAATTCTACCTGCAATTCAAGAAAGGCAAACCTTTGATAAGAATTTCACAAGAAAAATGTAAAGACATCCTCAATTCAGCTCTGCTTGTTTACTTGCCAATTTGTGAACTAGGAAAAGGCATGAAGCGGTTTGATTCGATGCCCCCAAAGTTCAGAATCATAATACTGCATGATACTAATTGTTTACTTGTACAATACAGAAGACAAAGAGAATCAAATTCTGGGGTTTCAAGTGTTGACAGAGATTTACCTTACATTCTGGCTTGTTGAGCATATAAGTACCTCCATAAACTGCACTTAAACGTGCGAATGCCTGCCAATAGAGGCCCCGGTAGCAAGTCAAGCCAACATATATTTCTATTAAACCAGCAAAAGGAAACGATGCAGAGATGAAAAAGACATACCTGAGGCAATTCTCCCAGTCCATATAGTGGATAGATATAAGGAGATCCTCCTCGAAACCGTGCCAAAGACTCTGCATAGAGCTTTTACAGACAAATGCAAAATACTCTGAATATAGTGATTAAACAATAGTATGGGCGGCCATTGAAGAATAATATTAAGCAGATGTATTTTCATGCCAAACAAAGATGAAATCTGACATGAAACAAAAGTTTACCTTCATTCTCTTAACAAAACTCAAAGCTGGCTGATCCAAGTAACTATCATCATTGTGGAGTGCCAAGGCATGACCAATAAAGTCAACTGTATCATCTTCAAGTCCATATTTGCTATATGCAGCAATAAGCAGGGATCAAGATCAGTTTACGAAGAATTTCGTAGTAAATGTCAGTGCTAGAGCAAGCATTTGGAGTGAAAAAGGGATGAGGTACACACGAGGTAAGCTTTCTGACTGTTACTTTATTCAGATCAAGTTTTTCATGAGATTTTGGATCATTTTCATCATAGTCTTGGACATAAATGAAGAACTTCCTGGCACGGCGCTTCTCGAACAGCCCCATCAATGGCGATTTCAGCGCCTCAGCATCAGTTGCAGGAACTTTATAGATCTACAAGTTATGCCAATTGCTTTAAGTTGTTATATGGCTGATGGAAGGACGTTTGAGCCAATATTTATAAACAAAATATACTAAAAACATAAAGCTATACTCTTACCTTTTTCTTCTTGTACACAAAACTGCCATCCACAGCCTTGAAGTTAAGATACTTGGTAACTTTTGTGTGGATCAGAATACGTACCAGACTGCCATTGGCCATCATGAACTGTGAAACCAAATTAAGCATCAATAACATGACTGATTAGCAAAAAGATAGCACTGTTTCAATTACATAAATATAACCCAACATACATACATACATACATACATACATACATACATACATACATACATACATACAATTAAGTACTAATCAAAACTACCAAATTACAAGTAATTAAGAAAAAGGTTAAAGGGAAATGTTGTTTGTATGCCTTGGGAACCATATCAACATTATATTCCCTGCTTGTGCCCAGCTGTTCTGGAGGTTTGTCATTTCCCTTGAAATGCTTCCAAAGCTATACACCACAAATGCAGTTTTCAAAAAATGTCAGATGAAACCAATAGGGTAAGGACATTTCACATAAAGGTTAAAAAAACAAGATCATAAGTTGCATCATTTAATAACAAAATAAGAAATGACCTGCACAAGATTAAGAGAAGTCGATTCTCCACCATAATAATCATTTCTATCCATATGCAAAACCTGTTTTGAAGTGAAGATACTTAGATGACATCTCCAAATCATTCTTAATGCAGCATTGAAAGAAAAAAAAGGATTTTAGCCTAACAAAACCAACACCCAGAAACAAATTCCCACATTCAGACCAGTATAAGAAAAGAAACACCCAAAGGAGAGAAACCAGATTTGAAACATGGAAAGCAATGAAATTTAATTAAAAACAAATATAAAGAAGATTGAGGAAATTTAACAAGGTACTTTGAGTCCATCAACGGAGAGTAGACCGCTGAGAATGCATTCCTTAAGGCCGGTACCCAGGACGATCACATCGTACGTTTCATTCATGGCTGAATAGCTTCAGGTTTTCTAGTGTTTCTTCAATCTCTTCTTTCTAATTGCTATATATTTTTCCCTTTAAGAGAAGAAGTGGAAGCGAGATGTAAAGGAGAGAAAATCCGGGTTTTTTAGCCTGTTGGAACAATTCTATAACGGAAAGTAACGAGACTAACGCTTTCGGAAAGTACTAAATTCACGCGATTTTATGCGCGTGGGATGCACGGCCATCTCTAGTTTTCCATTGGCAAGAATTATACGGGTATTAATTTTAGGGATAATATCATATTTGGTATTTGTATTTTGATAAATTGTTTAATGTGATATTTGTACTTTTAAACTGTTCAATTCAGTAATTGTACTTTGAAAAAATATCTAAGGTAATATATGTATTTTTAAAATATCAAACACAATGCACATATTTTGACAAAATATCAAATGTAGTACTTGAATTATCGTTTTATATATTATTATAATACTTGAGGTAACACCGGCAGTAAGTGTCAATAATCAACCAATGAAAATTTAACATCTTTCATTGCTTAATTTAGCATTTACTAACAATGTTAATCCCTGATACTATGGTAATACACAAAATGATAGTTCATTATATTGGACTTACTGTAAAAGTATGAGTACCCCATTTGAAATTTTGTAAAAACATAAGTATCATATTAAACTTTTTATCATAAAATGTGTAGTATATTGCTCATTTTTTTGAACAATTTCTACCTAGTGGGAGGGAAGGGGGAGTTTGCTCTTAAGGGGTTTTGTTGGGAGGCTCGAACGATTAACCGAATGTCAAGAGGGGGTAAATTGGATTTTTTCTTGGGTGGATGAATGGCTAAGTAATAAAAATTGTGACACAATGATTTATAGTGGTTCGACTTCTAAACCAAGTCTACCTCCATTACCTTAGCTATCCACACTAAGGATTTTCTCAAGTCCACTAGATTTGCTTTCCTTTTTTCGAGTTCAAGGAGATAACCCTTACAAGCAAGACTTATATCTCAAAGTCTTGAAACACTCTCTTACAAGAGGAAAAAAATGAGCAAACTAAAGAAAACCTCACAAGGCAAATAAGTTTGCACAATTAAGCTCCCGTCCAAAATCCTAAACACTTGACAAATGTGATAATTTGCCTCACTAGTGTTTTCTACAAGACATATGACAATTTAAGCATAAAACTTGATATCTCAATACATGAATGTTGGCAAGTTGTTTCTTGTTGTTCCAAGGCTGCTTGAAGAGGTCTTTTAAACACTCTAAGGAGTTTGTGGCTGTTACTAGCCATAGGGGTTGTTTCGGAGTCGTTGGGAACTTTATTTTCAGCATTTAATGCACTTCTGGAGCAGGGCGGACCGGTATGTGTGCAAGTGTATCAGTACCTGCCTAAAAGAAGAAATAGCCGTTGGGAAAACTTAACACTGAGTATTGGTACACTACATGAGTGTATCGGTACACCTACTCGCGTATCGGTACGACCAAGTCTATACCGGTACGATTTTTGGCTACTGGAAAATCAGACCGTTGAGGACAAAGGGGCATATCGGTACACAACTTAGCTGTACCAGTATGGGATCTTTTGGGTATCGGTACAAGTTAAACTGTACCGGTACTCATGACCTATTTTTGACACTTTAGCTATTTAAAATCATTTTAAACATGCCAAAAACCCTTTGAAAACATATTTTTCCAAGTTTATGGACTTCTGAAATATTTTTGCAAATTTGTTTAAGTCCAAAAACATTTTCCATTTATGTAACCCTTTAACCCGGCCTAGCCGAAACTAGACTAAAAGAGCCACATTAGGTTTGCCGAAGCAAACCCGAACTAAAACCCTAAACGAGCCCATTTTTTCTTTTTATCTTATCTAGATGCATATCATTAATGTCCTACGTAAACATGATTCAGCGGTAGCGTTACATTTAAATCAGATTACAAATCAAGGTCCGATTGCTCAACGATTCACATAAAGGACCAAAATATATTATTGCAAATTGTAGGGCATTTATCATAATTAAGATTACCAAACCTTAATTATTTCAATTTCATGCTCGCATGTTAATTTCCATTCCAAACAATCATCTAAACTCAATCAATTGCTTTCATAACAATCATGGACCAAATTGCAAGATTTCCAACTTTAGCAAATAGAATAACACATATTCAATAAGGCGTACCGATACAGGCAAGCCCGTACCGATACAACCCAACTAACAAAATGGCTTCCTATACCGATACACGTTTCACCTTATCGATACAGTTTGTTGACCAACCCGTACCGATACGACCTTGACCACGTACCGATCCCCCCTTTAAGATTTCAAAACTCAAAATTCCAGTAGCTAGAGCCCGTACCGATACGGTACCTCGCGTATTGATATGGCATGCTTAAACTCGATGGGTCGTACCAGTACGCTATCCCGTGTACCGACACCATGCCTATTTTCTCTTAAGGAGTACCGATACGGTGGCTAAGCGTACCGATACCCTACGCTTAAATTCGACAATTTGATCCCCTATCAGACTCTGCGTACCAATCCTGGGGTACGTGTACTGATACGCAGAGGCCTGTAATGACCCCTAGGTCCAACATCTGACATTTTGGCTCATTTCAATCAACCTTAACACTTAACTAATCAACATATAACATCATCAACATGCTTGAACATCAACATACCAGCATTATAAGCCAACCTAGCAAATCTAGCATATTCAATCACAAAGTCTAGAGGCATGCTTCCTAGTCCACATCCAAAAACATTAAACCAACCACAACTCAAACACTTTAAGTCGCTTATAAAACCAAACCAACAAATATAACTTTCCCAAACATGGAGTTTATCAAACCCCCCCAAAACATAATTTGAGACATTGCCTTTATTACTATTATTTAATGTTCCAAACTGTACTTTGAAAATAAGTCTTTGGAATTCCTTTCCTTGCTGCCACAATCTTTAATTCTCTGCATTGATGGAAAATAGAGCATAAGCACACTAGGCTTAGTGAGGAATGCTCAAACAACAACCATCATCAATGCAAATTAAACCATTTTACTTTTGTTTTGAAAAAAAACACTTTCCAAAATGCTTTAACTCAACATCACAACATCATGCCTTAACAAAACCATGCACTTAACATTTCCAAAACAACATATTAAACCATATGCAACATGTATCACGGATTTTATAGCAAAGTCCCATTTGCTACCCTCAATTTAAGCTTTCCCATGCATACTACCAATGCAAGGCTGAAAGAACAAACCATGTTTAAACCACATTAAACAACATAATCCATCTCATGATACATCATCAACTATATTGGCTTTCAAGTGATCATTTACCAAGTTTCCACTTTACAAAACATAACATCTGATACACATATTCAACAAGTGTTCCCTCAACACTTAACATACAATCTATCGGCATCCCAAGGTTCACACACGGGAGTTTTCGGTACTCATAAACCTCTCTACCATTGTGACACCCGTGGTGGAGTTTTCGGTACACATAAACCCCTTAACACCACTCATCAACTAGATATATAACCCACTAACGGGATTCTTCGGTACACATAAACCCCTCGACCGTTAGGGTACTTGGATGGAGTATACGGTACACCTTATAAACCCCTCGACATCCAATGCGACTTTTTATAGTGCACTATCAATCCTATGGCCGGCCAACTATATCCGATAACATTTTTAAATCTTTTATACCATCACTTCCCAATATAATTCATTTTATTAACAACAACTCACTGTTTTCATATGCATCATCAAAACCATATAACCAATGCAATAAACCTTGCATTAACCAATGTTCATAAACATTAACAAAGCGTGCTTTACTTCCAAATGCATCAACATCATTGTGTACTCAATTTTTAGCATTAAACCATGCTCAAAACATGCATATACAATGAGTAATTAAACCATTTAAAACAAGTGCATAAAACCAATTGCCAAACTGAGTTCGAGAGAGAATTCATCCTTTACTTACTTTAGAGCCCAGACCAGCATTTCAAGCTCGATCTAAACTCCCAAATATAACTTTCAAACCTTTGCAAATCTAGAAAACACATTCTCACTCACCGACTCGCAAAGCCTCGCTCATCGATATGATAACCACTCCTCCAAAGCTTTCGAAACCCACGTTCAAGCTTGAGGACCAACTTCCTCTACTTTATTCCACATAAAAACAGAGGGTGCATTGCATCAAAATACAATCAACATCACAAATCCTCAACACCCTTTTATCCAATTCTACTCCACAACAACTGAAATTAACAACAAGCCTCTTCCAAACTTAACCCATCCACAAACTAACGTTTCAACCCATCAATTAACATCTAAAAACACATCACTAACATCCTTATATCTCCAGCATTCAATAAACCTCCATAACTCCTCAAAAACACATAACTAGCAACCTAGAAAATTAGAGATTTACATAGTTTTGGGATCCCAATGTTAAAATCCACTTATTAACATCACTTAACATCAAAATCATGATTAGAATCAATCAAGAACTCAGCAAATCAGAGCCTATACGAAAATCTTTCAATTAAATCAATTAAACCACAATTTAACTAATCTTCCATAATTAAATCATCAAATCAAGTTAGACAACAAGTGTAAAGGATCAATAACTTGGGAGTTTCAATAAAGAACCTTATATTAGAGGACAAGAACGAACCTCACCTCTAATGGCCGTTTTCCCCTTAATTGGATGAATTTCCATAGCAAAACAATGAAAAACCAAATTGATTTTGTTAGGAAATCATTATAATCTCAATTGAAATAAAAACATTAATTAAAAGAAAATTTTACCTGAGAATTTTGAAGAGAAAAGAAGTGTTTGGCTGGAGAGAATTGGAGAAAAAATCCTTTTGTGAAAAGTTAGTTACGTCAAATTTGTTTTAAAGATTTTAATTAACCAATTATTTCTCTATGCCTTTTATATTATTTTAAAATAATTTAAAATATCTAATTAAGGGAAAAAGTATGATATTAGAATTTAAGGTAAATAGCTCCTTAAAGATTCAAAATTTTAACCCTTTTACAAAACAGTCACCAAAAATAGTTTTGAAACTTTACATTTTGGTCACCAAACAAAATGTCCAATTAAAAGACCCCTTTTTTTAAAATTGACTTTACCAAAATCATTTCCATATTAAATAATGATTTTAAACTATTTTCCATAATTTTGTAACATCCAAAAATATTTATTCCAATTTAAATCCTAAAACTAACTCGAATCATCTAATCCGATCCAACAGACCGTCTAAACCACCTAAAAAACTCCGAGGCCCAAAACCGGGGAGTTACAATTTAAGTTATATCAAAATCAAATATCTCAACAATCTCCACCTTTTTGATATAAAAAACCACTTGAAAAATTATTTTTGAAATTCTCCCATTTAGAAAAATAATTTTAGAAAAAGAGAATATTTTTATAAAATATTTAAAGCTTTCCCTTTTTCTTTTTGAAATTTAATTTTTCAAACCTATCTCCCCCGTTTTTGTTATATCAAAAGTAATTTCAAAACTATGTTTGAAATTACATTAAGTTCAAAACACCAATTGTTGAAAGGTTAAAACCAATCGTTGGAAAAATTAGTATCAATTGATAGAAAATACCAATTGTTGGTGTAAATTAATGATGGAGAAAAGAGACAAAAAAATTTTACATGAAAGATTTTTTTAAAAAATGGCTCCCCCTTAATCAAGCATCAAATAAATTGTTAATCCAACAATTCAAGAGAAATAAATTGAATTTTAAATAAATGAATCAAATTAAGACAAGAAATTCTATCAAACATGCCATTTATGAAAATAAACCAATAAGCGTACAAGGCATGGCAAAAAGAGACAAAATAGTCCCTTTCTGACTGTGCGTACATGTACGAAGAAGAGCATATCGGTACTTGGTTGAAGGCCGTATCGGTATGGTATGGTTTGTACAGGTAACGTAGGCACGAAACTGGTGAAAATGTAGCAAAATCAACTTTAAATGGCCTTACAATTTATTTTTAAGTTCATACAAAGGCTCTTTGAGGATGTGCATTGATTATCGGCAACTGAACAAGTTGATGATTAAGAATAAGTATCCTTTGCCGTGAATTGAAGACTTGTTTGATCAATTTCGGGGTGCTACGGTGTTTTCTAAGATCGATTTGAGATCTGGATACTATTAGTTGAAGGTTAAGGATAAGGACGTGCCAAAGACTGCTTTTCGTACGAGGTAAGGCATTATGAGTTTCTGGTGATGTTGTTTAGGCTAACAAATGCGCCTGTAGCATTCATAGACATGATGAATCGGGTGTTCCATGAATTTTTGGATCAATTTGTAGTAGTATTCATAGATGATATTCTTGTTTACTCTCGTATCGAGGAAGATCATGATTGACACTTGCAGATTGTATTGCAAACCTTGTTGGATAATCAACTTTATGCCAAGTTGAGCAAGTGTGAGTTTTGGATTAACGAAGTGTTCTTTCTTGGTCATGTTGTTTCGGTGGAAGGTATCCGTGTGGATCCGCAAAAGGTTAAAGTGGTTGTGAATTAGAAGCAACCTAAGTCGGTGACGAAGGTTCGTAGTTTCTTGGGGTTGATAGGTTATTATCGGCGCTTTATGGATGGGTTCTCAAGGGTTGCTGCTCTGTTGACTAATTTGTTACAAAAGGATGTACGTTTCGAATGGATGGAGGTTAGACAACAAGCTTTTGAGAAGTTGAAGGAAGCTTTGACGCAAGCTCCGTTCTTGATTCAACCTGAGTCAGGAAAAGAGTTTGTGGTTTATAGCTATGCATCCTACGTTAGTTTAGGGTGTGTATTGATGCAAGATGAGAAATTTGTAGCTTATGCATCTAGTTAGTTAAAGGTGTACGAGCGCAATTATCCTACGCATGGTTTAGAGCTTGCCGCGGTAGTGTTTGCATTGAAGATTTAAAGGCATTATCTTTACGGGGAGAAGTGTATTGTGTACACGTGTAATACCCCAAAATTTACTAAGTTGATTAAGGGTCATTTAGTACTAAGATAATAACTTAAAAGCTAACTTAGTGACTAAAATGACAAAAATGCGGAAGTTGGGATTTCTTTAATTATAGGTTTTAGAAAGGAAATTTCTAAGGTTTAAAGGTCTCATGTGATAGATAGTGAATTGAATAAGGTATTCTTAAAGTTTGGTTGAATTCCAAGGAAAATTGGAATGGGAATTGAAGTTAAAGAGGTAGTGACCAAAATGTAAATTTTGGAAATTTTATGACTAAAGTATAAACTTTGGAAAAGTTTGGGGACTAAACTTGTAATTTCCCAAAAGTTAAGGGTTTTTATTTCATAAATAAATAAATCACCTAAGCGTGTGAATCAAATGCGGAATTATTGGTTCGATCTGATATTTCGATTATTGGGAAAATCGCAGTTAAAGTTTAAGTAGAATTTAGTGAGGCATGCTAATAAATTGCCCAGGTGAGTGCAATGCATACATAACATGATACATGAATGTTTTATACATCACTAGTAGGACTTGCGATGAGTCTACCTGGTATATATATTGGCATGATATTTATGTCAATGATCATATATTTGACATATTTTAAATATGTCAAAAGTTGAAAACAAATGCATTGACCACTAGTTATTGATGATGGAATGCTATGAAAGTTAATTCGGGTATGAACTGCTTATGTTCAATTATATTGATATACACTTCCATGGATGGAATAAATACGGAAATTATGCCCAAATAAGTCATTGAGGGGCAAGGTATAGTTGGCATGCCATAGAGTCCAGCAGTACGTTGCATAATCGGGAATTCGAGATAGCACTTTAGTGTATATAAAGGACACTTAGTGCATGGTTAGCATGGCCTTATAAACATGCGGGATAACGGTTAGCACAACCTTATAAACGTGCGGGATAATGGTTAGCATGACCTTATAAATGTGCGGGATAACGGTTAGCACGACCTTATAAACGCGCGGGTTAGCACTTTGGTTCATATTTGACTCGCATACCCATGGTCCTCAAGGTTATATTTGGGCTATTAGCACTTAGTGAGGTAATAATAAATGCTAAACAAGTTAGAGAGTATATGAACACTCAGGGCAAATGGCAAGTATATCGGTAATAAATTTATATCCGGTTTATATTATGTTGATACGTGATTGGTATGATGGTAATATTTATATAGTGATCATGATGTATATAAGGCATATTATGATAACCAGACATACATAAAAATCTTATGACATTGACATATATCATGCTATATAAACGTAGCCATGAACTTGAATAAAGTTTAAATTATTGTTATTAATTTCCTTTATTACCTCACTAAGTTCATACTTAGCGTGTGTTTGATTGTACACACGTAGGTAAATCAAGATGAGAGGGAGAAAATAATTGCATCAATATTGGAAAGCTCAACAAGTAATCACAGTAATGACATCTTAATCGAGGTTGATTTTTATAGTGGCATGTATGCTTACTAAACTTATTCGAGTTGAGATTGGCCTTTAAAGTTGTTCTGGGTTTTAAGATAATTGATTCATGATTAGAACTTGAATAAATAATTTATGTCAATTTTAAGTAAAGTTAAGCGTGCTTAGGCTAGAGAAATTTTAGGATGGGTGACCATCGAGAAGTTTTTTGAAAATTTTATATTACCCTGATCTTTGAATAAAGAAGTCATAGCATTTCTGACTCATATCCAGTGTACGGATAGGGGAAGGGGGTGTTACATTTATTGGTATCAGAGCTACATGTTTAGCCAGTCCTGGAGATTAAACGAAGTATGGTAAAGGTAAAAAATGTATACATGCCACTAGAATGTCAGAATTACTGATGATTTTACTTGTTGGAATGGATGCGATTGCTTACTTCATTATGATAGTAATGTTAAATTCCAATGTATGAGAAAAGATTTGTGTCAGGTGTTTAGGCAAGTGAATTAACAAGAGATTCACGAGAGTGATAAAGTTAATGATAATGGTCTACCCTCAGCTTAGCATGGTGCAGAGGCACCAGGGTAACATGATATGCATGTTCTAGATTAAGAGCTTTTCTTCCAGACATTAGATTCAATTTTGAATCAGCCTGCTTAGGCACTGATTGCAAAAGAATTAAGAGTTTTGGCATACTAGATTTTTAGAAAGATATTGACGGAGATTCTATGATTGTTAATCTATGGTCTAAGGATATAAAGTTTAGGTTGAAGGAACTCTGTATTGATGATCAGAGGAGACTAAAAATAAAGTAGTATCTCGTCTAAAAAGATTAGACTCGTATTTGATAAAGTAATGTTACGGTACATACTCAAAAGTTTGTTAGCTAGAGTTCTTTCTTTGAGTTTTTCGTAACAAAGTTTATCCTAGAGATGCAATGGAGTTCTTGCATCTTAATTTAAGCAATTAGATTATTTACGGGTATGAGTGCAAGTTAATAAACTGAGCTGATTTGCTTCTAAACTGCTTTATACAGACAAAAGGAGATTCTGTTATGACAGTTCATAGAGGGCTAGAGGTCAGGTATAAAGAAGTATTGACTACCCTATGTATTTAAAAAAATTATGAAGCAGTAAATTATGCTGGATGCAATGGAAAGGATTCAAAATAAGAAAATATCTAAATAGAGGTCATAGCTCGTGAAGAGGAATAGTAAATCGAGATAACCACTTTTAAAAAAGTGGTGAGGATTTCTGGCAAAAATGCCAAGCTGAATTTATTACATAGTTCCGTAAAAAGATTGAGACAAGGAAAATTAGGAACTCTCTGACATTTATAATTAATGTTGGAGATTCAAGAAAACTACAAAACCAATCATGTGAGTGTTGTGATAATTGGCATGCATGAGCATGCAGAGTTTTATTGGAATTTGTTATCAATATGAAAATGATTTAACTTATGCTATGGATACCGAGCATCAATGATAGGTTAGGAGAGTATTCATACTGTTTGGAAATTTTAAATAGGTTGCTTAAGAGGAGCAGTCAGACTTGATGCTTAATCGAGAGACTAAGTTTAAGGTTGGATTTAATCCAATAATGGATTTATATTGATTACCACCCAGGTCGAGCAAAGGTTGTAGCAGATGCTTTGAGTCGGAAAACATTCGCTACATTACGAGCTTTAAATGCTCAGTTAAAGGGAAATCAAATGGTTTGTGATTGGTAGAGTTGTAATTGAGATCATCATTGTTAGATCGGATTAAAGAAAGTTAGCAACGAGATGAAGATTGCATAACCAAGATAAAGCAAGTGGAATCGGGTGGAATTAAAGATTTTGAGATTAAACCCGATGGATGTCTTTACTATAAAGATAAAGTGTATATTCCTAAATATGCTGAGTTGAAATAGGATTTGCTTATTAAGTCACACTATAGTCCCTTGAATATGCATCCAAAAAAGAATGATATCAGAGTTTGTTGCTAAGTGCTTGACTTGTCAATAGGTGAAAGCTGAACATCAAGTACCATCAGGGAAATTGCAATCTATTTCTATTCCGTAGTGGAAATAGGATTGAGTTACAATGGATTTTGTGATAAGATTGCCATTGATTTCTAGTAAGAAATATTCTATCTGGGTAATTATGGATAGTTAACTAAATCTGCTCACTTTATACCAACTAGAATGGATTATTAGATGAGCAAGTATGTTGAGTTGTATGTCAAAGAAATAAGGAACAAGTAAATACCATTGGTGAAAGTCATTTGGAGCAATCACCAAGTGGAAAAAGCAACATGGGAAGCAAATGATGTAATGGAAAAGTAGTATCCACATTTGTTTAAAATAGGTACGTTTTGAAAATTCAAGGACGAATTTTCTTAAGGGGGAGAGAATTGTAATACCCCAAAATTTACTAAGTTGATTAAGGGTCATTTAGTACTAAGATAATAGCTTAAAAGCTAACTTAGTGACTAAAATGACAAAAATGCGAAAGTTGGGATTTCTTTAATTATAGGTTTGGGAAAGGAAATTTCTAAGGTTTAAAGGTCTCATGTGATATATAGTGAATTCAATAAGGTATTCTTAAAGTTTGGTTGAATTCCAAGGAAAATTGGAATGGGAATTGAAGTTTAAAGAGGTAGTGACCAAAATGTAAATTTTGGAAATTTTATGGCTAAAGTATAAACTTTGGAAACGTTTGGAGACTAAACTTGTAATTTCCCAAAATTTAAGGGTTTTTATTTCATAAATAAACAGATCACCTAAGCTTGTGAATCAAATGCGAAATTATTGGTTCGATTTGATATTTCGATTATTGGGAAAATCACAGTTAAAGTTTAAGTAGAATTTAGTGAGGCGTGCTAATAAATGGCCCAGGTGAGTGCAATGCATACATAACATGATACATGAATGTTTTATACATCACTGGTAGGACTTGCGATGAGTCTACCTGGTATATATATTGGCATGATATTTATGTCATTGATCATATATTTGACATATTTTAAATATGTCAAAAGTTGAAAACAAATGCATTGACCACTAGTTATTGATGATGGAATGCTATGAAAGTTAATTCGGGTATGAACTGCTTATGTTCAATTATATTGATATACATTGCCATGGATGGAATAAATACGGAAATTAAGCCCAAATAAGTCATTGAGGGACAGGGTATAGTTGGCATGCCATAGAGTCTAGCAGTAAGCTGTATAATAGGGAATTCAAGATAGCACTATAGTGTATATAAAGGACACTTAGTGCATGGTTAGCATGGCCTTATAAACGTGTGGGATAACGGTTAGCACAACCTTATAAACGTGCGGGATAATGGTTAGCACGACCTTATAAACGTGCGGGATAACGGTTAGCACAACCTTATAAACGTGCGGGTTAGCACTTTGGTGCATATTTGACTCGCGTATCCAGGGTCCTCAAGGTTATATTTGGGCTATGAAATTGGGAAACTGGGAAATCATTGATAATCGGGCTATAAATAAAGGGATAATAAATGCTAAACAAGTTAGAGAGTATATGAACACTCAGGGCAAATGGCAAGTATATCGGTAAGAAATTTATATCCGGTTTATATTATGTTGATACATGATTGGTATGATGGTAATATTTATCTAGTGATCATGATGCATATAAGGCATATTATGATAGCCGGGCATACACGAAAATCTTATGACATTGACATATATCATGCTATATAAACGTAGCCATGAACTTGAATAAAGTTTAAATTATTTTTATTAATTTCCTTTATTGCCTTACTAAGTTCGTACTTAGCGTGTGTTTGATTGTACACACGTAGGTAAACCAAGATGAGAGGGAAAAAAGAATTGCATCAATATTGGAAAGCTCAATAGGTAATCACAGTAATGACATCCTAATTGAGGTTGATTTTTATAGTGGCATGCATGCTTGCTAAACTTATTCGAGTTGAGATTAACCTTTAAAGTTGTTATGGGTTTTAAGATAATTGATTCATGATTAGAACTTGAATAAATAATTTATGTCGATTTTAAGTAAAGTTAAGCGTGCTTGGGCTAGAGAAATTTTAGGATAGGTGACCATCAGGAAGTTTTCTGAAAATTTTAAATTACCCTGATCTTTGAATAAAGAAGTCATAGCATTTCCGACTCATATCCGGTGTACGGATAGGGGAAGGGGGTGTTACAACACGAACCATAAGAGTTTGAAGTATCTGATGTCACAAAAGGAGTTGAACCTTAGGCAGTGTAGATGGTTAGAGTTTCTCAAGGATTATAATTTGACAATTGAGTATCATCCGGGCAAAGCAAATGTTGTGGCCGATGCTTTGAGTAGAAAAGCGCTTGTTGAGTTGAGGGCCATGTTTGCGAGGTTGAGTGTGACGTGTGATGGGGGTTTGTTGGTCGAGTTGCAAGTGAAGCCATCTTTTTCGTAGTTGATTAAGGAAAATTAACCTTATGATGAGGCGTTGGTACCGTATGTTAATGATATCATGGATGGAAATACTATGGATTTTCATTTTAATGGTGATGGGGTGTTATGTTTCAAAGATTGTATAGTGGTGCCTAGTGATGATGAGTTGAGGCGAACTATTTGACCGAGGCTCATGCTAGTCCTTTTACTATACATCCCAGTAGTATCAAGATGTATCGAGATCTAAAGGAAGAGTATTATTGGGTGGGTTTGAAAAAGGATGTGGCTTATTTTGTTGCTAAATGTATAGTGTGTTAGCGTGTTAAGGCCGAGCATCAGTTTTCTTCTGAGTTATTACAGCCGTTGAGGATTCCGGAGTGAAAATGGGCGAGGATCTCTATGGATTTTGTGTCAGGGTTACCTTTGAAACTTATTGAAAAAGATTCTATTTGGGTGATTGTTGATCAGTTTATGAAGTGTACATATTTTCTGTCAATGCATACTATGTATACCTTGGATAAGTTGGCGAATCTTTATATTGCTAAAATTGTGAGGTTGCACGGGGTGCCCAAGTTAATTGTTTTAGATGTGGATCCACAGTTTACATCAAAGTTTTGAGAGTGTTTGCATCGAGCTTTGGGTACCCACTTGAATTTCAGTACTTCGTATCATCCTCAGACGGATGGTCAATTTGAGCGTGTGATTCAGATCTTGGAGGATATGTTGAGGTGTTGTATTATTGAGTTCCAAGGAACTTGGGAAAGACAGTTGCCTTTGGTGGAGTTTGCGTACAATAATAGTTATCAGACAAGTATAAAGATGGCACCGTATGAATCCTTGTATGGTAGGAAGTGCAGTACACCCTTGTGTTGGGCTGAGGCTGGGGAAAAGTATGTTTCCATATCTGATGTGTTGAAAGATACATATGGAAGGGTGAAGCTTATTTGTGATCGTATGAAAATGGCTTCAGATAGACAGAAATCCTACGCGGATTTGAAGCGTAAGGAAGTTGAGTACACGGTTGGTGAAAAGGTTTTCTTGAAAGTTTCACATTGGAAGAATGTATTGCAAAGGAAAGTTAAGTCCGAGGTTTATTAGACCATATGAGGTGTTGGAACACGTAGGTCTTGTGGCTTACTGGTTGAGTTTGCCTCTTGAGTTGGAGAAGATTCATGGTGTGTTTCATGTATCCATGTTGCTGAGGTATCGTTCGGATCCGTTGCATGTGATGCCAGTGAAGGATGTTGAGTTGTGAACGAATTTATCCTATGATGATGAACCAGTGGAGATCTTTGACTATAGTAGTAAAGTTCTTTGTGGCAAGATGATTGAGCTTGTTAAGGTGTCGTTGGGACATCGCGGTGTTGAGGAGGCCACGTGGGAGAGTAAGTCAGACATAAAAGATCAGTTTTTGCATATGTTTCTATCAGGTAAATTTAGAGGACAAAATTTCTTAAGTGGGGGAGAGTTGTAACGCCCCGGTTTTGGGCCCATGAGTTTTCTAGGTTGATTAGACAGTTTGGTGGACTGGATTAGAGTGTTCGAGTCAGTTTTGGGATTAATTTGGAATAAATATTTTTTAGTGAGATAAAAATATGGAAAAATATTCTAAAATCATTATTTAATATGTAGATAATTTTGGTAAAATCAATTTTGGAAAATGGAGTTTTGAAATTTGACATTTTGGCTAGTGACCAAAATGTAAAGATTGAAAAACTATTTTTAGTGATTGTTTTGTAAAAGGGTCAAAACTTAGAATCTTTAAGGAGCTATTTGGCCAAAGTCTAATATCAGACTTTTTTCTTTAATTGAATATTTTAAAAAGGTTTTAAAGGGGTATAAATAGGCTTGGAGAATTAATTTCTAAAAACAACTTTATGTAACTAACTTTTCTCTAAAATATTTTTTGACAAGCGTCGTAATTGTCAAATAAATTATGCCTATTTCTCAAAATAAAGTAAATAGGAATGTAGTAAAGAGAAGTAGGGTCGATCCGCATTGACTAAGGAATTTCCAATGTCGTCTTGTTTTGATCCTCATCCAAAGAAAAACGATATGTAATATAAGGGGTTTTGTAATAAAATAAATTAAATCTAAAAATTGCGATAAAAAGATGAAAGTAAATAGATAGAAATAATGATGGTAGAAATATACCCTCAAGATTCGCTTCGCCTCAATTCGTTTCGATCATCGAAAGAGATTTTACTTCGGGATTCATGCTGGTTACAGTCTGCAAGGCCCAACCCTTGTAACTTACCTTTCTCTCTGGTAAGCCGATATTCCCAATTCTACCTCCGAAATTTAGTCCTTGTTGGACTAACCACGCCTATCTCCATTAGCACCAAAGCAATTTAAGCGCTGGAAAAGCTCGACTCGAGTTATGTTGTCTCAACGAGAATCGAACTCGATCTCAATTTCCCTTAGCGGACCGCCGCCAAGTGTGTTCACAGGAAGTTGAATTTTCTACCAGCCGACTTTTCCTCCTAACGGTAAATCAGAACAACATTCACACCAACGCGTGCTTTTTGAGATGAAAGTGTAAAGATTTTTAAAAGAAAGGTCGATTGCCTATCTGAGTTTTCAGAAAATTGAGAATAATATCCGAAGATATTAAGTACTTTTTAATTCTCACAAAATGAATTGAGTCATCGCTAGACCATCGGCTAATAAAAAGTTTAGCTATGTATGATGCTTAGCATTTTTAGAAAACAAAGTAAAAAAGTAAAAGAAAAGTTGAAAGAAAAATAAAAGACAAAACCTGAGAGAACTTTTATTAATGAGAAGAAAAGTGAAAAATACATCTCAAGCTTTACCCCAAAGGGGTATTTATAGTCTTCTAAAAACCCTGAAGATAATAAAAAGATAAATCCTAAAGAAAGATAAATTCTAAAAAAAGATAAGTCCTAAATATAATAAAAAGATAAATCCTAAAGATAATATTATCTAAAAGATAATATATCCTAAAGATAATATTATTTGTCCTAAATATAATATTATTTAAAAGAAAATAAATTCAAATTAAAATCCTAAGATAATTTAAACTCAAATTCCTAAGATAATTTCGTCTATTTATTTTCCAGAAGGTGTTGACTGGACTGCCTTCTAGAAACTGTTGCTGACTGGAAAACAAATTCTTGTAACAAAAAATGAGCAGAACAGAACCAAACCAACAGTAATAATTGACAACGAGGGAGAATTTGCAGGAAAATATATTCAATTTAAAACACTTATCATTTTCTCTCAAATTCTCTCCAGTCAAACACTATATTCTTCTTCAAAATCATCAGGTAACTACTTGATTTCTTCAATCTCTTGATTTCAAATGAGTTTCCTATGATTTCCTATCAAAACCGTATTGTTTTAATCTTGTTTTTCTCATGTAAATCAATCCAATTAAGGGAAAAGTTAGCATTAGAGGTTAGCTTCGTTATTCTCCTCTAATGAATGGTTCTTTACTGAAATTCCCAAGTTATTGATCCTTTATAAATGTTTTCTAATGAGTTTTAATGATTTAATTATGGAAAATTGGTTAAGCCAAGGTTTAATTGATGAGATCGATTGATTTTCGTATTAGATCTATTTTGCTATGTTCTTGATTGGATTAGAACACGATTTTGATTTTTTATAATTTTAATAAGTTGGTTTAAACATTGGAATCCCGAAACTAGGTGAATATCTAATTTTCTAGTTTGTTAGTTGTGAGTTTTTTAGGAGTTGTGGATGTTTAATGAATGCTGGAGGTATAAGGATGATGTAAATGTGTTTTTGGATGTTAATTGATGATAATTGTTGAATTAAACCATTAGGTTTTGGCTAGGTTAAGTTTAGAAGGTGTTTGATATTGTTTTCGGTTGTTGTGGAGGGAAATTGGTTAGAGTTTGATGAGGATTTGTGTGAATTGATGTTGCTGGGATGTTGAATGCATTTTGATGCATTGAATCCTCTGTTTTGTGTGTTTAAATATGAGAGGTTGATCCTCAAGCTTGAGGTGAGGTTTTGAAAGCCTTGGAGGCTTGGATTCGCATCGGCAATCAAAGTTTTGTGTAGTCGGTGAGTGAGAACGTGGTTTACAACTTTTCAAAGGTTTGGAAGTTGTGTTTGGGAGTTTAGATTAAGATTGAAACTCTGGTCTAAACTCAAAAGTAAGTAAAAGATGATTTCTCCCTTGTTCTCGGTTTGGCGGTTGGTTTTGATGCACTTGTTTTGATGATTTTATTTCTCACTATAATATGCATGATTTGAGCATTGTTTAAGGTTGGAAAATGGTTATATAATGATGATGATGCATTTGGAAGTAATACATGTTTTGGTAATGTTTTTGAACATTGGTTAATGCATGGTTGAATGCATTAGATAAATGGTTTTGATTGATGCATATGAAAACAGTGAGTTAATATTAATGAAATGAATTATATCAGCAGTTGATGTAGTTTAAAATGTTATCGGATATAGTTGGCCGGCCATAGGATTGATAGTGCACTATAAAAATTCACATTGGATTTAGAGAGGTTTATGTGTATCGAAAACTCCATCCAAGTACCCTAACGGTTGAGGGGTTATATGGTACCGAAAAATCCCGTTAGTGGATTATACATCTAGCCGATGAGTGGTGTTGAGGGGTTTATGTGTACCAAAAACTCCACCATGAGTACCGCAATGGTGGAAGGGTTTATGTATACCAAAAACTCCCGTTGGTGGACTTTGGATGATTCCGGCTGAGATTGTATGAAGTGTTGAGAGGACACTTGTTGAATCCGTGTATCCGATGTAATATTTTATAAAGTGGAACTTGTTTGATGATCACTTGTAAGCCAATGTAAATGATGTTGTATCATGCGATGGATTATGTTGTATAATGTTGGTTTATACATGTTTTACTCTTTAAGCCTTGCATTTGGTAGTTATGCATGGGAACGCTTAAATTGAGTGTAGAAAATGGGATTTTGATGTTAATCCGTGATACATGTTGCATATGGTTTAGAGGTGCATGTTTTGGAAATGTTAAGTGCATGGTTTTGCAAGTCATGATGATGTGGATGACATTTTGAAAGATGTTGGTTTTCAAAGTGAATTGTTAAATGGTTTTAAATTCATTGATGGTGGTTTGTTTTATAGCACCCCTCACTAAGCCTAGTGTGCTTACGTTCTCTTTTTCCATCAATGCAGAGAATTAAAGGGTTAGAGGCAGCAAGCAAGGAGGAATCCAAAGACTTGACCTTTGAAAGTATGATTTCGATTTAGACTCGTAGTAATAAAGGCAATGTGGTTAATTGTCATTTGAGAGGGTTGTTTTGTTAAACTCCCTGTTTGTGCAAGTTTTAAATGTTGTTTCGGATTGGTTTAAGGCTTAAAATGCTTGATGTGCGCTTGGATTTATATTTCAGATGTTGAGTAGGAAGCATGTCTATAGATATTGTGGATTTTTGATATATGCTTGTTTGATCTGTTGCAAATGCTTGAATGATTGCGTAAAGTATGCCTCTGATATTTAATAATGTTTGGGAAAGGTTTGGTAATGTTTAGAGTGAGCCAAAGTCTCATATGTTAGATCTAGAGGTCATTACAGGCCTTCGCGTACCTGTACAGGTCCCTTGGTTTCGGTACGTGGGGTCTAGGAAGGCTCAGAACATCCAAAATTTACAAAAGGGTTTTGATACGCCTAGCCACTATATTGGTACACCTAGAGGAAAACATATACTAGTTTTGGTACATGGGCTCCCATACCGATAGGCTCTTTAGCTACTGGAATCTAGTTTTCGAAAATAATCCTTAAGGGATCGGTAAGGTAGAGTCGTATCGATACGGGTTTGCTCGACACTCTATATAGATACAGGGTTTGCAGTATCGGTACGCAGAGCTATTATGTTAGTTAATCTGTATTGGTACGTCGTGCATTTCTTTAGGTTTTTGCCTGCTGAAGTTTGAATTTATGCATTTTAGCCCCTGAATGTTATGTATGCAATTAAATGAGTTTGGTTGATTGTTTTGAGCTGGAATTTGACACGTGAGCATGAAATTGGATTAATGAAGGATTGGTAACTTGGATTTTAACTAAGTCCTTTCAATTTGTGAAAATTATATTTTGGTCCCCAAAGTGCATGGTTAAGCAATTGAACTCTGTTTTGCAATCTGACCACAATGTAACATATCCGCTGTTACCTCTCCAAAAGTATTGTTTTTAATGCCAATCTTACAATGCTTTTGCTTGTTTTTAGGTACATTTAGTTGCATTGGGATGTTAGAATCATGCATTTGCATAAGGAGTTTTAGAGTTATGTCCATGCTAGTGTGATAGGTTGTTTTGTTGGCAATTTTGCAAGTTTAGCATATGATTTGGCCCAGAAAAGCAACACAAGAAGGAGTGCCAGAGAGAATGCCGAGTGCTGTTGGCATAGATGGACCAGACAATGCCAAGAACCGGTTGGCAGAGAAGTGAACTTGATGCCACTCCAAGAAGCTGTTGGACCCTGAAAAAAATAGGAAATGACCAGGCTCCGAAAAGATAGCAATTGGATAGGATGATGCCAAGACTTGTTGGTAGATTCATGCCAAGCTTGGACGCTAAGGCATCGTCAGCAATATGATGTCAGCCCTAGCCTGATCAGCTCTCATTCAAATTTGGATAAGATGATTGATAAGTGTTCAAAAGTACTATTTTCTTACCCTTTTTACTCATATTATTGTTAGACTTAGGCTCATATTAGTTGCATAATTAGCCATTCATGCATTAATCCATGTTTCCTTCCATCGTTGAGCTTGATTACATAACTTGGTAGTTTTTGTGGGAAAAGATGCTGCTTTGGTGTGTTTTGTGTGTATGTGCAGGATCACTTGCCAAAGCAAGACTAGAGCTAGTTGCCAGGGCAATGCATGAAGAAGATGCCGAGCTAGTTGCCAGGACAATGCATGAAGGAGACGTCGAGCCAGTTGCTAGGGCAATTGTCGACAAGAGCAAAGGTGATATGGTAGTCAAAATTGATGACTAGACAAGCCCAAGATGACGTGGAGCAAAGCCCAATCCCAAAGAAATTTGATTTCCATGAAGAGATTAAAGAAGAATTAAATTCCAAGAAGATAGGAGAAGTTCTAGTAGGAATATAATTATAATAAAGAATTATATTCTTTAAAGATAATTTAATTCCAACTTAACTTCCTCCTCAAAGAAGGACTTTGACCTAGCCCTATAAATAAGAGGGAGATTTCGACAATCAAAGAGAGAGTAAGAGAGGGGAATTTCGACAACTCCAAGGAGGGCAAGAGGAGAGAATTTTCAACAAGCATCTAGGGCAAGGAGGATTTCGACAAGCCTCCTTCTTCATCCTTTTCTTTCTTGTTCAATTGGGTTCATGCTAGGGATTATTTATCTTGTGTTTCTTTGGAACCTAGCCATGAACTAAATCTATTTGGCTATGGTTATTGTGTTTTGTGGTTGTGAGAAACTATTGGATTTTGTTTAGGTAATAAGAGTTTGCACTTTTCTATTCAAGGTTTATTCATTCTTGGTTCTTATTCTTGTTTGCGAGTGAATTGGGAGAGGATCTCGTGATTTCATCTATTTATTTAATATCGGGAGAGTTAGATTCAAGAAACGAATGAATATAATCTTTATTCAATCTATTGATGGTGAAGATTAATCCGGCTTAAGAATAAGTTAAGGATTTCAACGGCTAAGAGGAGCACAAGATTGGTTGTTGTTCACCCTTGATTCACGCAGGGATGTATTATCATGGCATGCACAAGTAGCTAGAGTTTCGACTTAGGGATAAGAAGAAACCATTGAAGAACGGTCTGCCGAACCTTGAAGGTTGCTGCCCAGACGCCCAAGTAGTTGCCCAACTAGTTGCCCAGACAACCATCGATTAGTTGCCAAGGCAACCCCGTTGTGCAAGTTGCCACGACAACTGAGTTGCCCGTGCACTCTTTTACCAAGACGATCCAATCAGCTATCACACCTCAACTCACAATAACCTGGCCTATCTCTCTCTCATTTGATCTCATCTATTCGTTTACTTTATTGCTTTCTAGATTAGTTATTAGTTAAACTCCTATAATCCTTTATTTGTGTTTTTACTTTTTACAGTGCAAGAGACTAGATTCTTGAAGTGGCACCAATCCCTGTGGAGACGATATCTTTTATACTATAACTTGCGACGTGTATACTTGCACATTTGCGTAGCACTTATTACACGCAACAAGTTTTTGGCGCCGTTGCCGGGGATTGGCAATAGCGACTTTGTTTTTATTTTCTTGCACTTTCTTTTTACTTTTCTTGTTTAAAATTCAAAGGGCTAACAAACTTTGGTTTTGCATTGGTATATGACCAGGGCGAGACCGACTTCACCAGAATATCCCTTTGATCCAGAAGTCGAACGAACCTTACAAAGACTTAGACGAAGGATAAGAGTAGCAATTGCTAATCAAGACGGCAATATGAATCAGGATGTTCTAGCAGGAGGAGGAGTGATTCTTGCATGAAACAGAACTATTCGAGACTATCTTGAAGAAGATCTTGATGGACTTAATCCAGAAGTTGTCGCACCTGAAATTGAAGCCGACCACTTTGAGTTAAAACCGGTAATGTTTAATATGATCAACACAATTGGTCAATTTGGCGGCTCAGCAACTGAAGATGCATGACAACATCTGAAATCTTTACGATTAAGATTATTCCCCTATTCACTGAGGGATAGGGCGAAAGCATGGTTGAATAGCATTCCTGCCGGATTAATAGCATCTTGGACCGATCTTTGTCGTGATTTCCTTGCTCGGTTTAATCCTACAAATTTAACTGATAAGCTTCGTAACGACATTACTTCTTTTCGGCAGGCAGATGATGAAATCCATGTATGAGGCTTGGGAGCGATATAGAGAACTTCTACACAAATGCCCCCTACATGGATTCCCAGTGTGGACTCAAGTAACAATGTTTTACAACGCCGTGAATACACCAACAAGGATGATGCTAGATGCCTCGGCAAATGACATACTTCTAGATAAGTCGCCGGAGAAAGTAATGCAAATTTTAAACAGGCTGGCCAAGAATGATTATCAATTCCATCTACTAGAAGATGAGGAGTTAGACGCCAAGCTACAATACATGAACTAGGATCATCAGATTCAATTTCGGCACAATTGGCCACTTTAACCAAGATGGTCCAGAACATGCAAAAACCAAACAACACACATGAAGTCAAGGTAATGGATTCTTTTTGTGAGTTATGTGGTGATAACCATAATTCTTCTGAATGTATGCAGAATCCGAAATCCAGCTTCTATGTGGGGAATTACAATCGGAACAACAATGTGATGTCCAATACATACAATCCAGCTTGGAAGAAGCACCCGAATTTTTCATGGAGTAATCCCAACAATGCTCTAAACCAGAACAATCAGAATGCACAAGCATCAGGATTCCAGCAGAATATGCCACGGCAACAGTTGTCGCAGCAACAACCAGCAACATCTAGTTCTTTGGAAAATTCTCTAAATGCTTTTATGATGAAAATTGAATCTTATATGGCTGAGTATAGTAACTTCATAAAAAGAACTGATGCTTTTATTAACAGGACCGAGATGAGATTGCAAAACCAAGATGTGGCAATCAAATCATTGGAAAATCAAGCCGGACAGTTTGCTCGAAATCTGAATACTAGACCGCAAGGAGGTTTACCTAGCGATACTGAAGTCGCAAGAGGAACTGGCAATGAGCAATGTAAGGCAATCACCACTAGAAGTGGCCAACAACTTAGAGAGGCTCAAACCCGCTCATCAAACAAAACTCCACAAAAAGATCAAGACGAACCTAGCGGCAAAGCCTCAGATGCTAAACCAGGAATTGCCTCGGCAACCGACAATAAGCATGCCTCGGAAACCGACGATAAAGATACCTCGGTAACTTGCAATAAGCATGCCTCGGCAACCCCAGTTGATAACGGCTCGGAAACTCCAGTTGTCCCGGCAATGCCGTCAATCAGGTTCCAAACCAATGAAAGGATCGAAGATATCCGACTTCCACCACCATTCCCACAAAGGTTGAAGCGACAAAAGCAAGAATACCAATTCAAGAAGTTTCTTGATATCCTAAAGCAAGTCCACATCAACTTTCCATTGGTGGAAGCAATTGAACAAATGCCAAACTATGCCAAGTTTCTTAAAGACATTGTGTCCAAGAGAACAAGGCTAAGAGAATTTGAAACAATTGCCGCAACAGAGGGATGCATGGCAATGTTGCACAATCGTATGCCACCCAAGTTGAAGGATCCCGAAAGTTTCACAATACCCTGTTCCATCAGAAATCACTATGTCGGGAAAGCATTATGCGACCTTGGGGCTAGCATAAACTTGATGCCTAAATCGGTTTTCCAGAAACTAGGAATCGGGAAGGCAAGACCTACAACAGTTATGCTACAGCTTGCCGACAGATCCTATGTGCATCCAGAGGGAAAAATCGAGGACATACTGGTAAAAGTTGATAAATTTATTTTTCCCGCTGACTTTATTGTTTTGGATTGTGAAGCAGATGAGCATGCGCCCATCATTCTCGGGAGACCATTCCTAGCAATAGGGAGAACCTTGATCGATGTTGAAAAGGGAGAACTCACAATGAGAGTGAATGACTAGCAAGTTAAACTAAATGTGTTCCAAACACTAAGGCATGCCGATGATCCAGAAGAATGCCAACTTCTTCATGCCACGACAGAGTTTAACTTCGACGAGGAATTTAGTTGCCTCGGCAACTACATTGCCGATCAAGAGGAACCTGAGGAGTATGAAGAACCGGTCGATGAGGAACAACAAGAAGAGGCAAATTGGCTAGTCAATCGACCAGGAAAAGAAGCTGATCAAGATGTTGATGCTACACAAGAAGGCAACAGGGAGGAGGACGCGTATCTAGAGATATGCGATGCATTCCCGGATGAACAAATTTTAGTTGCCTTGGCAACCATAGACGCGCATGCCTCGGCAACCCTCGACGCCACAGCAGCCCTTGAATTGCATGCCTCGACAATTTTGGGAACAGTCGCCACGGCAGCACATGCCTCGACAATACCCTGGTATTTTACCTTATTTGTGGTATTTTACCTTATGGCATTACTCACCAAGGGAAGAAGCGGTTCCGCCATGATACGAAGCATTACTTTTGGGATGAGCCTCTTTTGTTTAAACAATGTGCAGATCAGGTTATACGCCGATGTGTCCCTGGAGAAGATCAACAGAATGTACTCCGGCAATGCCATTCTTCACCTTATGGAGGATATTTTGGAGGAACTCGTACCGCGGCCAAAGTTTTGCAATCCGGTTTGTATTGGCCAACATTGTACAAAGATGCCCAAGACTTTTACAAGCAATGTGATCGTTGCCAGAGGACAGGCAATATCTCTAGACGACATGAGATGCCGCTCCAGAACATCATCTAGGTGAAATTGTTCGATGTATGGGGGATCAATTTTATGGGACCTTTCCCATCTTCATTCGGCAACCTCTACATTCTACTTGCCGTCAACTACGTGTCTAAATGGGTTGAGGCAGCTGCAGTTCCCAACAACGATTCCAAGACCGTGCAACGATTCTTGCAGAAAAACATATTTACACGGTTTGGGATACCGAGAGCAATTATCAGTGACGAAGGCAAGAATTTTGACAACAGACTAATTGCCAAGATGTTGCAATGCTTCGGCATATCACACAAGATCGCCACAACATATCACCTACAAACCAACGGGCAAGCATAAATTTCCAACCGGGAATTGAAGGGTATACTCGAGAAAGTTGTAAATCCCTTTAGGAAGGATTGGTCATTAAGACTAGATGACGCACTTTGGGCATATCGCACTGCATTCAAAACACCCTTAGGTATGTCCCCCTTCCGACTTGTCTATGGCAAAACATGTCATCTACCGGTGGAAATCGAACACAAGGCATACTGGGCAATCAAGATCGTGAATATGGATTGGGAAAGTGCCGGACAAAAGCATTTGATGGATCTCAATGAGATAGAAGAATTCTGTGCACTCGCCTATAACAATGCACGAATCTACAAGGAGAAAACAAAGCGATGACATGACAAGAAACTATTGCCACGGCAATTCACGCCAGGGTAAATAATTCTGCTATTCAATTCTCGGCTAAAACTTTTCCCGGGAAAGCTAAAATCAAGATGGTCGGGACCATTCGAAGTCGTCAAACCATTCTCCCATGGTGCTGTGATAATCAAGTCCATCTCTGAAAACCATGAACTCAAAGTTAATGGACAAAGATTGAAGCACTACAATGGTGCCCATGTGGAACGTAACAAAGAAGTGGTCAACTTAGGAGATGCATGAGCATGCTCTCCTTTGAATATTTTCTTTTTCTTTTTCTTCTTATTTTTATTTTTATTTTTAGGAGATATTTTATTTTTCTTCATTATCTTTAGTTTCCAGGTTTTCTTTTCCACAACAAGACTCACAACCACCATGCTAAGGAAATTTACTGCCGACTACTTGCCACGGCAACCACAAAAGATGATGCCGCGGCAACCTACATCGTGCCTGCACAAGCTGATGCCACGGCAACCAGCCCTAAAGATGCCACGTCAACCAAAGCTAAAGACATCCCGGCAACCACTGCAAAAGCCAAAGGTAAAGCACCTATGCCCGAATCAACTCCTACGGAATCATTTTCTGATTTTTCAGATTCGGACGAGTCCTCCATTGCACCAACAAAGACCGCACCAATTGAATCCTCCAAGCGAAAAGCCAATGACACTGATGAAGAGGACGATGAGGACAACCCCGTACGAGGATCGATTCCATCAACGGCAACAAGAAAACAACCATCGCGTTCAAATAAGAGAATCAAGACACCGACAAAAAGGAAACTAATCATCTACGATGACGAACTCTCGGAGTAAGTCCTCGTATGCATTTTATTTTTCATTATTTTTATTTTCCTTTAATACATGCATTGCAGACAATGCCTCACTCGAGTTTGGGGGGGGATTGTTATTAGTAGTTACCATGTTTAGTTACATTCATCTTAAATATTACATTTAGGATACATAAATTGCTTGCCATGCCTTTAATTGGAACAAGAATTGCTTAGATTTGATGAATATCTGATGATGACTTTGCCAATGCACTTAATTGATAGAATTTTTATTCTAGGATAACCATGGAAAAACTTAGAATTTTACTATGATGCTAATTTTGATGAAACACTGTTGTGGTTTGATTGATTTAAGGAATTCTAGTGAACTTAGGTTGATAATTAACAAATTGGGGGATTAGAATAAAAATTGGATAAGATGATTGATAAGTGTTCAAAAATACTATTTTTCTTACCCTTTTTACTCATATTATTGTTAGACTTAGGCTCATATTAGTTGCATAATTAGCCATTCATGCATTAATCCATGTTTCCTTCCATCGTTGAGCTTGATTACATAACTTGGTAGTTTTTGTGGGAAAAGATGCTGCTTTGGTGTGTTTTGTGTGTATGTGCAGGATCACTTGCCAAAGCAAGGCTAGAGCTAGTTGCCAGGGCAATGCACGAAGGAGATGCCGAGCTAGTTGCCAGGGCAATGCATGAAGGAGACGCCGAGCCAGTTGCCAGGGCAATTGTCGACAAGAGCAAATGTGATATGGTAGTCGAAATTGATGACTAGACAAGCCCAAGATGATGTGGAGCAAAGCCCAATCCCAAAGGAATTTGATTTCCAAGAAGATAGGAGAAGTTCTAAAGATAATTTAATTCCAACTTAACTTCCTCCTCAAAGAAGGACTTTGACCTAGCCCTATAAATAAGAGGGAGATTTCGACAATCAAAGAGAGAGCAAGAGAGGGGAATTTCGACAACTCCAAGGAGGGCAAGAGGAGAGAATTTTTGACAAGCATATAGGGCAAGGAGGATTTCGACAAGCCTCATTCTTCATCATTTTCTTTCTTGTTCAATTTGGGTTCATGCTAGGGATTATTTATCTTGTGTTTCTTTGGAACCTAGCCATGAACTAAATCTATTTGGCTATGGTTATTGTGTTTTGTGGTTGTGAGAAACTATTGGATTTTGTTTAGGTAATTAGAGTTTGCACTTTTCTATTCAAGGTTTATTCATTCTTGGTTCTTATTCTTGTTTGCGAGTGAATTGGGAGAGGATCTCGTGATTTCATCTATTTATCTAATATCGGGAGAGTTAGATTCAAGAAACGAATGAATATGATCTTTATTCAATCTATTGATGGTGAAGATTAATCCGGCTTAGGAATAAGTTAAGGATTTCAACGGCTAAGAGGAGCGCAAGATTGGTTGTTGTTCACCCTTGATTCACGCAGGGATGTATTATCAAGGCATGCACAAGTAGCTAGAGTTTCGACTTAGGGATAAGAAGAAACCATTGAAGAACGCTCTGCCAAACCTTGAAGGTTGCTTCCCAGACGCCCAAGTAGTTGCCCAGACAACCATCGATTAGTTGCCAAGGTAACCCCGTTGTGCAAGTTGCCACGGCAACTGAGTTGCCCGTGCACTCTTTTACCAAGACGATCCAATCAGCTATCACACCTCAACTCACAATAACCTAGCCTATCTCTCTCACATTTGATCTCATCTATTCTTTTACTTTATTGCTTTCTAGATTAGTTATTAGTTAAACTCCTACAATCCTTTATTTGTGTTTTTACTTTTTACAGTGCAAGAGACTAGATTCTTGAAGTGGCACCAATCCCTGTGGAGACGATATCTTTTATAGTATAACTTGCGACGTGTATACTTGCACATTTGCGTAGCACTTATTACACGCAACAATGATAATCTCTTATCCCTTGGCCAGTTGAAATTCGAAATTCAAATGAGGAGCTCATCCTATCCCTTCCCCGCATGCCTATTTAAACACCAACCAAGCTAGATTTTGGGAGAAGGGAAGAAGATCGGTGTGAGGAGTTGGTGTGTGACGATTGAAAACTGGCTGCACCTAGGAAGGGTGGTTCGACCAACTTGGCCGAGAAGCCTGGATCTTGAAGGGCTGCATCGAGAGACCCCTTCTAGCCATTATCTCCTTCAAGTTATTTTATTTTGTTTTTAATGATGATGTATTTCAAAAACGTTTGTGGGTTGTTGGTTAAATCCCTCACCATGAACTAATTTAATAGTTGGTGGGGGATGTTTACGTTGAACACTATTTTTATGTTTTAGTTTTTAATAAGAATTTTGCCTTGACAATGTTTTCACTATTCGACATACTTTAATATTTCCTAAATACTATGCCAAGCGAGAGCTGGCACTCTTGGCCTATTGCTCCTCAATATCTTAACAGACTTGGGGTGGCAACGAATAAGTTGTTGAATACTGAGGAGAAAAGCCTCGAGAGAAGTCGTTCAAGTAGATGAACTTACTTCGGGAGTGAAATCTACCTCTTAGGAGTATAGATTGGATCTTAATCAAATTGGTTTATTTAAAAACAAGCACTATAGAGATATAGGGGTTTTTACATGATCAATTTAGGACAATGACCATAGAGAGAGGCTTTGCTAATTTAGAATCTGCTCGGCAAACAATGCCAAGACATGTTGTTATTAAAGGCTGGCACTGCATGAAAAGCGTAAAAACCAGGCATTCCTTGCCAACACTCATCAATCATTAAAGTACCTTCCTTGCCAATGCCTTTACTTTACTTTCATTCATTTTCTTTTATTGTTTTCAAAACCAACTTCAAATCAAATCAACTTTTTCTCAAGACAAGTAACAATCAAGGCAATTGAATTCCAAGTCAATCTCTGTGGGATCGATACTCAACTTACCAGCTGTATTAGTTACAGACCGTGTATACTTGCACGCAAAAGACTCATATTGGCACTGTTTATTATTCTTCCAACATATATTTCCTACCCCTTTTGCCAGCATTTTACTCAGAGAGTCTACAAGTTTTTGGCGCCGTTGCCGGGGATTGCAACAGAATTGATTGTTTTTTAATTTTTACTTCTCTTTCTTTATCTTTATTTTTGTTTTTACCTTTTGTTTTTGTCGGTGTATGACCATAAGCCATCTTGTGGTGGACAAGTGGCCATACAATCTGGAAATTGAGAAAACCTTGCGGAGGTTAAAGAGAAGATTTTGAGAGATGAACCAAGGTAATGAAGGGAATGGTGTGGTGAATAATGGAGGGAATCCACTTAACAATGAGATACCACCACCACCTGCTGTCCCAGTTGTTAATGAGAGACCTATTAGAGAACCTTCGGCACCAACCATTGACAACTTGATGCCAAGACTTGTTGGCACAGAGATAAACACTGTCAATTTTGAACTTAAGCCGGTAATGATTCAAACTCTTTTAAATGTAGGTCAGTTTGATGGAGCACTCACTAGAGATCCGAGGCAACATCTAAAACAGTTTATGGAGATTTACCAGCTATTCCAACAAAATGGAGTACCTGAAGATACCGTGAAGCTAAAGTTGTTTACTTTATCTTTGAGAGACAGAGCTAAGGCTTGGCTTAATTCCTTGCCACTTGGCTCAGTTACTTCATGGGCAGACTTAGGCCAAAAGTTCTTGACAAGATTCCAGCCGCCAACACTCACTACCAAGTGGCGCGGTGAGATCATTACATTCAGGCAGGCTGAGGATGATACCTTATATGATGCATGGGAAATATTCAAAGACTTGTTGAGGAGGTGTCCTATGCATGGTGATAAGTGTTCAAAAGTACTATTTTTATTACCTTTTTTACTCATATTATTGTTAGACTTAAGCTCATATTAGTTGCATAATTAGTTATTCATGCATTAATTCATGTTTCTTTCCACTGTTGAGCTTGATTACATAACTTGGTGATTTTTGTGGAAAAAGATGCTGCTTTGGTGTGTTTTTGTGTGTGTATGTGCAGGATCACTTGCCAAAGCTATGCCGAGCTAGTTGCCAGGGCAATGCATGAAGGAGACGCCGAGCCAGTTGCCATGGCAATTGTCGACGAAGAGAAGATGCAATAGGGATGTCGAAATTAATGACTAGACAAGCCCAAGATGACGTGGAGCAAAGCCCAAACCCAAAGGAATTTGATTGCCATGCAGAGATTAAAGAAGAATTAAATTCCAAGAAGATAGGAGAAGTTCTAGTAGGAATACAATTATAATAAAGAATTATATTCTTTAAAGATAATTTAATTCCAACTTAAACTCCTCCTCAAAGAAGGACTTTGGCCTAGCCCTATAAATAGCAAGGAGATTTCGACAATCCATATAGAGAAAAATAGAGAAATTTCGACAAGAGAGCAAGGGGGAGAGAGTTCGATTTCTTCTTCTTCTTCTTCTTTGCTTCCATTAGATTCATGGTTTGGGGATTATTCTTTGTATATCTTTTGAACCCAACCATGAACTAACTTGATTGGTTGGGGTTATTGTGTTTTGTTGTTGTGAGAAACAATTGGATTTTGTTTAGGTAATAAGAGTTTGCACTTTCAATTCAAGGTTTACTCATTCTTGGCTTTTATTCTTATTTGCGAGTGAATTGGGAGAGGATCTCGTAACTTCATCTATTTATCTAATATCGGGAGAGTTAGATTCAAGAAACGAATGAGTATGGTCTTTATTCAATCTATCGATGGTGAAGATTAATCCGGCTTAGGAATAAGTTAAGGATTTCAACGGCTAAGAGGAGCGCAAGATTGGTTGTTGTTCACCCTTGATTCACGCAGGGATGTATTATCAAGGCATGTACAAGTAGCTAGAGTTTCGACTTAGGGATAAGAAGAAACCATTGAAGAACGCTCTGCCGAACCTTGAAGTTGCTGCCCAGACGCCCAAGTAGTTGCCCGAGCAACCATCGATTAGTGCCAAGGCAACCCCGTTGTGCAAGTTGCCACGGCAACTGAGTTGCCCGTGCACTCTTTTACCAAGACGATCCAATCGGCTATCACACCTCAACTCACGATAACCTGGCCTATCTCTCTCTTTTTCTTTCATATATTCTTTTAGTTTATTGCTTTTACTTTTCTCGTTAATTAAAACCTCTATTATCAATTGTGTTTTTATTTTCACAAAGGTCTGATAACTTAAGCAAAGTGGCCCAAACCAATCCCTGTGGAGACGATACTCGATACTCATATCACTTTATTACTTGCGACGTGTATACTTGCACATTTGCGTAGCACTTATTACGCGCAACAAGTTTTTGGCGCCGTTGCCGGGGATTGGCAATTGGTGTTAGCTGTTTTTGTTATTGCATTTATTTCTTAGTTTTACTAACTTTTCTTTTTGTTTGTTTTATCAAAAAAAAAAAAAAAAGGTGCGCTTCTAAGTTAAGGGACATCAACATGTCGGGAAATAAAAGCCAATCTATTCGAGAGATGATGTTGGAAGATATGAATCAATCCAATCAAGAGTTCCTTGCACCCTTTGATGATTACCTATACCAACCGAGAAAAGCCCAAAGAACTTATACCGTGGAAAAATCTTGTGCTATGTGTGGAGAACATCATGTGTTTGAAAATTGCCCTCACATTTTCGGTGCATATAACTACATGGAGGACCATAGAGGGAACCAACAGCAAAATTCTTCATGGTATGGTCAAAAAGCTCAAATTTTTTTTACCATAACAATTTTGCCGCGACAACAGATATGCCATGGCAATGTAGTCCTTTTCAAGAGCATTCCAATTCCTTGGAGGAAACGTTACTAGCTTCCTTG
Organism: Hibiscus mutabilis; assembly: GCA_019671005.1. NCBI lineage: Eukaryota > Viridiplantae > Streptophyta > Magnoliopsida > Malvales > Malvaceae > Hibiscus > Hibiscus mutabilis. The sequence continues at coordinate 29,064,337 of CM033747.1, read as the reverse complement.
GCTAAACTTGACGAATCAATTGAAGAGATTCGAGAACTATCAAAATCTATGGATACGAGGATAGCTCAGTGGGATGCAACCTTAGGGGATTCAGAAGATCAATCGGGGAGATCCACATATGTCATGGATAACATGCACCAACAATTCATTCCTAGGGACACTGACGTCCCAAGGCAAGAGGATAAGGAGCAATACAAAGAAATCTCTCCGTTGTGTGAGGAACAACTAGAACCTCAAAGTCAAGAAGATGCCAATGAGAGAGACTGCCCAACACATGATGAGCCTGAACAACAAATTGCCTCGGCAATGATTGAGGAGCCTGAACAGAGCAATGCCGCGACAACACTCAGTGAAGCTGAGAACAACAATACTACAGCAAATTCTGAGGAACCTGATGCCCAGAAGGTTACAACGTTGATGCTGAAACAAGAATTTGTAGATTGCTCTAATCTACAATTGCCACGACAATTACACGACCACATGCAAGATCAACGAGATGATAATACTTTGCCAATGGAATATGAGCAGGTAATAGTTGAACCTTTTGAATTCTTTAAAAACTCACATTGTCCATTGCAGGTATGTCTTGAGGAACCGAGGTTGGTAGATTTGAAGCCATCGAAATCTCTACTGATGGAGATGTTTGAGAGGCCAAAAGAAAAAGGTGTTTGGATTCATAAAGCTCTTCAGAAAATTGATTCTTCCCTTGACTTAAAGCAAAATTTGACAACTGATTGCCACGGCAATTGGCTTGAGCAGCAATTGCCACGACAACAAAGGCTACATCCAACCATGATAGAAGTCGACAAGAATGAGGTAATTGAATGGTTGAGAATGGATATAATTTTTCCTATTAATATATTTGTGCCTTCAGGAATAGTAGCAAGGTGGAGAGTATACATGGACTACAAGCGAACAAAGAAGAAAGACACCTCCACCATGGTAACGCAAAAGGGAGTAGTGGCAAGCACATTGGCCAAACTCTTTTTGGGCAATATAATCACCCGAGGGAGGTGCGGATGGACTATAAGAAGTATCGAAAACGGCAACCTTCAACACCGCAAAGACTCCCGATCACGCACGCCTCGGCAACCATGGACGCCAAGACGCGCCTCGGCAACCCCTGACGCCTCGGCAACCATGGATGTGCATGCCTCGGCAACCCTCGACGCCACGGCAACTACTGATACATTTATTTTTATTTTTATTTTTTAAACTATTTTGTTCTATTGTTTTTGGTTATTTTTTCTCTTTATTTTTCAGTATATATTTTATTTTCCTTCATTATCTTTAGTTTCCAGGTTTTCTTTTCCACAACAAGACTCACAAACACCATGCTAAGGAAATTCACTACCGACTACATGCCACAACAACCACAACAGAAACTGGTGATGCCCAGGCAACAACAATGGCTTCGGCAACTACTGATGCCCATGCAAGTAAACCTGCATCGGCAAACATGGATCAAATCAAGGCAATGCTATTCACGCGGTACCAGCCACAAGCATTCAACCACTGACCGGAAATTGAATCAAGCAAATGGCACGAAGGAAACTCATCACTCGAGGTGACGACCTCTCTGACTAACTCATTTCATTTAGTTTCTTTTAAATTTTGTTCCACTTTTACGTGCATTGAGGATAATGCTTCTCTCGAGTTTGGGGGTGTTGGTTTCTAGTTAGTTTCATGTTTAGTTGCATTCATCTTTAGCAATCACATATAGGTTGCATATGTTACTTGCCATGCCTTTAATTTGATTTAATTGCTTAAGACTTGTTGAATATCCAATGATGAATTTTTGCCACTGCACTTAATTGAAAGAACCTTTAATTTTAGGATTACATGAAAAGAACTTAGAATTTTACTATGATGCTGAATTTTTTTCTACACGGTTGTGGCTTGTTGATTGAAAGAAACTTAGTGAACTTAGGTTGCTTAAAATTAGGGTAAATTTAAAATTGAAAATTAAAAGTTAATTTCTTGCTAGAGGTGCCCAAAACTGGCTCTAGTAGTAATTGTTCTTTCTTGCTAGAGGTGCCCGAAACTGGCTCTAGTAGTTAATGCACATTAAAGAATCGCTAGAGGTGCCCGAAATTGGCTCTAGTCGACTAAAATAAAATGAGAAATAGCTTACTTTGCTAGAGGTGCCCGAAATTGGCTCTAGTGAAAATAAAAATAAATGCCCGATAATTAAATTGATAAAAGCCTATTGTTCACATAGAATCTTGAAAATCAACTTGTACACAACTACGCACACACATTGTCACGAGCATTATAGTTTGGTTCCGGGTAATTTTTTGTGCTATCCGAAAAATTAAAAGGTGATCATACTTTGTGCCACGGTTTCGAGGTTTGAATTCAAGTTTGAAGCATGTCTTTGATGATTAAAGTCTTGGCGGGTAATTATGAGTTTGCATTGCTTGAGGACAAGCAATAGTTCGAGTTTGGGGCGTGATAAGTGTTCAAAAGTACTATTTTTATTACCTTTTTACTCATATTATTGTTAGACTTAAGCTCATATTAGTTGCATAATTAGTTATTCATGCATTAATTCATGTTTCTTTCCAATCGTTGAGCTTGATTACATAACTTGGTGATTTTTGTGGAAAAAGATGCTGCTTTGGTGTGTTTTTGTGTGTGTATGTGCAGGATCACTTGCCAAAGCTATGCCGAGCTAGTTGCCGTGGCAATGCATGAAGGATATGCCGAGCTAGTTGCCGTGGGCAATGCATGAAGGAGACGCTTGAGCCAGTTGCCATGGCAATTGTCGACGAAGAGAAGATGCAATAGGGATGTCGAAATTAATGACTAGACAAGCCCAAGATGACGTGGAGCAAAGCCCAAACCCAAAGGAATTCGATTGCCATGCAGAGATTAAAGAAGAATTAAATTCAAGAAGATAGATAGAAGTTCTAGTAGGAATACAATTATAATAAAGAATTATATTCTTTAAAGATAATTTAATTCCAACTTAAACTCCTCCTCAAAGAAGGACTTTGGCCTAGCCCTATAAATAGCAAGGAGATTTCGACAATCCATATAGAGAAAAATAGAGAAATTTCGACAAGAGAGCAAGGGGGAGAGAGTTCGATTTCTTCTTCTTCTTCTTTGCTTCCATTAGATTCATGGTTTGGGTATTATTCTTTGTATATCTTTTGAACCCAACCATGAACTAACTTGATTGGTTGGGGTTATTGTGTTTTGTTGTTGTGAGAAACAATTGGATTTTGTTTAGGTAATAAGAGTTTGCACTTTCAATTCAAGGTTTACTCATTCTTGGCTTTTATTCTTATTTGCAGTGAATTGGGAGAGGATCTCGTAACTTCATCTATTTATCTAATATCGGGAGAGTTAGATTCAAGAAACGAATGAGTATGGTCTTTATTCAATCTATCGATGGTGAAGATTAATCCGGCTTAGGAATAAGTTAAGGATTTCAACGGCTAAGAGGAGCGCAAGATTGGTTGTTGTTCACCCTTGATTCACGCGAGGATGTATTATCAAGGCATGCACAAGTAGCTAGAGTTTCGACTTAGGGATAAGAAGAAACCATTGAAGAACGCTCTGCCGAACCTTGAAGTTGCTGCCCGAGACGCCCAAGTAGTTGCCCAGGCAACCATCGATTAGTTGCCAAGGCAACCCCGTTGTGCAAGTTGCCACGGCAACTGAGTTGCCCGTGCACTCTTTTACCAAGACGATCCAATCGGCTATCACACCTCAACTCACGATAACCTGGCCTATCTCTCTCTTTTTCTTTCATATATTCTTTTAGTTTATTGCTTTTACTTTTCTCGTTAATTAAAACCTCTATTATCAATTGTGTTTTTATTTTCACAGTGCAGTAACTTAAGCAAAGTGGCCCAAACCAATCCCTGTGGAGACGATACTCGATACTCATATCACTTTATTACTTGCGACGTGTATACTTGCACATTTGCGTAGCACTTATTACGCGCAACACATGGATTCCCGAATTGGACTCAGATTCAAACCTTTTACAATGGATTGAATGCACAAACAAGGACTGTTGTTGATGCTTTAGCATCTGGTTCATTACTTGACAAGACATATACTGAGGTTGTTGACATTTTAGAGAGGATTACAATCAATGATTTTGAATATCCTGTTGCGAGACTTGGGACCGGAACCAAAACCAATGAGAAATTTCAGGTTGATGAACTAACGTCCATTCATGCTGAGATTTCCAACCTTTCTAGCATGGTAAGAACGTTGCAAAAGAACAACGAGTCCCAGGAAGTCAAAGCATTAGACCCTTTATGTACAATCTGTGGAGAGAATCATCATGTGGATAAATGCCCTACCAACCCTGAATCGGTAAAATTTGTTGGCAATGATAATCGTTACTATAATCCTAACTCCAATACTTATAATGCAGGTTGGAGACAGCACCCTAGTTTAGTATGGGGAAATCAATGAGGTAACCAGTACAATGCCCAGCGCCAGAATACCCAGAGGTAGATTAACAGTGCCATGCTAGCATTCTATCAGAATGCTATGCCACAGAAAGCCCAAAACAATTTTCAGCAAGGCCAGAGACTCAACCAAGGTGGCACACTCACAGAGTACATGGAAAGGAATGATGCCACAGTCTAGAGTTTGGCGACATCAATGAGAAACTTGGAAGTTCAGCTTGGGCAGATTGCCAGTGCACTCAGCAATCGACCACAGGGAGCATTGCCAAGTGATACTGAAGATGCTCGACACAAAAACAATGAGCGCGTGTAAAGCTATAACTCTTGAATGTGGTAGCGGTCTGAAATAGAGAAGGTTGCTAAGCAGCCAATAAATTGCCAAGATGAGAAGCCTCTGCCAGTAGATGATCCCAGGGAGGAAGAGAAAGAGGAAACAAAAACATATGATGCCAGAACTGATGCCAGACAACATACCGATGCCAAATAGCCCTGACAAAGGCAACAACACCGGCATATGTTTATCCGCCACCACCATTTCCAGCAAGACTTCAACAGCATAAGCAAGACCAGCAGTTCAAGCGCTTCTTAGAGGTTCTTAAGCCATTGCAAATCAACATTCCATTGGTAGAAGCCCTTGAGCAAATGCCCAACTATGTCAAATTCATGAAGGACATCCTGTCTAAGAAGAGGAAGTTGCGAGACTTTGAAATTGTTGTGCTGACTGAAGGATGTAAGTGCCATGATCCTAAATTGTTTTCCATCAAAACTGAAAGATCTGAGAAGTTTCACTATTCCCTGCACTATTGGCAATAAATTTATGGGCAAAGCACTGTGTGACCTAGGAGCCAGCATCAACTCGCTGCCAATGTTAGTTTTCCGGAAGCTTGGCATAGAAGCAAGACCTACCACGGTGACACTTCAGCTGACAGACCGATCCTATGCACATCCCAAGGGTAAGATTGAGGATGTGCTGGTAAAGGTAGACAAATTTATTTTTCCAGCTGATTTTATCATTTTGGTTTATGAGGCTAGTATTAATTTCCCAATTATTTTGGGGAGACCTTTTCTTGCCACGAGTAGGGCTTTGATTGATGTTCATAAAGGGGAACAAACAATGCGCATGAATGACCAGCAAGTTACATTTAATGTGTTTCAAGCTTTGAAATGTGCAGATAAACCTGATGAGTGCCAAGCAGAGGAGATGATGGAGTCCATTTACACTTTGGACACGACACAGTTATGCCAGGATACAAAATTTGATGCCAGCAACCTTGATGGCATAGCTGAATTGTTCGAGGAACCAGAAGAATTAGACTTGGAGGATGAGGCGGCGAGTTAAATTGAGCCACTACTGATTGGCGGTAGAAAATCAAGGCACCTAGACCATCAATTGAGGAGCCACCAGCATTGGAAATGAAACCACTGCCAGATCACTTGAAGTATGCTTACTTAGGTGAACACATAACTCTACCAGCGATCATTGCCACTGGTCTCACTAATGATCAGGAAGAAAGATTGTTGGCAATATTATGTAATCATAAGCGAGCATTAGGATGGACCTTGGCAGACATCAGAGGTATTAGCCCAACCATTTGCATGCACAAGATTATCTTAGAGGAGTACCATGGCAAGACCATTGAAGGCCAAAGAAGGCTAAACCCAAGCATGTAAGAGGTAGTGAAAAAAGAGATCATAAAATGGCTTGATGCAGGGATTATATATCCTATTTTCGATAGCTCTTGGGTTAGCCCAGCACAATGCGTGCTGTTAAGTATTCAAAATTACTATTTTTATTCCCTTTTTATTCATATTATTTCTAGACTTAGGCTCATATTAGTTGCATTTTTAGCCATTCATGTATGTTTGCATTGTTTCCTTGATGGACAAGCTTGATTTCATATTTTGCTTAATTTTTTGGAAAAAGATACTGCTTTGGTGTGTTTTTGTGTGTGTGCAGAATCACTTGCCAAAGCAAGGCTGGAACCAATTGCCAGGGCAATGCATGAAGGAGATGCCGAGCTAGTTGCCAGAGCAATTTTTGATAAGGGATAAGATGATATGATAATCGAATTTTTTGACTAGATAAGCCCAAGATGATATGGAGCAAAGTTAAATCCCAAAGGAGTTTGATTTCCATGAAAAGGTCAAAGAGAAATTAAATCCCAAAAAGATAGGAGAAGATCTAGAAGGAATTTAAATATAATAAAGAATTATATTCTTTTAAAGTATTTAATTCCAATTTAACTTCCTCCTTAAGAAGGATTTTGACCTAGCCATCTCCTATTTAAAGGAGACCAAGCCGTCAAACTCAAAGGAGGGGGAGAGATTTCGATGAGAGCAAGAAAGGAGAGATTTCGATAAGGCTTCAACCATTCTTCATCTTTTTTCTTTCTTGTTCAATTAGGTTTATGTTAGGAATTCTTTGTCTTGTGTTTTTTTGGAACCTAGACATGAACTAAATCTATTTGGCTAAGGTTATTGTGTTTTGTGGTTGTGAGAAACAATTGGATTTTGTTTAGGTAATAAGAGTTTGCACTTTCAATTCAAGGTTTACTCATTCTTGGTTTTTATTCTTGTTTTGAGTGTGAATTGGGAGAGGATCTCTCGTAACTTCATCTATTTATATAATATCGGGAGAGTTAGATTCAAGAAACAAATGAGTATGGTCTTTATTCAATCTATTGATGGTGAAGATTAATCCGACTTAGGAATAAGTTAAGGATTTCAACGGCTAAGAGGAGCGCAAGATTGGTTGTTGTTCACCCACACGCAGGATGTATTATCAAGGCATGCACAATTAACAAGAGTTTCGACTTAGGGATAAGAAGAAACCATTGAAGAATGCTCCGCCCGAACCTTGAAGTTGCTGCCCGGCCGCCCAAGTAGTTGCCCAGACTAGTTGCCCGAGAAACCGTCGATTAGTTGCCAAGGCAACCCCGCTGCAAAGTTGCCACGGCAAATCGAAGTTGCCTTTTCACTCTTTTACCAAGACGATCAATCAGCTATCACACCTCAACTCACGATAACCTGGCCTATTCTCTCTCATTTGATTACATATTCTTTTACTTTATTGCTTTCTAGTTTAGTTGTTAGTTAAAACTCCTACAATCACCTACTTGTGTTTTTACTTTTTACATTGCAAGAGATTAGATTCTTGAAGTGGCACCAATCCCTGTGGAGACGATATCTTTTATACTATAACTTGCGACGTGTACACTTGCACAATTGCGGAACACTTATTACGCACAACAAGTTTTTGGCGCCGTTGTCGGGGATTGGAAATAGCAACTTTGTTTTATTTTCTTGTTTAAGATTCAAGGGGTTAACAAAATTTGGTTTTGCATTGGTATATGACCAGGGCGAGACCGATTACACCAGAATATCCTTTTGATCCAGAAATAAAATGAACCTTGCAAAGACTCAGACGAAGGTTAAGAGTAGCAATGGCTAATCAAGACAACAATATGAATCAAGATGTTCCAGTAGGAGGAGGAGTGATTCTTGCACAAAACAGAACTATTCGAGACTATCTTGAAGAAGATCTTGAAGGACTTAATCCAGGAGTTGTCACACCTGAAATTGAACCCGACCACTTTGAGTTGAAACCAGTGATGTTCAATATGATCAACACAATTGGTCAATTTGGCGGCTCAGCAACTGAAGATGCACGACAACATCTTAAATCTTTCCTCAAGATTTGCAATTCATTCAAAATACAAGGAGTCACCCCAATGTTTTATGACTAAGATTATTCCCCTATTCACTGAGGATAGGCGCAAAGCATGGTTGAATAGTATTCCTACGGATCAATAGGATCTTGGACCAATCTTTGTCTTGATTTCCTTGCTCGATTTAATCCTACAAATTTGGTGATAAGCCGTAACAAATTACTTCTTTTTTGGAGGCGGATGATGAATCCATGTCACGAGGCTTGGGAGCGATATAGAGAACTTCTACATAAATGCCCCTACAGTTTCCCGGTGTGGACACAAGTAACAATGTTTTACAATGCTGTGAATACACCAACAAGGATGATGCTAGATGCCTCGACAAACGACATACTCTAGATAAGTCACCGGAGGAAGCAATGCAAATTCTAAACATGCTTGCCAAGAATGATTATCAATTCCCATTTGCTAGAAGAGGAGGAGTTAGGCGCAAGCCACAATACATGAACTAGGATCATCGGACTCAATTTGGCACAATTGGCCACTCTAACCAAGATGGTCGAACATGCGAAAACCAAACAACACATAGGAGGTCAAGGTAATGGATTCCTTTTGTGAGTTATGTGGTGGTAACCATGATTCTTCTAAATGTATGCAGAATCCGGAATCCAACTTTTATGTTGGGAATTACAATCGGAACAACAATGTGATGTCAATACATACAATCCGACTTGGAAGAAGCACCCAAATTTTCATGGAGTAATCCCAACAATGCTCTAAACCAAAACAATCAGAATGCACAAGCATCGAGGATTCCAGAGAATATGCCACGGCAAAGCGATTGCCCGCAACAACAACCGACAACACATCTAGTTCTTTGGAAAATTCTCTCAATGCTTTTATGTTGAAAACTGAATCTTATATGGCTGAGAATAGTAACTTCATAAAAAAGAACTGATGCTTTTATTAACAGGACCGAGATGAGATTGCAAAACCAAGAGCGCGACAATCAAATCATTAGAAAATCAAGTCGGACAATTTGCTCAAAACCTGAATACTAGACCACAAGGAGGTTTACCTAAGCGATACTAAAGTCCCAAGAAGGAACTGGCCATGAGCAATGTAAAGCGATCACCACTAGAAGTGGCCAACAACAAAAGAGGCTCAAGCTCGCTCATCAAACAAAACTCCACAAAAGAACAAGATGAACTCAGCGGCAAAGCCTCGGATGCTGAACCGAGAATTGCCGCGGCAACCAGCGATAAGCATGCCTCGGTAACCAGCGATAAGGATGCCGCGACAACCAGCGATAGGCACGCCCGACAACCCCATTGACAATGCCTCGGCAACTCTAGTTGCCTCGACAATGCCATCAATCAGGTTCGGACCAATGAAAGGATCAAAGATATCCGACTTCCACCACCATTCCCACAAAGGTTGAAGCGACAAAAGCAAGAATATCAATTCAAGAAGTTTCTTGATATCCTAAAACAAGTCCACATCAACTTGCCATTGGTTGAAACAATTGAACAAATGTCGAACTATGCCAAGTTTCTTAAAGACATTGTGTCCAAGAGAACAAGGCTAGGAGAGTTTGAAACGATTCTTTGCAACGAGAGGATGCATGGCCATGTTGCTGTCGCATGCCACCCAAGTTGAAGGATCCCGAAAGTTTCACAATACCTTGTTCCATTAGAAACCACTATGTTGGGAAAGCATTATGTGACCTTGGAGCAAGCATAAACTTGATGCCTAAATTGATTTTCGAAACTAGGAATCGGGAAGGCAAGACCTACAATTTATGCTACTGACTAGCCGATAGATCCTATGTGCATCGGAGGGAAAAATCGAAGACATCTTGGTAAAAGTTGATAAATTTATTTTTTCCGTGACTTTATTGTTTTGGATTGTGAAGCGGATGAACATGCACCTATCATTCTCGGGAGACCCTTTCCTGCAACAGGGGAGAACCTTGATCGATGTTGAAAAGGAGAACTCACAATGAGGTGAATGACCAGCAAGTTAAACTAAATGTGTTCCAAACACTAAGGCATGCCGATGATCCGGAAGAATGCCAACTTCTTCATGCCACGATAGAGTTTGACTTGACAAAGAATTTAGTTGCCTCGGCAACTACATTGCCGATCAAGAGGAACTGAGGAGTATGAAGAACCGATTGATGAGGAACAACAAGAAGAGGCAAATTGGTTAGTCAATCGACCAGGTACATACTTTGAACCACTGGATTACTCGGGTAAGGAAGGTAAACTCGAAAAGCCCTCCATTGAACAACCACGATTCTTGAGTTGAAACAATTGCGAGACAACTAAAATATGCTTACTTGGGAACCGATAATACATTGCCTGTAATTATTTCCTCTAAGTTACAGCCTGAGCAAGGAAAATGCTGATCAAAATGTTGATGCTACACAAGAAGGCAATAGGGTGGACAATTGCCGACTTGAAGGGAATTAGCCCGGCGGTGTGCATGCACAAGATTTTGTTGGAAGATGATCACAAACCTTCATTGAGGCCCAAAGAGACTGAATCATGCCATGAAAGGGGTTGTAATGAAAGAAATCATCAAGTGGCTTGGCGGCGGCATCATATACCCTATCTCTAATAGTACATGGGTAAGTCTGGTACAATGTGTACCAAAAAAGGAGGTATAACGGTGGTAAGTAATGAAAACAATGAACTCATTCCAACCAGGATTGTGACGGTTGGAGGGTTTGTATGGATTATCAAAAGCTAAACAAAGCCACTAGGAAATATCACTTCCCTTTACCCTTTATTGATCAAATGCTTGACCGTCTTGCGGGTAAACCCTTTTATTATTTTCTTGATGGTTATTGAGGTTACAATCAAATTGCCATAGCACAAAGAAGATCAAGAAAAAGACAACCTTCACATGCCCATCACGGTACTTATGCTTTCGAAGGATGCCGTTCGGATTGTGTAATGCCTCGACAACCTTCCAAAGATGCATGATGGCACTCTTTTCAGACATGGTCGAAGACTTCCTTGAGATCTTCATGGATGATTTTTTCTGTTTTTAGTAATGACTTGACAGTTGCCTCGGCAATTTAGAAAGGTGTTGGCAAGATGTGAAAAAACCAATTTAGTCCTTAATTGGGAGAAGTGCCATTTATGGTAGATGAAGGAATAGTGCTCGGCCACAAGATTTCATCAAGGGAATTGAAGTAGACAAAGCCAAGGTGGGCGTGATCGAGAGATTACCCCCACAAGTTTTTGGTTAAAGGAATCCAAAGCTTTCTTGGACATGCGAGGTTTTTACAGGAGGTTCATTCATAATTTTTCTAAAATTACTAAACCCTTGTGCAATTTGCTTGAACAAGATAAAGTCTTCAATTTTGATGATTCTTGCGCCCAAGCATTTGAAACCCTAAAGGAAAAGCTTACCTCGGCACCCATTGTCGTTCCACCCGTTGGGCGCTACCTTTTGAGCTCATGTGTGATGCAAGTGATTTTTCGCGGTAGGAGCGATCCTAGGCCAACACACATGTAAGACCTTTCATGTGATATACTACGCTAGTAAAACTCTTAATAGTGCTCAAGTGAATTACACAACAACGGAGAAAAAGAGTTACTAGCCGTAGTTTTCGCATTTGACAAGTTCGATCCTATTTGATTGGTACAAAGGTAATTGTTCATACGGACCATTCGGCAATTAAGTATCTATTTGCTAAAAGGATGCCAAACCTCGTTTGATTCGTTGGATATTACTTTTACAAGAGTTTGACATTGAAATTAAGGACAGAAAGGAACAAAAAATCAAGTGGCGATCACTTATCACGGCTAGAATGCAATAGGGAGGAGGAGGGCGGATTTAGAGATATGTGATGCATTCTCGGATGAGCAAGCTGTTAGTTGCCTCGGCAACCATGGATGTGCATGCCTCGGCAACCCTTGCCTCGACAACTCTGCCCGGCATGCCTCGACAACCCCAGCACGTCGCCTCGACAACCATGGCGCGCTCTTGCGATTGCGCATCGGCGGCAACCATGGAAAGCGATTGCCCGCGGCAACACATACCTCAATAATACCTGGTACAGCGGTTTAGTTAATTTCCTTGTTTGTGGTATTTTACCTTATGGCCTTACTCACCAAGGGAAGAAGCAATTCCGCCATGATGCTAAGCATTACTTTTGGGACGAGCCTCTTTTGTTTAAACAATGTGCATATCAGGTTATCGTTGATGTGTCCACTGAAGAGGAAGCAGCAAAATGTACTCGACAATGCCATTCTTCACCTATGGAGGACATTTTGGAGGAACACATACCGCGTGACCAAAGTTTTGCAATCGGTTTGTATTGGCCAACACTATACAAAAAGATGCCCAAAGTTTTACAAGCAATGTGATCGTTGCGGAGGGATGGGCAATATCTCTAGGCGACATGAGATGCCTCTCCAAAACATCATCGAGTGGAATTGTTCGATGTATGGGGATTGATTTTATGGGACCTTTCCCATCTTCATTTGACAACCTCTACATTCTACTTGTTGTCGACTACGTGTCTAAATGGGTTGAAGCGGTGCGATTCCATCAACGATTCTAAGATCGTGAAATGATTCTTGCGAAAAATATATTTACGGTTTGGGATGCCAAGAGCAATTATCGATGATGAAGGCAAACACCCGACAACAAACTCATCACCAAGATGTTACAACGCTTTGGTGTATCTCACAAGATTGCCACGACATATCACCCACAAACCAATGGGCAAGCAAAAATTTCCAACCGGGAATTGAAGGGTATACTCGAAAAAGTTGTAAATCCCTCTAGGAAGGATTGGTCATAAGACTAGATGATGCACTTTGGGCATATCGCACTGCATTCAAAACACCCTTAGGTATGTCTCCCTTCCGACTTGTCTATGGCAAAAACATGCCATCTACGGTGGAAATCGAACACAAGGCATATTGGGCAATCAAGACCGTGAATATGGATTGGGAAAGTGCGGACAAAAAAGTTTGTTGGACCTCAACGAGATAGAATAATTCCGTGCACTCGCCTATAACAATGCATGAATCTACAAGGAAAACAAAGCAATGGCATGACAAAAAACTATTGCCCGCGGCAATTCATGCCGGGGCAACTAGTTCTCTTATTCAATTCTCGGCTGAAACTTTTCTGGGAAAAATTGAAATCAAGATGGTCAAGACCATTCGAAGTTGTCAAACCGTTCTCCCATGGTGCCGTGATAATCAAGTCCATCAGCGTGAACATGAATTCAAAGTCAACGGACAAAGATTGAAGCACTACAAGCGGTGCCCATGTGGAACGTAACAAAGTGGTCACCTTAGGAGATGCATGAGCATGCTCTCCTTTTGATATTTTTTTTTTTTATTTTTTTTTTTTTTTGAACTATTTAATTTTTTATTTTTATTTTTTTTTATTTAGTTATTTTTTTTTTTTAGGATAGATTTATTTATTTTCTTTAAGATTAAGACTACATCTTTCTTTCATATTTATCTAATTGTTTTTAAATTTTAAGTTTAATAATTTCTTTGCACATCTTTATTTATTTTCTTTTATTAGTTTATCTTTAATTTTAATCCTTATTTTATTTGTTTTTGAATTGTAGGAAAAGAGTTCAAGATAAAGAGAATTTGATTCAAGAAGGAAACTTCTTCAACAAGAAATTAATAGGCTAAATCTAAGGCTTATATTAAGCCTCAATTTACCCTAAATAAACCCTACATAGCCGGCCAAACCCTTCCCTTCCCCAAATAGCCTAGCCGTCACCTTCCCCAAATCAAAACCCTTGTTTTCTTTCTTTCCAATTAATCCCACCCACCATATTTACTACCTATCTTTTCTATTTAACCCATCACCCTTAACTTCCAAAAACCTATTCCTACTTTTCATCTTGCAACTCTTTAGTTTCTTTTGCTTTCTTTTCTTTGTTTCTACCAAACTCACAACCAAGATCATCCATGGCATCCAAAATCAAATTTTTGGTTCATCCAAGTTCCTCAAAGAACCAAGATACAAGAAGTTTGCTACACGGTGGTTCAAGAAAGATTTCACTCAAGTTTGAAAGCCAAGAAGATTTGCGAAGAACAAGGCTTTGAATACTCCAACTCTCATCAAGATTTCGACCTTGAACCATTCATCTTGAAAAGGATTGCACATCAAAAGTGGCAAATCTTTTGCCATCAATCAGAACAGGGTAACATCTCATGGGTAAGAAATTCTATGCTCACTCACCTAACCGGATAATCCTTATGTTTTTGTTCGTGACAAGGCTATACTCATAAGCCCCAAAAACATCAACACCTTTTTACGGCTCTACATTGAGAAGGATGAGCATCAAGCCTTTGTTGATCAAATCACGCCCAAGCAACTCGACAAGGTGCTTCAGAACTCACTCTACCGAGGAACTCATTGGAGCGACGGTAAATACAAGGGGCACGATAAATCACCTTGGCTTAAACCCAGGCAAAATTATGGAATAAGTTTGTTAAAACTTCTTTAATGCCCACCACACACAATACTACGTTGATACACCTCATCTTTTGCTCATACATTCTATCTTGCATAATCGCATCATTAACATTGGAAAAATTATTTGTGATGAGATTTTTGTATGTAGCACAAAAGACAAAGGTTCTCTTAAAGCTAATGGGAGAGGCACGATAAAAAATCCCAACGCCTTCAATTGCGCGGCAACTCCGCCTCACCTCGGCAACTCCTAATGCTCAAACAAGCGATGCGCCGGGCAACTTTCGGACGGCAACCTCGGGACAACTTGAAGCACTCTTACAACCATTGGTGAACCACCTTAGGCAAATTGAAGACCGACAATTAATGTTCATGCGGTACATGAAGGATCACAACAATGCCATCACCCAAGTCATCACGGAAAAGTACCGGACAGCGGCGTGCCGTTCCCCATCTTTCTGCCGAAATCCTTGCCACGACAACCAATGAAGCGATTGCCACGACAACCACAACAGATGATGCCGTGGTAACCTACAATGCGCCTACCCAGCGGTTGTCACGACAACCAACACACGAAGATGTCACGGCAAACAAAGCTAAAAGATGCCGGACAACCACTTTGCAAAAAGCCAAAGGTAAAACACCTATGCCCGAATCAACTCGTCTTGAATCATTGTCGATTTTTTTCAGATTCGGACGAGTCCTCCATTGTACCAACAAAGACCGCACCAATCAATCCTCCAAGCCCAAGCGAAAAACCAATGACATTGATGAAGAGGGGCGATGAGGACAACCCGTCCGAGGGATCGATTCCACCATCGGCAACAAGGAAGCAACCACCGTGTTCAAGCAAAAGAATCAAGACACCGACCAAAAGAAACTAATCATCCACGACGAACTCTTAGAGTAAGTCCTCGTTTGCATTTTACTTTTCTTTATTTTTTATTTTTCTTTGTTGCATGCATTGAGGACAATGCCTCACTCGAGTTTAGGGGATTGTTATTAGTTAGTTACCATGTTTAGTTGCATTCATCTTAAGTATTGCATTTAGGATACATAAATTGCTTGCCATGCCTTTAGTTGGAACAAGAATTGCATAGATTTGATGAAT